>JAKFHU010001569.1:40245522-41468283 GCA_023783475.1 Daubentonia madagascariensis | reverse complement strand
AATAGCATTTTTTAAACTGACCTAAATCTAATATAAACTCAGCTCTAGTCCTAAAAGAGTAATGCACTAGAGTCCATTGTAAGAAAAACATGCTATTCTATGTATTCAGGTGAATACGGTAGACTGAACTTACATAGATGTGCCACTTTGCCACATCAAATGCACAAGAATGTTGGATAACATAAAATTAAAAAGTATTTACATGTATAGCTGCCAATTGAAGAAAGAAAATTAATCTTTAGGTGCCATGAAAAAGACAATGAATTCAAAGCCAAAGTCATCAGTGTGAATTTCCATGATGGCTTACACAGACTCATCCATACATCAACCTTAAACTATGGAGCTGAGATTATAATTCCTACAGCAGTAGTGGAGCCAAAGCCAAGCTAGTCAGAGAAAAACAACAACCACAACACACTTTACAAAGCCAAGAACATCAAAGGACTTCTTTCTTTATGGAAGAAAGACAAAAATAATTACTGACTTAAACAAAAACACAGCAAACAAATTCTATTACCTCTATAGGATTCTAAGATTAAAAGAAAAACCCATGACATGATGAAACATAAGAAGATAACAATGATGAATCTGAGAATGCAGCAACAACCTCAAATGAAGACTCAACATAAAAATTGTTCTGGAAACAGCAAAACCAATATATCACCAGAAAAGACAAATGTAAATATGTTTTGTAGGAATAATTTTACAACCACCAAACTTACTTTTCTTTCAAAAAACATTTTGTTCTGAAAATAAGCTTACAATTATTAATAAAAATTTAAAAGCACAAAAGTAATGACTCATAATAAGGAATAGCCAACAGACACATTTAAGAAAACAAATAAGGCAGATAAAAATTTTAAAAGACAATTTAAAATAACTATGTTTAAAATGTTTAAAGAGTAAAATATAGTTTATAAAAAATAATGTCAGATCACATAGTATGAAACAGAAATAAAAAATACAGATTAGAAAGAACCAATTATAGCTTCTAGAAATTATACATACATACACACATGTATGTTTATTGTCATTGAAATTTTGAAGAAAAATACATGGTAGGTTATAAAGTAGATTAGATAAGTGAAAAGAAAATTATTGAACTTTTTTTTTGGTATCTGTTAGGATGATGAAATTCAATGGGATTTTTTCTTTCTTCCTTTTCTGAGACCAATCTTGTAAAAAAAAAAAAAAGGAAAGAAAAGAGAAAAAGAGAAAACTAGAGATAAATTTGATGAGTCCTAAATTTACCACAAAAACTGTAAGAAACACACTTAGAATAACAAAAGGCAGGTGTGTCATGCCCATGTGGATGGGATATAATAGTATAAAATAAAATTTTAATATCAATGAAAAACATATTGTAAAACAAAAAATATAAAAGATGAAGACAGTGTATTTGTCAGGAACAAGGAATAATTCAGGAAGATATAATAATTATAAATATTGTTCTGCAGTGAGCAGGTATATGCAAACCTACCCCCAAAGGCTGAAGGAGCTGAGAGGCTGAAGAAAGAGGCCAACAAATCCAGTTTCTCAGAAAGAAGCATTTAGTAGGGACTTACGAACAGAAGCAATGTCTTGGGCGGCTGCAAGATGGTGAATCCTTACACCTGCCCTCTAGAAAATATCCCTTATATAGCAATTTTTTTTTTTTTTTTTGGTAAAACATGAGCAGCTGGTCACACCTCAGACTTTCTTGCAAAACTCATGATTACTGGAGGGCTTAGATGTTTATCTATTTGGAGTTATCTGTGTTACCAGCATTGTTTAAAGACTTTCCTGAACATGGTCATCATGGCAGTTTTGCTTCAAGATGGCATCACTCTTGCCACGCAACAAGGTGTTTTCCTACAAATATATATGCAACTAACATTACAGCCTTGAATTATTTAACACACTAACAGATATATAGAAACAGACAAATCAATAATTTTAATTGAAAATTTTACATTCATCTGGAAACTTGATAGATTAAGCAACGAAAAAAGCAAACAAAATAGAAATAAGAAATAAGTAATAAACAAAGAAATAGAAATCAAATACCACGAGAAATAAGCAATATACATATATTTTATGGAGTTTATACATATTATATATGTTATGGAACATACATAGATATGTACACATACACACACACACACATATATATATAAACACACACATTCACAAAAGTCATCACATGCCATTAAGGAATTTCAAATTAAACCAATGAGATACCACTGCCTACCTATTGCAATAGCTAAAATTTGAAACACTGACAACACCAAACACCAGCAGGAATGTGAAGCAACAGGAGCTCTTATTTACTACTGGTGAGAATGCACAATGGTACAGCTACTTAGGAAGACATTTTGGCAGTTTCTTACAAAACTAAACATACTCTTTTCACATGATCTGACAATCACACTCCTTGGTATTTATCCAAATGAGTTCACAACTTATGTCCACACAAAAACCTGAGCATGAATGTTTATAGCAGCTTTATTTATAATTGCCAAAACTTGGAAGCAACCCAGATATCCTTCAAAGGTGAATGGATAAACAAACTGTGCTGCAACCATGTAATGGAATATTGTTTAGTGATAAAAACAAAAATGTGCTTTTAAGCCACAAAAAACCATTGAGGAACCTTGAATGAACGTTGCTACATGAAAGAAGCCAATCTGAAAAGAATACACACTATATGACTGCAACTATATGACATTTTGGAAAGGGCAAAACTTCAAAGACATGAAAAGATCAGTGACTTCCAGGGGTTCAGGGGTAAAGGAGAGAAGGCATGGGTAGGTGATTTCTAGGGCAGTGATACTATTCTGTATGATACAGTAATGTTGGATAAATGTCATTGTATATTTGTCAAAACCTATAGAACCCTATAGGGTTCACAACACAAAGAGTGAACCCTAATGTAAACTATGAACTTTAGCTAATAATAACAACGTATTTATCTTGGCTCATTAATTGTAACAAATGTGCCACACTAATACAAGATGTTAATAATGGAGGAAACTTTGTGTGTTTGAGGGGGAGGTATGAGGTTATATGGGAACTCTATATTTCTTGCTGAATTTTTCTGTGAACTTAAAACAGCTCTAAAATATAAAGTATATTAATTAAAAGTATTAAATTGAACTGGTCAATGGTTCATACAGAATTAAAATTATACTGTACCATTAATTTAGGAGTAAAATTAACTTTATTTCTGCATTTGATACCAAAAAAATACAATGATACCCTAAATGAATAGGTTAAACAGTGATGAGCTATACATTGAAACAGACTTAGTAAATAGTGATATAGGTGAGAATTGGTAATAGGTAATATACAGAAGGAAGCCCAAGAGATATGTGAAGAGACATAAGCTCTGAAGGGTAAAATATTAAGACTTATTCTATGTTTAGTTAGATTCACATGTGGAGAATATCAAGAATATAGAACTGAGACATCGCCACCAAGATAATGGTAGGCATTTAATAAAATGGAGGATCTGATTACTGATAGTGAAGAATCACACTAAAAATGAGAGAGAGAAAGAGAGAAACACGCAAGAGCAAATGACCCACAATGAAACAATTAAATTGAAAGTGCAATGATATTAGCAAGAACAGATGCCAAAGACAATTGAATAACTTGTAAAAGATTGAGGGATAATAAATAATAGCCAGCCTAAATATTCTATAACTAAAATTATCACTTATGATTCCAGGGTGAATTAATGATATTTTCAAGGATATGAAGAATAACTACTCAGACTCTTTTGTTTCTCAAATTAAATGTTATGTTTCAGTAAAAAGAAATTAAACTAGTAGAACTAAATAAAGATTAACTGTGACTAAATTTGAGGGAAAGAGTTGTTGAAAATGAGAAAAATAAGCTTACAAAAATGTTAACATGAGAAACTAGACTGGAGTTGTCAAGAGTTCAAATATTCCAAGATAAAGAGATTGATTACACTTAGATTTTGTCATGTCAAGGAAGCATGTTAAAAATTTAAGTGGAATTACTAAGGATTAGACGAACAGAGTCACTGATCAAATAGAAAGCAAAATTTTTTTTAAAAGATATAAAGAAAAGGCATTTTAAAAAACACAGAATAAGAGATAACTAACAAATCCATATATACCAACAAGCATAATAAGCATGTAGATTACATTATTATTAACATATTTTCTTCCCCTTTCCATTGACACCAGGCTTGGCCATGTGATTTGTTGAGTAACACAAAGGATTGAATTGTCAAATCAAACTGAAATTAGTCAGACATCATAGCCAGTACAAAGTTCTACTAATTATTTAAAAGATACAGATAATAAAGAGACACAGATAAAGTAGAGAGAGGTCCGGGACATGCTGAGCAGCTTCCCGATTGTTCCTTCCCACATTGGACATTCTTGGTCAAGAATAAAGTCTCTAGTGAGGTACATAGGTTATTATTCCAGACACCAAGGAACATTTTGTTTATGAAATATCTCCAATTTACAACTAGCTGCTATAATATTTTCCATGGAGCCATGCCACATCAGTCCATAGATTCTGGTTTTACTTAATATAATCCATCCTTAGCCAGTAATACCCCACTAAGAACTTTCCCTAGATAAGGATTCCCTTCTTAGCAAATATCATTCATTTACGTGTTTACTTACCCAGAGGTCCAGTTATGATGTTGTCAAGGAGATGTGACTGGGAACATCTCCTTGGTAAACAGGGTGCTTAGACCACAGGCTAGACTTTTTAACACCTTCCTCCATACTTATTCTGTTCTTCATGGGAAGATTATATTTCCCTGACTTTATACTGCTGAATTCAGAACTGTCCATGTGACTTGCTCTGGCCAATAAAATGGGGGTGAAATGGTGTCCAAGGAAAAGTTTAAGAACCAACTTGTGGTTTACTATTTTCTCTTTCACTCTGCCAAGAGAATAGCAGTGTCCCAAGTAGAGGTTACTCTGCCATCCTTGGTCTCAAGTGAAAAAGACATGATAGACATGTAGAATGAGCAAGAATCAAACTGAGCAGGTTGTTTAGCATCTGATTAGAAAGAGTGATGCAGAGAAAAATCTTAGGATTCTGGAGCCTATAAAAACTGAGAGGAAGCCCCTGAGGCCATGGAACTCCAAAAGTATTATTTTATCTCATGCATTACTAATTTTTTTCTGAATCATACTATAATGTATCTGGTTATACCCAGAATATTAGTAAGATAGTGTATTGATAAATCATAACAAATAATAGTATAGCTTGTGAATAATTTATTGGGCAAGTAGTGTTAATTGTAAAGCCACTGTTATTTCAACAAGAGGATTCATCCCATGTATTTAAGCTCTTGTATATGAATCTACAAAAATCTACTCTTAATTGTATATTTAGGAAAACCTTCACAACATAAGCCATGCATGAAGAGTTAGTAGAAACAACTCAATACATTTTAAAACTGATAAAATTTCCAGTAGTTTAAAAAGAAGGCTCCTGAATGAAATTATTCCTTAGTTTTGTGGAAATATGTGCCGTAATAGTGAACAACTATTCTTTCATACTGAAGCTCTTTGTTTTCTTATGGAAAATGTTCTGATATATTCAAGTTAAAAGAAGATTTTTCTTTTTTTTGAGACAGGGTCTAGCTCTGTCACCCTGGCTAGAATGCAGTGGTGTCATCATAGCTCACTGCAAACTCAAACTCCTGGGCTCAAGTGATCCTCCTGCCTCAGCCTCCTGAGTGACTGGGACTACAGGCATGTGCCACCACGTCTAGCTCATTTTTCTCTTTTTTGTAGAGACAGGGTCTCGCTCTTGCTTAGGCTGTTCTTGAACTCCTGGCCTCAAGTGATCCTTCCACCTAGGCCTCCCAAAGTGCAAGGATTACAGGCATGAACCACCATGTCCAGACAAAAAGAAGATATTTATGATTTCTTAGATGAAATCTTGGGTCTACATGACTACTCACATGAAAAGGATAAACCTTGGGATGTGTATATATAACAACTATGATTTCATCATTTGCAGAATGTGTTAATAACTGTCTCCTTTAAGTCAAGTTTACACCAACATTCCAACACACAATTGTGTGTAGAAAATAATTGCAAAATTAAATGGAGTTCACCTCTTAAGATGAAGTTTGACTTAACTCAGTGATGGAAAACACCAAAATGATAGTGTCTAAAAATAAATGCTTATTTTTCTCATACATAAATGTGGGCAGAAAAGAGTTGGTGTGTGAACTACACAATTATCAAGAAGAGAGACCTAGATTATTTTTCTTATTGGTCTGCTGTCTTTAAATCATGGCTTCTACCTCATAATCCAAGATAGCTGCTTCAGCTCAAGCTATCACATCTGCCTTGTGGCTGGAAGAAAAAAGGTAAAAAAAAGACAGGGGAAGGACATTTCATGTTCCTTTAAGTATATTTCCTGGAAGCTAAACACACCTTTTATTCTACTTTGACCCCGTTGATCAGAACAAATAGCAAATATAGCTGCAAGGGATGCCTAGAAATGCAGGTTCTATACTGTGTTACCATATATACAGCTATGCTTGGGGAGATCAAGTGCTGAAGAAAAATAATAAGTACGTAAAGAGGAAAAACTGCTAACTGCCTTAGGAGCTCGTTTGATTTTGACAATTTGGATCATTTCCTTGTCTGAATAAGTTCACCAGAAAAATTTACTAAAAATAATTTGAACATTAAAAGAGACTCTTGAAATACTTGATGAAAGTAGTACTACAATTCCTTAGTATTTTCCCAAACTAGATGGTAGTGCTGAATAGGTATGCTACATCTTTTTCTTTATTTTTTTTGACATTTCCTAATAACTTGATGCATATAGAATAAAGATCACTTTAGGTAGCTTCTTGAAGGAAAAGATTGTAAGTTTGTTCAGGAATTAATTCCAAGCGTCCAATAGCATTATAAAAGGCAGTTAATATCTTTGTCTTATTCAACAGCCTACACAAGTGATTTTTCATATTTGTTATTTAATGACAAGCAAGCAAAAAAAAAAAGAGAAAGAACAGCCCATATTGAATAAATTGCATTTTTTTGTTTCTTAATCTAAGTACATCAAGTGGAATACTCCACTTACTATTGACTGGTCAAAAATAATTACATTCTTCCCATTAAGGTACATATTTTTTGGTATTTCATTTGATTACTTAAATAGATTTGATTTTATTTATATTAAATTGATTTTAATTTTAATTTTAAATATAGTACCAGTATTTTATATTTATTGTGTTTATTTTTTACCAGTTACTTTGCATTTAGTAAATTAATTTCATGGTTCATTTTCAGTAGTGACATAAATTTTTCTTTTAAAATACATTCTTACCAATAAAACTGAGCCATTGGTAGTTGGATATGGCAATAGTGTGAACATGGTAATCAAATGAGTGACATTTAGAAAGCACGGAGCATGAACTCTTTATATCCTCCAAGCAATGTCTCATACATAGTGTTCTTATCAATTAGGGGTTTAGTACTTATCAATATACAGTAAGTATACAGTATACTTATCAATATACAGTAAGTTAAGTATCCCACGTTAAAGGCAGAAACATGTCTTAATAGCCAGTGAATTGTGAAGAGATTCATATAGAAATATGAGATACCTAATGTCAATAGAAGACTATCCATCTCCACACAGAGTCATACAGGAAGTATCATAGCATGGTCTAAATTTTTCTCAAGATTTTATAACACAGAGAGAAATGGATAACTAAGAATTTTATTCCTGCATTGCTTGGAAAAATCTATGTTAAAGCCAGTATTAACAATTTACTATGAATCATGACACCCCCCCCCATTGAATTGAAATAAAACATCATTTACTATCTAACTTTTAGCAAAATAAGTTCTTTGATTCACTAGAAAATATACTGCTTACAAGAGATATTCCCTGGTTAAATGTCATTTTGATATTCTGTTAATTCCTACATGGCTGTCACCCCACAACGAATTTGTAATGAGTATGTCTTATTGACATCTCTGTGTCTGTTGGTATAATCAGTAGTAACCAAGTTAAGAAAATTTCTGCTTTACTTACCATACACTCAATAATACTCAACATATTTTCAAAATTATTCACAAAAATTTATTACAATAACTTAATGATGCATTATCACAATACACATACTTCATCTTAGCTAACATTTCTTAAACTTTTTTTTTAAACTGGTACAATATAGGATAATACAGTCCTGGTGACAAACCTAAAGTGATGAAGAGATTCAAACTACAGGAAAATGTCAGCAAAATACTATTATTACTACGGTGCAACAATATCTCCTGGTGTCTATAAAAGCATTTCAGGTTGCATAATTATTAAACTAGCTTGTGTCTTTCGTGGTGTCAGAGTTAAGTAAAAATCTTTATTTCACCAACCAAATTATCACACATTTTGACAAACACATTTTCAATGTCTGGCTTCATAATATGCTGTTTCATCTCTCACTTATCTTTATCACCTCATCAGCTATTGTCACAACAGAATATACATCGTACTCAATTTTAGCAACAATAAGCTTTACATATTTATTAAAAATGGTGCCTACCTGTGCAGATTTAGCAGGCCACCAAAGAGCCATGGAAAACCTGAGACCACTGGCTCCAAAAATAAAATAGTTTCCTTCAACTGTGAATGGTCTATAATCTCATTTATGTTTTTGTGGCTAAATTAGTAAGTGTTAATACTCTACAGACATATTTTGCTTTTCAATATGATGTATTTTTTATTGTTTTTAGATTTTTTTAATCTTGATGAGCAGTAACTCTGTTAGTACATTTATAGATATTTACAGATATTTTAACATGATTTTATAAGACATGTGCCATACCTAGCACGATACTACAAATATGTAGCAAGCACTGTTGGAACACTAAATCCTTTGGATGCTACCATTTCTATAATGCACTTGAGGGCTTCCAAATCCTATCATCAGCATCTTTACTTCTGAGGGCTCTTTTTCTGAAACTGTGGAGGACTAATCTATCCAAGCATACAGCAGGCCAGAAGTCCTGGGGAATTACATCCCCTGGAAACAGACTTCAACCTGTGATTGATGGGAATTGGGTATAAATGTCCCAGTTCCCTTGCTCTTTTGTTGGGATAATTTTGAGGCATACATTTTATACCATCCCACAGAGTTTTCATGTAGGAAGGAGCTCCAGTCACCCGCTTTGATAGCTGGCTTAGTCACTCCCACAATATTGGTTGCCATCCTTTGCCTGTGTCACTTTCTCCCTTCTCCCAGCAACTCTCAAAACAAAGCTGCTTGCATTTGTAATTTTTATTCAAATCTTTCCTCCTTAGTTTGGGAAAACCAAACTAACACAATATAATAAATGTCTCTCTGAATTGTCCTTTTCATATATAATTTTCTTTTCTTTGTCTTAATATAATATCTCACATGCTCTTGTCTGAATGATTACAGTAACTTCTTACCTTATCTTTTTGACTCTGACACACACTGTCACCAGTGTTCTTCCTAAAACACAAGGTTGGGCTTGACTCAAACCTGTTCAAAAATATTTATAGCCCGCTCTATAATGGCCTAATATGCAAAATCTTCCAAAACTTTACTTGGATATTTGCTTTCACCCTTACTGTCCACTTTATCACCCAGTTCAACTCTAGCCTGATCAGAGAAGTGGCTGCCTCCAAACAAAGCATCCCACGCTCTCTGTCTTCAATGCTTCTGCTCTAGCTGACTCCTCTGCTTACAGCTGTGTCATTCAATATGGTAGCCATTAAATTCACATTTAAAAAATTCTAACATTCAGTTTAAAATTTTCAAGTTGTCAATAGCCATATGTAGTTGGTTGCTACTGTGTTAGACACTACAGGTATATGACATTTCTGTCATAGCAGAAAGTTCTATTGGACAGACTGGTCTGAAGAATTCTTCCATTTACATTGTCTTTGAAACACTATTTTTCCTGTAAGTTCCACCTCAAAAGCTAACTTTTTGTAAAAAGTTCTCCCAAATTAAAATTTGTTTTGTCATATGACTCCACTGATTTATTTAACTTTGGTTTGTTCAATTATATGATAGATATTGTGCATTTTATTTATAAATATTTGTGCATATAAACTCACTCCCACTTAGGTTGATCCCTTAAAGACAGGATTAATGCATTCACATCTTTGTATTTCTTAAGGCACTCATTGTAGTGCTTTACTTGTCAACAACTATTGGTTTAATCCTTTTGAACTAGTCAAATTGACATAAACCCTCTAGATATTATTCATACAGGCTTTTTTTGAACCACTTCTTTCCTAATGCTGTATTTTTGTTGTCACTATTTAAAATATACAGTCTTGTCTGTTAAATTTTGAAAGTCTATTGAAATAACTGTTAATCTTAATTGTAACATCTAGTCTCAATTAATTATGCCAGTTTTTTATATATACAAATTATATACATGGCTTATTTTATTTCTTGGAGCACTAATTTTTTATTGCTCTCCTGGCATCCAAATACACTGATGTAAGCTTCCAGTTCCCTGTTATAATTAAAAGAATCTAGAGAATAGATATCATATATACATAATTAAATTTTCATATTTTCTTGCATAGAATTTTGCTTAATGATTGTTTTATTTTGATGCTTATTGTTATTTGCAGAAACTATTGTAGAGAGAATTCACATGTGCAAGTGGAATTGGAGTGCTTGCATTGTTCTTCAACACAAGGACTCAGTCCTGGTTGAACTTCCTTTCCATTTACTTAGCTAAACATTACTATATATTTTCAGTAGAGTCGGCCAAAAATAACCCTTGATGCCTCTACTAGAGATATTAACCTTCCCAGATTTGCTTCATTACCAGAATGATTTCAAAGACATTCTCTATGTATTGCTATTTAACCTGTTGTATGCACAAATAACAGTACTACTATCTTCTCAAATTTTCTTATTTTCTACATATGTATTACAAGGGGACTCACTAAGTTGATTTTCATTTTTACAGAGATATAATAAATAGTATGGACTCTGAATGATCACTAAATTATTTTCAAAATTTTGGCAAACTATTACAGAGTGTGAATTTAAAGGAACCCAAGAGAATCTTTTAAAAAATCTGTTAATCCAGTCTACGTATTTTAATGCATTTTTGCTTTGATGTGTCAAACAATAGGTTTGTTTTCTTCAAAAAAGGTACCTAAAACCACAGTGAAATTTATGGTGAGCTATCATTTCAAAAGTAAGTGTTTGCTGAACTATATGACACTGAAGAGTATACCTAATTTTCTTAATTAGGATGAATAAACAAAGTTTGAACATAAACAATTTCCAAGTATTGACGCCTATTATTACATGTCCCAAATTAAAAACAAAAGTATGTCAGGAATTAAAATTCAAGAAATAATATCTAATCATTAGTTATCTAATCTGCAAAATTATATGATTCCATATATTTTGGTATTCATGTCTACTAACTTTAAATTTTTAAAGTTTAAAATAGAAAATGTAATCTTACTTTCTTTAAGCTTTAATTAAGGACAGAATATTCAGAAGTGTCTAACACCTGCTTTATAATAAGTACAGTATTATTTCAAATGCCAGATGGACCAATTAAAATATTCTTTTAGATGATGCGAAATCTTATGATGTAGGCAGTTTTTTCAATCCAAATTTAAATATGCACTATAAGAATGTAAAATTATCTCTCTCAGTATATGTTAATGAAATAACTTCATTTCTACTCTGAAGAGAGTGCAAAGGTCTCAGTCATTTTTTTTCTTTTTTTTACTTCTCTGGGATGTCTTCTTCATTCTAGTCTTCCAATTTCACTAATGTTTTTACATTCATGCTCCTGTTTCCTTTTGACTATTGCTGCTAAAAGCAGCTCATATTTTATATGTAAAATAATAAAAACCCCCAGAACAAAGGAAGAATTACAGGTTTTTATCCTGCAAGTAACTGAAAATTAAAAGGTATAGAGAAATATATATCTAAATTTGAATATAAAAAGAAATTTACAAAACCTATACAATCAGTAAGCTCATATGCTTATACAAATTATTTAGATAGCATTTATTTCTTTCACATAGCAAGAACTTCACTTGTAGCTTCTGCTTGAATCATCTATCTAGTACATATTTCCAACTCTCTCAAGGCATAAGTTTGGTGGAGTCCCCTCAAAAGACTTGTTCACAGTCTCTAACACCCACATTTGTAAATAGCTGATTTTGCATAAAGTGATTGGGTTTCCTATATCTGGTCACTATTTCAGAAAATAATTTCACAACTTCATTACAGTCAGGCAAAGATAGTGGTTTTATCTTTTGTTTTCTATTGGTGCTTTGTTTATATTTAGTTGATAGCATTTAGTACACTCATTTTAAGTTTTCTATTGCACATCAACTTTCCCAATAACCTCTAAGATCCTCTGGGTCATTCATCTTTGTCCGTCTGGTGCCTGGCACCATTTCTGGAACACTAAAATCTTCTGAGAATATGGTTGTGGACTATAGCATATGTGGTTCTCAGTCTCATCAGTAATGCAGGACTTGATCTTTTCATACTGACAAATATAATACCAGCATTATTGGAGGCAACCCGAGTATGGAGAAACCAGAGCCACTGCCTGAGCCCATGGCTTGGGGAAACTCACTCAGCTATTCAGCAATGACCCAGAGAAGCCAAGTATTGGTTGATTCACATTTAAACAAAGCCTTTCAGCTTCTGTGTACAACAGAAACAGCTTGTCAGATGAGATCTTACCATTTAAACACAGCACCATTAAACCCTCTGTTTTATGCCTTTTTTCCACATCAGACTTTTCATTGTGTTGCTTAAACACAGACTGTCTGCCTGTATTTGGTTTGAATGTATCTACCTATCTATATATTGAAAGCAACCTGCGGTCATGACCTGAGGGCTGTAAAAACCATGTTTGCTGACTCTAAGTATCTCACTCCATCTGCAAAGCCTCTTGTCTGTTATAAAGTCCTTTGAAGTCTGGACAGTTTGGAGCACGACAGCTGAGCAATTGTTCACCTGTAGCCTTCATGACATGAGGCACACAATGTTTGAATCTTTTTTTTCTTATATTTCAAAGTATTACAGGGGTACAAATATTTTTGGTTACAAGGATCATTTTTAAAATGCTTGAGTCATGGTTACAAGTGTGCCCATCACCCAGATGCCTGTCACCCAGATAGTGTTCATTGTACCCATTAGGTAGGCTTTCACCCATCCCTTTCTCCCCCATCCCCTCTGCTTGATTTCCATTAAGTCTTACTTCCCTCTATGCACATGTGTGCTCATCGGTTAGTTCCAATTTAATAGTGAGTCCATGTGGTGTTTGTTTTTCCGTTCTCTAGATACTTCACTTAGGATAATGGTCTCCAGTTCTATCCAAATTGTTGCAAAAGGCATTAAGTCATCCTTCTTCGTGGCTGAGTAGTGTTCCGTGGTATACATATACCACATTTTGTTAATCCACTGATGAATTGATGGGCTCTTGGGTTGATTCCACATCTTTGCAATTGTGAACTCTGCTGCAATAAACATTCAAGCACAGGTGTCTTTTTGATAAAAATGACTTCTTTTCCTTTGGGTTAATACACAGTAGTGGGATTGCTGGATCAAATGATAGGTCCACTTTCAGTTCTTTGAGGTATATCCATACTGTTTTTCCATAGAGGTTGTACTAATTTGCAGTCCCACCAACTGTGTATAAGCATTTCTTTCTCTCTGCATCCATGCCAGCATCTGTTATTTTTGGACTTTTTAATAAAAGCCATTCTAACAGGGGTAAGATGATATCTCATTGTGGTTTTAATTTTCATTTCCCTGATGATTAGAGACGTTGAACATTTTTTCATATGTTTATTGGCCATTTGCCTATCTTCCTTTGAAAAGCTTCTGTTCATGTCTTTTGCCCACTTTTTGATGTGGTGGTTTGATTTTTTTTCTTGCTGATTTTTTTAAGTTCTTTGTAGATTCTGGTTATTAGCCCTTTATCAGATGCAAATCTTGGTGATATTTTCTCCCATTCTGTAGATTGCCTATTTTCTCTGTTGATTATTTCCTTGGCTGTGTAGAAGCTTTTCAATTTAATCAAGTCCCAGTTATTTATTTTTGTTGTTGCTGTGATTGCCATTGGGGTCTTCTTCATAAATTATTTGCCTAGGCTGATATCTAGAAGAGTTTTTTCAACATTTTCTTCTAGAATTCTTATGGTTTCATGCTTTACCTTTAAGTCATTTATACATCTTGAATTAATTTTTGTTAGAGAGATATGGATGCTGTTTCATTCTTCTGCATGCGGTTATCCAATTTTCCCAGCACCATTTATTGAATCTTATATCTGATAGTGTAAAGCTACAGCCAAATAGAATGTTTAATGATATATTGAGTTATGGAAGCCAATATTCTCCCAATGAGATGGCAGTAAAGGTGAAGATCAGTGTTTAAATTAACTGTTAATCAGGAAGTTAACATTCCCCACAGAAGACTCAAGACAGATTGAAGAATGTAGAATGCAGTTTACAGATCACAACACTAAGCTCCAAGATGCGAGAAAGCAAGGGACTCCAGTTTCTCCTAAATATAGAGAAAAATCATCCTAGGATAATAGTAAGTCAAGTAGAGCCAGAATTTTGCTATCAATTGAAAATAAGGAAGGGCTATGTGCCAAAAGATGAAAAAGGTTTCAGAACTCAGAAAAAAACACTAAGCAAGTCCATAAACAAAAAATAAAAATTATCTGCATAAAACAAGGTTTGCGTGCACACATTTGGGTGCATTTATGAGGGAGAGAGAGAGAGAAAGAATGCTAGAATATTACATGGTATACACTTCTTTCCACAGAAACAGCAGAGGAGTATAAACTAGATGAGAATAAAGACCAGTTCCTTAAAACATTTCAAAAGTTCGTTAGTATGAAAGCATTAGAAGTTTATACACCTTTCCCACCACATACCATTTATAGTTTTTACATATATAATTGGGTTCTTTTTGTCAAAAATTTGTTTGGCTCTTGCCTTACAACCCCTAACTAAAGAAGCCATCCAAATATTTTTTTTGTACTGGGTGGACTTTCCCTGACTAATGCATGTGATAAAAGTGGACAAATCTGGATGCAGCACTCTTGAGAATCTTGCCTTACTAGAACATACTTATTGGAAGTACTCTACATTATACCCTGGCCCATGGAGTAGGAAGCCTTAAAAATATGTAGTACCTTATATCAGGTAGTACTTATTGCAGGTTTCAGTGGGGGCAGACACACCTAGAAGAGTGAAGTTCAACTCTCTTCCCTCATCAGAATCTTGATAGGTGTTTATTCCAGCAAATCTGCTCAAACCAGGAAAAGTTTTGTTAAAATATAACCTGATAAGAAAATGGAGCTTAATTTTCCACTGAAGGTGATGTATTAATATTTATGTCCCTCAATGTCATATACACTGGTAAACATGGTCTGTGAGGTTATTTCCAGGTCTAAATTTTTGTAGTATATTAAATGTGTGCCAGAAACTCAAACAATAATGGCAATTCCCTTTCAGAGATCACGAAAAAGTCTATGCCAAGGATTTGTACTGACAACAACAATGCTAAGAATCATCAGCCTAACTTTTAAAGTCAGTTTTCTTTATTGCTGGAGTCAACGCATGAAAAAAATCGCCTTGATTTACTTTTTCAAATTCACATGAGAGCATCCAGAAACTTTTCCTCCTCCTAAAATTAGTCAATGTAAAAGAAAAAAAAAAAACCTACACTCTTCATTGTAGAACTATTTCCTATAAGATTAGGATTTATATTGACAGAAATTCAAAGAAATTTCTTCTTCATGTGTTTCATTATCTTAAAGAGCCATTCAGTGAATCATTTTTCTTTCATATTTATCAACTCTACTTTCTAATGGCCCATAGTTTTTGCTTTTTAAATATTTTAAAGCATCTATTCATTAATAGAGCATCAACTATATGGAATGCTCTGTTCTAATGAACATGACATCTATGCAGAAATTTAATAAACAGTATTTTTCTCAGAGTTTAAAATGTTTGTGAGGTTAAATTATATATAAACAATGTAATATGTGCAATATGTATATAACCAATGTATTAATACATATTACATGTATGACATTACGATCACAAAATTCTGTATTTTAAGCACAAAATAAGTAGAATAATCACTAATGCAATATAGTATGTTAGATTTTGCATATTTCATCCACCATGGAGTGAAATGGTTAGGAAAAGCTTAATAAACAATGTGGGAATTTGATTATGCCTTAAAAGAAAATAAATTTCAAATAAATCCAGAACTTTAGTAGATCAGAAAAATAGCATAAGAAATAAATTGAAATATAGTGTTTCTAAGACATTTTGAAGTGACAAGAATAGACTAGACTTTTCAGGGAAAAGAGAAGAATTGAAAGACCCCGTTGAAGGGTAAGTTAAACCCAGATTCTGAAGAGTTTTTTGTTTCCAGCTATGGAATCTTTGACTGCATTATTTTTTATATGAAATGAGAAGCCATGGCAGATTTTTCCCAGAAGAAATTATTTTGGAGAAAATTTTATAAAGATTAGTCACAGAAGAATTATAGTATTAGGGAGAGAGAAATTAGAGATACAAGACTGGCTCAGGGACTACTTCAAACTCTGTACCTGATGTGATTAGAGCCTGAATTATGTGTTATTGCAAAAGGAAGGAATGAATGCTTCCAAAAGATGCTTTCGGAAAAATTGGCAGGTCTTGGTAAAGGGTTTATTGTGGTGGGGGGAAAAACAATAATTCAGGTTTTAATCCTGGATGATTGAAATGTGCTTGTATCATTAATAGAGAAAAGTATGTTTCTTTGATAAGTAAGGAGATCTGCATTATACAAGTTGACTTTGGGTCACAAAGGATTATCCAAATGGACAGGAATATGAAAAAGATAAAGATACAAAATTGAAGATGTAGATGGATAATGATGCCTGAGAAAAAAGGCAGGAAATTTGCTAATGAGAGATCATTTGTGGATCAAGATTGCAGGCTCCACATAAGGGTGAAAAACAAAGCAGATTTGGGGCAATAAGAAAGGGGAGAGTGGTGTAGATCACTTATATTTAAGAAACTTAACAAGGAGGAGAAAAAGAAAATAAAAAATGTGGGTAAGCAGAGATGTTTTATTTTTTTTTTAAAAAAATCTCTATATTCAGCCAAGTTGTTACTCATGAGTGAAGACAAAATTTATTTTCATACATGTGAGGTCTTAGAATATCTATTACACAGATACTTTTCTGAATATATCATTTGAAATTTCAGAACAAGTGAAGATTACCTGAATCCAGGATTTAAGAATAGAGAAATACTAGGAAAAAAATACTTATAAGTATTGAAACTCTTTAAATATATAAAAATATGTCTAAGAATATATATAGTATATATATGTGTGTGTATATATATATATTTGTGTATGTGTTATGTCAATACCTCCTGGATAAAAAATTAATATAAAATGGAATCTGATCTAGCACCAGATAAGTCTAAAAATAAAAGTAACGTGATATTAAAATTTTAAAAAAGGCTCCTGAGAAATAGTCCTGAGATATAGATTTGTAACTCTCTGGACCTAAAATGTCCATTTGATATGGCTTCCCAGATAAACCTTCCTACCCTTAAAGGAAACTCTCCTATAAATAGCTGTCAGGAGCTTTGCTGAAGAGCCTATCCTTTTGAAAGAATGTCATGTTTTATTAAGGTAAAAGAATGAAGACAAAAATGAACAATTTCAGAGTTAGACTACAGTTTACTCTAATAAGGTATTCAGCTAGAGCCCTAAAACATAGTAGGCTTTCAGTTAATAACTTTTAAATGGAATTAAAGGACTAGACCTAAACTAGTCACAGTTTAACATTATAGCATTTTTGCAAATATACCATGAAATTAGAGTCTTTTCTTTTCTATAATTAATTAAAACTTAAAAATTCTCTTTGTAAGGGTTTTATTAGGTGATGTGGCTATACCAAAGGAAATATTTATTTGGGGAACCTAATGAAATAAAATTAATTTCCATTAATATGAATCTGATTTAAAATTCAAGAACCTCTGAACTTTTGTTTTCCTTTTGCTATCCTACCTCATCTCTAGCAGGCATGCTATAACATGACCAAGAGTTTAAAAAATAAATGATTGCAGCTGTCAGTGCCTCCTGCCTGAATTCTTGAGTTCCTTTATGAGTATTTGGGCTGTGTTGTGTTTTCTAGTAGCAACCCATTTTTAAAGGAGGCAGGATGGCTCTTTCATGTAAATTAATTTCTACAGCTGTAACTTTTGTACTTAGCCTGGGGCTCTTCTTTGTGACTTTTGCATTTATTTAAAACACAGCATTTTGAAAATTATAATGTATTTTATTGAGTTTAACTTTTATTGGAGACAGCTTGAAATTATTACTGGATCTGCATTTTAAAAACAACTAATAAACATGTCCCTTTTAAATAATTGCTTGGTGACTATTTTGCCACTCTGGCATTCTTTATCTGAACAGGCTGCTTCTAATGCAACCTCCTTCTGTTTGCCCTTGTCCTTGTCACATTTTAGTCTCTTTGGTGTATTTTTTTTTTTATGAACCTAAGGACACTTTTGTTCAAACACATGATTCAGCCCAAATTAAGAAACGTTACTGTCTGATTTGTTTGGAAATTCAGACTTTCCTGGATTGCTGTGATCACCCAAGATACTTTATTCTGGCAAACCAAATGTACTATATAATTAAAACATTTTTATGAACTTTTATCTAGGTAATCTCACAATTTTGTCAATGCTAGTGACCTTAAATACTTTACTCTGGTTTTACTAAAGTAGAAATTACCACAGTCATTTTATCCTGTTTATCTTCTTGATTTAATTTTAAATTCTTCCTAAGAACATGAAACCTAGTTTTATTATTGATTCTCTGATTTCTACATGGAAGAAATATTTTGTCAGTCAAATAATATATATCCTTGAACAATCTCTCTTTGGAGTTAAGACTCATCAACATTACAGAAATGACTATTTTAAAGATAGTAATTATTCTTTTTATTCAAGTAAACAAATTTTTTGACATTCAACATATGATCAAAACTTTACTAATAACAGGAACAAATTTAGATTTGTATAGGTGTATGGTGTTTAAACAAGAAGTATATTCACCTTTAGGCAGTTTGCATCACATCAAGAAGTATAACTTGGCATTTAGGAGTCAGAGGAAATGGGGTTCAAATCCTAAGGCCTCCACTTATGAGCTGTGTGACATTGAACAACTTCAGTTTTATCATAGGTAGAATAGGAGCCATAACAGTATATACCTAAAAAGTTTGTGGGAAGATCAAGTGAAAAAGTGCCTGCCTGTAAAGTGGCTGGGGTAGGCCCTAGCACAGTTACATGCTCAGTAAGAATAGCTGTTATAAAGAGTTATAGAATTACTACCTACACTGATTTGTCAGGTCATGTTTTCAAATCTATGTAAACATACACTAGATGTATTTACCTAATGGTTTTCTAGTGAATATCCTGTCTGTTTATATTTCTTTGTGTAAATTTATTAATGATAAATAAATGTGATGTCTGACTTCTGGAAAACTCCACTCTGGAAAAAAATCATCAAAAGAATAACTAGTAAAAGCAACTGATGTTATGGGTCTTATTAACATTTAGCACTTGGGTAGGTATAACTGATACCTTATTGTTATTCTAACTGGCAAATTATCTATTACCAATGCATTCAAGTGTCTCTGCGTATATTTCTTGACCATTTAGATTTCTTCTTCTGTGTAGTACATATTTATGTCTTTTATGTCATATTGGGCTACTTGTTTTCCCTCACCTTTTTTGTTTAACAATTGGTACAAGCTTTTTATATTACACAGATAAAAATTCTCTCTCTGTCCTTTGTGGTATGAGCAATTTCCCCCAAATCTATTGTTAGCCTATTGACTTTGTTAATGGTTTCTTTCTTTCTTTTTTTCTTGCTTTCTTTTTGCTGCATAGAAGTTCCTGGCTATAGTGTGACCTATGCCTTAATGTCCTTGTCTGTAAAACGAAGATGATAATAACTGCCTTATGTAGTTGTTAAAAGGATTTATATCAGTAAAGTGCTTTTTTAAGACTAATGCCTAACACATCCTAAGTGCAATGTATGACTTCATAAAGAAGATATGATCAAACATGTTTCTCTTTTCCCATATATGTACACTAAACTTTCAATCTTGGCCAAAAAAACTTTTTTCTTGTCTCTATATTATATATGGAATTTCCTATATGTCCTTGAAGAATTTTTGTCTATGTTTTTAAATTTTATATTAAAAGATTTTTTTCCCCAGATATCAGTTTTTTCCCCAGATTTTTAGTTGTGCTAACATTCTTTATTAAATAATCTCTTATTTTCCCACTGAGTTGAAATGCCTGTCTTGTCATTTAATAAATTTGTATATCCTGAAATCTACTTCTGAATTCTCTTTTCTGTACCTCTAATCCTAAGGTAATACTGTCTTGATTTAATAATTGTGGATTTATAGTTTTATTTTGCGATATTTATCTGTTAAACTAAACCTCCCTTATCTATTATTTATTTAAAAATTTTTCTTAGTTATTTTGAGAATTTGTAAATTTATGTTAATTGTAGATCATTTTTCAAGTTTTTTCACAGTCTAACTTGTATTCTAATTAAAATGTCATAATATGCGTATATTTATTTTGAAAATGGCTATTGAGTTTTATCAAATACATTTTCACCATTTATTGATATGATAATACATTATTTTCATTCTTCAGTTTGTTGATGTAATGGACTATATAGGTTTCCTGATACTGTAATACCCTTGCATTTCTGGAATAAACACTATTCTGCCATATTGCATGATTTTTTGATACATTACTAGAATATATTTGTATATATTTCAGTTAAAAGTTTGCAGTTTCAAGTGAGACTGGTTTATATATTTCTCTTTTTATCATATTTTGTTATTAAAATATGCCAGATTCATAAAATTTGCTGTATGCTTTCCCACATTTTTCATTTGCTTGGAATAATTTAAACCAGGTTGGAATTATCTGATTTTAAAGCTTCAAGAAAGCTCAGCTATAAACATTTTATTTTGGTGTCAGTAGTCTTTCCTTCGTAACTGGTCTATTTTATTTATTTATTTTTTCACTTTTTCTTGTGTAAGTTAGCAAAGGAAACATCTGTTCTTGAGTCTTTCAAATGTGTTGCCATAAAGTAGTTCCAATCTCTACTTACGATCATTTTATTCTCTCGTATATATATGTGGTCATTTCTACTTTACAGTCTCTAATATTGTATTTTGTTCTCTTTCTTTATTCCTTATTTTGATGTGAAAGAGGTTTATATGTTTTTTTGCACTTTTCAAAGTTCTCTACTATTTTCTGTTGTTGTTTGTGAACAATTTAATTTGTTTTAGCTTTTATCTTAATCACTTCCTTTTTAACACATTGCAGTTCATTTCACTGTTCTTTATTTTTTCACTAGATGAATATAAATTTTATTTATTTTTCTCATTTGCTTTTTAATAATAAAGGCATTTATGGCTATGAAATTTCTGCCTAGAATAGATTTCAGTTTGATGTCTTCCTTTTATTGCTTTCTAGAGAATTATGATTACCATTTGATTTCCTATTTGGTCCAAGGTTTATCTAGGTGTGTGTTTCTTAACTTCCAAGTAATCAAGGGATTTTGGTTACTTTCTTATTATTTATATGTATTTTCTTGTATTATGATAAGCATATGTATCCTGGAAAACCTACCTTAAAAAGATTATTAAGGTTGCCAAATGGTTAGTCAATATTTAACAGCTCCTCAGAAATAATAAAATATACCTAGTCTTCATTGGTAAGAAGAGATTCTAAATGTATCTGGAGAATTAACTTTATTCATTGTATTATTTAATTCCTCTCTCTTCTCACTTACTTTTATCTGTAGTAGTCATGTCCAAATTTGAAAGAAGTATATTGAGTTCTCCCAATATAATTGTTGTTTTATTAAGTTCTCCTTACATCTCTAACAGTTTTTGTCCTGATATTTCCCTGCTAAATTAATTATGGCTTACAAGATTTGGATGGATATATCTCCCTATCTTTTATCATATTATAATGCTTTCTGGTATACTGTTTAGGTTCTACTAGCCTTGAAAACTACCTTGTCAGGTAGTAATACTTCAACTTGCATTTTCTTGATGTATGAGTATACCTGGAAACTCTTTGTCAACTTTTTTTTCAATCCATAGCACTTTGCTTTAAGTATGTTTCATGTAAACAGCTTATAGCTATTTTTTTTCTTTTTCTTTTCTAACCCAATCTGTTTTTTTGTAGTTTTTAGTAGTCTGTAAGTATAGCTAGTTGTAGTCTGAATGCAATGATGACCTCACAGTCAATGAGTTCAAAGTGCTGAAACTTTCTTGGCACACTAAGAAGAAGGTCAAGCTATATGGATACGTATATACTGCCATGCAACTTTTATGATTAACATGCTCAGACAACCCCTAACCATCTACATCTCTAAAAACTTAGCCAAAAATATTGAAGAATCATTTCACTGGAAAAAAATTCTCGTATTTGTATAAATACAGTATTTTACACAACCATAAGGTGTAGCAAATAAAACTATAGAAAGGGAAGAAGTAAGTGTGTATCAGGTAATTGAAATAAACCAGCCTGAAAATCATTATAAATACTTGAGCAGTGACTAGAGATGTCCTGTCCTTTCTTTGTGGCATTGGTTTTCCTCTTTAACTACATATATATGTGTGTATATACATATTTTTATTTCAGAATATTATGGGATACAAATGTTTTGGCTACATGAATTGCTTTTGTACAGTTTGAGTCAAAGTTATAAGTGTGCATTGTACCCATTAGGTGTGAATTTACCCATCCCCTACTCACCCCTCCCACATGCTTGGTTTCCATTGAGTTTTACTGCCATATGTGCACGTGAGTGTTGATCAATTAGTTCCAATTTAATAGTGAGTATATGTGATGTTTGTTTCTCCACTCTTGCGATGCTTCACGTAGAAGAATGGTCTCCAGTGCATCCAGGTTGCTACAAAACATATTAGTTCACCATTTTTCTTATGGCTCAGTGGTACTCCATGGTATACACATACCACAGTTCATTAATCCACTCGTGTATTGATGAGCACTTGGGTTGATTCCACATCTTGTGATTGTGAATTGTGCTGCAATAAACACTTTAGTGCAAGTATCTTTTTGGTAAAATGTCTTTTTTCCCTTTGGGTTAATACGCAGTAGTGGCATTGCTGGGTCAAATGGTAGGTCTACTTTTAGTTCTTTGAGGTATCGCCATACTACTTTCCATAGAGGTTATACTAGTTTGCAGTCCCACACAGTATACAAGTGTTCCTTTCTCTCCACACCCACACCAGCATCTATTGTTTTGGGACATTTTGATAAAAGGCATTCTCACTGGAGTTAGGTGATACCTCATTGTGGTTTTGACTTGCATTTCTCTGATGATTAGAGACATTGAACATTTTTTCATATGTTGATTGGCTGTTAGTCTATCTTCGTTTGAAAAGTTTCTGTTTACATCTTTTGCACATTTTTAATGGAGTTGTTTGATTTTTTCCTTGATGATTTGTTTGAGTTCTTTCTAGATTCTGGTTATTATCTCTTTATTGGATGTATATCATGCAAATATTTTCTCCCATTCTGTAGGTTGTCTGTTCGCTCTATTAATTGTTTTCTTGGCTGTGCAGAAGCCTTTTGATTTAATCAAGTCCCATTCATTTATTTTTCTTGTTGCTGTGATTGCCTTTGGGGTCTTCTTCATAAATTCTTTGCGTAGGCCAATATCTATAAGAGTTTTTCCAATATTTCCAATATTTATAATATTTTCTTCTAAAATTTTTATAGTTTCATGCCTTAAGTCTGCTATCCATTGTGAATTAACTTTTGTGAGTGGTAAGAGGTACAGATTCTGTTTCATGTTGTCTACATGTAGCTATCCAATTTTCCCAGCACCATTTATTAAATGGGGATTCTTTTCCCAAGTGTATGTTTTTGTCTGTTTTGTCAAAGATCAGATGACAATATGAGGATGGTTTTATATTTGGGTTCTCTGTTCTGATCCATTGGTCTGTGTATTTGTTCTTGTGCCAGTAACATGCCGTTTTGGTTTCTATAGCCTTGTAGTATAGCTTGAGGTCTGGTAAAGAAATGCCTCCTTACTGGTTCTTTTTGCTTAAGGTTGCTTTGGCTATTTGGGGTCTTTTCTGGTTCCAAATGAAGCATAGAATCATTTTTTCTAGATCTGCGAAAAATGATTTTGATATTTTAATGAGGATTGCATTGAATCCGTAAATCACTTTGAGTAGTATAGACATTTTAACAATGTTGATTCTGGTGATCCATGAGCATGATATGTTTTTCCATTTGTTTACATCTTCTGCAATTTCCTTCTTCAGTGTTTTGTAGTACTCCCTATAGAGGTCTTTCACCTCCTTGGTTAAATATATTCCTAGGTATGTTATTTTCTTTGTTGCTATTGTGAAGAAAGGTATTGAGTCTTTAATTTGATTCTCAGCTTGACTGTTGTTGGTTTATATGAATGCTAAGGATTTGTGTGCTTTGACTTTGTAACCTGAGACTTTGCTGAGTTTATTTGTCAATTCCAGTAGTCTCTAGGCAGAATCTTTAGAGTTTTCTAGATGTAATATCATATCATCAGCAAAGAGTGAATAGTTTGACCTCTTTTTTCCCCATTTGGATACCCTTGATTTCCTTCTCTTGCCTGATTGCTCTGGCTATGACTTCCAGCACTGTCTTTGAACAGAATTGGTGACAGTGGGCAACCTTGTCTTGCTCCAGTTCTAAGAAGAAATGTCCTCAATTTCTCCCCATTCAGTATGATGTTGGTTGTGGGTTTGTCATATATGTCTTTTATAATTTTGGGGTATGTCCCATCTATGCCTTTTTGTTAAGCGTTCTTATCATAAAAGGGTGCTGAATTTTGTCAAATGTTATTTCTGCATCTATTGAGAGGATTATATGGTCTTTGTTTTTGCTTCTATTTATGTGGTGAATTACATTTGTAGATTTGCATATATTGAACCATCCCTGCATCTCTGGCATGAAGCCCACTTATCATTGTGGATTACTTTTTGATGTGCAGCTGAATTCAGTTTGCTAGGATTTTATTGAGAAATTTTGCATCTATATTGATAAGGGATATTTGCCTGTAGTTTTGTTTTTTTGTTGTGTCCTTTCCTGGCTTTGGTATCAAGGTGATATTGGCTTCGTAGAACAAGTTGGGGGGGATTCCTTCCTTCTCAATGTTATGAAATAATTTCTGCAGTATAGGCACCAATTCTTCTTTATAGGTCTGGTAAAATTCAGCTGTGAAACCATTTGGTCCTGGATGTGTTTGTGTTAGAAGATTTTTTTTTTTTTTTTTTGCTGCTGCGGTTTTGTTACTTGATATTGGTCTGTTCAGGAGTTACATTTTTTCCTGATTGAGCCTAGGGAGGTTATTGTTTCCAAGAATTTGTCCATTTCCTGCACATTTTCAAGTTTATGTGCATAGAGATTTTTATAGTGTTCAGAGATGTATTTTGCATTTCCATGGTATCAGTTGTAATATCTTCTTTTTCATTTCTGAGCTTATTATGGTCCTTTCTTTTCTGTTTCTGGTTAATCTAGCAAGAGTCCTGTCAATTTTGTTTATCTTTTCAAAGAACCAACTTTTTGTTTTATTAATCTTCTGTATAATTCTTTGGTATCAATTTCATTTAGTTCTGCTCTGACCTTGGTTATTTCATTTCTTCTGCTGGGTTTGGGATTGGTTTGCTCTTCCTTTTCCAATTCCTTGAGATGATTCATTAGATTGTTGCTTTGTGATCTTTCTGTCTTTTGGATGTAGGCATTTAAGGCTGTGAAATTTCCTGTTAGGATTGTTTATATATTTTTAGTTTTGCTTTATTATTCTTGACTGAAAGAACTGTACTCCTAGTTCCATCTAATACCCCATATGATGTTTCCTTGACCTCATTCTTGTTACCAAATTTCTGTTTATTTTAGGTATTTTGTTTCATAATCATTAACTTGCTTTAAAGGTTTTAGGAAAAAGAAAGACTGATGCAATAAACATCTGCATATATATTCATATAAATGAAATGACATGAGATCTTGATAGAGAATTCATCTTGATTTTCCATGAAAAACATATTTAATGGAAGATGGAAATTTTAGTTGAAAATTAAATGTAAGAATCAAGAGTATGTTGAAAAGTAGTTATCAGGGAAGGATTCAAATGCCAAATCTACTTCTATAATAGCCTCATAACTGCAGCAAGATAAAATGCAATGTGGATTGTTTAATAATAGAATATAGAATCAGTCAGGTAGTGCCTAAATTTAGTCTATGGTTTCCTTTATATGTAGTTTGTAACTATATTTTAGAAGTGTAAAGTAGCCATATTTTTAAAGAAAACCCCCCTGAATTATACATTAATAATACACATGATCACCTCTTTCAGTGGTTTTAAATCTCTCTTTATATGTACATACATACACATGTATACTCATGCATGTACAGCTGGAGAGGTAGCTTAAATTTCCTAATAAAATTTCTACTTTAGCCTTAAAAATCACTCTCATTTAAGAAAGAAAATTTGTGTTAGAGAAGGCAAATTCCTTAGGCCCCTCCCCAAAAAATGTGAATTCAGTAGATCTGGTTTTGGAGCCCAGGAATCTGTATTTTAAGAACTTTGGAAATTTCAATGCAGTTTGGGTGTAACTACCTTTTGATAAATATCATACTGTCAGTTACCTGGTGAGTTCAGTTTTGGTTTTTTCTAATACCAGGTATTTGTTTTTAACTCTGTAGTAAGGATGTTAATAGTGTAAAATATCTCATCATGTGAGAGTGAAATAGAAAATAAAGTGTTTAATTAGCATTAATAGCAAGCACATAGTATGTGCTCACTAAGTGTTAGCTTCTGTTTTAATTAATCATTTTCCATTATGGCAATGTTACCAATGCACTATCATTATCTATTTAGTCACATATTCCCCTTTGAACTGTAATTGCCCTGAGGGCAGAGAATGCTTCTTTTCTGTATATCTACCTCTAGAATCCAGCTTACAGTCTGACATGCCATGAGTTCTTGTACATTTATGTTAAATGACTTAGCAAACTGCAGTATGCACCAAAGACAGCAGGGAGGTTCAGAGCGAAGTAGAAGGTAAAAGAGGTATAAAAGAACCAGATGAATAATAATAATAATGATGATAAAAGAACCAGGTGATAATTTGAAATAACAAAGCGAGAGGATGAGCACCCTGAGACACTTCTGCCCTCATCTCCGTTCATAATCTGGTTGAGTTCCTGTTTATCCCCTCTGGGCTTTGACAGCGTCTTCATCTGCTCATACAAGTGGACCCCATTGAACTTTGCAACTACATCCTTGTCGCTATTATTTCTCTCCTAGAGCACTCTTGCTCCCTATATTTGCTATTAAATGGATTTTGTATCCCTCTACTGAAATGATTATATGGTATTAGAACAACCGTACTACCATTGTCCTTTAAACTGAGTGCCTATTAAAAGCACATTAGTAGAAATTTTCTGTAAGAAAAGCATGTTACTAGAACTGTTTCTACAATTTTATATGCTGTTATTTTTTTCCAAGAGTATCCTCCATGACACTTTCTTAGGGCACAAGTGCAATTAAGACATTTATTAAAATGCATAAAAATAATAATAGTAGTTATTGGAACAACACTAAATTTCCTCAGCTATAGGAAAATAGTAAAAGTATTTCATTTATAAGCCCTGTTTTAAAACTAAACAAAAACTAATTTTAAATATTTCATCCAAATAACCTTAAATATTTAAATATTCTTAACTTTAAACACCTTAAATATTCAAGGAAAAGTCTATAGATTAAAACATGTATTTAAAAATAATTATGCTGTTTACCTCATTTGGAATGGCAATGCAGAGTATGCTGAGAATTAGAGTTTGCTTCTAAAAATATTACCAATAATAAAATATCAGATAATTTGGATATATTAAATAAGCTGCCACTTAAAGTATTGCTTTATTTCACTCAATGATGAATTGAAAGAATTATTACAATTTCCCAAAGAAAGTAAATTATTCTCAAGTGTATATTATAGTTTAGGAGTATAAGATTGAATATGTATTAAAAATGATTTATTGCAATTATCATCATCCCTTCCATGAGACACCTGCTTGAGGAAGGTAAACTCAACTATTTAGTCATTTCCACAAACATAATATTTTTCACCTAAAAAGGTATGCTATATGCATATTTTTGTCATGTTTTTCACTTTAATTTACTTCAGATGAGACTACTGATGTTAATATTTAGTCATCAAGAATTTTCTCAATGTATATTTTTAGAGGTTATGACAAAATAATGCATTGAACACATGCATGTCAGTTTTCTTGGCACATTCAGCTTCTAGATAAGTTCTCAGGTATTAACACAAACTGAATTGATGTGGGTATCATATTGGCTATACTGTGATGCAACATGGTAACACATTAGTTATACTGTGAAACTACATAGCAGATGCATAGCAAGGTAAGAAGCTCAGAATTGTAAGTTCTAAATCATCTGAAGATGACTTAAATTATGAAGAGTACAAAATTATATTTGGGGCAGAATGCATTCATTCAACAAGTTATTTATTGAGCATGTAGTGTGCACCCAGCACTATCCATGGTGCTCATGAATTAAAACTGAAATCTCACTGGTTCTGCTTTCAATAGAGCTTACTGTCTAGATAGAGATTCATAAGAAATCATAACATGGTGGTTAAATACTAATTTAAAACTCTGCAAGATGGAGAGGCAGGGCTTTCATCTACCTGGGAAAATCAAAGAGAGTTTCCTCATGGAGGTAGTATTGGAACTGATATTTGGAGACTGAGTAGGTAACAGGTAAAATGCATTGTGTGAGGGTAGGGACGGTCAAGGGCATTGCAAGAAAGGGGACAACATGCACAAAGATTAGAGGGATACCAATAAAGAGGATATTAGGAATTTGCTGGTAGTTCAATGTAGCTGAACTTCATGCTGTGTATAAGATAGCAGTGAGAGATGAAGCTGAAGAATTAAAGTCAAATTACGGAGGTCCTTATGTGTCAAAAAATGGACTTTGTTTTTTATTCTGTAAATGATGGGGAGCCATAAGGAGATCTTATGAAAAATAAGAACAGATATCATTTATTAAGCACTGACAAGTTAAGTTAAACAGAAGCTAACAGTGAGCATAGAAGTTACACTAAGTTGTGTGTATGCATTTCCAATGTTTTCCCATATAACAACCTGTAAGATAGGAATTAAGTTGTATCAGGTTACGAGACTGATGTGCTGCCAGCTGCGCTAAGAGGGTGATAATCAAACATATAAAAAATTGCTCAACTTCTCTAATAATCAGGGAAATGTAAATCAAAATCACAATGATATATCACTTAAGTCCAGTGAGAATGGCTTATATCAAAAAGTCCCAAAACAACAAATGCTGGCATGGATGCAGAGAGACAGGAACACTCATACACTACTGGTGGGACTGCAAATTAGTACAACCTCTATGGAAAGTAATATGGAGATACCTCAAAGAACTAAAAGTAGAACTACCATTTGATCCAGTAATCCCACTACTGGGTATTTACCCAAAGGAAAAAAAGACATTCTATAATAAAGACACCTGCACTTGAATGTTTATACAGCAGCCCAATTCACAATTTCAAATATGTGGAAACAACCCAAGTGCCCATCAATACATGAGTGGATTAATAAAATGTGGTATATGTATGCAATGGAGTACTACTCAGTCATAAAAAACAACGGTGAATTAACACATCCAGTATTATCCTGGATGGAGCTAGAGCCCATTCTTCAAAGTGAAATATCACAAGAATGGAAAAATAAGCACCACTGGTACTCACCATCAAATTGGTACTAATTGATCAATACTTATGTGCACACATGGAAATAATATTCATCAGGGGTCGGGCAGGTAGGAAGGGGTTTAGGGGATGGGAAAACTCACACCTAATGGGCGCAGGGCACACTGTCTGGGGGATGTTCATGACTGTAGCTCTGACTCACTTGGGCAGTGCATAGACAATATATGTAACTAAAATGTTTGTACCCCCATAATATTCTGAAAAAAAAGTTGTATCAGAAAACTAGCACCTACAGAGAAGATACTGGCCCAAAGCCACAGTCATTTAATAGCAAATTCAGGCTTTAAGCACTATTTTTTTTTAATTCTATGTTCTCTTAACCATTGGTCTTTTCTTATCTGGTGGGAAGTCAAACGACTCATTAACAACATGCAAATTGCCACTATGGCAGCAATGTGGCAGAGGGATTTGGGAAGTATAGAACAGAGACAAGAATGCAATCTAGGAACCTTCTTCAGTAGTATAGGTAATAGCTAATATGTGTTTGAACCAGAGATGGAGGAGGACAAAAACCAAAATGGTTTAAGAGATAGATAAAAAAAAAAAAAAAAAGTCAATCAGGGCCATGACAAAAAGCAGAAAGCATATGGCACATTCAGACTAGACAACTGAGGAAAGCTTAATAAAAGGGACTCTTTACAAAGATGTGGGCATAGTTTAGGAAAATCACCAAGGGATGGTATGGTACCCTGAGCTAGCAAAAATGGAAAAGGACTATTACCCATAGGTTCAGAGAAAAGGGACAAAAAAGTTCTGAGAGAGGGCTGCCCCAGGAACATTGGCCTTAGGTAGAGGGACCGTCAACCCACAGTGATCTCGCAGGGAGAGAGGCAAAACCCATTCTCCACCTATATGCTGCCTGTGCCTTCTCCAGAAGAACATAACCTGCAGCCAACATGCAAGGATGATCACTGATTCAGTCTACAAAGATCAGCCTCCCCAGCACAGACCAGGATGAAGGAGAGCAGAGAGCAGAAATAGAGGGGCAGATGGAATATGCAGGACTCAGTGACGGATTGGGAGATGTGAAAAAGAAAGGAATACAAAAGGTGAAAAAAATGTTAAGTAAATGGCTTGTGGTTTGATAGTAACAAATTAAATGATTTAAGAAGATCATGCTGTATTTTTGTTTCTGTGTTGAGCTTACTTCACTTAGTATAATGTCCTCCAGGTTCATCCATATTGTTGCAAATGGCAGGATCTCCTTTTTTTTTTTAAAGGCTGAATAATATCCCATTATACATATATCTCACAAATTCTTCATCCATTCATCCATTGATGGATACTTAGGTTGATTCCACACTATTGTGAATACATGAACTACAATAAACATGGGAGCACAGATATCTCTATGAGGTGCTGATTTCCTTTGGGTATATCCAACAAAGGGGTTGCTGAATCATATGATAGTTCTATTTTTAATGTTTTGTGGAACCTCCATACTGTTTTCCATAGTGGCTGTACCAATTTATATTCCCACCAACAGCGAACAAGTGTTCTCTTTTCTCCACACCCTTGCCAACATTTGTTATTTCTTGTCTTGTTGATAATAGCCGTTCTAACAAGTGTGAGGTGATATTTCATTGTGGCTTTGATTTATATTTCCCCAATGATTAATCATGTCAAGCACCTTTTCATATACCTGTCGGCCATTTCTAAGTCTTCTTTGGAAAAATGTCTATTCAGGTCTGTACATTTTTTAATCGGGTTATTTGGATTTTTGCTATTGAGTGTAGAAGTTCCTTTTATAGTTTGGATATTAACTGCCTATCATATATATATTTTGCAAATATCTTCTCCCAATCAGTAGACTACCTTTTCATTTTGTTGTTTGTTTCCTTTGCCATGCAGAAGTTTTTCGGTTTGAGGTAGTCCCAACTATTTTGCCTTTGTTGTGCTTTTGATGGACTTTCCGAAAAATCATTGCCAAGATCAATATCAAGAAGTTTTTCTGTATGTTTTTCTCTAGAGGTTTTGCAGTTTCATGTCTTATGTTTAAGTTTTTGGTTATTTTGAGTGGATTCTTGTATATGGTATGAGGTAAAGGCCCAATTTCACTCTTTTGCATGTGGATAACCAGATTTCCCAACAGCATTTACTGAAGAGACTATAGCTATTGTGTTTTCTTTACATCCTTGTCAAAGATCAGTTGACCATATATGTTTGGGTTTATTTCTGAGCTCACTATTCTGTTCTACCAGCCTATGTGTCTATTTTAATGCCAGTATCATATTGTGCTGATTGTAATAGCTTTGTAATATATTTTGAAATCAGGAAGTATAATGCTTCCAGTTTTGTTTTTCTTTCTTAAGATTGTTTTGGCTATTTGGGTTTTTTTGTGGTTCCATGTGAATTTTAGAATTAGTTTTTCTATTTTTTTGTGAAAAATGCCATTGTAATTTTGATAGGGATTACATTAAATCTGTATATTGCTTTGGGTAGTATAGGTGAGTGTTAGGGACAGAAAAAATAGGTGAAAGGTAATGGAAATTAGAAAAGCAGAAAGGAGAAAGCATTTATAGAAAAACAATAAGGAGGAAATGGCTACAGAAAAATAACCAGGAGAAACAGTTCTTTCAGTCTTAAAGAATGGGGTAATTAAAATCATGGAACACTGACCACCCGATTAGACAATAGAATGCCACTCTACAAAGTGGACAATAGAATGCCACCCTACAAAGTGATTTTTCTATTACATATATAATTCAGTCCCTAAATCTTGTGACTTATAATCATAGGTAATAATGACTAACTTTGTGATTAACCTTTACATTCACATAAATGGCTAACATATAAAAGGAGAAAGCTTAGAGCTAATTAGGGTCTTCTCCACAGACCCGTTTCCCCTTAGGAAACGTCTGTGCTTCCTTCCCTGTACTATCCTATAACTTCACTACTTCCAATAAATCCTTCACGCATACTTGCTGAGCGTCTGTCATCTCTCTCCGTCGTGCGGGCCCGGCTTGCGATTCTTCCAAGCCAAGAGCCCAAGAACTGGGGCAAAACTTCAAAGTCCTGCTGTGGACACTAGACCGTGACATTACTACACAAAAATTCTAAATTTTATGCAGCAGCTATCTACTGAGGCTGAGAGAACAAATGGGAAGGGGAGGATTTACCATAACCTAGACGCTTGGAGATGGCCCTTGAAACCTGGTGCTTACACCGCAAAAGAGTCTGCTCAATTATTGCTGCTCCCACCAAGGGGCCCTGATGACACTGATGCTGAGAAGACTGAAGGAAGCTGGAGGCTGGGGCCTTGGCTGCTGCTGAAGTGCTACTGATGAGACTTGGGAAAGAGGTAGAAAATATCTTCTCCCTACATCCCACCTTCCAGTACTCCTCTAATATGTCCTATTGATAGAACAACACAAACTGCCGGCTGGGAAATGAAGTTTGCAGACTTCCAGCCCCATTACCACAAAACAGAATACGGGAGAATGAGCTTGGAGCTAAGAGACAATAGGTCAATAATTGGCACAGTCACACTTTTGGCTCCTCAGCGTTCATGCACATTCTTCCACACGTATTGGAGTTTCCGTATGACAATAAAACAAATTCTTGTCTCTACCTAATGAGATACAACTACCCTCAATGCAAAGCCATTCTCACTCTTGTCCAGAAATGAAGAGACACAAAGTATTAGCATAATCATCTCCAGGAGTTACTAATTCTTCTTCATGCTAATTCACTGTTCTACCATATTATTCTGTAACATTGTAAAATTAATCACCAATAACAATTTTTATATTAAATAACAGAGGACCTGAGAAGGGACAAATCATAATATATTCAAATATATATACATATACAAATTTTTTAATATATATATACATTGTGAAATGGCTAGATCAAGCTATTTAACATATGCATTACCTCACATACTTATTATTTTTTGTGTGTAATCAGGATATTTAAAATCTACTCTCTTAGCATTTTCAAATATTACAATATATTGTTACTAACTACAGTCATCATGATGTTGTTAAATTAAGTTTAGCCTAAAGCTGCCTCCTTATATATTTTAAATTCAGCCTAAATATACATATAGAGTAAATTATAACCTAATTGGATGTGTAAACGGACTGTAACCTTCTCTTGTACCAATCACTGAGTTTTGGTCAAACACAGGTGGCCAACTGTTCAAATTGTGTTCAATCAAATAAGTCAAATGCTAAACTATAACCAATCCAGCTGTTTCTGTACCTCACTTCCATTTTATGTACGTCACTTTATTTTCTCTGTGCGTCACTTTCTTTTTTCTGTCCATAAATCCTCTCTGACCATCTGGCAGTGTGGAGTTTTCTAAACTTATTCTGGTTTGTGGGGCTGCCTGATTTGTGAATCGTTCTCTGCACAAATAAACTCTGTTAAATTTAATTTCTCTAAAGTTTTTCTTTTAAAATAATGTACATTAGATCTCTTGAACTTATTCTTCCTAATTGACATTTTGTTAAAATTTATTAATACTATAGATTTATTTTATGTTGCATATATTATATATACATATATTTTTAAAGATCAATAAAGAAAATACACAGAGCTTTTAGATTCCCTGTTTCTGTAAGTGGTCATAAGTCTATGGGTTTTATTTTATATTCTTGTCTTCCCCTATTCATTCCATGTTTCTGTTGTCCTCAGCCAGCACCACAGTTGCTCAGGTTTCATTACTTAATGGGGTGACTCAAGCAACAGGAGGGGTTAAATACTGAGTGGTTTTCACTTCAGTGGGGTTGCATTTGTTTTCATTAATTTTTAAATTTTGAATATAAACATACTAAGGAAAATCCCAGAAGATTGACTTGGTCCCAGATAAATTTAGTTCTGTCTTTGTCTATTCTAGAGCAGTAATCCAGTTTCCTCTTGGTAATTTGAATCATTCACAACATTTAGTGGAACTTCTTCCTTGACTATTGATTCAATGGCAGGAAAAGTCCAAAATGGCTGCATGGCTCTCTCAACTTCCAATTCAGAGAAAATCTTTTGATGTCCCTATGAAAGCGTTCTCTCGAACTAAGTCGAGGTCCCCGTTTTAAAACTGCTCTCCAAACTAACAGATCCCAAAACTGCAAGAAGAGGAATCAACAATTCTATGAGTGATTTTCTAGGTTCTAGCTCTTGATTCTCTGGCCTGTGCATTCTAGCTATTGGAGAAACAAGACCATATATCACCTGCTAGTTCAAACCATACACTGCATTGTGTAGGAGAATGCTCAGTGACACTAATCATCAGGGAAATGCAAATTAAAACAATAATGAGATATCACCTTATCCCAGTTAAAATGGCTTTTATTAAAAAGTCCAAAAACAATAAATGCTAGCATGGTGGTGGAGAGAAAGGAACCCTTGTACACTATTGGTGGGACTGTAATTAGTACAACCTCTATGGAAAACAGTATGGAGATTCCTCAAAGAACTAAAAGTAGACCTATCATTTGATCCAGCATTCCGACTACTGGGTATTTACCCAAAGGAAAATAAGTCATTTTATCAAAAAGACACCTGCACTTGAATGTTTATTGCAGCACAATTCACAATTGCAAAAATGTGGAGTCAACCTAAATGCCCATCAATTCATAAGTGGATTAACAAAATGTGGTATATGTATACCATGGAACCTACTCAGCCAAAAGAAGGATGACTTCTTGCCTTTTGCAATGATATGGATGGAACTGGAGATCATTCTCCTAAGTGAAGTATCTAAAGAATGGAAAAACAAACACCACATGTACGCATTATTAAATTGAAACTAACCAATGAGCACACATGTACATAGAGTGAAGTATAACTCAGTAGAAATCAATCGGGGGGGAGAGGAAGAAATGGGCAAAACCACATACTGGGTACAGTGAACACTATCTGGGTGATGAGCACACTTATAACCCTGAGTCAGGCATTATAAAAGCGATCCTTGTAACCAAAAACATTTGTACCCCCGTAATACTTTGAAATAAAAAAAACCTATCCGCATTGTCTCTGTTATAGTAAGTTTCTATCTTGAGTCCTGCAATCCAAGTTTCAAAAGTAGTCCTCTAACCCAGTATAATAAATAATAGGTAGATGATATATAGATAGATAAAATGCATAATTATACATACATTATGCACAGATATATACCCATATGCACATTTGACTCACTGCATTCCAAAGTCTGTCATTTCATCATCATCATCATCACATCCTTCACTTATGAAGCACTCACAATATACAAATCATGGGACTATTGGGGTTTTTTTGTTTGTTTGATATAAGAAAAATTCATTTCTTTCAAGAGCTTTACAGTCCCTCTTAAAATATAATACTACAAATTGGATGTGAATTTTAATTCTCTTACTTTCTATCCATATAGATGCCTTTTTTACCCTTTCTTACTATTTCCAGATGAAGATGTCCAGAATATATACTCCACATCTCAATTGCTCCATTAGTCAAATAAAGATGATAATAATATCTATGTGATGTATAACAAGGCTGGACATTCACAGTGGTCTCACCAAAGTATTTGGGAACAACTTTTATTGTGATATTAACTTCATGAGTGTTTAAAGCTAGAGAAATATATATAAACTATCCTTCAGGTTAAGGGCAATAGAGAAAAGCTAATTGAGTAGGAATGGTGAATTTCTGTTCTAGCAATTTGAAAGGAATATATAATTAGCCATATGCACATAGTTTATCATTATGATAGATATTTATTTTTTCTTTAAGAACATTGATTTCTCCAGCTTGCAGGGTTATATTTAGATAAAATATCTCAATATTTCAACATAATTATTGGCTTTACACAGAAAATGGGAATGCCATGCTATTCAAACGTGACTGTAGGCTATTCTGAATCACTACATCCAACTCTTAACATCATGTATGGGGAATTCTGGGCACACTGTGGTGGTCATGGCAATTTGTTATAGGGATGTGGCTATGTGCACAATGGTCAACGAAATCTATTTTAGACCCCTTGTGAAGACTACTGTCGTCCCTTCATTCAAGTGAGAGAACATAGAATATGTATCCCAAATCTTTACCTTCATGGGATTTGGGGTTTCGTTCATAGATTGATCCTTATTTTTGGCATAGTCTGTATTCACTATTGCACTAAAAAGTATATTGCAGTCTTAGCATTAGTATTAGTGTCCTGCAATAGTTCTCTTCATTTCCCCAATTATGGCCTATAAACAAATAAGAAAGAAAAGTCATATAAGCAACAATAGATCAACATAAGCCAATTTGCAAATGAGAAGGTCCTCTCTTTTGGAATAGGTTCTTCAGCAGACGTGACACTAATGTGAAATTTTGAACTGTAATGGGCCTCCCCATAAACTACCTGAAGACGAATCCCTGGTTCCTCTCTCCTAAATCACATTTCATTGATGAAATCCCACAGTGGAGTTAGAATGGTATGATGAGATATAGATGTGAGGCTTTGAAAAGGCTAAGCCTGGAAGAAAAAAAGGTTTGTATTTTGAAGTATGCAATGTGAGATCACTTGGAGTTCCTAAGCACTAGAGTGGCTCAAACCTACTTTTAGAAAATCAGTGGGTTCAAAAGTGGGTTGATGAGTAAGGAGAGTGAGAGAGTAGGCTTGTTAGTGAAGCTGTACACTGAAACCAGTTGAGAGTGAGGTCAGCCTAGACCCAAGGAAAGAAGTGAACCAACTGAGCAGAGAGCCAGATTCACGGACCTGTCAGGATCCTGGACAGCATCAGAAACAGAAAGCTCTGTCAGGGAACACGATGGTTTGTGGCCTGTTCAAAGCTGGTTGAGGAACATGAGTTGTGAATCTATAAGTAAGGAATTTCTACTTGGAATATTGTTCGTGCCCTCAAGAAGATTTTATTTTGAGACACATAAAAGTGTGCAGTATGTTAAGAAGAGTTTCAGGAGAAGAGGATTTAAACTGTGAGTCTTTTTCGGAATGAATAAGTCCACAGAACTATGGGACAAAAAAGCAGATCCTAGTTGTAGATCTGTTACCAGCTGCCTAAGCATTCTTGGCTATTTATTAAACCTTTCTGGGCTACATTTTTTATGTCTCAAATTAGAAAATTCTTTAGTGCTCTAAAATGTTATAATTTAATATCGGGCTTAACCATTATGTGAATATAAGAGGGTAGCAATTTATTTCTGCAGATCTGACAAATACCCCTTTAGTTTTCACTTCCACTCCTTCACCTGCAACCCAATAGGGCATATGCATATGGTTTTATGCAATGTAGCCTCTACCCTAGGTCTTTTCACTGTTATTAGAATTGTCTAAATAAAATTCCAATTGGTAAAAGATACACTCACAAAGAATTGATCCCTAGAAAGTAGTCTCATAATCAGAGGGCAGCTAATAACATTAAAAATCCTAACAAGGATATCAAGATGAAAATTGTCTTCTCAAATTAAAATAATAGGCTAAAGGAAAAGTAATGCCAATTCCAAACCCATGCCAAGGAAGCATGGTGTTTCTTCTCTATATTTCATATATTAATTCATTTATGCTTTCATCTAACAAATATTTATTTAGTACATACAGTATGTCTGGAACTATGTTAGGTGAGAGAGCAGGGAACAAAAGACAAGACTTCTGAACTATTGGGGCTTATCTTCCAGGAGGGGGCGAAGTAGGAAGACAAATAATATTATGCCAGAAAGCGACACGTGTTATAGAGGAAAAATAACCCAGGGAGTGGGTATGGGGTGGGAGATGTCTCTTGTACATGGAGCCACCTGGAGATTGGGAGATGAAGATGACCCTGGAGTCCTTGGCTTCTTGAGATGACTGAGAGAAACAAGACTAGATGACATACCGCATTAGTTTGGGGGACCCCAAGGCTATAGTTCTGGTAAAACTGTGATTGTCAGGGTGAAGGACCAGGACTGAGAGCCATGCCACCAAATTGCGCAGAAGTCTGGGCACCTCCTTCTCCAGCCTATGTTGATGTGGAGGCTCAGAGAGGGACAGTCACTTCTGGATTGTTAGAAAAAACTGAATAGTCAAATACTGGAATGGACAAGAATAAAGTTAAAAAATTCTGCTTAAAGTTATGTAAATAAATTTAATATTTGAGGAGAAAAGAGGGACATTTAGAAATGTGACTGCTGGCAGGAGCATAATGATTCCTAAAACTTTCACTTTGAAAGATGAGTGTAGTTTGGAGTTAAGTCAGAAATAATGTAAGAAATTAATGGGCATACTTTCAAGTTGTTAGAAAGTTAAACTCTTTTTGAGGAATGCAAGTTTACTGAACATGCAACATTTTATTTAAAAATAAAGTGAGCTTGAGCATCTGTTAGGATTTTTACCAAGGTCTAGCAAATCTCAATACAAAGAGTATAAAACATACATCTAAAAGAGCAAATGAAAATTCTTATCTCCAATGCACATGTCCTTTCTATTCTTCGAGGGAAAAAACACATTAAACAAGGTTTATACTTCTCCCCAGCACTATTATTTACTAACACTACATGAGCTTGGGCTAGTTTCTTATAAGTTGGAGGAGATAATCATGAAATCCTGATTTAATACTTATGCTGATTTGGAGCATAACCTCTGAGAGAGGTTTTGAAGACTTTAGAAGGATGGAAGTGACAATATGTAATTTCCTGATTAAAAACAAGTAAGTAAACATTTCTCAAGTCTCCTACTTCACTGTTGACAATATTCACAAGAAACATTTTGGAGCAATCCAAGAAAAAAAACCAACCAAATAAACCAAGTAATATATTTAGAGAAGCCTGTACAAAAATGAACAAGAAAACAACAAAACAAGCAAGCAAACAAAAACAAAATGAACAGAAATATACACACAGGCACATACATTCAACCCCCCAAAAATCACCCCTGTTGTTTCCACATTTAGATATTTTATATCCTGTGCACAACACTCTTCCAAATTCTAATTAATGCATTGGGCCTTTATGAAATTTTGTTTTTATGATATGGTGTGATATAAATTAAAAGAAATCAAAGTTTTAAAAGATAGAGTATACTAATATATGTTTCAAATCTTCCAAGATAAAATTGGCTTTTATTCTACCTCTCTACTCCACATGTCATAAAGTTGTTTTTAAAATGATGAATTACAGCTCCATAGAAAATGTTAGATTTTCACATGGAGATTATTTCACTAATGTGATTCAGTCAAAAGATTTTTCATCTGTTGTAGTCAAAAAAGAAATGACAGATTGCTAAAGGAGGATGAACTTTTGATTAATAGAAATACACACATGGCTACAGAAAAATGAGTTGTTGAGAAATATAAACAAAACTAACAGTAAAAATATTAAAAGATACAAGAAAAGTCAAGTTTTAAGAATCAGTCTGAATTCAATATTCAAAATGCTACTTGTAAATTATATTTCTTACAAATATTAAAAACTTTAATAATTTAATAAATAAAATAAATAATTTAATAAATAAAACTTTAATAATACCATTTAATAATGATAAAACTACAATAATTATTTAAAATACCATTTTTTCCACATGATTATTTTCTCCTTTTTGAATTTTGCATAAATTATCTTGCTTCTTTTTATAATTTTACCAAAACTGTATGAGCTCCTAAACAATATATTGTTTAGTTTTGCCTGATTTTTAAAGATGAAATCACACAGTATGTATTTCTCTGATACTTTTCTCTTTTTTTAAGAGACAGAATCTCACTCTGTCACTCAGACTGAAGTACAGTGGCATCATCACAGCTCACTGCAACCTCAAACTTTCAACCAGTCTCAAGCAGTCCTCCTGCCTTAGCCTTCTGAGTAGCTGGAACTGCAGATGAGAGCCACCATGCCTGCCTAATTTTTCTATTTTTTTTAGAAATGGGGTCATACTATATTGCTCAGGCTGGTCTTCAACTCCTGGCCTCAAGCGATCCTCCCACTTCGGCCTTCCAAATTCCTGAGATTACAGGTGTGAGCCACCATGTCTGGCCTCTTCTTTTACTTTTATTTCAATCAACATTATATTTTTGAGATCCATCCGTATTGTTGTATACAGTTTATTCATTTTCAGTGTTGTACAGCATTCAATTTAATTGTATGAATATATTACAATTTTTGGTTAGTACTACCATCAATGAACATTTGAGTTTTTTGAAGTATTTTATTTTTTTATTTTCCTTTTACTTGCTTACAATGATACTATAAATATGTCTATATTTCCTCATATCATGTGCGAGAGTTCTTGTAGAGTATATATCTATGAGTGGAACTTTGGAGCTGTAGGGTGTGTACATATTTAATTTTATCAGGTAATACCAATTTGTTTTCCAAAGAGTTACTACTGAACTATATCCTTGGAGTGTATGCATCTTCCTTTCTTCACATCCCCACCAACACTTAATAATGAAAAAAAAATTAAAATTTGACAACCTGGTAAGATGAAATCACATCTTTTCTATTATTAAATAGCACCATTATTATTAATGAGCCTAAGCATCTATTCACTTGTTTATGAGACTTTAGTGTTTCTTTAGTGAATTGCCTATTGCACCTCTTGTCAATTTTCTATTTACATATTTGGGGTACTCTACTTTGTCAGTTATTAGCACTGCAAGTATCTTCTCCCAGATTGGGACTTGTTTTGTAACTTTCATTATGGTTTTGATGATCAGTTATGTTCTTAATTTTTTTTAAATTAAGCTTTATATGCTCAGATACCTTGATATTAAAATGAAGTTGAAGTTGAAGAAATAAAACAAAGAGATCCCTTGTATTCTTCAACCAGTTTCCCCCAGTGGTAACAATTTAAAAAACTGTAGTACAAAACCAAACAAGGATTTTGACATTTCTATGGTCAAAATATAAAACATTTCCAACTACATAAGGATCCCACTTGTTCCTCTTTTATAGTCACATCTTTTCCATCACCCTTAATCCCTGGCGATGAATAATACTGTGTTCTCCACCTCTATAATTTTGCCATTTCAAGAATGTTATACAAATAAAATAAAAAAATATGTAAGTTTGATTGTCTTCTCACTCAGCTTAGTTCTCTAGAGATTCATCTGGGCTGGTGTGTACAACAGATCACTCCTTTTTATTGCTGAGTAGTATTTTAGGATACGAGGGAACCAAAGTTTATTCGTACATTGAAGGATATCTGTATTATCTCCAAATTTTGGCTATTATGAGTGAAACTGCTATAAATACTTCTGTACAAATTTCTGTGAGAGCATAAGTGTCCTGATACAAATGCCCAGGGGTACAATTGCTGGGTTATGTAGTAATTGAATGTTTAGTTTTTAATGAGACCACCAACATGTTCCCCAAAGTGGCTAAGCCAGGGGTGGAAAACCTACAGCCCTAAGGCCACATGTAGCCTTCTAGGTACTTAAGTGCGGCCTTTCGACTGAATCCCTTAAGGCCACAGGTTTCCCACGCCTGGTTACGTTCCCACCAGCAAGGTTTGAGTAATCCAGTTTCTCCATCCTCACCAGCATTTGGTATTGTCACTAATTTTTTTAAGCCATTTTGATAGGTAGATAATGAAATCTCATTGTGTTTTCAATTTACATTTCCCTAGTGTTAGATGACACTGAGCATCTTTTCATTCTTTTATTTGCCATCTGAATAGCTTCTTTAGTAAAATATCTCTTCATGTCTTTTGTCCATTATTTAATCGAATTTTTTTTACTATTGAGTTTTTAAAAACAGCTTTATTAATGTGTAATTTTTAGTTTTTCTGAAGGCACCCAATTTTTATTTACCCACCTTCCTGCTTTCTTTTAACATAATAAACAGTATATAAATATTATAAACCAAATTAACCTCTTTTTTACCAAAGATTTTTTGATAGGAACCACATGTTATAAAGTGGTGACAGATCTATGTCTACTTTTATGTTTTTCTGGCCTCTCTCAACCTCTGCCTGTCACTTCTCTTTTCCTTTCTTGGCTGTCCCTTACAGCCTATTCTAACCTCTGTAAAATAAGGAGTAAAAGTACTAACCTCATTGTTCTGAGATTAAGAGAAGGCCCATCACTAAGCCAGGCTCTCAGGAACATTCAAACTATAACACTTCCACCTTGCCTTTCAATATAGCTCCTTCTCATCTGTCATGGGTTGAGGAACCAGTGAACCTGCAAAATGGGTATAAATCCATAGGCCACGTGAGGGCCTAGAAGGCAAAGTGTGTGGGGTTTGTGACCACCACTACTGACTTCAAGTCTGAGGAAAGACTGACTTAGTGAGCAGTTCCAAGAGCACGGAGCTCATGGTTCCCTGTGGATGTCTCACTTGCACCTCCATGATGACCAGGGCCTAAGGAGGGCCCTCTCAATTCCCCCTGTCACACACACTTGGAACAGTATAATGGATACAGCAGAGGCCAAAGACTGAGTGACCAGCCTTAGGAAGTCAATGCGGGAGACTAACAAACCAATTGCAAAGTTGGTGCCATTTGTTCTTGGGGAGCAAAGGCAGGGCTAGGGCAAGGACAGAGCTAGAAGGTGAATGACAGGCCTGGCTCTCAGAATTAGTAGTGGTCAGTCTCGAAGGAGCCATTATGGGACATGCCCAGGTACTGGGCCTGCTTCTTGGTCAGCTTGGTCAGCTTTGCATTCAGCTTGCCTGGGTGTGCTTCAGCCACTGCCTCATCCAGCTCTGGAGCAGGAAGTGGACCCCAAAGAGGTAGTTGTCTGGGGGGGGGTTTCACAGCTCAATCTGTGCCAATACCTAAGTTGGTAAAGGAGGTTCTCATCACAAAGCTGGGGCCCATGGCACATACCTCAGCCAGCAGGAAGATGTGGCTCCCATTCTTCAGCCAGTAGCAGTCCACCTGGGGCTTCATGTTTACCACCTCTACAGTGTACTAGTTGAGCCACTTGACATCAATCTCCACATCAGTGTCCAATGTTACACCCTATGACATCATCCTTCATCTGCTCCAAAGTGCTGGCCAAGGACAATGTCGACACAGCCTCATCCCTGGTGGTCATCTCATAGCCCTTTATGGCAGACTGCAGTGCATTGATGGGGTAGATGCCAGTGATGATGATGGGGGGCCCAGAATCCCTCAGGGCCTGGGCACAGCCCTTGCCGACATTGCCATAGCCTGCTACCTGAGCCACCTTTCCCACAACCATCATTTCTATGACCTGTTTGATACCATCTATGAGGGACTCCTGAGCAGACATAGAGGTCGTCAAACTTGCTCTTGGTGACCAAGTTGTGGAAGTTGATGGCACCTTCAAGATCCCATTGGCCATCCTCTTACATAGGTTGTGGACCCCAGTCACCATCCCCTCAGGGATGCCTCAGATGCCCAACAGGACTGTGGGGGAGGTATGGGTGTGGTTGGTAAGGTCACCACCATCGTCCAGAGTCATGTTGAGGGGCTCTACCTTGAAGTACAGTGTCTGCTCAATGTACAACACGTATTCCTCATCTATTTCACCCTTCTAGGGATATACTTGAGTGCCAGCCTTGGCAATGGCAGCAGCTGAACGGTCCTGGATAAAGAAGATGTTGCATTTGGACCACTGGATCTCAGCACCCAGGGCAAAATTTCAATGAGGACAATAGTCTCCACAGTCATGTGCAGGCAGCCGGTGATGCGGGTGCCCTTCAATGGCTTGCAGGCCAACTCCTGCATGCCCATCAGTCCTGGCATCTCCTTCTCTTTGATGTCTTCCCATGAGGCCAGGCTGATGTCAGCAACTTTGTAGGGCAGTTTGTCAAACATGCTGGTGGTATTTCTGCACGGAGTGATGGAAACAGGCTGGTTTTTGTACACTGATTTTCTTTCTTGCAATTTTAACTGAATTCATCTAATAGTTCTAACAGTTTTTTGTGTTGTTGTTGTGGAGTCTTTAGGGGTTTCCATATATAAGAACATGTCATCTGCAAACAGAGATAATTTTACTTATTCCTTCAAGATTTGAATGTCTTTCATTTCTTTTTCTTGCCTAATTGCTCTAGCTAGGACTTTTTTTACTATGCTGAATAGAAGTGGCAAGAGTGAGCATTCTTATCTTGTTCCTGAACTTAGAGGAAAAGCTTTCAGTTTTTCACCATGGAGTATAAAGTTAGCTATAGGCTTTTCATATATGACCTTGATTATGTTGAGTTAAATTCCTTCTATACCTACTTTGCTGAGTATTTTTATCATTAAGAAGTGTTAAATTTTGTCAGATACTTTTTCTGCATCTGTTGAGATAATCACATGGTTTTTATCCTTTATTCTGTTAAGGTGATGTATTACATTTATTGATTTGTGTATTATGAACCATCTTTGCATCCCAGGAATAAGTCCCACTTGATTATGGTGTATGATTCTCTCAATATGTTGTTGAATTCAGATTGCTAGTATTTTGTTGAGGATTTTTGCATCCATGTTCTTCAGGGATATTTGCCTGTAGTGTGGTTATCTCATGGTGTCTTTGGCTTTGATATCAGGGTAATTCTGGCCTCTGAATGTGTTTGGAAGTGTTCTCTCTTTTTCAATTTTTTGGAAGAGTTTAAGAAGTAGGCATTAATTCTTTAAATGTTTGGTAGAATTCAGCGATGGAGTTATCTGTTCCTGGGCATTTCTTTGTTGGGTGGTTTTTGATTACTGATTCAATCATCTAATTCGAATTTTCTGTTCCTTCATGATTTAGTCTTAAAACATTGTATGTGTCTAAGAATTTATCTGCTTCTTCTAGGTTACCCAATTTGTTGGTGTAAAATATTTCATAATAGTATATTATGATCCTTTTTATTTCTGTGGCATCAGGTGTAATGTCTCCTTCTTAATTTCTGATTTTATTTGTTTGAGTCTTCTGTCAGTTTTGTTAACTTTTTCTATTGTTTTTCTAGACTCTGTTTCATTTATTTCTGCTCTAATCTGATAATTTTGTGCTTAGTTTGTTTTTCTTTTCCTAATTCCATGAGATATAAAGTTAGGATGTTTATTTGAGATCATTTTTTTCTTTTTTAATGTAGGCATGAACCACTATAACCTTCCCTCCTAGTATTGCTTTTGATGCATTCCTAAAGTTTTGGTATGTTGTGTTTTTATTTTCATTTGTCTGAAGATATTTTATGATTTTCTTTTTGATTTCTTCTTTGACCCATTTGTTGTTCAGGAATGTGTTGTTTAATTTCCACGTTTGTGAGTTTTCCAGTTTTCCTTCTGTTATTGATTTCTAGCTTCATTCCTTTGTGATTTAAATAGATACTTGGTATGATTTCAATCTTTCTAAATTTGTTTAGACTTATTTCATGGCCTAATATGTGGTTTATCTTGGAGAATGTTCCAAATGCTGTTGAGAATGTGTATTATGCTGCTGTTGAGTAGTATATTATGAATGTGTCTGTTAGATCCATTTGGTCTATAATGTTGTTCAAGTTTTCTATTTTCTTATTGATTTTCTGTCTGAATGTATTATCTCTTACAGAAAGTGGGATATTGAAGTCTCCTCCTATTATTGTATTGCTGTGTATTTCTCCCTTTAGTTCCGTTCATGTTTGTTTTATATATTTATGTTCTCTGGTTGGGTGTGTATATGTTTATAACTGTTATATCTTCCTGATGAATTGATCCTTTTATTATTATAAAATGTTCTTCTTTCTCTTGTGGAAGTTTTTGACTTAAAATCTATTGTGTCTGATATAAGTATATCCATCCCTGTTCTCTTTTGTTTATGATTTACATGGAATATATTTTCCAATCCTTTACTTCCACCCTGTATGTGTTCTTTAATCTAAAATAAGTCTCTGGATGACAGTATAAAGTTGGGTCTTATTTTTTTAATCCATTCATCCAGTCTATGTGCTTTGATGGGGAGTTAAATCCATTTATGTTTAATTATTGATAATGAAGGACTTACTATTGCCATTTTGTTGTTTTCTGTTTATCATGTAGTTCTTTTGTTTCTCTCTCTTTTTCTTCTTTATTTTTTCTGTTTTCCTTTGCAGTTGCTTGATTTTTTTTTTGTAATGACATGCTTTGATTCCTTTCTCTTTTTCTTTTGTGTATCTTCTGTAGATATTTTGTTTGCAGTTATCATGAGGCTTACATAGACATCCTATAGTTATGGCAGCTAATAACAACTTCAATCACTTGACAACACTCTACACTTTTACTTCTTCCTACTTCATATGTATACATTTAACTCCCTTGTCCAGTCGAATTTAATTTTGTAAATGGGATGAATTATACATGCATTCATTTACATCTTCTTCTCAGATAAATAACAAATTTCCCCAGAACTATTTATTTAAAATTTACCCTCTTTCCCTGTGAATATGAAATGCCAAGTCTACCATTGACTATATATTTGTAGATTGCTTTTTAGGTTTTAATCCTGTTCCATTGATTTTTGTTGTTTGTTTGTTTTGTTTATCTTTGTGGTGATACCAACCAGTCTTAATTACTCAAGTTTTATAAGTCTTGATATCAGGTGGGCACTGTACACTCACTTGGCTCTTCTGTGATGCTTTAAGAATTCTTATCCCTTTATATTTTTATATGCTGTACAATTTACATTTTCAAATCTACTCTTTTGTTAAAAAACTCTCTTCAGTTTTTATTTTTTAAATAAAGCTAAATATATACTTGAATTTTGTAAGAATTGCATCTTTTGTTATTGTGTACATGAATGTTATGTTTCTTCATTTATCTAGCTCTCATTTAGGTATTTAAATATAATTTAATATTTTTATGTCTTTTACATCTTACAATGGATTTTTTCCTAGGTGTCTTTATGTTTTTATTATAAATGACAATTTTAATTGCATCTTCTAACTACTAATGTTTTATTGAAATGCAACTGATTTGTGTATGGATCTTTCACTTTCATTATCTTATTTTATATTTTTATGTTTCCTGCTTTTCTTAGTTTTCTTTTTGCTTTTATTTCCTTTTTCATATTAGTTAAAAATTTTTAATTATCTCATCCCATTCTCCCTTCTAATTTGGAAGTATACACTCATATTTCTTTAATCTTTTTCACAAAACTTTTTCACATGTGTATTTAACTTAACATATCAATATTTAATTAATATATTTACCATTATCCTAAAATAATGCTCGGACCTCAGAAAACATTGATTCATCTTCTCCAAAAATGATATATTCATTTGGCTAGTTATGCATGCATCACTTTGGAGACCACCATTCTAGAAAACTTGTGTGTCTTTGTGAGATATAGCAAACTTTTGTTTTGACTTTTAAAATTCCATAAGTTAGACATTAGTTTTATGTATTACAAAGTGTCTAGATTTTTCAACATTTTTCATATTTCTTGTTCATAATTCCTTTCTTTTATCTCAGACCTTCCTTCTAGTATTATTTTTTCTTCTTGCATAAACACATTTGAAGTTCCCTTCATAAAGGTGTGTTGATAATAAACTTTTGCAATTTCTGGTTTTTGTAAAAATGTATATGTTTTGCTCTCATTCTTCGAAGATAGAATTCTTTCATTTTGATCATCTTATCTTGTGACATTCTCTCTTACAACTTGAAGAATATTATTTCATTGTCTCTGGCTTCCACCACTGTGGAGAAGTCAGCATCATCTAACTGTTTTATCTTGTAGATAATCTATTTTCTTTCTGGCTATTTACAAAACTAGATCTTTGTCATTGGTAATTTCTATCTTATTATGAAATACATAATATGAGTGTCTTCATTTTTCCAACTTGGGATTTGTTGAGCTTCTTAATTCTGAACACTGGTATTTTTTTTATCCATTCTTAAAAGTTTTTGGTCATTTTTCTTTTCTAATGTTGTCTTGCCTCTATTTTTTATACTTTCTAAAATTCTGAATAGATTCTTATAGCATATAATTATGGTATTTTTCAGGTCTTTTAATCTCTCCTAAATTGTATCTCTTAGTTTGTCTATTTTGGATAACTATTTTGTAAATAGATACATAAAATTCAATAATTTTCTTTTTGTCTATGTCTAATCATAGTTTAATCTACCCATTGAATCTAAATGTAATTATTGCATTTTTAATTTCTAGAAGCACTGTTTAGTTTCTATTCACATCTACTTGGACCCATTGGTATTCTCTGCTTCTTATATTTTTATTATTTTAATCATATTAAACACATTATGTTATATTCTGCATCTGATTTGTGTCTATCAAGTTTTTGTGGTATTGATTCTGAAGGTTTTTGGTATTGTTACTATTAGTCTTAATCATTATGGCTTCTTCCCTCACATATTTACTGCTTGATTGTGAGTTCGTGTTCCTTAAATTTTATTTGTGAGATAATCTTTTCTTTAGGAATAAAATTAAAGTGTTAATTTGCCTGTAACTTGTATGTAGGAGAAATATTGAATCAGGTTCTCTTTACAAGTTCTACTTAAGGTTTTCAGACAATCAGCTTATGGGGTTCTTTCCTCAAAGGAGCATAAGCTATGGGCTAGTAGTTTTGAATTTTAAAGGAATACTTTTCTTTCTGCTGCCTTCAACTACAGTTAATATCAATTAGGCAGATATCCCATTATCTATATCTGAAGGCCATGTTCCTCGTATTTATACTTATAGAAGTTACAGTATAACTTCAGGCATATAGTTATATGATAGCTTCCTGGCATTTGTTCCAAACAAAAGTTTACAATAATTCAACCATGCATATATCTGCAAGAGTTAAAATTTTCCAACAATGTCCCTTTGTCTTAGAGTGATTGATTTGACTTTATTTGTGTTATACTTACATTTGGATTTTACTTTCTTATTAGTGATTTGTACTAATCTTAATGGGTCAAGATTTCAAAGTCAGAAATGGTTATATACTCTAGATTACATTAGAATGAAACTATATGTGGTTCCCTGACATATCAATCACTTTAATTTTCTGGAATATATGTTAAACATTATATACTTGCAAACTTCTGCTTGCCCTTCACTTGCTGATAATAGAAATTGTTAGTAAGTGATGTTTCCTAAGTGCCAGCCTCATATTCACCTTTTACTTTACCCTCTTCCCTCCACCTGGAATACTGTCCTAACCCCATCCTCCATTCAGCCACACTTAGCAAAAATCTATTACTACCTCAAAGCCCATGTGAAACATCAATTTCAGTTAGCACTCCCTGGCTGCTCCCACAATCATGCCACACTGCCAAGGATTATTTATTATCTCCATATATTTTGAACATTAATAAAAATTATGCATCCTCAATTCACTGTCAAATCCATAAATAAAAATCTGATTAGAAAAACCTTGTGCGTTCTTGTTTTATTGTTGAAATAACGTGAAATAATCTGTTGCTTCAGGATGGCAGAATTCAGAATTCAAAATATTATACATAAAGCAACAGAATCTTTATTTCAGAGCAATGAAAAATGATTAATGGCACAAAAAGGAAACTGATGAAGAGTGACTTGATGTAATAACTATGTAACTTAAAAAATCTCAGGGCATGCATTGGGGAGCAGTTTTTTTTTTAAGCATAACACAAAAATAACAAAGAACTGAGACTGGGACTTGGACACAATTCTTTTCAACTGTGACTCTGAAATGTGCACTACTTTGAAAGAGATAATTGCACCTTAGTAATGATTAGAAATACATATGAATTAACAGATCTTATAGATTTACACTAGAGATAAAGTCATAGAGAAGAAAAAAACCAATAAATCACCCATCAAAGGCATACAAAACAAACAGAACCCTCTCACAGATGTGTATTTGGAAAATGTATCATGCGCCACTCGTGTAAACACCTAAAGGAGAAATATAAACTGGTTTCAATTTAATTGATTATACTGATCTCACTGTGACAAACATAGCAATGGCTTTTCATTAAAATTTATAGAAGAACTACAAAGGTAACAAACAGTTCATGGCTGTAATGTTCCTTCATTACCCAATTTCTTCACCTTCTTCTTCTTCTACTAGTTTTTATATTTTAAACCATATTCATTTAGCATTCAGCCAAAAGAAACAGCAGGGCTCTCTTGAACCTGCCACCAATGATTTATTATGCTCATTTTCTATTCATTTGTTTATAGATCAAACACAGAAAGAAAGGCTCAACAATATTGAACATATTTAATAAAAAGCACACACACCAAGTATTTAAACTTTGCATTGTGCTAGGTTAGTCATTTTGGAAGAAAGACAATAATTACACATAGGCAATTGCTTTGATGTAGCCTCTCAAATCAATACAGCTACTTAGTACAAGGTAGGCATTTATATATGTTTAGCATTGGCACTCTTTCTAGAGTATGACATTTCAGGTAAATGTGCTTTATTGCAGACATGGGAAAACAGATAAATGAACTTCTTATTGACAGCCTCTTTTTCACTTGCTAGCCTTTATAAATGGGATGTCATTAATCTCCCATTCGCTACAACAGCAGTCTCCAAATTGGTTGACTGTGCACTCCATTAGTAAAAAGTTTTTGTTTTGGCTACTCTACTTTATTTATAAATGATAAAATGTGCTTCTCTTATGTGCATTATGAAATACACAAAAATAGAGAATTTTAAATGAATGTGATGAACATTTACAAAAAAAGTATTATTATTTTCTTCCTGTGCTCTATGGATCATCTTGCTCTCTCCCTGAGGTATATGCATGCATCACTTTGGAGACCATCACTCTAGAAAACCTGGTTGTCTCTGTGAGATACAGCAAACAATTGAATATAATATGTACCTACAGAATATAGCAAACTACAATATGTGCTTTTCTGACAGTTTCCCATAGAATCAGAAGGTTCATTAAGTAATCTTCATATTTAATGAATGTTATGAATATTTAATATCATTTCCACATATTACAACTTTTATTGCCCGGTCATAAAAGCAAATGTCTCACCAATAGCTGGCATCAAGAGTGAAAAGTTGATCTTAGGTCTATATAATTATTGGATATTCTAAATAGCCTAGCTTATTTTTTATTGTGCCAATTTATTTTAAAACTAAATGATTGATTTATACATTCTAAAAATGAGGACAGGATATACGGTCAAGCTGGACTCTCTGAGTCTAGTATATTGAACATTCACCAGGTACAGGAAGACAGATAGTGCATGATCTCACTTATACATGGAATCTATAAAACTCAAATTCATAGAAGAATGTTCAATTAGACAGGAGGAATCAGTTTTTGAGATCTATTGCACAGAAAAGTGGCCACAGTTAATAATAATGTATGTTTCAAAATTGCTAAGAGAGTAAATTTCAAATGTCTCATCACAAAAAATGATGGCTAAGTGAGGTGATGGATATGTTATTTGGCTTTATGTAATCATTCCACATTACATAATATATTAAAGAATCACATTATACACACACACATATATACAATTATGATTTATCAATTAAAATAATAATTTTTTTGACAATAGTCCTGTGTGGGAAATGAATATCTATGTTTTACCATTTAGGTAGTTTTACTGCCGGTTTCAGTGGTCATAGTTTGTTCCAATATGCAAAAGTATTAAATGAAGTGTAGTGGCCAGATGTACCTATTTACAGTTAGCAGTGATAACAAAAAGTGATATAGAGAGTTGAATTATTGTAGAAGTATGCATGGTTAGAAACAAGTTTAAAAATCCAAGTCACCAAAATCTAAATTACTAAAATAAGTGGCTTTTGTGGGTAGCTGCATTTGCACTAAAATCTCCCATAACTTTGCATTTCCAACAAGTGGTGGAAGGATGAGAGCGGGTGTCAAATATCCTTTCATTTTAAATCCACTGTCCTGTGTCAGAGATTCACATCAATACCTCTGCTTTTTCATTATAAAAGTAAACCTGACTCTACAGGTCATATATGTCTTAGAGAGGCCAGGATCTGTATGTTGAGTGTTTTGACAGACTATAACAAGGTCTATATGAATACTATAAACCTAAAATATATAGTTTAACAGGGCAAAGTGAGACATTTTAGCAAAAGAGAAATAGTGATTTAAAATGACATTTTGACATCTACAATGCAAAGCTAACCAGAAAAAGGATGGCATGTAGTATTTTACAATATATCACTGTGTTCCCACAAATTTAATTAACATGACCATTGGATATTTCTTGCATGCAGCAGAGGTTTTAGTCATCCATATAAGCAAATGATGCATTGCACTGAGTACAGACATGAGAATTAATTTTAAAGTTCTGGGGACAATGTGAAAATCAAAGAAATGATGATTTAAAAATATAAACAAGATCTGATTATGAAATCATATGAGCTATGAAATTTTTTAAGAAACACCTAGACTCCTAGATATTTGAATTTAAAAATCAAGGGATATATCAATTTAATATAATCTTCTTTTGTTTTTATAGATGAGGAAACTAAAGGCAGAGAGGTGAAATATCTTACTCAAGGTCACAAAGTGAGGCAGTGCAGAACCAAGACATCTTATTCCTTAATCTAAAATATTCTTTTCATTGGCCCACATATAGCACAATTCTAAGACTATTAAAAGATATTATTTTATGACTTAAAAGTCAATTTAATTTCTTTAAACAATAAAAAACCATTTAAAGTGTACCTTGGGGAAAAGGTTGATTTTTAGAAAAAAATTGCTGTAACTATAAATTTATGTAAATAATTTCTTTCACATCTTGTTTTGAAAGTAGTTCCAAAATGTTTGGATCAACAGAAGATATACATATATATGCACATAGATATATGCACATACATGTGTATATATTTATACAAACAAACATACACATATACATATATAACATTCATAAATATAACATTCACTTGGGTGATTGTATTTGCATTTTAAATTTGTATTTGTTTTTTATTGACATATAAGAGTTGTACATATTTGGGTGTACATGTGATATCTTGATACATGTATACAATGTATAATAATTAAGTCAGGGTAATTGGGATATCCATCACTTCAAACATTTATCTTTTGCTTGTGTTGGGAAAATTACAAATTTTCTCCTCTAGTTATATTGAAATGCACAATAAATTATTGTTAACTATAATTGCCCTACTGTATTATCAAACACTAGAACTTAATCTTTCTCTCTAGCTGTACTTTTGTATTCCTTAAAGAACTTCTCTACTCCCTCCCTCTCCCTTCCCTTCTCAGCCTCTAGGAACCACCATTCTACTCTATACCTCCATGATATCCACTTTTTTACCGCCCACATATAAGCGACAACATGCAATATTGGTCTTTCTGTGCCTGGCTTATATCACATAACATAACGTCTTCCAGTTCCATACATGTTGCAGCAAAAGACAGGATTTCATTCTTTCTATGGCTGAACAATGTTCCTTTGTGTATCTATACCACATTTTCTTTATCCATTCATCTGTTGTTGTACACCTAGGCTGATTCCATATCTTGGCTATTGTGAATAGTGCTGCAATAAACGTGGAGGTACCGATGTCTCTTCAATATACTGATTTCCTTTCCTTTGGATAAATGCCCCGTAGTGGGACTGCTGTCTCGTATGGTAGTTCTATCTGTAGCTTTTTGAAGAAACTCCATACCATTTTCCACAATGGTTGCACTACTTTATGTTCCCAACAGTGTATGAGTATTCCCGTTTCTCCATTTCCTCACTAGCACTTGTTATTTTTTGTCTTTTTGATAATAGCCACTCTAACTGGGGTGAGATGATATCTCATTGTGATTTTGATTTGCATTTCCCTGATAATTAGGGATGTTGAGCATTTCTTGATGTATTTTCTAGTCATTTGCATGTCTTCTTTTGAGAAATGTCTATTCAGATCTTTTGCCCATTTATTAATCAGATTAGTTCTTTTCTGCTATTGAGTTGTATGAGTTCACTATACATTCTGGTTATTAATCCCTTGTCAGATGGATAGTTTGCAAATATTTTCTCCCATTCTGAAGGCTGTCTCTTTACTTTGTTGATTGTTTCCTTTGCTGTTTAGAAGCTTTTGACTTGATGTGATCCCATTTGTCTACTTTTGCTTTTGTTGCCTGGTCTTTTGAGGTATTACCCAAAAAAATCTTTGCCCAGCCCAATGTCCTGTAGCATTTCCCCAATGCTTTCTTTTAGCAGTTTCAGAGTTTCAGGTGTTGCATTTAAGACCTTAATCCATTTCGTATTTATTTTTATATGTGGTGAAAGATGGGGATCTATTTTCACTCTTCTGTATACAGATATCCAGTTTTCTCAGCACCATTTGTTAAAGAGACTGTCATTTCCCCAATGTATGTTCCTGGCACCTTTGTCAAAAATTAGTTAGCTGTAAGTATTTGAATTTATTTCTGGGTTCTCTATTCTGTTCAACAGTCTATGTGTTTGTTTTTACGCCAGTACCATGTTGTTTTGGTTACGATAGTTCTGTAGTTAAATTTTTAATCACACAGTGGGATGCCTTCAGTTTAGTTCTTTTTGCTCAGGATTGCTTTGGCTATTCAGGGTCTTCTGTGGTTCCATACAAAGTTTAGGATTTTATTTTCTATTTCTGTGAAAAATATTATTGATGTTTTGATAGGGATTGCATTGAATCCATAGATTTCTTTGGGTAGTATAGATATTTTAACAAAATTAATTCTTTCAATCCATGAGCATGGAATATCTTTCCAGGTTTTTTGTGTCCTCTTTAATATTTTTCATCAGTGCTTTATAGTTTTCCCTGTAGAGATCTTTCACTTCTTTGGTTAAATTTATTCTTGGATATTTTACTTTTTTAGCTATTGTAAATGGATTTTTTCTTGATTTCTTTTTCAGATTGATTGCTGCTAGCATATAGAAATGCTACTGATTTTTTTTCTCTTTTTTATTTCAAAATATTAATGGAGTACAAATGTTTTAGTTACTTGAATACCTTTTATAATGCTTAAGTCAGGGCTATAAGTATGCCCATCACCTAAATAGTGTTCATTGTACCTGATAGCTAAATTTTTACCACTCCCCTCCTCCCCTTCTCCCTCCTTCTTGATTTCCTATATCTCTACATCTGTTTGTGCCTATGTGTGCCCATCGATTAGCTCCCAATTATTAGACAGTGTATGTGGTGTTTGAGATACTTCACTTAGGATAATGGTCTCTAATTCAATCCAAGTTGCTGCAAAAGAGGTTATTTCATTTCTTTTTATGGCTCATAGTCCTCCATGGTATGTGTGTGTGCATGTGTATGAGTATATCACATTTGCTTAATCCACTCATGAATTGATGGGCACTTATGCTGATTCCACATCTTTGCAGTTGTGAATTGTGCTGCAATAAACTTTTGAGTGCAGGCATCTTTTTGATAAAATGACTTCTTTTCCTTTACGTAGATATCCAGTAGTGGGATTACTGGGTCAAATGGTAAGTCTATATTTATTTCCTTGAGGAATCTCCATACTGTTTTCCATAGAGGTCGTACTAATTTGTAGTCCCACCAACAAGGTATAAGCATTCCTTTCTGTCTGCATCCATGTTAGCATCTATTATTTTTGACTTTTTAATAATGGCCATTCTGACAGGGTTAAGGTAATATCACATTGTAGTTTTCATTTCCCTGATGATTAGTGATGTTGAGCATTTCTTCATATGTTTCTTGGCCATTTGTCTATCTCCTTTTGGAAAACTTCTGTTCATGTTTTTTGACCACTTTTTAATGGGCTGGAAAAGGAAGCCCTGTTCAATAAAGGGTGCTGGGAAAATTGGATAGCCACATATGGAAGAATGAAACAGGACCCCTTTCTCTAGCCATATACAAAAATTAATTCAAGATGTATTAAAGACTTCAATGTGAGACATGAAGCCATACAAATTCTAGAATAAAACACAGAAGAAACTCTTTTAGACGTCGGCCTAGGCAAAGAATTTATGAATAAGACCCCAAAGGCAAATACAGCAACAATAAAAATAAATAAATGGGACTTAATTAAATTAGAAATCTTCTGCACAGCAAAGGAAACGATCAACAGAGTAAGCAGACAACCTACAGAACAGGAGAAAATATTTGCAAGCTATACCTCCGATAAAGGGCTAATATCCACAATCTACAATGAACTCAAAGAAACGCTTCTGATTTTTGTATATTGATTTTGTGTCCTGCAACTTTACTGTATTCTTTTATTATATCTTAGAGTTCTTTGGTGGCCTTTAGGTTTTTCTAAATATAACATCATGCCATCTGCCAACAAGGATAATTTGACTTACTCCTTTCCAATTTAGATGGCCTTGATTTCTTTCTCTTGCCTGATTGTTCTCACTAGGGCTTCCAGGACTATGTTGAATTGAAGCAGTGAAAGTGGACATCCTGCCTTGTTCCAGATCTTAGTGGAAAGGATTTCAATTTTCCCCAATTCAGTGTGATATTAGCTGTGGATTTGTGTTATATGGCCTTTATCAAGTTGATGTATGTTCCTTCTATACTCAATTTGTTGAGTTTTTTTTTTAAGATTCTGTTTTTCATTGTTTTAGAAACATTGCCTGTGAAATAAAAAATGATGAATCTATGACAAATGAAATGCAAAAAAATATACAGCAAGGCAAATGATGTAATTATTCACAAAGGAGATTTTAACAGAGAGAAAAGGAGGAAAACTGATAAAATAATATATACTCCTCCTGATCCGTGATATAAGAATCTCAAAATTTCAAATAAAGCAATTCAGGGAGGTCTTTACTACAAACTATATATATTTTTTCATTTTATAACTATAATTGGTGGGAGCCATCATGCCAAAGATGAAGCAAAATAGGGCAATTGTGAGGAAACATGAATATTATAGTTCTGCACAGTTTGTTCCACTATGATGTTTTGTTTGATATAATTTTATTTTAATGTCTGCTTTGATTCCTTTTTTATATTCCAGTGAGCTTCATGGCTTCCTTGTGGAAAAGTCATATATTTTCCTATTGTCCTGCCTTTGGAAATTTAAAACAATAGTTTCAGCTGCAAATTATCAACAGAAAAATGTATAAAAAAGAATATTACATACATGTATTTTGCATCAATGAAATTGCATCAGAAAAAAATATACAAAACCTAGGTTGTTCAGGCAGACGATACCACACAACCTAAAGGCACAATTTCCAACAAGTGAATGAGAACAAAATTAACCCTTTAAAGTTTTTGCACTCTAAAATTATATAAAGTTTCAAAAAACAACATTTACATAGAATTATCACAGAAATAATATATCCCTCCATGAAAAATGAATATAACAGGGAAGTGCTGCAGGGACAGCTAGAAACTGCCAAATTTCCTTCAGTGACACTGCTTGTTGACATTCTCCTCAATCCATTCTGCATGGTCTCTCAACATTTAATGTGCAGAACATTCACATTTGCTGGCCCGGTGGTTTTCAATTACATCCCTTTGCTTGGCCTGATACTTAATGCGCCACAGGGTGACAGGCAGAGCAAGACGGAGGAGACTCATGTTCTCTTCCTGCCTCATGCCCATCCCCTTTTCCAGCAAGATCTTTTGCTAGGAACATCACAATCTTTGTGGTGTACTGCTCTGGAGTTTCTGCAAAAGTGTTTCAGTACCTAGATTGTTTTCCATCCAAGAAAGATATATACCCTTCTCCCCTAAATGACTAATAGATCTTTAGTCCTTTTTTCTATAATTTCCACAGAATATGATCAGGACCAAGAAAATGGCATATTGCCAAATGATTTGAGTCTTGCATATAACATCCCCATCAAAAGCAATACAGAAGGTCCATATTTTCAAAAAGAGATTAAATGAGTTATATATACCAGTTACTCATATTATTGGTGGGTTTTTACTTACAATAACTTAACAGGTACTTTGAAATTTGAACTTTTATTCAGGGGATGAATAACTTCTGATCATAGATTCTTTTCCCCTAGGTAAAGAAAAATATAGTATATAAAAATTATTATCATCAAGAATATTATCAAACTTTATCACTGCACTACTAATGTAAACAATTATCTGTGCATTTATTTTTACATGAGAAATTAAGATGTTGCTATTCACCTAGCCTGAGATTAACTAGAAAATCAGGAAGTTAAACTGAGATTTATCCCACCTTCAATACTGGCGCTAATATCAACACATGGAAGAATTTAAATTTTATCCTTTTCAATACTATTGATCTTTTACTTGAATGTAGCAATACCAGCTTGGTTCTTGAAGTAAGACTCTACAGTTCCCTCTTCCTTAGAAACTACTCAGAGTTCAATCATAAGGCAATTGTCCTTAATTCTCTAGAGGTCTGCATAAATCCCATCTAAGATCTATTTGGGAATTAAGGGATAGTGCTTTCTTTCTATACAAGTTCATAGGAGTCCAAAACTCCATTATCTGTAGTGAAAATACCTTGAGGAACTCTATATCAAACAATGACTAGAATTTTTAGGTGATAGGACATCATTGGATTACATTCACCTTTATGGTCCTTTGAGGACACTTGAATCTTTAAAAAAATTTTTTTTTTAAAATCAATGTGTTCTCTGAGCCTCAGTGGCAGTTAGGAGTCCCTGTGATCAAGTGGTTTTGGAAGTCATGACCAAGCATTTGGAACAGAGGAGAAAAGTGGAAAATAAAACATTCCAGGCCTTTTGTAAAAATATTTTTTTCTCCATTGAAATGTGTACTCACCCTGTGAAGTTTATGATTTATTTTGCTTTGCAAACAAAATAATGTGTATATCCTAGGATCTACTTTTAGTCTCCCTGAAGCTCAACTTTAGATTAATATCTAGAACCTAAGCAATTATCCTCTCATTTAAGATGATTTAGCATTAAATTTTATTATCAGAATATTTTGTAGCAATTCATTCACAATTTCAAAAAGCCAGGCTATTCTGGAATAATGAATTTAGAATAATATAATTAAAAGCTAAAGTATATTGGAAATTCAAATTCTCTTACTATTAATTAAAATAGCTGTGCAATATCACTTTGCCTAACAAATTGACAAAATTAAGTAAAATATTAATACACAATGTTAAATCAATGGATATTCTTATATATTGAATATGAACTGCAAAACACTGGAAGTAAAAATAAATAGGGTAGCAATATGGTGACTGAGGGTGGAATTATGGCAATTTTTATGTTCATTGTTCTGATTTTCTGTGCTTTGCAAACTTTCAAAAACTAGCATGAATTAATAAGTTTAGTATATTTTATTTAAAATATACTACAGCTGTAGTCTAGGGTAATTCCTTGATTACAGAATCTTCTAGAAGTGATTATTCTTTTGGCAGGAATAACCACATTTCTGGGAATCATCCTTAATCAGTGTAGCTATGATTTGTGCTCCTGTGCCTTCTCTTTGCTCTTTTTGGTCCTTGATAATCTTCTGCTCCTAGAAGCTTTCCGTTCTTATAATAAGGATAGGTTGGACATGTTGATAACTCAGTGAGCATTTTTCACTCTACATTAGTTCCAATCAAAGTTCTATCTCAAAAAGGTATAAGACTTTAGTTAATAAAGACTTTTACTTTTAATTCTTTAGCTTTCCATTGTGAAATGAAAAGAAAGCTCTGCCTTTGAAGGAATTTGCTAATCAACTCTGCTACAAAAAAATACATAAGTTCATGGTTCTTCTTCTAGGAATTCATGCTCTAGTTAGAGAATTAGATACAATAATCAAATAATTACAAAATGGTATGAAAAACATCAAAACAGATATCTTATTTAGAAGCGCTAAGTGAGCACAATGAAGCAACCTATTTTACTTAGGGATTCTAAGTAAGAAAATGCTATTTGGGAAGTTTACATATGAAGTGGAATAAGAAAAGGGAATCCAAGGCAGGGGAAAAAAGGCAGGCAAAGGCACAGAGGCTCAAAAGCATGGACTGTGTCTTAGTGAACAGCAAAAGTTGCAGTGACTATAATAGAATGGTGCAAGAAGAAGCCGAAATCTACTCTAGGGTCGGCTTCTGATATATTGATAGGGCTTGATAAGGGGTTGACTTTTGTGCTATGAATAATAGAACAAAGGACATTTTGGAGGCAAATATGGCATAAGGATGCTTGAAATGTCAGCACTTATTAGTAAATGAGGTTTACCTATGAAACTAAAGTCTTTTAGGGTTTCTGAGTGTGAGACATCAATCAAAGGGGATAGGTCTATGGTAGAGACTACCCACAGTTGCCCAATGTCTATTATCCCCTTATTCCTGGAGTAGTATATTCATTTATTAAGAATCCTTTCTCTCCCAGAACAAATGAACTGGGACCATGCAGATGATGGAAGCTGAGGCAGAACCTGAAGCCTTCCTCAGTCCTGGGGCACATGTGGTTGGTCGGTCCATTGCTCTTTGACTTTTACCTCCATATCACATTTCATGGTAACAACATGATTCATCTTTTAATACTTTTATTCTTTATTTTGGTTAGTAATTTTGGTTTAAATGTCATTTCAGCTAAAGAATTCCAGTCAAGAAAATAATTGTATCTCTATGATATTATTTCTATCACAAGGGGAAACATAGTATAACAATAGTATGCCTTTCATTGAGAGTTGAAGTATCAATTCAAAGATATCACAGATAAAGTTCTGCAATTTTTGTTTCTTTTATAACTGTAACATTAATAGTTAAGATAATTTTTAAGGTTCCATTTAGCTTTAGTATTCTTTGATTATGGATATTAATGGACATATATATGTTTTGTTTTTATAAATATATGTATGCATTATATATTAACATAAAATTGAATTAACTAAATAAAATTGCCTTCTTCATTTCCTTCCCAGTGTTGGTCATTGATTCATTCATTCGAAAATATTTACTGAGCATTATTCCTTGCTAGATACTTTTTCATACATTGGAGAAACATCAGTAAACAGAATAAAATCTCTGCCCACATGCAGTTCCAATGGAAGAAACAGAAAAAAAAATATACAAATACGTAACACAATTTGTGGTAGTGATAAGTGCTGTTAAAAAATTCAAATGGGAATTAGTGAGTCAATGTTGCATGGAAGAGAGGGTCATTTCAAATTAGATGGTCAGGTAAGACTTCTCTGATTAGCTTACATTTCAACTGTTCCCTGAATGACCTGGTTTGGAATTTTTTCAGATAATAATGTTAGCAAGAGAGGAGAAAAAGGCACTAAAAGTGTACAGAGGGTGATCATAATGCCAAACCATGTAATAAAAGATGGCAAAGAAGAAAATGTAGGCACTCTTGGGAAGGGCAGGAGATTGATAATGGAAAAGTGATGGAGCAAGAGATGGAAGATCAGATAATTACTGGAGCAGAGATGGGTTAGCTAGAAGACAGGGAGGTGGTGGACAGTGTGAACTGGTTGAATTCAAGATTTCAGAGGTATTGCTATTATGAGTGATACAAGAAGTGGTAGAGAACACCCACAGTTCCCCAAAGCCCATTATTGCCTTTTTTTCTTCTTTTTTTTGTAGCATAGACTCACTCAAATTTCATCTAGGCACATGAATGCTGAGCTACAAACTACATTTCCCAGCTCTCCCTGAAGCTATCCGTGGCTTTAGAAATATGGGTGCTGGCAAAGAAAAAAATGGCAGACTGGAAGCAGCCTGCCAGCACACTGCACCCAAGGAAAGAAGTGAAAAATGCAGGCAGCTGCCTATGTACCTGTCGCTGTTCTCTGACACAACATTGTGAAATCGCAGACAAGCAACGTGGGATAATCAGTGTGGAAAAAAAAGGTGATGGAGTGATACATATAACAAGATCAAAGTACACGCAGGCAAGAATAGGAGGCTAGAGAGCTGAGGCACCGCGCTCACCCTGCAGGCACTATGTGAGTTGTGAGACAGCTCCCTCCACAGCCACAGTCCTCTACCTGGCTGGAGCAGAGTGGGGACCTGCCTGGAGTCTGTGCAGAGTCATTGAAGCAGACAATAGGTGCTGTGGGAATCGGGCAGCAGCTAAAGCCATCCTCAGCTCTCCGGTGCATGGCGCCAGGTCAGCAGTGGGCTGTGGAAGGGGTGGACTAACTGGAGGCTTCCCTAAGCCATACCCTGTGACTGGAAGTCAAGTGCCCCTCCCTTTCAGCACAATACTGGGGCACAGCAGGCTTCTACCTGGGAGGCTTTGGGCTACTGCTTCAGCAGGCCCTGGGTAGGGCAGGGAGAACTCCACAGTCTTGGGGCACTGGAAATGACCTCTGCCTGAGCGACTTGGCATCTGTGTGGTTCCTGAGACTGCAGAACAGGCTGCCACTTGCTCGCCCCGACTCTGCCCTCCAGACCCCAACTGCCTCCTGCTTGCGTGGCCCTGACCCTGTCCTCCAAGTCGGATCAGTCCCCTCACCTGCACAGCCCTGTTTCTGGCTCGGAGGGCCTGCTCAGAAGCCCTACTTCGGTCTCCTCCCCAGTTCCAGCTCTGAGGCTCTCATGCTGGAGCCTGAGGCTCTGTCTCTGTGCCTCCAGAGCTCCCGCCAGGCCCAAGACACCATCCCCAAGACTCCAGCACTGCACCTGGACCCCAAGACCCCACCTTAGAGCTTCCACCGTCACAACAGGGCTAAAGGAACTGCTCCAAAGTCCAATGCCTTAGCAAGGACCCCCCCAGCCTTGAGCCAAAAACTCCTAGACTTGATAAATAAACTCAGCAAAGTCTCAGGATATGGTCAATGTACACAAATCTGTAGCATTTCTATATACCAATACAGTCAAGCTGAGAGTCAAATCAAAGACTGAATACCATTCACAATAGCTATAAAGAAAATAAAATACCTAGGAATATACTTATTCAAGGAAGTGAAAGATCTCTACAAGGAGAACTATGAAATACTGAGGAAAGAAATTGCAGATGACACAAACAAATGGAAAAACACATCATGCTTATGGATTGGCAGAATCAACATTGTTAAAAATGTCCATACTCCCGAAGTTGATTTACAGATTCAATACAATCCCCATCAAAATACAAATGGCATATTACACAGATCTAGAAAAAAGAATTCTAGTCTTCATTTGGAACCAGAAAAGAGCCTGAATAGCCAAAGTAATCCTAAGCAAAAAGAACAAAGCTGGAGGCATCACATTACCAGATTTCAAATGATACTACAAGGCCATAGTAACCAAACAGCATGGTATTGGCAAAAAGAAAGAAAGAAAGAAAGAAATAGACCAATAGAACAGAATAGAGAACCCAGATATAAAACCATCAACCTACAGCCAACTGATCATTGACAAAGCAAACAACACACATTGGGGAAAAGAAGCCCTAGTTAATAAATGGTGCTGGGAAATTGGATAACCAAATGCAGAAGAATGAAACAGAATCTATATCTCTCACCACTCACAAAAATTAATTCAAAATGGATAAAAGACTTAAATGTAGCGCATGAAACCATAAGAACTCTAGAAGAAAATATAGGAAAAACTCTTCTAGTCATTGGTCTAGGCAAAGAATTTAGGACTAAGACCCCACTGGCAATTACAGCAACAACAAAAAGAAATAAATGGGACTCGATTAAATTTAAAAGCTTTGGCACAGCTAAGGAAATAATCAACAGAACAAATAGACAATCTAAGGAATGGGAGAAAATATCTGCAATCTACACATCTGATAGTGGGCTAATAACTAGAATCTACAAATAACACAAACAAATCAGCAAGAAAAAAATTAACAACCCCCTTAAAAAGTGGGCAAAAGACATGAAAGGAAGTTTTTCAAAAGAAGATAGACAAATGGCCAACAAACATATGAAAAAGTGCTCAACATCACTAATCAACAGGGAAATGCAAATTAAAACCACAATGAGATATCACCTTACTCTTGTTAGAATGACTTTTATTAAAAGGTCCAAAAACAATAGATGCTGGCATGGATGCAGAGAGAAAGGAACGCTTATATACTGTTAGTGGAACTGCAAATGAGTACAACCTCTATGGAAAACAATGTGGTGATTCCTCAAAGAACTAAAAGTAGACCTACCATTCCATCCAGCAATCCCACTAGTGGGTATCTATCCAAAGGAAAAGAGGTCATTTTATCAAAAAGACACCTGCACTCGAATGTTTATTACAGCACAATTTACAATTGCAAATATGTGGAATCAACACAAATGCCCATCAATTCATCAGTGGATTAACAAAATATTTTATATGTGTGCCATGGAGTACTACTGAGCCCTAAAAACGGATGAATTAATCCCTTTTGCTGCAGTTTGGAAGGCACTAGAGACCTTTATCCTAAGCGAAGTATCTCAAGAATGGAAAAACAAACATCACATGTACCCTCCAACAAACTGGAACTAACCCATGTGCATGCAAGTACACAGATGAAAGTAAAAGTCGTTGGAAATCAAGCGGGAGGGGGGAAGAGGGAAAGTGCAAAAACTGACTTTACAGGTACAATGAATACTATTTGGGTGATCGGCCCATTTATAACTCTGATTCAAGCCATGTACCAAAAATACCTCTACCCCCTTAATATTTTGAAATTAAAAAATCATATGTTTATAACATATAAACATAAAAAATAAAAACATACACAAAACAAACAAACAAAAAAGAAATATGGCTGCTACATTTAGATCATCTCTATAAGAGAGTGCCACTTGTCCTGGAGTCCCTCACTATCCCTTTCAAAAATAAAATCCCGTAGCCTATACAAGCATACCTCAGACATATTTTCGGTTTGGTCCCAGACCACCACAATAAAGTGAATATTGCAATAAAGGGAGTCACACAAATTTTTCTGGTTTCCCAGTGCATATAAAAATTATGTTTACCCTATGCTGTAGTATATTAAGTGTGCAATAGCATGATGTGTAAAGAAATGGCATAAATACTTTAATTAAAACTTTTTTTGGTAAATAATGCTAATGATAATCTGAGCCTTCAGCAAGTCTTAATCTTTTTGTTGGTGGTGGGTCTTGCCTCGATGTTGATGGTTGTTGACTGACCAGGGTGGTGGTTGCTGACAGTTGGGGTAGCTGTGGCAATTTCTTAAAATAAAACAACAATAAAGTCTGCTGCACTGATTTACTCCTCTTTTCATGAAAGATTTCCCTGTAGCATGTGATGCTGTTTGATAACATTTTACTCACTATAGAACTTCTTTCAAAATTGAAGTCAAACCTCTCAAACCCTGCTGCTGCTTTATCTACATTTATGTAATATTCTAAATCTTTTGTTGTCATTTCAATAATGTTCACAGCATCGTCTCCAAAAGTAGATTCCATCTTAATATTTCTAATGGCATCTAGAATGGTGTATCCTCTTCAGAAGGTTTTCAATTTATTTTGGCCAGATTTTTCAGAGGAATCACTATCTAGGGCAACTATGTAGGGCAACTATAGCTTTATAAAATGTATTCTTTTCTTTTAAAATCAATTTATTGGGGTACAGTTTAGATACAATACAATCATTTTAATTATATGTTTTGATGAATTTTGGGAAATTCATACACCCATATTTCTTAAATAATAAGACGTGAAAGTCAAAATTACTACTTGAGACATCATGTGCAGAATGTTGTGTTAGCAGGCATAGAAATAACATTAATCTCCTTGTGTATCTCCACTAGAGCTCTTGGGTGATAAGACACATTGTCAATGAGCAGTAATATTTTGAAAGGAATCTTTTTTTTTCTGAACAGTAGGTCTCAAAACAGTGGGCTTAAAATATTCAGTAAACCATGCTATAAATAGATATGTTGTCATTCAGGCTTTGTTATTCCATTTACAGAGCACAGGCAGCAAAAAATTAGCATAATTCTTAAGAGTCCTAGGATTTTCAGAATGGTAAATGTCTTCGGCTTCTAGAATAAGTGCTAGATGGCATCTTATTCCAGTAAAAGGCTGTCTCATCTACATTGAAAATCTTTTGGTTATTGTAGCCATGTTTATCAATGATATTAGATCTTCTGAATAACTTGCTGAAGCTTCTACATCAGCACTGGCTTCGTCACCTTGCACTTTTATGTTATGGCGGTGGCTTATTTCCTTAAACCTCATGAAGCAATCTGTATTCCTTCCAAACTTTTCTTTGGCGGTTTCTCACTTCTCTCAGCCTTCATAGAATTGAAGTGAATTAGGGCCTTGCTCTGGATTAGGCTTTGGTTAAGGAAATGTTGCTGTTTTAATCTTCTAACAAGACCACTCAAACATTCTCCATATCAGAAATAAGGCTGTTTTGCTTTCTTATCATTCATGTGTTCACTGGAGTAACACTTTTAATTTTCTTCAAGAACTTTTCCTTTTTGTTCACAATTTGCCTAACTGCTCAGCTCAAGAGGCCTAGCTTCCAGCCTATCTTGGCTTTCAACATGCCTTCCTCACTTGGCTTAATCATTCCTTGCTTTTGACTGAAAGTGAGATGCTGCAATTCTTCCTGTCACTTAAACACTTAGAGGCTATTGCAGGGTTATTAATTGGCTTAATTTCAATATTGTTGTGTCTTAGAGAATAAGTAGGCCTAAGGAGAGAGAAAGAGAGAGAAGAGAATGGCTGGTTAGTGGAGAAGTTAGAACACACAACATTTATTGACTAAGTTGGCCATCTTATATGGGTGCAGTTCATGGCACCCTAAAACAATTACAATAGTACCATCAGAGATCACTGATCACAGGTCACAATAACAGATATAATAATCATCAAAAAGTCTGAAATACTTAAAAAATAATCAAAAAGTTTGAAATATTTAAAAAATTCACACAGAGACATGAAGTGAGCATACATTGTTATAAAAATGGTGCCAATAGACTTGCTTGATGCAGAGTTGGCACAAACTTTCAATTTGTAAGGGTTTCAATATCTTTGAAGTGCAATAAAGTGAAGCACAATAAAGTGAGTTGTGCCTGTAATGCAGACATGTGAGATCCAACTAGACCACCCCCTAGAGAATACCATATTGACAACTATGGAATAAACCTGGGTGTCTCAATGACCTAATGGGAAGAACTGCCCCTCCAAACTAGATTTTCTACCTCTAAACTCTTATGTGACAAAGAAGTAAAAATTTATTTTTCAGTACTGAAGGTTGTGTTTCTTTTGTCATGTTAGCAGCTAGTAGGTATTAGAACAGCTTGCTGCACTCCATGGAGCAGCAGTATTTCTACCATCCAGGATCTTGTTAGAAATGCAGACTTCAAGACCCCCACTCCCAATTTACTAAATCAAATTAAATTTTAAAAAGGTCTCTCAGGCATTGTTATGCACATTAAAGTTCGGGAAGCATTTTGATAATGCACAAAGTCTAAACATAGAAATCTAATTCTCAGGATCTAAGTATGTTCATGGCCACAGTGTGTTAAGGTCGGGTGGCCAAAAAGAATAACGTAGTTAAGGATATTAATTAAATGAGAAGAAAGGTATTAGAAATACATCTTTGTGATGGTTGAAGTCACCTAGAATGGTGAGAGGAAAATATTTTGGAGAAAGAGCAATCCAGAACCAAAATCTTTGGTTAGGAGAGTGTGATTATTAATTTTATGTGTCATCTTGACTATGAGATGGAGTGGTTAGACATTTGGTCAAATATTATTCTGAGATGTTGTTTCTGGATAAGATTAGCATTTAAATTGGTAAACTTAGTAAAACAGACTACTCTATCCAATGTTGGTGGGCCTTATCCAATTCTTTGAGAACCTGAATAGAACAAAAGGCAGGGTAAGGAATAGTTTGTTCTCTCTGCCTGATGGTTTGAGCTAGAACATTGGGCATCCTGCCCTCAGACTGGAATTTGCTCAACTCTCCTGGTTCTCAGGCCTTTGGACATGGACTGGAACTATACCATTGACTTTGAGCAGTGCACCTGGTTTCTCACCTGGCTTGAAAGGAAAAATGGCCATACGTGCAATTATGTATCAATTTATGGGCTGTGGCCCAAGACTTGGCTGGATGGTTAGGTATAGGGAGCTCTCAGTGATCAATGTCCTGTTGTGGTAATCCAGGAGCACTTGGAGAGTTGAAGACTTAAATCATGGAGGCTGAGAATTCCAGTGTGGTTGGCAATTGGACTAACATTTGCCAAATACTTGGTAACCATTGTTCTAAAAGACTACATAAGTACATTTGTATTATTCCCAAACTATGTTAATCCAGAACGATTTATTACTGAATAATTGCTGATGGCTATTTTGCTTTATCATACATTTATAGACACATCTTCCTACAATCACTCAGCATGTCAGCTTTTAGAATATGCTATTTAAAGAACTTTATTAATTTATGAATGGATGGAGAAATATGTAAACATCCCAAACCACATTTTTGCTTTGCCAACTCTTTGAACTATGGATAGGTAGTTTGGCAAGTGTTTTCTTATATCATAAAAAAATATATTTTAATTGGAAGCTAAAAGCCGTCACTCAACTTTGGCAAATGTTGAGCGGCATATAATTTACTACTCAGTAAAACTAACAACTTTGAGATATTTACAATAATTTTGCCAAAATCTTGACAGAATCACTTCTCTCAAAACTTTCAGCCTTTATTTGTGTTTAGTCTCATACAGGATTTCTGCAGCAGATGGATTTTTAAAGTCAGTATTATTGATTTTCCAATGTTTCTTAATATTTATGTGCTAACAAAAACATATTTCTGACCAAGGAAACTAAAAGCTTAATATACAAGTTATAAGATAAGATGAATCTTTTCATTTTTCCATCTTAAATTCCCTAGTCTTCTAAATCTCACATAGGCTTTAACTTCTGTAATTTAAAATATTTGGCTTAATGGCTTTAGTGACAGACTACAAAGCATTGAACTGTTTCAATACACTCAAAAAAATTACCACAAGGTTATTGAATTAATTGCATGGCTTGGCTTTATAAAATACCACTCAGGGAAACACAAATTAAGTAATGATTCTAGTTTGTAATAAAATTTATTTTCTAATATTCCCATTTTTTAATAAAAAATCAAGCACTGCAGTACTGCCTCAATTCTACAACCTGATTATAATTTTATTGGCTTTCAGTTTAGAAAATAGTTTGATTCTTTCCCTTGACATTCCCAATACATACCTTTATTTCAGTGAAACTACTGAGACATTTTCACAGTGAAATTTTCTATTTTTTTAAATTCTTCATTCCACTTCTCTTGCTACATACACACATACATACAGGCACACACACACTCTCTCAGAAACAAAAGCAAATAATTTCCATTTGGAAAAAAATAAAATTAAGATGAGACGTACGTTTATTTTCTCCTTCTTGAGGCCCTGTTGCCTCTCCCGATATGCAGTATGGTTTGGGAAAATGAAACAAAACAAAACAAAAACAAGGGCTGAAAATTCTGATAGATATGGGTTCAACTTTTGGATGGATCATCAGTGACATAGAGTTGGCTAAGTTGTAAAACTTCTTAGAGTCTCAATGTTCTCCTATGCAAAATGAGAATATGAATAACATCCTCTACTGATAACTTGTGAAGAATAAATTGTCTGAGGTTCCCAACTTTTCCACTACGATTCTCCTAAAATCAGAAGAGAGTAAATGCATGTGGACTTCTGAATGGAGAGTAAAAAATTATCAAAATTCAAAAATGTTTTTAAAGTTTTACCTTTTCTATCAATATTGAAGGATAAAATATTAAACTATGGGGCTTCTCTGCCCCCATGTCCTACTTTTCTCACTTTGTTTTTATCACCTGCCCTACTCAATAAAGAATAAGCCATCAGAATCTATGAAGAGTATTTTACTTGAAAAGCAATCAAAGCAGAAAAAATACTATGCCTGACCCTCACTTGGAGAGGTACACAAGGAAGGATAAAAATGTTGTAGGGCACATATTATGCATAGCTTTGGATGGCATGAAAGAATTGGTACAGGTATAGATTGTGGGGACAGAAAGTAGCATGGACAGAAAGTAGCATGGACAAGAAAGTTCTTTGAATTTGCAACTCTGGAGTTTGAAGATGCTAAAGAATAGGAAAGAAGCAAAGGTATTAAGAGTCTTAATGTGACAACATTATAATGTTGAATTAGGAGTTGTAATGCTTAAGACATTACTATAAGACTTCACCACAAGTCTTATAACTTGATAAGCACACTGAAGTGCTTATATATATTACAATGTACTCTATTATATACCCATATTTATTTTAATATGGACGTGTTGTTTATTCTTATAAGTCTTTATAAAAAATTGATATCACAGGAAAGCTAACATGCTTATACTCTGATTTCAAAGGATGAGTATCCCTGTTGGTGAAACATTTAATTAAATATCTTACTTGCTTAGCACAGTGCTTGCCACAATATACTAGATTGATTACTAATAGCTCCTATTCTAAGTCTATATTTGTGATGGTTAATTTTATGTATTAACTTGGCTGGGCCAAGGTGCTCAGATATTTGGTCAAATATCATTCTGGATATTTCTGTGAGGATGTTTTTGTATGATATTAACATTTAAACAGTGGAGTTTGAGTAAAGCAGATTGTCCTCCATAATGTAGGTGGGCCTCATCCGATCATCTGAAGGCCTGGATAGAAGGAAAAGACTGACCTTTCCTGAGCAAGAAGGAATTCTGATGCAGATGGCCTTCAGATTTGGACTGCAAAATCAGCTCTTCCTGGATCTCCAGTCTGCCAGCTCACCCTGCAGATTTTAGACTTGCCAGCCTCATAGTCCCATGAGAGCCAATTCCTTAAAATAAATTTCTAAATCTCTCTTTCTTTATGCATAGATAGATAGATAGATAGATGGAGATATACACACACACATCTCATTGGTTCTGTTTCTCTGGAGAACCCAAACTAATACAACATTCAGTGACAAAATCATCTACTACCTATTAAAAGACATTGATCCAGTGATTGCACCTAATTTTAAACACAGAACTCAAGTGAAATTAAGAACTATTGAACATCATTAAATTACAATTGGACCTTTTATGAGCTGAATTATGTGTGCCCAAAATTCATATGTTGAAGTCCTAACCCTTGGGCCCTTAAGGAAATAATTAAGGTAAAATGAGGTCCTATGTGAGACCCTAATCCAATATAGCTGATGTCCTTATAAGAAGAGGAGAATAGGATGCTCACACCACAGAGGGAAGATGACACAGGGAGAAGACAGTAATCTAGGAGCCAAAGGGAGAGGCCTCAGATGAAAACCACCTTGCTGACACTTTGATCTTAGACTTCTAGCCTTCAAAAATGTGATAAAATAAATTCCTGTTGTTTAAGCCACCCACTCTGTGGTACTTTGTTATGGCAGCTTTAGCAACCCAAACTCATTTTCAGTGGCTGGACAATTATTTCCTGATCCACACCACAGAGCTTCATATCAAATTTATCAGCAAGAAATGCAGAAAATTGAGTAGATCCATTAGTAAACAGTAGATTCCGAGGCTTTTAAAATATGACATTTATTTTAGAGACAAGATATTTTAAAACATATGGTTTTAAAATTAAAGCATTAGATAACACTCCAAAAATGTTGTAACCTCCACAAGCACAAATTGCATGCAGCCTTCATTGCCTTCTCTTTCAAAGCATGGTCTCACATTTGGACTGAGGTAGTCAGGCAAGACTCCTGTGAGAACAATAAAGAATGACCTGATCTTTATGATCTTCTATTTAAAGGATTGTTATTTATCAGCCAGTCCTGAGGCTGCCAGTCCTTTTCCCTTTAAGATGAAACAGTAAACATTTGAATCACTCTCTTGACAGCCCTCCTAATACCAAAATATCTCTTGTTTTCCCTGGCTACCGGTCCTACTAAGGTTTATAAAATGTTTTGAAGCATTTAAAAGCCTAACCTGGAGCATACAAGTTGCTCATTTGTTCAGTGTACCTAAGAAGACAGTTAATGTATCATTTCAAAATGTTTACAGGAGATTGTTTATTTAGTGAAATGGCTTTGAGTCCAAAAATATCACACATGCACACACAGAGACACATATACACACACATGATATCTCAGAGAAGTCAAGTTCTAAAATCATATGATGTAAAACATATTTAGTGCAAACGTTTTCTCATGAGCTTTGAACGTTCATCTTACTTTACATTGACTATACCTTTGATCTTAGGAAATTTTTGTTATAATTTAACTTTCAGATGCTAATTACTAATTATTAGCTTTAAAAAAATTAGATCCAGTGGTAAATATCTATAATATTTGTCTTTTTGTGAACTTACTGAATTATTTCTATTAAATCACTTAAACTCTCTGTGTATTTTATCTTACTTTTATAAGAAAATTTCTTAAATAGATTAAATAAATATGGCATTAATGTATTTTAAGATTGTTAAATAACATGTGTTAATTAATACTGTACAGAGTTTACAATTACGCTCTATATAATTTAGTTATGTCTTCTATCAGCACAATAATATCCCGTGAATAAAAAAACTATTATGGCTCCCATCTTTAGTTTTTCAATAAATAAATAATTTTACATTAAATATTTATTTATATAAGTACTCTCTTCAACTACTATTGACTCGATAGAAGCCAAACACTAGCATCACTAGTATTGATAATTATTTTAAATTTCTGATAAAAATTAATTCTTCAAAATGAATACTAGTAATATAGACATTCTGTCTTAAGAGGGCAGAATAAAGTCCAAATACAGAATGAAGTCCAAATATCCACTTAGTTTTCTCAGAAATCAACCAAAAGCAAGGAAAAAATAGAAATGCAGACTCCGGTGTCAACAAAAGCAGGAAATGAAACTCTGAAGCACAAATACGTGCACTCAGGGAGCCAAATGGGGTGGAGATAGTGCGTGGGTGTGAATAAAAGCAGAGAAAGAGTTTACGCTTGCACATCTCAGAAAGAGGAAATAATCCATCTCCACAGTTAAGAGTACAACCTCAAGTGCAAAATAAAATCCCTCTGTTTATCACAGTGGGAATAATCATAAGTTGGGGACAGGAAGTTCCCTGGAATTCTTTGGTTCTGTGAAGCAAAGCGACGGGCCTGTGGGATCTTACCCAGACTTGGCATGGCCTTCAGGAAGCAGCTTTCCCACACAGTGGGGTAGATGAGAGAATTTCAAACTGTTGCCAACACTAACCCCATCGGCCAGAGAGAAATAAATGCTGAAAAGAAAGCCCAAACAAAATACTAAGATGTCACAGAAATTCATGACAGACTGGAACACAGCCTGAGACCATTCCCTTCTTCAAGTACTCAATTTAAATATGAGTAATGATGATAAGCACAGGTGTCTATGAAAAGACTGTATGCAAAAAGGAGGGCAGGAGCAGGAGAAGAGATGACCAATCAGAAAATGTTGCCATGATGAACACAAAAATAATGCCAATTATTTTCCCACATGTTATTTCTTTTAAAACCAATGAAATCATATTTTCTATAAAACCAGAGGACAAAGCAGGGAAACAAGCTCTCAGTGAAAAGAAGGTGATAGGAAAACCAGAATATGAAATGTTCAAATACCATCTTATCAATAAGGTGCCCTGACCCTTATTTACAAAGTACCCTCGTAACACTTCCTCCCCATTCATTACTTTTTTCTAACATGTAATTTAATGGTGTTTTCTCCCCACCGTAATATCAACTCCATGAGAACAGAGACTTTGCCTGTTTTATTTGTTTACGCAACACTAAGACCTAGAGTAGTGCCCAGTGCAAAGTGTGTTCGATAAACATGTTGAATGAATGATTAGTACATGAGCCGACAGCTCAAGAAAAAAGTGGAACAAAAGGTAAAATCATTATATCAATGAAAGTTACATTGAAAGAAGCATTAAAGAGAATAAACAAGAATGAAAATTGGCAGTAGTGAGAAACATAACAGCAGTAAAGGCAGTTGTTTCTATCCCTAGAAGTCCTTTCATGCTTCAGTGACCAGCTAGGAGGATGTCACTTTTACTCACAAGGTAACTCAAGAGCATTGATCAATCGAAAAACTATACAGGTCGCAGGATCCGCAGCCCAATGACCATGAAGTTCCCGAGAGTACACTGGGTAAATGTTAGGATACTTGACCGAGGGATACCAACAGAAACTTGATTAATAATTATTGGCACAAGTTCTTAGAATTAATGATGGAAAGGAAAATCACAAATCTTAAAGACTGACACATGGGAGGAATCATTTGGATTAATAACAAGACCTCAAGTGGCAACAAACTTATGTGAGTAGATGCTTCTGACAGCATGACAATTAACTTGCTGCAATGGGTGAAATCAGGAGTTTGGCATACCAACCCTAAGAAAGTTAAGTCTTAACTCCATCACCAACTCCGCGATGGAGTACTCCTTCCAAAGTAACAAGAATATCATTAGCACAGGTGACTCTACACTACCTTTGTGATGACCAGAGGGACATACATAACCTGACGCCCTCACTGCTGACTATGGTAGATTCTGTGATAGTCAGAACCTTAGAGTTCATTAGCTACCTGAATTCATGAAATAAGCCAGCATATGAGTTCTTAGTCTATACACCAATGGGAAAAGAGAGGACACACTTAATGTGATGAAGAACTTCACTCCGTGAAGACAAAGAACTTTCCCAGTGTCAATGGAAAAGCAATCACTTGAAAATGGCTATGGAACAAATTTTCCATGATCGAGGAAATTGGCATGGATGGCAAGTGAATTATATTGGTCTTCTACTGGTAGGTTCAAGTGGGCTGCAGACTGGTGTTATCTAGGGTTAACACTACTCTAGGCTTTATGTATCCTGACATGAAAGCAACCTCAGAGAGTACTGTCCAATGGCATATATTTCTTTTGATGACAGTGTGTAATTTACTGCTACCAATGTACATAAATGAGCAAGGAAACATTACACAAACTTACAACATTCTGTTTCATTGTCCCAGCAACGATCTTATTGAAAACTGGAATGGGCAACTGTAAAACTAGTTATGAAAACTGGTGGTAGAAAAGATTTGAAGGTTGGGCTTTATTCTTTAAATAATTATGTCATTAGATTGAATATAAAGGAAAGTATGGTGGGGACTCCAATAAGGTTTCTAAAATTAGGTGGTGGGAATGAAGGAACTGCGAGGATGCAACTGTACAACTTTATTCACAAAATTTTTGCTTGGCTTTGCCAGTTACAATGTACCCAAGGAAGGTGATATAAATGGTCAAGACATGATATTCACAGTGTAACATTTGACAGCAAATATTTATAAAGTCCTTTAAAATGTGTTATAACTTTAGTCTCTTCACCAAATTAGGACTAATTGTAAATTTAGTTCATTACAAAGGAGTGAGAAATAATCTTGTGATTCTTCAAATTTAATGTTGGTCCAATGGTGAGGCCAAGACATGATAGTTAGTTTGCTGGTTAAATATTATATTAAGCCAGACAACCTGACCATAGTGGAGTTAGTGTGGATCAAAAAAAAAACCAGGATGATATTGCAGCAAACAGAAAAGGCACTTATAAGAGGATGAAGATTCTGAAACAGAACAAAACCACAACTTTTCTATGGAATGTCCCAGAGCAAGAAAATAATATTCTTAGCTACCTCTCAGATCTGGCATTAACTAATGGCCAAGCTGGAAAAAAACCCCACCAAATCTGTTTTTCTCAGAGAAGGTTGTGACCCGGACTCCTATTAATTTGTGTATTTGCCCCCCCCAAAAAAAATCCATGTGGAATATTTAGAGAAAATAAATGACTTAGTGATTTCAATAATTAAACTCACTGATAGCCAATTCTAGCAATCATTAGGCTAATGTTTTATAGGATATATTTATCATTATGGTTATTTTTACAGATGACCTGGAGAAATATTACCAATGAATCATATAGGGTGGCAAATGTTGAAAAGCAGAGTTTCTAAGTTCTAAATTATGATATGTTGCTAAGACAGCAGCCTGGTTATTATAGGAAACAGATTGCTGCTGTCTGCTCAATATGTCAAAGTTTGATTTGCTCCTTTTCATACACCAAATGTAGATGAGGATGGAATGCATTTAAAGAAGGTATAAATGTTACCAAGGCATCCTCAAAGAAGGTGATATTACCAATAACTTCTCTTTGGAGATACAAACAACATTTATGGAAAGTTTAATGGCAATTCAGACACAGATGTTTGGGGGGTAGAATATATCTAGTTGACACTCTGATGAGATATACAATATTTCGGGGTAAACACCATTTTCCCAAATTGACAAATCTTATAAATGTCCAATGGTAGCAACATATATGGCTTTATTAACACTTGCCTTGGCATGCCAGACATTCCGGTGGTATTTCAGGAGCTGGACTTGAGATAATGACTCAGGCTGATTCAGGCTGAACTGGAGGCTTGAAATCACAAGCCAGCATACAAATTTCAGTTTTAGCCCCAACATGTAAAGAACTTGAAAGTTATCTCTTTCATATGTACAGAAAGAAAATAAAAACTGAACAAACTAAAAATCAATGACATTTATTGGATGCCTTCAAGAATTGAGGTTGCAGAGCAAAGTGCCTTCCTAAAATCTGAAAGACAGGTGAATACAGAGAATCACAGCCGAGATCAGCTTACTGTAAGCAAAAACTGCTAGAGCCATAAACAGTAGGAACACTTAAGTAGTAACTTTGATAAATTGCTGGAGGCTAAATGTGGATGAAGATGAGAATGTGAAATTCCTGGGGGCTGAGTCTTACAGGGGACCTTAAACTTTTAAGAGCTTTTCCTCCAGGAAAACCACAAGATTCTCACAGTGAAGAGTCAATAAAAATCTCCATATGATTCTGGTAGGGGTTACAGAAAAGTAATCATTTTGAAATATACCCAGAATATTCTCCATAATGTAGACCTACTGATCAAGACACTGGTAAAGGCACTTTACCAGAGCCTTGTCCTAGATGGAAAAAGGGAAATTACGCAACTCCAACTCCCTCTGGTCTTCCTGTTTTACCTAAGTGGGTGTGTGTGGGTGGGTGAGGGAGGATGGCGATAAAAGTTAAAAAACACTTGCAAAGGCGACATCCTAGGCACTGGCCAATAAAAGAGAATAAAACGTAGGATTATAGGATAAAACTCCTCCCCTCCGTTTCTTACATTGCCACCACCTCAAAAGAGCTCCTACATAAGAGCAGGTAATTATAACTGAAAGAATTGCCAGGTACAGACTCCATTTAAGAAGGAGTTATTAGGGAAACCCAAAAACAACAGGAGTGACAAAAACACTAGAGGAATTTTAGCCTCTGGTATGTACAGATATAGAAAATATTAAACAAAGTCCAACTCCTAGCCAGACTAATATAAAAGTTATACAAAAATTCTATTTACCGCAGTTCCTGTTACTCAATGCAACGTGTCTGGCTTTCAACAAAAAATCATGATGCATGCCAAAAGGAAAGCAAGAACACAGTCTGAACAGACAAAGCAAGTACCTAGACTAGACTGAGATATGAAACATGTAGAAATTATCAGAAAAAAATTAAAATAACTGTGATTAATATATAAAGAACTCTAATGGAAAAATTAGACAACATGCAAGAACATATGGGTAATGTGAAAAAATATATAGAAACTGTGAGAAAGAATAAAAATAAAATGCTAGAAAATTTAAAATAACTGTAACAAAAATAAAGAATGCAACAGAAATAAAGAATGCCTTTCATGGGCTCATAAGTAGAGTTGATACAGCCAAGGAAAGAATCGGTGAGCTTGAAGATATTTCAATAAACTTCCCAAGCTGAAAAGCAAAGAGTAAAGAGAATGAAAAATACACAACATAATACCCAAGAACTGTGGGATAATATCAAAATATATAACATATGCATAATTGAATCAGAAAGAGAGAATGGAGCAGAAGAGATATTTGAAGTAATTATGGCTTAGAATTGTCCAAAATTAATGACAGACACTAAAACACAGATTCAAGAAGCTCAGAAAACACCAAGAAAATACCAAAAAAAAATCTACACCTATGTATATCATAGTCATACTCCAAATAACCAAAAACAAGGAGAAAATCTTGAAGGAAGTCAAAAGTTAAAAACATCATACCTGTAAGGAACAAGGGTAGGAATTACAGTGGACTTCTCATCAGAAACCATGTAAACAAGAAGAGAGTGTACTGAAATATTTAAAGTGTTGAAAGAAAAAATACACCAACAAACTAGAATTGCATATTCAACAAAATTATCCCTCAAAAATGAATTAAAAGACCTGTAACCCAAATACAGATACTGGAGGAAACTCTCTTCCAGGACACTGGATGGAAACTAGTCTGGGAGGACAAAGGAGCTATTAATGAGTGGACCAATCAAGTAATTACTCTAATGGAAAGCTAGAACCATCGTCACTGCTGGCAAAGAATATTCAACCACCCCTGAAACAATTATTGTATATTATAATTACTATGAAGTCTGATATCTTTAAAGGTCAGGGGTTGGACTAGGGTGATGCACTTATGGGAAAACTATAAGAAGCCTGAATTATCACAGGAACTCATTGGAAAATAGGAGCCTAATTGTTGCTTACTAAAACTCTGGGAACAACAACCAAAAAAAATGAAAAAAAAAAAATTGGGGGTGAGGGACTGTCTTCCTCATAGTGAAAATAAAAAACACAAAACTGCGTAGTCCCTATGGAATGTAGGTGGGTAATACTACATAATGACATCTGGATGCCAATGTCTATAAAAACTGGTACCATGGTTTCTGAGATATGATTATGTCCACACAACAGAGTAGATTATAATTATTGAACAATGGCTTCAAGTCACCACCACAGGCACTTGAAATATGTAGTTCATTGGGAAGGTCATTCTGGTTGAGAAGGAGCAGAGAAATACACTGTAATTTTAACTGATGTGTGGTGTGCCAAACATTAATGACTTGCCATAAGTATATGGTATAACAAAGGGGTTTCAAGTTTATTGATAAAACTAAATTAAAAAGCAGACTTTTGCATTTGATAATGCCAGATGAAAAGCATTTGGGGAGATTAATTTGGAGTGTCAAAGAAAACCAAACCTGGGCGGTAGTTAAAGCAGTAAAACCAGATTTTTTTTTCAGGAATTGCTGCAAAAGGGGAAAAGAGACATCTGTATAGTACTTGGCTTAATTCCAAATACAGCATGGACAAGTGAAGATTTATAGCCTAGGAGCAGGGTGGGGGTCAGTGAATGGAAAATGACTCAGAGGATACATCAGAAGTAAGGGGGAAATTGCTAATCCAACTTGACAGGATTCTTGTTGCCGGCAGGCCAGGGTGATCAGTTACCAAGGGTGGGGGGGTTTGAAGAATTTGATCAGATATTGAAGGTGATTAGTTATCAAGGGTGGTGATTCTCTCTAAACTGACTTAACAAGATTCCGGTTACTACCGGGCAATGTAGGCCTGACGAGAATGGATACAAAGGTAGAGGCCTAGAGGGTTTAGAAGAGTCTGACTAGAGTTTGGTCCAGGAAAGAGCCTTTGTCAGGAGTCTCCATTGATGGGAATTCCATCTAGGGAAACATGGCAACCAAAGGAAGATTTGGGTCTTAGAAAAATTACACATACGTCTAAATATCTACATCAATATATACTAAAAGGTTTGAATAACTGGATGATGGAGAAAAAAGAATAATTGAGTTCGAATTCCTACTAGCAGTTGGATAGTTGAAATATTGGTGTCTAACAGAATGTTTGTAAGATCATTCTTGTGCACAAAATGTTTCAAAAAAGGGTGTAAAATAAACTATAAAAATAAACCTGAAAAATATGTGTCAGGGAAATATTGGCCAAGGCAAGAGTTTACAAGGGGTAAGATTAAGAACAGGACTACAATCCATTCTCTCTCTTTCATGGAAGACAACCTGGGTAGAAAGAAAGATGACTTAGATCCCCTTGTGAACACACTTCTGCAGTATAATGACGGTAATGACAAACCTCCTGGCAGACATGCTAACGATATTTATGAACGGGAGGACCCTTTTCTATGGAATGGTTAGAGCAGAATGTGTCTAATCTTGAGTCCTGACTCTTTGGTAAATGTCACATAAAGTATGTGATTACAAAAGGAAGATGTATCATGACTGAAACAGCTTGCTTTTATGTAGGTGATGTCCCACATGCATTATGTAAAGATTCATATGTGAAAACTGGGTCAGAGCCATACTAATGTACAAAAATGGAGCTGAGGAGCTCTGGCATGATCCCAGACATCTCCATACTTTGTCTATATCTCACATTATCTCTATCCTTTAAATATTGCCAAATTTTGATACTTTGTGATATCTCTTTTCTTGTAAGTCTGGTTTGATAATCTGGTCCTGGGTGTCACATATGGACCAACCAGAGGTGAAAGACCTTATTCACACACCATGCATTCAACTGAGACAAGAAAGGCTGGGTCTTGGCTGTAAGGACTATGCCCTAGACTAAAGACTATGCTAGACCTATTCTTCGGGGGGAAAAAAACCCTACAAAACTTAATTAAAAGGAGTTAATTCTTAGTTAAAGGAATTTAAAAGATTCTTGTGATTACAACAATCACCTTTTCTTAGCCTCTTTCAGCCACAAATTTATTCAGATGATGTGACTAAATGACATTTTAAAAAATTCAATTCCCTTGTGTGTGTTTTATTTCTACATGTTTAATAAAATAGTAAGGAGAAATAATGACACCACTACTATTTTACCTGCACATCTGTAGAAGATATTTTATAGCAGCCTGCTTTCTTCTAGACTTGCTCAGCATAAAACATTATATTTTTAAGCACCTTAAGGCTTTCAACAGCTCTACATCCTTTAGGAGGAAGAAGTGGCACATTTAGCCTAATGCTATTGATTTACTTAAACCAAGAGAGTAGTGAATCTTGACTTACTTTATGCCACAGCATATATCCCTGCATTATATTGCCACCCTTATGCCAAAGTCATAATCCCTCCATCCCCCTGGCTTCTAGACAAAAGGCTCTACAAACACTTTTATCTACCTAGCAGCTGCTCCCCATCTGAGATTGTGAACCTTTGGAGTTTATACATGATGCCACACTTCTTTCTGCAGCATAACAAACAGAACTGAAGTGCCTCAAAAGGCTCAGAGAACAGAATTAGAGAACAAGGCTTAAGCAGCTGTCTAAAAACAAAGGGATAACTACTGCTTTAAAAGGGATAATTAATGCTCTCCCACTGCCATGTTACTATTGATCAGACCACTTGCCTAAATAATTTGTAATTTAAAAATGACAGTCCACACCTCTTATATTATTTGTCCCTATGCTTCCTATAACTGTTAACATATGTTCTTCTACTTATGATGGTTTTAAGCTTATTCCTGGTTTTAACATTTATGAAGGTACCTTAGACATATACACAACAACCACAAGGAGATGCAGTGGAAAGGTTACAGTAAATATAGATTAAAATCTATCATCTACATTTACTGTGAGGGGTCCGCTTTATTCCACCAGTATCCGTACACCCTCCTCCTTTTTCTTTTTTTAGAAATTCACTCAGTTAGGACTCAGACCTCAGTCACAGTTTTGGCTGGTTGGGTCAGGCCTAATCTGAGATATTACAGACACAAGCTAACTCTTCACTCCCTGCCAATTTGGCTAACAATCTAGCCATGAAAAGACCAAGTCTCCGAATTATGGTGGACTTATTTCTTGAGTACATTCACATCACCAAAGAAATTCAGCTGGGTATTTTTTAATCCGGTTTGGTTCAACTTTAATTTCAAATGTAGTGATATCCAATGCTTTTCGTGTGAATGGATGGGGTTTCTCTTGGAAATATTTTACTGTTTTCTCTATTTTTATATACCCTCATTGAATCCTGCCCTACCTCATTCCCCTTTTGTTGCAAAATTTCTGTAGTTAACTATCTTCAATCTGGGTACATCTGTTTGTCTTTTTTGTCATTTAGACATTTAGTGAGTTGATCATTGAGCACATATATTTTCAGCAAATTGAACTCACACAAGACTTTTGATAATATTACCAAAAGCATACGTTACTTTGTCAAAGAGTTAGATAAGGGCAGAAAGAATATTCCACATACATTGCTATTTCTATTTTCTAAAGATAAAGACTTTATAACTTTAAAAAATGTATTGTACTATAATGCACATACCATAAAATTCACCATTTGAAAGTGTACATTCAGTGTTTTTTTTTAGTATATTCGTGAGGTTATGAAACATCATCATCATCTAATGACTGATCAGTTTCCTCATTCCAGAAAGAAATCTTGTATCCATTGGTAGTTACTCTCCATTCTTCCTCTCATTATCTCTAGGAAACAACTACTCTACTTTGTATCTCTACGGGTTTACTACTCTATACTTTTCACACAAAGAAGATCCTACAATATGTGGCCTTTTGTCACTATATTTTTCAGTGAGCATAATTTTTTATAAGGTTCACCCATTTTGTAGCATATATGAACACATCATTGTTTTATGGCTGATTAATATTACATTGTACAAATATATCTTATTTGTTTATTCATTGATCAGTCGATGGCCATTTGGATTGTTCACATTTTTTACTCATTATGAATAGTGCTGCTATGAACTTTTGGGTATATATTTTTGTTTGAACACCTGTAAATTCTTATATATAGGGTATATATCTAGAACTGGAAATTTCTGGGTCATATAGTAACTCTATGTACAGTCACACACTGTATAATGACATTTCAGTCAACAACAAACTTCATAGACAACAGTGGTCCCATGAGATTATAATGGACCTGAAAAATTCCTATGGCCTAGTGACATCATAGCACAATGCATTATTCACATGTTTGTGGTGATGCTGGAGTAAATAAATCTACTGCACTGCCTGTCATATAAAATACAGTCATGCATCACTTAATGATGGGGATATATTCTGAGACATGTATTGTTAGTCAATTTTGTTGTTGTGCAAGCATCATAGAGTGTACATACACAAACCTAGATAGTATAGTTTACTACACACCTGGGCTATGTGGTATAGCCTACTGCTCCTAGGTTACAACTCTGTAGATTATGTTACTGTACTTAATAGTCTAGGCAATTGTAATACAATGGTAAGTATATGTGTATCTAAACATAGAAAGGATACAGTAAAAATATAGTTTAAAAGATTAAAACCTATGTTATTGTTCCTTTGTACTATTTTCATTTAGGCAGAACAAATGAGTGACTCCAGTCAGACCATCTTTGGGTAACTTTCTAATCTCTTTTACCATCTTTAAAGTGGGGATAATAATGCTATCTATCTTATGATGCTATTGTTTAAATAGATAATCCATGTAAGACACATAAAATGGGATCTAGCATGTATTAAATATGCAATAAAAATTAGCTATTATTAAAAAAAAAGATTAAATTTGGTACACCTTTATAAGGCACTTACCAGGAATGGAGCTTACAGGACTGGAAGTTACTCTGGGTGAGTCAGTGAGTGAGTAGTGAATAATGTTAAGGCCTAAGACATCACCATACACTGTAGACTTGATAAACACTGTACACTAAGGCTGTACAAATTTGTAAAAAATATTTTTCTTCAATAATAAATTAACCTTAGCTTACTCTAAATTTTTTACTTTATAAACTTTTTATTTTTTTAACATTTTGACTCTTGTAATAACACTTATCTTAAAACACCTTATACAGCTATAAAAATATTTTTTCTTTATATTCTTATTCCATAATCTCTTTGCTATTTTTTAAAATTTTTATTTTTTATTTTTTTTTAATTTTTAAACTTTTTTGTTACAAACTGAGACACAAACACGCACATTAGCCTAGGGCCTACACAGGGTCAGCATCATCATTATCACTGTCTTCTGCCTCCACATTTTGTCCCACTGAAAGGTCTTCAGGGGGACTCCCAGCCAATGCATAGAGCTGCCATATCCTGTATTAATAATGCCTTTTTCTGGAATACTTCCTGAAGGACCTGCCTGGAGCTCTTGTACAATTAGCTCTTTTTTTTTTTTTTAATAAGTAGGAGTACACTCTAAAATAACAATAAAAGTATAGTAGAGTTCATACTAATCAATAGAAAATTTTCAGCTCCATTATAATCTTATGGGACTATCATCATATACGTGGTCCTTTGTTGACTGAAACATCATTATGCAGCACATGACTGTATAGTACACACAATTATGTACAGTACATAATACTTGATAATGTTAATGAATAACTATGTTATTGGTTTATGAATTTACTATACTGTGCTTCTTATTGTTACTTTAGAGTGTACTCTTTCTGCTTAGAAAAAAAAGTTAACTGCAAAACAGCCTCAGGCAGGTTCTTCAGGAAGTATTTCAGAAGAAGACATAGTCATTATTGGAGATGGCAGCTCTATGCATGTTATTGCCTCTGAAGACCTGCCAGTGTGACAAAATGGGGAGATGGAAGACAGTGACATTGATGATCCTGACCCTATGCAGGCCTAGGCTAATGTGTGGGTTTGTGGCTTAGTTTTCAACAAAAAATTTAAAAGGTAAAAAGAAAAATTAAAACTAGAAAAAATTTTATAGAATAAGGATATAAAGAAAGGAAATATTTTTGTACAGCTGTATAATCTGTGTTTTAAGCTAATGTTATTACAAAAGAGTCAAAAAATTTAAAAAAATTAGAAAGTTTATAAAGTACAAAAGTTACAGTAACCTGAGGTTAATTTATTACTGAAAAAATATTTTAAATGAATTTAATGTAGCCTAAGTGTACAGCATTTATATAGTTTACAATAGTATACAGTAATGTCCTAGGCCTTCACATTCATTAACCACTCACTCACTGACTCTCCTAGAACACCATCCAGTCCTGCAAGCTCCGTTCATGGCAAGTACCCTATACAAATATACCATTTTTTATGTTTTATACCATATTTTTACTTTTATCTTTTCTATGTTTAGTCATGTTTAGATACACAAATACCATTGTGTTACAATTGCCTATAGTACTCAGTATAGCAACATGCTGTACAGGTGTATAGTCTAGGAGCAATAGGTTATACCATATAACCTAGGTGTGTAGTAGGCTATTCCATCTAGGTTTGTGGAAGGACACTCTATGATGTTCACAGAACAACAAGATTGCACAACAATTCATTTCTCAGAATGCGTACCCCTCATGAAGTGACACATGACTGTGTAACTAACTTTTTGAGGAATGCCTAAACTGTTTTCACAGTGGATACACCATTATACATTCCACCAGCCATGAAAGAGGGTTCCAATTTCTTCACATTCTCTCCAACACATATTTTCCATTTTTAAAAAAAATTATAGCCATCCTCTTAGATGTGAAATGGTATTTCATTATTGTTTTGGTTTTCATTTCCTTAATAACTAACAATTTTGAGCATCTTTTTGTGTACTTATTTGTCATTTGTATATCTTCTTTGGAGAAATGTCTAATCAAATATTTTGCCTTTTTAAAAATTGTATTGTCTTTTTGTTGTTAAGTTTTAACAGGTTTTATATAACTTGGCTTTTAAACCCTTATCAGATATATGACTTACAAATATTTTCTCTCATTCCAGGGGTTGTCTTTTCACTTTCTTGATAGTGTCCTTTAATGAACAAACCTTTTCAACTTTGTTGAAGTCTGATTTACCTATATTTTCTTTAGTTGCTTGTGGTTTGGGTATCAAATCTAAGAAAGCTTTGATTTCCCAGTGATATATATACCCTATTCCTATGTTTTTCTCTGAAATATTTATAGTTTAACTCTTTCACTTTAGTCTTTGATCCATGCTATGGTTTAAATGCTTTTGTCCCCTCCAAAACTCATTTTGAAATATAATCCAAAGCTGTAAAAATGTTGGGGTGTGGGGCCTAATGGGAGATGTTTAGATCATGGAGGCTCTGCCTCATGAATGGAATAATACCCCTACAAAAAAGGGTATGGAAGTGAGTTCTCTCTCTGCCCCTTTCTTGCAATGTGAGGGAGAGTGTTCTCCCATCTGGAGGATGCAGGATTCAAGGCACCATTTTGGAAGCAAAGACCAGGCCTTTACCAGACACCAGAAACTGGTGTCTTGATCTTGGACTTCCCAACTTTGAGAACTCCGAGGAAATAAATTTTTCTTCTTTATAAGTTACCCAGTCTGTGGTATTTTATTATAGCAGCACAAGTAGACTAAGACAATCCATTTTAATTAGTTTTTGCTTATGGTGTGAAGTAGCAGTTCAAATTTTGCCTGTGTATATCCAAGCTTGCTGAATTTTTCCTCCTTGAATAGTATTGATCCTGTAGAAGACATGCATGATCATATGGATTTAGACCTCAATATATAATTGCGAATAGTCTATCCTTATCCTGACACATTGTGTACTGAATTGTGTAATTGAATTGAATTGTATCCAAACTTGTTTCTTATCAAATTGTCTTGCTATCTGGACCCTATCTATGGCAGACTTCTGTTCTTGAGTTTAATTTTGTTGGAATGACATTAATAAGTAATATGGCAACTCTGGAAATCAGATTCTCCACTTGTCCCAAGGTTCATTTGTGTTGCTTCATGTTGTAATTGTTTTGTTTATTGAATTTTCTGAACGAATTCTATAAAATCTGTATGTTTGTCAAATGTAGCTCCTAAAGTCTATACTCAGCTACCTTAGTAGTCAGCTAATAATTGGATAGAGATTTCCTTAAATGCCTATAACCAATGTGTCTCCAAGTCTTTGCCAAGGAACCCTGTGAAGATTTGGGATATACTTGGGTGGGATATACCACACCCAACCAGGTAATTTACAACTCTTATTTAGCTTCCATTTTCTCTCTTAAAGAGCCTCTAGGTCAGTCAGAAAAAGGATGTTTGCACTTTCTCAGATCTTTTCTGAGCATGTGTACAGTCCTATGCACAGACTTGGCATTCTAGATTCCCAAGAACGTTGGTGTTTTCCAAAGTCTCTATGGATAGCTCATCTTCAACTTTTCCTTTTAGGCTTTTTGTTTAGTCTATTGTTTTCCTCAACTAGTATTCACAGCCTCAGGCAGACTTAATGTCAAAATTTCAACAAAGGCCCCACAGAGAAAAGCTTTCAGCACTGGGTGAATTTGAGTGAAATCAAGTAAAAACAGTCCTTTTCCTCATTTCCCATCCTTCAGGGGACCACTGGACAGGTCAAGTAAAGAATCCTTTCTCAGAATGAGGCTTTGAAGGAGCTCCAATTGTGTTCTGCTTTCTCCAGTACTGGGAATATGGGCTGTTATTCAGGGCTGCTATGAAAATGAGGAGCGGAGGATTGGACTACCAGATAAAACACCACAAAACTTTCTGTTTTTAACAAAATTAAGACAGTTTTCTTGACTAAATGCTACCCACATTTCTGTAAGCCTTTCAAGAGTTCTCTAAAACTTGATTCTGACTATTTTGCCAGGTTTTTATGTTGTCATTTAATGAAGGAGTGAACTTTCTGAGGTCATTATTTTGCCTTTTCCACTGATGCTACCATCTATAACTTTTTATTCATTAAAATGATTGTTATCTTTGAAGTTAAATATTCATCTATCAGAGGCCAACTTGAACATCATCAATGTCTGTAAGTGTGCAGTGTGTACAAATAAGATGAATGTTTGGGGGCAGTTTTATTTATAAGTTTAAAAATCTGAAGCTCTCTATTAGGATTGTCATCTGAAAAGACCATCTATATTCACATTGAATTTGGATGACATACTCAACAACTCTCAGTGATATTTTACATAAGATATTTATTTAGTAATAAATATTTCATCAAAGCCAGGCATGGAATTTTTAAAAGAGGTGCAATAGAGTTACATGATTTCCATAGGGGAGTTAGAATCATTTAAGGGTAATTTTGTCTGACATTTTCTCTGTCAAGTTATTATCTATGCCAGATGACTGAAATATTTTACATCCATATGGCCCTCTGATTTTTTTCAAGTTCTGCGTTATTACATGCTGAGTAAATCATCTTTTATGTTAAAGCCAATCACACAGAAAGTATAAAAACTGCACGCAGAACCAAGGGATTTTCATACTTAAAATTGACATATTACAATATGTACTGGGAATCTTGTAGAAATTCCAATTCAACATTTTCGTCTCTTCCTTTAAACTTAGGCACTGTGCTCAATGATAAATAAGTAAAGATGATTGACATATTTGGTACTTTCTGGGAGCTTATAGATGGGAAGACAGAAAAATAATGTCATTTAAATATAAGTAATTTATATTGTGGGCATTCACTAAATCCTGGCAGATCTAAGAGGAAGAAGTAAGTAACTGGAGGTCAGGAAAGATAAAATAGGGGAAAACATTTAAGTTAGATCTTGCAAAAGTGAGTAGAAAAATGTCACCTAAAATAAGCCAGAGTATTCCAGAAATAGGGACCAGTATATATATATATTAAATATTTTGTTTTCTAATCCTATACCTACTTCTCTTTTTTCTTCTTAAAAGTCTGATTTTGAGGTTTTTTTAGATATTCATCCTATTTCCACATTGCGTCCTGGGAATCTGAGCTCACATGCATCTCCAGAAGTGGGCCTAATTGGTCTAAGGATAACGAAATGGAAATGTGACCCAATTCTGATCAATGAGATGTGAAAAAAGTTTAATGAGTTTTTCAAAAGAGTTTTGTAGTTCCTAAGTGAACATCAAAGAAAAAATAATCACCTTTATTCATCCAGAAATTGTTATACCTGAATATAGTGTTATACCTGCAATATATTGTTATACCTGAATACAATGCTAGGAATCTATGCAGCATCTTGCCACTCATCTAAAATTGAAGTCAGCACTGAAACTGATCAAATCGAAAATGGAAAAATGCTGGATCTTTGATGATATCATTGAAGGCTGAATCAACCAATCTTGAAGCAGTCTTATCTCTGGATCTTCTTTCACATAATAAAGTAAATGTTCTTATTGTTTAAGCCAACTTTAAGTATGATTTATGTTAACTGAGGCTGAAATAATCCCCACTAATACAGTGAGTAAAGATACGTAAGTCTTTACAGGACCTGGGGGAAGCAAGCAGAAAGATAGAGTCCTTGAGGAAAATTAGCTCAAGAGGGATTGGCGCGCAAGAGGCCTATGTTTGATGCTAAAGTGGGGGATTTATATAAATCATGTATGATTTTCAAAAAATTCTAAGTATAAGATTGAAATAAAAAGTAAGCAGAGTAATTAATCTTAGGTGAAAGACAGGAGGCAAACTAGAAAAGCACCAAAATATTCTGTGCACAAGAACATAAAGTCCAAACTTAGCCACTAGTGAAGAAGGAAGAAATGGACAGAGTTCAGTGACATTTGAAAAGGACAGTTAATAAGACCTGGGGCCAGTTGAACTTCTGGTAAAAGAGGAAACGGTATGACAAATATATGTAAAAGTAAAATTCAGAGATCGAGTTAAATTTAGAAAACTACAGCTTAGAAGGATTAGGATGTATCAAACAAATTTTTAAATTACATCTTTAATAGTCTTTGAATTTGTCCTGAGTGGCTTAACTTGTATTTCTTAATCATTTTGAGTCCAAATAGCTATTGACTCCATAACCATCGATTTGTGCAATAGCAGCACCTTATCACTCATGGTCTTCTACTCATCACCCTGTTATACCAGCATTTAAAATGTTTCACTGAGTCCTGGCTTGCACTCTTTCTGATTGGAAGTCTCTTGTAGTTCTTTCATTTTGCTCTAATATATACTGGGTATTTTCCTTAAATTTTCTCTAGCCATGTTTAAGATTTTCACTTTATCCTTGTTTTTTAGGAAGTTGACTAAAGTATATCTAGGTATATTTGTTTGTTTGTTTCTTTTTACTCTGCTTGGGTTTCTATGAGCCTACTGAATTTGTAGTTTTTTCTTTTATTAATTTTGGAAAAATTTGAGCCATTGCTTCTTCAAATATTGTTTCTGCCCTGTGCTCCCTTATATTTCTAGGAGTTCATTCACACGTCTGTTAGAACATGTGAGACTCTTACACAGCACTGATTTTTATCTTTTACTCTTTTTATCACTTTGTTTTATTTTGGATACTCTCTAGTGACCTATCTTAAAGTTCACTGAATCTTTAGCCTCTAGTCTGTTCATAAACTTACCAGAGGAATTCTAGATGTATGATATTGTGTTTTCTTTTTTAGTATTTACATTTAACTATTTTTATAATTTTATTTTATCTGATGAAATTCCCATAGTTTATGTGTATTGTTCACCTTTTCTACTAGAACCTTTAACATATTAATTACAGTTATTTTAAAGATCCTGCCCGATAGTGCAAAAATTTGGGTCAATTGAGTCTGGCTCCATTTTCTGCTTTTTCATTCAAATATGAGTCATTTTTTTCTGTTTTTGTGTTCCTATAATTTTTTAATGCATGTGGAACAGCACACACAGAAGAACAGAATGGCAGAGACAGAGGTATGTAGTATATCTGCCCAAAATTAATCAAGCCTCTTCTATCAGCTCATTCATCTGGAATGTTAAGTCCATCACATAAATAGTTGACATTAGTTAGGTTTTGTTGTTGCTATCATTAACTTTGTTAAACTGGTCTTCAAATTCCTCAAGTGATGAGTTGTTGTTACTTTGTGCTTAGTATAGGACCTGGAGTGTGACCAGATATTTATTCTCAGTATCTTTCTTCCACATTCAAGTCTCCACAGTTCCTGTATATACTCATCTCAGAGAGGTTCTTGCCTCCCCCACAGCATTTCCCACATCTATTCCTTGTTACTACATGCTAAACTCATGATGGGATTGGATGGGGGGAGCTCTTGGTTCTTCTGGTCCAGCATCAATGTGAGATAAAAGTTGTATGCTTGGGATCTATGTGTAGAGCTTTCCAAGTGTTCCAGTTCCTAACTTTTCAAGGCAGTCAAACTCTGCCTCACATCTGTGGCAGATCTTAAAAAGGAGAGAGTTTCCTTCCCCTCCCCCAAAGGGTAGAAAACATCTGCTTGTTATTGGTTTTGGATACTGGGCCCAAGAGGTCTGTGTGCCCCTCACCTAGGAACAGGCAGCTTTTGCATCTACCCCTCCCAAGAATCAAAGGATCTTTGCCTAGTTCCTAGGGATGAGAAGCAGTGGTTTTTACCTCCTGCCAGAGGTAAATGGTTGTTGCTCCTACTACTCTCCCAGAGGTTATGAAGGTGAGAGAATGTGCCGACCCCCACCAGTAGCTTAAAGATTTTGCCTGTATGGGAGAACAAGTAAGTGAAGTGGGTGGTGTTTCATACCTATACTCCAGTGGCAGCCTATGACCTTGTGCTCATTTGGACCACCAGGTGACAGAGCCCCTCAACCTGCTATTGTGTCCCCTGTCATTTTCATGAGCCCCTGGTGGAAGCCCATGGAAAAGCTGGTACTAATTACCTGAGTTATACACAAAGAATGTTAATAAAAGACATCTGTCTATCCGGTGAGGATCTAAATAACATGTGAACCTCTTAATTGAGAATTGAGATGGTTTTGTTTCAGAGCATAAATAAGAGTTCAGGAGGATATTAATTTAAAGATATTGATGTAGATTTAGTTGTAGATATATAAAAATGGATAGATGATATACAAACAGACATTACATAGGGAAAGATATATATGTGTGTGTGTGTGTATATATGGTTTCTAATGAGTCTGCCCATTTGTATGCTAAATGAGGCAAAAGTTAATTATAATAAGATTCCCCCAAGGTGATTTGATTTCACGAGAAGAAGTCATAATCAATTTCAATATACAATATAAACACTCTTTCTCTTGCTGAATTATTATTAGCAAAACCTCAGTTGAAATACAGTTACCCCTGTGTAACCTGCTCCCAGTCATTATTCCATGTCACATCAGATACTTGAAGATTTCTACCATCATGAAAAGTACAGAAAACAAAAAATGTACTATCTAGATTTTGCATGAGTAATTATTTGATAATAAAACCAAAGACATGTAAAACACTTTGACCAATATCTCTAAATGTCCTAAAATTTCTGTCTCTCAGGAATTTAAAATATCCAGGTATAGATTGTCCAGAAAGTGAGAGGGATTTCCAAATCTGTCAGATCATAGCACTATTTCCTAGCAATCTAGTGACAAAACATATGCAGATAATGGTAAATGTGTTGCAGCTTCACAAAGTGTTACATTACTTGTCAGCCTAATTGATTAAATAAATATCTTCCCTGTTCCTACCACATATGTGGCATTTTTCTAGGCATTGATAATAGAGCTTTCAGCTAGATAGTAAAATTTCTGTGCTTATGAATTTCAAGATTTAATAAGCAAGATAATAATTAAATGGATAATCATGCAATTACTTAATTATGACAGTCATGAGCATAGCAAAAGATTAGTACAAAATAATTTTCAGAGCACACTGTGGTAATGTTACTAGTAGGATAGATTAGTTGAAGAAGATGAGAAGGAGAAGACATTCTACACTCCCTACAGACTTTCAGAATTACATAGCATGAGGCATAAGACAGGGCCTCATGCTACAGTCTTCAATCACTTGGGTAAACTCCTATTAACCTATTTTTAATATTTTCCTATTTGTAGAACATGTTTATGGAGGAATAGATGGAAGTTTTTTCACAGACCCAGGAGTATTATAAGTGTCATTAAAATTATCATTTATAAAAGTGAAAAATGATTTATTATACTCTTAGAAATAAGTAGTAAAAAACCACCATCTGGCATCCCTCCAGTTTGCCAACAAAGTAATAAAGTTAAATAAAATGAGTCTCTCAGTTAGTAATTTTGAATAAATCACTACTCACTGCAGTCCAGATATAAGTGGACTATTTATAAGACAGCTCAACTAAAGAACTTCTTAAAAGTTACAGAGGAAATGGATGAGAACACAAAAGGTTGTTTTGTTTGTCTGTTTTAACAATGAAGATTTTCAGATCTCTCTCTCTCTCCACACACACACACTCACACACACACAAATCCATAGTGTTAGCTCCATCCACTCTAAGAGGTAATTAACATAACCATTATTCTATCTTTTAGTGTTATTATCAAGGGTACACAAAACACTAGGTCAGAGATCAATTAAAGCAAGCAGAGACTGTGAAAGGTCTGCTGGTAAACTGCTTCTGCGTTGCTTCACAAACTCCTATAACATTTCTCTTTTGTTCTTTAGCAAAACTGCCAAACTTTTAGGACAAAATATTTTGTGCTTTAAGGAGTTCTAAATGGCTACTCCAAGAAATCGGAGGAAGAATGTCTAGCCATTTCAAACGGGCAGAGTATATAGCCATGTATGACTTCTCTTCCGTACTTTTACCTCTCCCTCTAAATTCCTCTTCTCATCTGATTACTAGATGAGTGGTTTAAAGAATCACCTATAGAACTGTATGATTGTGCTACTAGTATGTACCATCTAGGAAAGATGGTCAGCATTTCTCAAGTGAATACCAGATGCCAGACATTATTCCAAAAATTTTTATAAGCTATCATTAATCTTCCAAATCACCCTAGACCAGTGGTCCCCAACCTTTTTGGCACCAAGGACCGGTTTCATGGAAGACAATTTTTCCATGGACCAGAGGGTGGGGGGTATGGTTTCAGGATGATTCAAGTACATTACATTTATTGTGCCCTTTACATCTATTATTAGCACATTGGAATATATGATGAAATAATTATACAACTCACCATAATGCGGAATCAGTGGGAGCCCTGAGCTTGTTTTCCTGCAACTACATGGTCCCATTTGGGGGTGATGGGAGACAGTGACACCCAAAGTCTGTTGCTTACGTCCAGTCTACTCTGTAATCTCGTTTTGGTTGCTGTCACTGCAGAAAACCCTGCTTCACATAGATAGGATGATGGAAATGGAAGCAGGCTTTTCAGTGTTTTTGTGGCAATCTCAGGATATTCTGCCTTGATTTTAATCCAGAACGTATGGAGATCTGAAGTTGTCTGAAACATATTTTTAAGGGCACCATCATTTGCGATCTCAAGCAGTTGATCCTCTTCTAGCACGGACAAAGTCAATGCACCTGGCTTATTCACAAATGCATGGATCCATTCCTTCCCAGTTCCGGGGCTTTTTGTGGTTGGGAAGCAATGCTCAAATTCTTTTGAAAGCTGAGATAGGTGATCATGCACCATCTGGGAGAAAGAAGGCTCTGGCTCAGACTCTTTCAAAATATCTGCTAATGTTTGAAACATGGCAAAAATCCCAATGTTCACTCATCGCCCCCATAATTCCAGTTTGGCTTTGAATGCAGCCACTTTATCTGATGACTTGAACATAGTTGTCGTTCTCTCCTGAAGTGACAGATTGAGTTTGTTGAGCAGGTTGAATACGTCACACAAGTAAGCAAGTTTTACCACCCATTCTGTGTCACTGAAATGTGCTGTCAGTGGTGACTGTTTTTCTAAAAGAAGATCTCTGGAGTGGCTCTCATAACTCAAAAACCCTGCCCAGTGATCTACCTTTAGAAAGCCATCTCACTTCTGTGTATAAGAGAACACGTGTGTGCTCTGTGTCCCTCTCCTCATAGAGCTGCGCAAACAGACGTGAGTTAAGGGCATGCACTTTAATGTGGTTCATAATTTTAATTACATCCTGCAAAATGTTGTTTAGTTCAGGTGACATTTTTCGTCTAGCCAGAACTTCTCTATGGACGACACAGTGTGTAGACCAACATTCAGAAGCGACCTCCTTGACCCGAGTAGTGAAATCAGAAAACCTTCTAGTCATGGCAGCCACTCCGTCCCTGCATATACCAACACAAAATGACCAATTCAGTTTTCCTGATATGTAATCATTCAAAGACTTGAATAGTTCTGTAGCGGTCGTGTTGGTTGGCAACAAAAGTTCATGTAACACATCCTTATGCACATCCTTCTGAAAAATATATTGCACAAAAACAACCATTGTTGTCAATATTGGTAGACTCATCAACCTGGATTGTGTACCACAGTGACTCATTAATCCTCTCTAACAATTGTGCCTCAATATTCTCTGCTATTTCATCAATTCATCTAGTTATGGTGCTAGCCAGAAGAGGACACGTGCCACCTTTTGGACTGCAGCCTCTCCTAAAAGTTCACAGCAAACATCCTTAGCAGCAGGCAGGATCAGGTCTTCACCAATAGTAAAGGGCTTCTTAGCTTTAGCAATGAGGTTAGCCACTAAGAATGATGCTGTCAGTGCAGACACTTTTGATGAAGTGGTGGCCTTCAATAATTGCTTCTGTTCTTCATGTTCATGTTTTTTTCTTTTGAAAAACTCCAAAGGCTTGTTTTTTAAAGCAGGGTGCTGCGTCTCCATGTGGCAAAGCAGTTTTGAAGGTTTCATTGCTTCCTTGGATAGCCAGTTGCCACATACTATGCAAAGAGGGCTTTCAGAATGTGAATCGCCTGTTGCAATGAATTCATAATTTAAGTAGGGCTCACTTAAATTCATAATTTAAGTAAAGCCTGCCATCAAATGCAGTTGTCACTTGCCACTCACTGACAGAGTTTTGATATGAGTCTGCAAGCAATTGATTTATTATTCATTATTTATTATTATTTATTATTTAATAAATAAATAAATAAATTTATTATTTATTTATTATTATTTACTATTTATTATCTCTGTGTAGTCAACCCTCTCTGCTAATGATAATCTGTATTTGCAGGGGCTCCCCAGTGCTAGCATCACTGCTTCAGCTCCACCTCAGATCATCAGGCATTAGATTCTCATAAGGAGCATGCAACCTAGATCCCTCACATACGCAGTTTACAGTAGGGTTCATGCTCCTATGAGAATCTAATGGGGCTGCTGATCTGAAAGGAGGTGGAGCTCAGGCGGTGATGAAAGCAATGGGGAGTCGCTGTAAATACAGATGATGCTTCACTCCCTTGCTCGCCACTCACCTCCTGCTGTGCTGCCTAGTTCTTAACAGGCCACGGACTGGTACTGGTCCACGGCCCAGGGGTTGGGCACCACAGCCCTAGACAACAGATAATAATTGTCTTAATTATTCAGATAACAAATCCAATTATTCAAAAAAACTGAATAGCTTACTCATGTCCACACAGTATAGAACAAAGAAGAGAACATTTCAAATACAGGACTCTCCAAAAAAAAAAAAAAAAACCACTCTCAAAAAGTGAAAAAAGGTAATAATTTCATGGGAAAAAGTGATGATAGGTTTCTATTTTTTTTAAGTACATATATCTCTAACTCATTAATCACCTTTTTTTTTAATGTAATGGAACTTCTAAAATCTATCAGAAGTTATTACCCAAGAAAGAATATAGACTATTAATTGTAAAAAATGAGTCTGAAGTGAATAAATGGTAGCGAATGTAATATTAAGCATAAGAGGGAGGCCAAAAAGTGAAGAAAGAGAATGTTTTGTTTGTTTGATTTTACTTAGAATGAAGATAGTGGCAATTTTGAATGAGGCTGAGGAATTCGCTAGAGGAAATAAGAGAGACTTTAAGAACAGAAAGAGACATTATGGATATTTTGGTGAAATTGGGAATAGTTCTTAAATAATGTGAAGAAAATAAGATATTTTTAGTATTATAATTAGCAAAACAAAATAATTATCTCTTGGATAGAGGGGCAAGGGTGATTTGATGTGTGGTAAGAAATGGATACATAGAGAAGAGCGAGAGAATTCCAGAAGCAACGGAAAGAGACAAGTGGTGTAGCTGACATATGGCAGAAGCAATAGTAGCCAAGTTTGGTGACGCACTAGAAGGCAGTTACGTATACTTCTGAAGTTTTCTCAGGAGAAAGGGGCAGAAAAGTTAAGTATAGAGAATGTTTAAATCCAAAGATTGATTTCTGTTCTGGCAGAACCTGTAAATCTACTATTAATTCTCTCAATCCCATGTAAACTAATTATAAAACAACTATGAATTGCTGCTAAATAATCATCTTAAAATTCATAATGAACTGTAGGCACATTGACAAAAGGGCCATCATGATACACAACAATACACAGAGCTAACGAATACTTACATGGCAGGAAAAAATAGTAATGATGACTATTTTGAAAGCTTATATCCATCAAGATTTAGACAGAACTCTGTAAACTACACTGTCATTTTAAGATCAGTGTGCTACTGCAAATCCTCAGATTAAATGCCAGGCATTTAGCAGCAATTATCTAATGGATTTTCACTTCCATGGACTTATTCCAAATTTCTTATTTCTAGATGAAAGTGTGTAGCATGATTTGTCTCTGGGAGCTTATGTTAAGTGGAGGCCCCTGCTGCTTTGCCTCTTGGAGCAGAGCTCAGAGAAAAGCATTTCACAGGATGATACTGGAGAGAAAGTGAAAGTGTGCGTGACTATCACTTGTTGTCACCTGAGTTGGATTTTATGTATTAGTAGTGCTGAATAATACATGAATGGAATATCATGCACACTAAAATTCGTATGAAAGGCCCTCACTCTGCATATGTACTAGCTGCATTTCAAGCTAAATTAACTGCTCCCCCACCTTTATTCTCCAATGGAAAGCCTACAAATTGAAATATGTATTATGTGGTATATAAACTATACATTCAAGTCCATGGAGATTTTTCCCTTATTAATATTAGAAGCCTGCTAAATTACTTCATTTTCTATTTTAAAGAGAAATAGGGAATAGAAAAATTATAAACACTTATTAGTCCTACCTCTTAGTAAGAAAAAGACGATGTTCTATATTTAAGAACTGTGTTAGTTTGGATTCCCTGGAAAACTGAGCTGGAAGGGAGAATGAACACACTGATGCCTTATTTGGATGGTGTAAACCCAGGCTAGTAAGGATGTGGAAAAAGGGATATGAGGTATTGGAAGATGTGAAGCAACGTGCAGTTTTATCCATGTTGGCCACTGTTTTACAATGAGCCATGAAGTGGGGTATAGTGGGTCATTCAGCAAAGACATCTATTTGGCTTCAAAGTCATAAATGAGAGAGGGGAAAATATGCAATATATCTTCCTGATTCCCCCATTCTTCTTTCTCCCATTGGTTGAAGTTTGCATCATTGCGAAGTAAGACTTTTGCCCTTCTATGTAGCTGCAGTGGACCCTTTCAGCTGCTGTTTAAAATATCAGTTCTCATGCCCTGCACTGTATTGTTTCATTAAAATCCAGAAGAAGTGAAAGGTGATAGAATATCTCAGCATGTGATTGGCCATTGTGGTCACATGGGGCCAGCTAAGGAGGATAGTGAAGCACTCCTGGGAGAATGACTGGTCATCTCCAAATGGTGAAAGCTTTTAAACTCAGAGGTCAGGTACTTGAAACAGAGCAAAGAGCTGGGGAAGGGCCAAGGAATCCCAGGAAATGCATAAGATTTTAGGCTGATGCAAGGACCAATAACTCACAAATACAAAACATTCATTGGCAATAATGAAGGCTTGTATTGGGGTATGGTAAGTAAAACAGAGCCCAGTATCACCACTCTTTAAGTATTTGTTGAATAAATAATCAGAGTGAACAGATACAAGGGAAAATGCTTTTTGAATCACAAATGAAAACAGGAAGTGATGTGCCAACTCTTGTTTTGATTTGTAGGGGTGACTGGTGTCTGGTGTTATCTTTGTTTTATCTCTTGGAGCACAGGAGGTTGATTGAAATGTTTAATGTTAAAAGGAATCATGAGAACGAATAGAAGGTAACTGTCACTTCAAGAAAAATGGTAGTTAAAGTAATTTAAGTACAGCACAACTGGCTCCTACTTCACAGGAAATATTGAAAATAAAAACTGGATAGTCACCAGAAAAAACCTCTGTTAAGAAAATTCTCTCATTTCCATCATTCAACAAAACTGTGTTAAATAAAAAAATCTGCCATGTTAAATATCTTCCAGAATGCTTTCAAATATTTCCACTGAGATTTTACTTCCATGTATTGAGTTAGTTGTGTTGTCTCTAGTTGTATATTTCTCCAGAGATAAAGTTAGAAATATAAAGTTTTGTAAACTCCTCACTTGACTGGCTTTATATATTGAGCTAAAATATTAAGTGCTTTCAAAACGCATGCTTATAATTTTATTAGAATACTTTGGAGGCAGGGAAAAGAACTCTGAGAAAGTAGACAATATATCATAAAGATTTCTAACAGTCGAACCTCATTATTTGCAGATTCTATATTTATGAATTCACATACTCACTAAAATGTATTTATAACACAGAAACCAATACTTGGGACACTTTCATGGTCATCCATGAACATACACAGAGTGGCAAAAAATTTGAATTGCCTAATGTGTGTGCTCCCAGCTGATGTTAAACAAGACACTCTAACTTTTTGTTTCAAGCTTTCATACTATAATCAAGTGTCCTTTTCATGACCTATTTAGTACCACATTTTCACATTTTTTGGTGCAATTTTTGGTTGTTTTTCTGTTTAAAATGACTCTGAAGCATAGCGCTGTCTAGTGTTTCTCAATGCAAGACTGAGATGTGCCTTATGGAGAAAATATGTGCATTAGATAAGCTTCATTCAGGCATGAGTCACAGTGCTATTGGCCGTGAGATTATTAGTCAAGCAACAAGATATATTAAATAAGGTATCTTTAAACAGAAACACACATAAAACAAGGCTATATATTGATCAGTTGATGAAAATGTTGCAACCAGAGGCTCACAGGAACTTAACCTTGAATTTCCTGTAAGAACAATTGTTCAGTGTTCACTAATTCAGTGTTCTTGATAACTTTACAGAGCAAAACTTCCTTGAATATTGAGAATGTATTGCATTTGGAAAAGAGAAATGAACAGGAATCATATTAAGGTTATTCTAAACCGTATTTGAATTGAGGAAGAAGACTTGATTAGGGGCAAGATCTGACACTGACATAACACAGAATAATAGGGAGCAAAACTTTCTGTCGATTCCATCCTTCCTTTGGTCCCTTCCTTACAAAGAGTTCATATGGTAATCAAAAAAAAAAAAACTTAGAATAATGATGAGGAATAGGAGGTCCAATAAGTGTTAGTCTTCTTAAATTCAAAACTAATTGAGAAATAAACACAGGCATCAGACAGAGTTCAACATGTTAGCTTTATTACTGACAAAAGCTACGTGAAATGACATAAATTAGATGCACAGCTAAGTGGAGTGATACTGAACTCTAGATTTAAAAACAGTCACCCATCCAGGCACAAGCAACACTGACAAATTGCTGGGACCCCTCATCCAGGGTTAGACCCTCTTCGGTAAATTAATAGGCTGGAAGAGCAGAGACAAGAGGTGTTCCTCTAAGACAAAATGAGCAAACAATGGAAGTCAGGAGAGGACATTGAGCTGAAATTGCTTTCATCAAGCAGATCATTTACCCTTTCTCCCCTGGGGAAGAATGAATGCCGCAAGGCGCTATGAGTGTTAAACTCTTCCTCCACATGGAAGGAGGAAATGAAAGAAAAGAGGGCTGCTGCTGTACTCTAATAGATAATATTCTGGAGCCATATCATTACACTATGAAAACAATCATTACACAGAATTCTGATTGCATGGTGGTACCATACAGGTCTACTGACCTTTATAGAAAAAGCTTGCAACCAGCACAGGAAGAATGATCATTTAGAAGTTTAAGTGTCTTAAAAATGCCAAGTACCAAATTCATCTTGAAAAATCAGATTAATAGGCTAGCTTTCATTATCAGAGAATGAAGAATTCCTCCATTTTGTAGACATTAGTATTATTGTAGTCTAAATATCTCTGAGAATGCATGGTGTGATGTCAGTAACTATCATGTAAACTGAGTGAGGAATTGTCCGTTTAAACTGACTAGAAATGCATACTGGAAGGAATTGATTTTCTGTCTCAATTACTAAATTTTATAAGGTTACAACATTAAAAAAGGTATAGTTGGGCACTCATGGTTTTTAAACCCCAGTGATAATCACTGTCTTAATTTGTAATCACAGTCCACAATAGTTTCAGGCTGCATTTTAACCAACACTTCCAGTATGTAATTAGCTAACTAATAAAATATGATAGAATATGGCCTTTGCTGACTCATCGGATAAGTGCCTGTGGAGACAAAAGTGACTCCAAGTTGGGTGTTTATCCACCATGTTGACTTCTGATTAACACCAGTCATGGGTATTCCTCCTGCTTTCTACTTCATTTACTAGCTCTAGTGTAAGAACACGTACTCACCAGAGATTCTGCTCTAGATCAAAGCAGCCTTGATATTATCATACAAATTATAGGCTAGAATGCATAGAGCATCCTTGCCTGCGCATCTGGAGGCTTGCCTTCAATTGTCCTTATAGAGCACGTATACCCCTTCTTTATGGTGTATAAGCCCTGGGTCTGGGGGGTAACAGGTGCAGAGATATACCTGTCTCGGCTGCCTCCCAAGACCATGCTTCTGTTCCTAAGTTCCCCAGTAAATCACCCACTGCTGAAAAAATTGGATTTGTCTGTCTCATTCTTTGGTTTCTGGGCTCCTTCTACGTTTGGTGCTCACTTTGCATATACAGCCCTTTCAGAGAACAGCGCCCTTTGTAAGAGAGTATAAGTGCACCCCCATGCACACCATTTTACATTTTTTTTTTTTACCATTTCAGCTATGTCCTGATTTAAAACTTCCTGAAGCCAGCTATCAGTGAATTGCTGATTTTCATTAACGTTTATCTAGATTAGATGTTCCACAGAGAGTTTTAAGAGTTCTGTTTATGACATCTCATATTAAGTTAAATATTAAGTATATTTTGGTTAATGATGTAATGTACCATGAAACAGGGGTAACTCTGTAAAAACAACCAAGAATTGTCTAGAAGAATGTTTTTATTTACTAACTTATCTTTCAAAGTATAATTGATAGAGTAATTGTTCCATAGGAATTAAACTCCTGCTCCTTTAACTCTGTCTGAGGAAAAAAATAAGACAATAAGACATAAGCCTTCCCTTTGTTATAAAATCTTTGAGAAAAGAAGACCACAATATAGCTAGTGTTGCTCCCCTGAAGAATAAGAGAAAAAGTATGTCCTAGACATAGACCAGGCTGCTCTGTTTGAGTTGACATCCACCATATTCGTATGATATCCACGAGACCTTAAGTTCATCCAGATCTTTAATATGACAAACAGCATCACAGAGATTATATGACAATATCCTCTTCTGGGTCTATTAATGGGGAAATTAGTAGTTGATGTTATTTCCCTATTTGTTCATATGATCCCAATATTAAATTTTAGTTTTTTTTCTTAAATGTCATGTGTATTAAAATGAAACACACAAACAAAACAATCCTCAATTCCATTTGAAATAGGTGGCAGGGTCAGACAGAATTTTAATAATTTAGCCCAGAAAATCATTTGTCTTGTCCATCCTTTGATATACAGTTCAGTACAGCTTGGAGAACCTTTCTCAAATGAAGAAATGACTGTGTTGATGAGGAAGGAATCTTCTCTCTTTTAAGACCATTAATCTTTTTCGGTTAAACAGAAACTTTGTTCTTACTAGACTCTTAGAAGATCATTAAAACTGACAAATAAATCTCAGTTAAATAATGCATTAAATACTATTAATAAAATTAATTATATATTTCAAGTTTTATAAATATTTAATATATAAAAACCTAATTTTATATTATTATAAATTTTTTTTGTAAACTATAATGAAAATATTACAATATAGACAGCATTCCCTTCCTGCACTGTAGTGGCAACTTTGTTATAAGACAAGTGATCTTACAAGTGCAGGTTTATTTCTGAACTCTTCATTCAGTTCCACTTGTGTATTTACTTATACATGCACCATACAGACTTAATCTGAATACTCAAGTACTCTAATTTTGCTCTACTTCTTCAAGAACATCACCTTAGCCCCTTGAATTTACATATGAATTTTAAAATTGGCTTTTTAATATAAGCAAATTACATAGAACCTGATGGAATTTTTACTAAAATTGTTTGGAATTTATATTTCAATTTTGAAAGATTTGGCATCCTTACAATATTGAGTGTTTCTATCCATGAAAATGATATATTCCTCAACTTATGTGGTCTTTTAAAATTTTCATCAATAAAATTTATAATTTTCACATGTTATCCAATTTATTCCTGACTTGGTATTTTTGATGATACTATAAATGATAATTTAAATTTTCATTTTCTATTTGTTGCAGTATAGAGAATCCTTTTTTATTACATTGACTTTGTATCCATAAATCTTGCAAATTTTACTAATTAATCTTTACACTTTATCTGTAGCTTCTTTTCAGTTTCTTTATGTATACAACCATTTTTTTTGCAAAGAATGACAAGTTTATTTAATTTTTTCTGATTAATATCTTATCATAATGCAATTGCTAGAACTTCTAGTACAATTTTTAATAGAAGTAGCAATAGTGGAAATTCCTATCTTATTTATACATCAGGGAAAACTTTCAGTATTTTATTGTTATGTTGGAAGTTTCTATAGAATACTGTAGGTAGATAACTTGGGAGAAATTAGTTTGAAGAGCTATTTTATGATTCATTTCTCTCCCATTTCTCGGGAGGGTGGATGATACAGGATAGACAAACTATAATATCTTTACAGGACATCCCTGGTTCCAGATTTCTTATGGCAAATTAACTGTTGCTTTTTAAATTTATGAGTCATGGTTCCCTCGAGAATATCATGTAAGTGCTAAACCTCTGGGATATAAAATAGAGATGTTTCATAATCCCTGCTTTGAAGAGTGCCCCATTAATATTACTTGGAAATTTCATATACTCTGGGCAAAACACTTGTACCAGAGGGAAAAAAGGTCTTCAGGTACTTCCCTGAATGTCCCAAAACTCTTCCTGCTTTATCTGAGCCTCTTCATTGCCTGTATCGTTGAATTTTTTAGGAAAGCTTGATAGTGGATAAGATTTAAGAGTCCTGTGAATATAATTTGACAATCTGATCTTGCTTAGTATAAAAATGTCCAGAAAGAAAGAATTATGCTGTCATAAATTCAAACATTTTATCATAAATATTTTCTACTTATTTTGAAATAATCGTATGGTTTTCCTCTTTTGTTCTGTTAGTGAGGTGAATTATATTGAAGGGTTTTCGAATGTTTAAGTAAACTTACATTCCTGGAATAAATTATATTAATTGTGATATGTATATTTTTATGTATTTTATTGCAGTCTGATCAACCTTTGTCTTTTAATTTATATATTTATTCTGTCAATATTTAACGTAATATCTGATATATTTGGATATATGTTTGGATTTAAGTTCACTGTCTCATCATTTGTTTTCTATGTCCCATATTTTCTATTCTTTCTCTCTTTTCTTATTTTGGATTAATAAAGTTACTCTTATTGTTATTATCATTACTATTGTTGGTATTATCATTAGTATTATGCCTCCCTTTAGCTTCTTAGTTTTACAACCTTTTATTATTCCTTTGAGTAGTAGCTGTATATATTTCATAGCACAACTTTTTAACTTATAACAATAACCTTAAATTAATAATTTTCATAATTCTCAAACAATATATAAGCATTTCAGCCTTTTTACTCCATTTACACAATTTCTGCTTTATTGTTATTGCCATAATATATTTTAATTGCATATGTATTTTAAACTCAGAAAAGACATTATATTGTTATTGTTTTAAACAGGCAATACCTATTTTGAGGAAATGTTATTTTTACTCTTTATGTTTCTCTTTATTCCTTATTGCATTTCTATTTTTCCTACAAGTCTCAATTCCTTGATTGAACAACAATACTTTTAATAATTAATATAATCAGATTTTCAGGTTACATATTCTCTTGGTTAGTCTTCATGTGAAAACAGAAAAGTGTCTTTGTTAAGTGCCTTGAGGATGTTATTCCATTGTCTTTTGGCTTTCATTGTGTATGAAATACACAATGAAAGAATAATCTGTCATTAGTCATCTTCTTATTCTTTAAAGATCATGTGCCAGATTTTCTCTGGTTGCCTTTAAGATTTTTGCTTTGTCCTTGGTTGTCAGGTGATAAACTTTGGATGCCTATGTATGGTTTTCTTCATGTTGATGCTACTTAGAGTTTGTAGGCCATATTGTGTCTCTGGACTGTTGTATTTTATCAGTATTAAAAGCTTATCTTTCACAGTTTATTAAATATTAATTCTGTCAAATTCTCTCTCTTTTATGCTTCTGTGACCCCAAACATACACGTGTATATTCTCTTCTGCCCCATCTAATCTGCTTTGAAGCATCTTTTAAAAATTATTAATTAAATTTATTGCATATTTCATTATTCAAACTTTCATTTGATTAATTTTTAGTAGATTATAATTCTCTGGCAAGTTTTTTCCTCTTCTTTTTTCTGTCATATTTATCACAGTTTTTTTAAGTGCTGTATGATAATGCTAATATCTATTAATAGATTTCTTGCAGATATTTTTTATTTCCTTCTTTCTTTTGGTTTTGTATGTTCTGGCCATTTCATTGGTTACTCTGGGTATTCTATATTGAATTGACAATATAACAATATTGTCCAGGAAAAAAATATTTTAGAAAATCATGATGATATTATCTTCCAATAGTAGTATTAAACTTACTTCTAGCAAAAAGATAAAGAATAGGCAGATGATTTTGATCCAGATGTGGCTGGATTTTAGGCTTTTATTAGGCCATACTATTTCCAGTTTGCATTATTCTTAATGTTTACTCTTACTCCTAAGACACAGTAGTTATTCTTTGAACAAATACCTCTGTGATCTTATCTAAGAGCCTGGAATATTTAACAGGACCGTTTTATTTTGGAGGGTTCTGAAACTCAATAGGTATATTCCCAAACTTGTCAGGTTTTTAAAAATATATCTGATCAGATCTTCATCCATCTATCTGCTGCTTTCTATTGTATTTTTAGAGTGCCTCCTTGCGCATGCAGGAAACAACATACATGCCAGGGGAAATTATGAATTACATTTTAAGCTCATTTCTATATGGTTTCCTTCTCTTTAAGAACTTAGCCCCTGAAATCCTAGATACCTTTGCTGCCTAGAAATTCATGTTCTGTCTCCCCTGCCTAGTAAGAATTCTTCAGACCTCAAGCATCATGCTTATGGATTGGCATTTACTATCTGCATTAAGAATTATTAATATAATTTTCCTCAGGGAATAGAACATGTCTATGTGAATATCACTCAGTAGATTTCTCATCACTACACCAAAAAAGAAACCCCTCAAGTGCTGGCTCCCTTAGTCGATCTCTTACACTTTGAAATAATTCTTTTATATTTTGTATCCTGCTGTCCTGGTTTACCTCTATGAAGACTAAGTCTGAAATAAACTGTTATGTCATGTCTGGAATCTATACTTCTTATGGATTTTATTTATTATCAAATTTATCTCTAACAAACTAATACAACCAATGACTTCATATCTGTTTAATTGAATTAAATAATATAAAAGACTCATTTACCCAAAAGGAAGTCTATGGAAAGTGAAAGTGAATTTTGTTTTTATTTTCACCGTTTTTATACTATATCATTTCCCAAATATCTAAATTAAAGTGGTGCCTCTGGTTTTGAGGATGGGTGTAGAGATAAAAAAGAAATAAATTTTGCCAATTTAATGTCATGTACTTCAAAAAAAAAAAAAACAATTTGAAAGTATCTGAAGGAGCTCATTATCTTTCGAACTTTTGGTAGAATGATGCATAGGTTTCCTAATTTCCTCTAAAATATATAGGCATACTTCATTTTATTGTGCTTTACTTTATATGCTTTGCAAATATTACGCTTTTTACAAATTGAAGTTTTATGGCAACCCTGTATCAAGCAAGCCTATTGGTGCCATTTTTCTGACAGCATGGGCTCCCTCATTTTTCTGTGTCATAGCTTAGTAATTCTCACAATATTTCAATTTTTTTCATTATTATTATGTCTGTTATGGTGATCTGTGATCAGTGACCTTTGATATTGCTATTGTAATTGTTTTGCAGCTCAACAAACCATATCCATATAAAACAATGAACTTAATCGATGAATGTTGTGTGTGTGGTGACTGCTCCACTAACCAGCCATTCCCCTGTTGCTCTCCCTCTCCTTAGGCTCCCTAGTCCCTGAAACACAGCAACATTGCAAGCAAGCCAATTAAAGACCCCATAATGAAGGAAGAGTCTCACATCTCTCACTTTCAATCAAAAGCAAGAAATGATTAAGCTTAGTGAGGAAAGCATGTCAAGAGCCAACACATGCCAAAAGTTAGGCCTCCTGTACCAAATGGTTAGTTAAGTTGTAAATGCAAATGAAAAATTCTTGAAGAAAATTAAAAGTGCGACTCCAGTGAACGCATGACTGATAAGGAAAGCAAAACAGCCTATTGCTGTTATAGAGAAAGTTTCAGTAATCTCGGTAGACAGTCAAGCCAGCCACATCTCTTAAGCCAAAGCCTAATCCAGAGCAAAGACCTAACTCTCTTCAATTCTAGGAAGGCTGAGAGAGGTGAGGAAACTGCAGAAGAAAAGTTGGAAGCCAGCAGAGATGGGTTCGTGAGGTTTGACGAAAGAAGCTGTCTCTATAACATAAAAGCACAAGGCGAATCAGCAAGGGCTTTTTAAAAAGGTGTTCTATGGATTACCATTATTTTATATCTCTGTTTAAGAAAAGAAATTTGAAATTAAAAGTGTTAATAAATGTGTTAAATGTGTTAAACACAACAGTTTGACACGTTGATAGAACAGTAAGCATAAGGAGAAAAGAAACACTGTAAAATAAATGTAAAAATAAAAGTGAACCAACCCAGGCATCTACAGTCAATTTTTTTTGATAAGAGTGCCAATCCCACTCAATGGAGAAAGAATAGTATTTTAAACAAACGGTACTGGAACAACTGTATATCCACATGCAAAGGAATGGAGTTGGATTTCTACCTCCTAACATATACAAGAATTCCATTCAACATGGATCAACCACTCAAATATAAGAGGTAAAACCATAAAACTCTTAGGAAAAAACCACAGGGATAAATCTACATACCTTTTGATTTGGAATAGATTCTTAGGTGTGATACCAAAAGCATAAGCAGCAAAAAGAAAAATAGATAAATTGGGCTTCACCAAATTTTTTTTTAAAAATATACATCAAAAGATATGACCAAGAAAGTGAAAAGACAACCTACAGAATGGAAGAAATGATTTGTAAATCATATATCTGATAAGAGTCTTATATCCAGAAGATATATAAAGAAATCCCACAACTCAATGAGACAATCCTCCCCAAGCAAAAAAAAAAAGAAGAAAAGAAATAGGTAAAGGACTTGAATAGATGTTTCTCAAAAGAATATACACAAATGGTGAAGAAGCACATGAAAAATTTTCAACATCATTATTTATTAGTGACATGCAAATAAAAACACAAAGATGTACCACTTCATATCCACCAGGTTGTCAATAAATAAATAAATAAATGTTGGCAAGGATGTATAAACCCTCATACATAATACATAAATAAAATAAAATAGTACAGCTACTGTCAGAAATTTTGACAATTCCTCAAAATGTTCGACATGGAACACAACTCTTATATGACTGAGTAATTTCATTCCTCAATATATATGCCAAAAAATTGAAAATAAGTGTTTTCAATTTCACATCAGCACTATTTACAATAGTTGAAAAGTAGAAATGACCCAAATGTCTATCAGTGGATGAATAGATAAACAAATTGAGGATTTTTTGTATATATGTACAATGGAATATGTATATATTATATGTATATGCATACAATGGAATATTATACAGCTATAAAAAAGCAATGAAGTAATGATACTTGCTACATCATGCATGATTCTCAAAAACATACTAAATGAAAGAAGTCTGACACACGTGGTCATTTATTGTATGGTTCCATTTGTTTGAAATAAACAGAATATGTAAATCCCTAGAAACAGAGCACAGACATGTGATTTCCAGGGGTTGGTGGGAGGGTGAAATAGGAAATAACTACTTAATGGTTTGGGGTTTTGTTTAGGGGTGATAAAGATGTTTTGAACCAGATAAATGTGGTGGTTGCATAACATCATGAATATACTTAATGACACTGAGTTGTCCACTTCAAAATGGTTAATTTTGTGTTATGTGAATTTCATCAAAATATTTATGGAAATACGTTAAAAGTGTTACTACCTTCAAAAATAAATAAAATAATTTATTTAAGGAATGATAAAAATTAATATGACCAAAATCTGAAAAGCTACAGTAATCCTATAACCACAAAAAAAAAAATACAGGAAAAATTTTTAAATTAATTTTGTGTGAAGAAAAATACAAAGAGCATTAGGGCAAGGTAGGTAATAAAAAACTACCTATAAAGAAAATAACAAGAGCAATATTAGCCTGAAATGGAATCTTGCATAGGTACTGTGGGAAGCATAGCAAACTATTAGTATTTAACATCATTTTGAACCTTCTTATTTCAACTCATCAGTGCTTAAAACTCATTGCAAAAAAAGGCAGTTAGGCTTTCCCTTGATCTCAGTTTATATACAAAATTTCCAGACAGAAAAGATATGGCATGTGTAGATTTATTCATAGGTAAAATGTCTTAGTAACAAATGATAGCAGAAAAATAAGAAAAGAAGCCATGATTGAAAATATTCAATCAAAAACTTCTACAACCTAATTTCTACATTCCATTTTCTACGCCAAAATGAAAACTCCAGAAATTCATCATTTGGGCTTCCCAAGTTACATAGACTTTTGAATACTAACATGATTTTCAAGTGGATATGCAGGCATGATCATACAGATGTACAACTATTAATAGAAAGCAGCAGCATCCATTTCTATTGAAGAACTTTCTAAGTACTACACAAATAGATTATTTCACTACTTTGTCCAAGAAAAATTATTAAGTTGAACTAGAAATTGGCACAGATGCAGATATAACAGTCAATCCAGAGACAATATATGAGAAGACTTAGGTTAACTCCCTAGAGAATTTAAGCAAGATAAATTACAGGCTTCTGCAGAATGCATTAAGATATGTCAGCCGTCTGCAGATGCTTTTAAAATGAAAGTCTTGTTCAAAATGAGGGATCTGTGTGATACTAAAAGGATGTCAAGTACTACCAGTATGTTCTGGAATTGCAGATTCTACTTTCATCTCAAGGGTGGGAGCAGTTGGCTTCCTTAAGAATCAGTGGTTTTTCATCAAAAACATTGTTTGAAAATTATGGAATGAAAAAGAGAACAGTGCAACACATCAAAGCTCACATATGACACACCATATGCCATCTACATTCCTCAAACCATATTTCTAAGAAACACTGATAGAAGAAGTAATGTACAATAGAATATCATAGCACATTTTGTTTAGGAACATTCATAGAACCAAATTTTTAGTTGTCAGTATGGTTAAGATATTCTAAAAAGGCAGATACATTTATCTGGTAATAGTCTACCATACTAAGCATCTATATAAAACTCTAAATATTTTTCATCACAAAATCCAGGCCTTGTCATTAATTTTAAGGTCTAAAAGCAAGATTTAAAATTGAAGGAAAAGACCACTTAAAAATTAAGCCATCTGCTTAAAGTCCTCATGTCTTTCAAATTCTCACTGCAGTAACTAAAGAAATAAAATATCAGGGAAGAAAGTCTACACTGTCATACTAAGCTAAGAAAACCTTCCCACTTTTCAAACACTCGAGTATTATATTAGTTTTCCATGCTGTGTAACAAATTACCACCAACTTGGTGGCTTAAAACAGTACTCATTTGCTATCTCACAGTTTCTATAGTTCAAGCTTGGCTTAATGAGATACTCTGCTTTGGATCTCACAAGGCTGAAATTAAGGTGCCAGCCAGTCTGCATTCCTTCCTGAAGCTTGTGATCTTTTTCTAACCTTATTCAAGTTGCTGGCAGAATTCAGTTCCTTGGGGTTGTAGGACTGAGGCCCATATTTTCTGTCCAGCCATCAGCCAGGAGTCACTTTTAGCTCCTAGATGCCACCCTCCTGTCCTAGATACCAGACATTCCCTACAGGAAGTTCACGATGTGGCTGCTTGCTTTCTTCTGAGTCAGCAGAATAGTGCCTCTCTGATGCTTTCACCCTCTTTTAATGTGCAGGGCTTGCCTGATTAGGTCATTCTCACTCACAAAAATCTCACTTTTGATTAACTGAGAGTCTACTGATTAGTAACACTGTCATAGGCATGATATTCTATCATACGCACAGGTCTTCCCACTCTAAAGGGGAGACAATTTTATAGGATATGTACATCAATGGATGGGAATTTTACAGGCCATCTTAGAATTCTACCTACTGCAGGTACTATTTTAGAGTACAGGGTGGGTCAAACAACATTTAGGGAAGAATTAAGCGGTCTTGGATCTATTGTATTTGAAATAATAAGTAGAAAAAACAAGTACTGGTACACATTATGGCTGAGGATGGAGTCACTAAATATACCATGTATCAGAGCTTGAATACACAAAGAGAGGATTCTCCAGCTGAGTTTGTGGTTTTTTTTCCATGATACTGGGACTCCATAAAGAGGGACAGGACTAACAAAGGTGGGTTATTTTTACAACTTTCTTTTCTTTGCTTAAGAACTCTCCATCATCACCTCTTGTCCATGATATTTCTAAGAACTCCAAAATTTCATGTATTATCACCAATTTCTTTGCTTTAACTTGAATGATGAGTCTGGCAGAAGGATGGATGAAAGGCATACCCCATCTTTGATCCATGTGTTTGTTGGTGTAGTATGCTGAGATGCAATGGGAGAACGCAGTAATCACTTATTATGACTAACTATAAACTTCCCTTGTTTAATATTTCTATGTAAATGTTTTATGGCTTTAAATTTAGAAAGATTCATTTTCATCCTAAGCTTACTCAATTTGTCTGGTCCTTGAACAAGTTAAGATCCAACTAGCTCTTTTAACTGTCTAAATAAATAGAATATCAGATCCCAACATATAAATGTATTATTAAGGCTTATCTTGAGAGAGAACTAAGATTTATAAGTAAATCTTGTTTAAATTAAAACCCTTCATTTATTTCCTTTGGAGAGAAAAAAAAAGGGCTATTTTTTTCCTACCATCTTACAAATCCACTTTTAGAAAGCAACTATTTGAATTGCTAATCATCGCATTTTGGTTTACAAATAGTTCTGTACAAAAATTTAAATAATAGAAACATAATAGAATAATCTTCTATTGCTTATATCATCACATTACAGAATTAGAAATGTAATTTGGATTTGTTAAAAAATAATCTACTTCAAATTTTTCTTTTGCTATAAGAAAATGTAACATTCAAATGATGGTAAGCTCTTCAAATGAAGGCTCTGAAACAAGATCAGTGCACATATGTAGAAATTATCTATACCTATTTAAATTTCATAAAGAAAGTAATCTTAAGATACAATAAAATATTTAAAATCAATAACATATATTGAAAATGTTGATTTCTTCTTATTCTGCAAGAGTGATAATTTCCTAATACCATTTGGATCTAGTCATGGGAAATCTGTCACAGTGGAATGTTTAGATCAGTGAAAATAAGTCCAAATTTTCATTAGTCTGTACCAGCTTGGCTTTAGCATTCCATAGCTCTCATAAGCAAGAAGAAAATAATAAATAGAAGCATCAGAAATTAGCCCAATTCTAGACTCCAAGTAGTGGCAAAAGTATATATTCTGTGCCAAAAAGCAAAATTTTGTCAGAGTTCCCCAAGCCTCTGTCCTCAGTGTGGGAAGGGACAGGGAGGATGGGTCCTGGGTCCTGAAACACTCTTGCATTTGCTAAAGGAGTTGGCCCATAAAAGGTTCTCTTATGAAATAATTTTGCTTAGAGTAATTTGAGTGTACTTTGTGGAATGACAATTCTGTAATACACAGATAAGTTCCCAGGCCACAGTTCCTATAATCCTCAAAGGTTACCTGGCAACCTTCAGAGATGCCATTGGAAAATCACCAGTAGTAATCGAAATGGAAAGATTATTCTTGACTTTAGAGGAAGGATCTATTTCATTTTCATTTTCTTTTCTAAATAAGAATCCATAGGCTCAGACAAAGTCAACTCTTCTGAAGATTAGATTCTTTTTATACTTCTTTATTGAACTAATTTTCAAAAGGCTATTTGATTTCTAAGTCACAGTTTCTGTATAGTTGTTTATGTGCAATGATTTCTCAGCTGCCATGTGCTTCTCAGTTTAAAAAGTGATCCCCGTAAGAGGCGAAGCCTTATTTTTAACAGATATAATTGAAAAGGCACCAGGGGCTCCTTGAGAGCTCTGACAGTACCATTGCAAGAACACTATTTCCTGGATCAAGTCAATAAGATAGCAGCATGAAAAATCAGTTCCAAGCAATATAAATTTGCAGGGGAACAAGTAGATACCAGGTAAGATTTGGAAAGTACTCCACAATCTTCAGAAAAGGGTAAAAATACTGTATAAACTGCTCTTTCTAACAAAGTCCAGTTATTTACCAGCATAATGTTACAAATCCATCTGTTTCTTGGTGATTCCATTATTGTAGGAAAATAGCTAATGCCCTGCTCATTTAAACCCCTTGTCTTATTACATAGTAATAACATTATCTAGTCTGACCAATCCACGATTAAGCCATGCTATTATATGGGGACAATAATAACTACCGCAATGTGGGAACTAGGTTCGCTAGAAAGAGCATTGCAATTACTCTAAAATACATGTGTGTGCTTATTGTAACTTGTCATTTCAGCTATTCAAACAAGCAAGCATGTATTCTACGATGATGAGAATGAGTTTATTTGAATGAAAATTTAATGTTTTAAAGAATGATGATATTCTTTTCACGTATTTATTTATGTGAAGAAAAATGCATTCTTGAGACAATTGGTAATGGGGACAGGTATAAGCAGTATATGAGTAGCATAATTCTAAAGCTGCAGCTTGAATAGCAGTTATAGCAGTTATTTTGATTGATTCAGGTGCATAAAAACATGCAGCTTGTTAAAAATGCCAAGTGGTACAAGGCATTATCTTTAACAATGTTCTGTCACTTTGGTCTAGCTCTTCATCCCCTTCCTTTCTTCTACCTTTTTTTCCCTCCTTGTATTCCTGCCTATTTCACTGTAAAGCTTTATTCCTGGAAGAGAAGATTGTACAATTAAAAAGTGGTTTTGGTGAGAGTGAGAATGGTGTTCTGTTTCCTTCCTTAGGCTGAATTGTGACTTCAGAGGGGCATAGTAGAAAAATTTAGAAATACCTTGTCCTAGTTCTAAGAAAATTGCTTTGGAACATTTTCCAAGACCAATTCATTAGTAATAGAGCTTATTAAGAAAGACTTTGCTCCCCTTAGTACACATTGTTTTGAAAATACAAATGAAATGGCTTTTTAGGCTTTTCAGTCTGTTTTTTTCCCAAGAAAAATTGGTATATTGTAAAGTTTCATTTCTTTACTAATCTGTTTTTGCATAAACAACCTCAACAAAATGGCTTACCAAGGAACAACACAGTATAACATATCCACTGGAGCCCTGAAAATAAAAATTATCTCATAATAATCACCTCTGGATTATACTATTTTATCCTTTTGAAATTGATAGTTGCAAATTGGACAAATATTAATATACGTTTTATTTTATAAAGCATTTAAAATTTTATTTTGCATTTTAATTGATAATGCTTTGTGTGTTTATTTAATTCCTTATAATGATTCTGTGGATATTTTATCATCTCTAAATCGTTCATGCACGTTTATGTAGAAACAGAAAATAAAATGGATGACGGATGACAGAAAGCATATTGAAAAGACTCTAAGTGACTTCTTGGATATGTAAATAGATTGCTGAATTAGTTTCTGACCATCACAATGATTAATTATGTTCTTATTGCAAAGGTTTTAGGTCAAGTAAACAAAACTCTGCTCCACTTATTCTCACACTTGGACTTCTTTCTCATAAGCTTTATGTCATATTATCAGAAGAAAAATTAAACTATTCCAGATTCAAAACTAAGTTATAAAATGCATCTTTTCATCAGTTTTCCAGCAAATGTGCTTTTACATACCCATTTTATCAGTTACATATATTAACATTTTGTTGGTACTTCTCTTTACTATAGCAACAAAACCAAAAATTCCCTTTTCTTTTTCTGACCAAGTAAAATCTCTGCCTATGCTATGTTTCTAAAAAGCTGTGTTTAACTTCAAGCTTTTAATAATTTGTTACTAGTAAAACAGTACTCTTAAATAAGCAATTAATATATGAGTATTCCAAGCATTATATAACATGTATCTGGAGACATCTCATATGAGCCTCGTAAAAACCATACACGATAAGTAAACAGATATTATTATACCACTTTATGAATAAGAAAACTGAAATTATAAGAAGTAAATGTTGTTTTTCTTAAGGCCACCTGATTGATAAATATCAAAAGGTGAACACAAATTCAGGTGCTTAGACTGAAAATTTCAGTAGGCATCAGTCTGTTGAGGGCTAGAGACATAAAGATGAATGTGATATGTCTGGCCCTCAAGGAGCCCACGGTCTTATGTCTGGGACAAATATGTTAAAAAGATCGTATGTGCTGTCATAGAATTATGCTCAGTGTTCTGTGGATGAGAGCAGATAGGAGGAACATTTAATTTCATTTGACTTGGTGTGAATGAATTACTGAAACTATAGTCTTAACTAAATCTTAAACTGAATCTTAAAGACTGAATAGGAATCTTCCAGGTAGTCTGTATGAACGAGATTGGGGGATTTCATTCCAAGAAGAAAGAACAATGTGCTATGGAGAGGGAAGTACACCGAATTTCAGAAAGAGGAGGTGTGAAACAATCTCAGTGAATAAATTGTAGACTTAAGGTTACTGAGGAGTTTGAGTGTTTGGATTTTTATCTGATATATTATAAATAACTTTTGAAGGGTTTTAAGAAAAGAAGTGTAACATACACATCTTTTAGATAGATTTCTAGCAACAGCATGAATAGATTATGGCAAAACGAGCCTAGAGACAGGAGGTCCAATGAACAGAAGAAAGAAATCTGAAGAACCCTAAGAATGAGGGATCAGAGCAGGGGGGAAAATGATCAGCTGCAAAGAAAGGAAATAAATGGCATGGTGTCAGGGAAGCCAAGTAGAGTTTCAAAAAGAAGGGGGTAAGCAACAGCTTCAAGCTAGAAAAAGGTTCAGTAACTGAACGTGACGATAGGATTGGACATGGTTAGAACTTCTTTTGGTAATAAACCATCTTCAGATGTTTGCTCTTCCTTTGAATCCTCTGGGAAAATGTTTCTTTTCACTAGTGCCACAGAATCATGATTGTTTTTCTTGCTTTAATAATTCTGCAGTGAAGCGTGGAAAATGACAACAGAAAGATGATAAGGACTCCCTAAGCACTCTTAATGTCCATGTTGAACCTGGCAGTTTCCCCTCAGTTTGAGTTGTGGAGAGGAAGTAAACAACCTCTTTTGACTGTGGAATTCTTAAAGCAGGCAAGGAATGCAGTCTGCAGTTCACTGCTGTACAAATTAAAGATTACACATCCCAATACATACTACTCCAAGACCTCTTCTTGACTTGGTGACAAAGTTCTCACTGTGTTGACTTTTCCTCTATTTTGTTCCTGGTGGTTTGTGTAGTGAGTATATACCATTCTTTTTCATTGCCCACTGCCTGAAACCCCTCTTTTAAATGGGAAATTTCCTACCTTTGAATCCTGGTGAGAAGATGACAATTCTAGCTACTGGCTCTCCCATTGTTCAGATGACTTGCCTGCTTTTCTCTCAGATATATTTCCTTCCTTTCCTTGCTCAGTTCTGTATCACAAGGAAAATACAATGGACTTCTGGGGAGGTTGGATCAATGGAAAGCACTGATGAATGTTTGGAAGGTAGGAAGAGCGGAGAAGCTAGGCAGGGCTTTTCTCTGTCTCTTATTCTGTCTAAGGTAGCATTTCTGTTGCATCTCCCCAGTTGCATGACTTTAGTTCCTGGGACAATTTCTCCCTCATGGTCCCAGCATTATCTAGGCATTCTCCAGCTTTAGTTTTAGTTCCAACTAGATTTCCCTCTCTTTTGGGCTGTGGTAGCACCCATTGTTCCTCTAGCCCAAGAAGTGTTAGTATCTTTCTCTTGTTGTTAATCTCTGTCTCACTGTCCTGTTTGTCTGCACAGCTCTTCCAAGACCTGCATTGCTAATCCACTATGTTTGTAAGACCAGGTGGTTTCTTGGCCTTATAAACTAGACTAGACCCTGACTACCTCACTTAACCTGCTTTGTAGCTGGGGTGCAAGTGTATATCTCAGGACCCATCAATCAGATGTACCGTCTCTGGAAAGTGAAAAGCTTGCTGCTGCCAAGATAAAAAGAGAATTGGACTACAGAGCACCTTCTCTAGCATTTATATGGATTAAAGTGGGGGTTACAGCACCACTGCATGAATAATGTTGTCCAGTGTTCCATCTCAGAGTTGCCAGGGGTATATCCTGTCATGGCCCATGCTTAGTGGAAGAAGCAGCAGTTTAGAAGTGTGATTTAGGACACTGTTACCTCCTCACTGAGTTTTTCAGCCTTTGGGAAGCTCTATACACTATGTTTTCAATACATTTTTTTCCTAAGACATTAGAAATAGTTTCTTTTGCTTGCCACTAAAAACATTGACTGATACATATTGAATCCTAGGTGTTACAGTTTATCGAAACCAACATAGAGCAAGAAAATGTAAGGGATATAGTTGTAAGGGATAAACCTGATTTTGACCAGCTCAGACTGTTCCAATGAAATTCTGCTTGATAACATCCTTGAATCCCAGATTTAAGGATGGCAATTTGGAACATTCTGGGTCAGAGGGTGAAGGTATAATGTAGGGGTATCTATAAATTTCTCTGGACACCAATGTAGTTCTTCTTTTATGTGTATAGTACTGTTGCCAGGATTTGCATATCTATCTTCAGGATAATTTCAACAGGATCTTGGGAGATGACACTATTCATCAGCTAAAATGTCACTACAGTGCCCATTCCCTGTAATATCATTCTGCTATTTATTTTTTATTTTTCCATCTCCTCAATGGGACAGTGAGCTCCTTAACAACAAACACAATGTCATCCTGTTCCACCTTCTAGGATCTGGCACAGAATAGAAAAGATATTGAAGAAATATTTACTAAATACATTAATGGATTCTAGAGAACAAAACTGAGAAACTAAATTTTTGTTCTGCTTTGTTTCTGAAAGTACAAACACAGGATTTAGAAAATCATGTTTGGAAAGAACACACAATGTTATTTCGTTAAACTCTTCTCCAGTCTCTTCCAGACTTTCCCCCTGAAATCTCTGTATAAGATCCCTTCTGTAATTTTACACTAAAATGTCATCTCTAGGAAAACTTCCTTGTAAAGGGTCAGTTATCTCTTCCTCTGTGGTACAATATCACTTTGCACTTATGTCGATTATGAGAATTATTGTACTGCATGGGAATAATTTGTCTAGTTGCCTGTATCCTCTGATAGACTTTGAATATTTAAATCCAGAGCCATGTGCAAGGAGTTCTACCTATACCAATTCTTTCTATGATCTCTGGCACATTTTAGGACTAAGGTTCTTCATAGATAACTTGAAGGGGACTTATAAATGATGATAGAGTTAATGAGACTAATTTCTTTTAAAGTGCATGCAAAATTGCACATGGACACATGCACTCTTCTAAAGGAAAAGTACATAGGTGTTTGAAAATGTTTGTTGAATTTAATTTGATCAAACTACATATTAAATATATTTGTTTTGTTATATTTTAATTTTTTTGTAATACAAAATATAATCCATTAAAACAACATCAAAACTGATATAGTGTTGTTGCCATGGACACTCTTCCCATAATAAAATGTTTAAAAATTGGGATAAAGGAAAAGAAGGAAAAACAAGGAGACAATAATCTGTTTTCTAGACAGTGTTCCACCCATTTCTTTTTTCTCCATTAACCAAGGGATTTACTTACACTCTATGGTGAGATGTTACCTATTATGAAATGGGAAAGACAGAAAAGCACTGAAGTAATAGTTTTAACTTGACCTCATTGAGGCATTAGTATCAATTAAATGCTCAATTAAAAAAATATATTGAATTTCTATTGCCAGATTTTTTCAGTTCACAATCCTTTATTTGAACTCCTTGGGGTCAGACAAGTTTAAAAATTCTAGAATATTCTACATTATTAAAAAGGTAATACAGTACATTTACTTCATATCAGACAACACCCTAGCAGAATCTGGGTAGCGCCCCAGAGTTTAACACATTAATAATTTGGCAGGAAATGGTATGGATATTCAGAATGAGCAGAATAAAGACTATAAACCAATGTCATTTTAGCTAAATCTTACAGCCAAGTGAGTTCAATTAGGTCAAATTTTGCTGCCAAAAAATTAAATTCTCAGAGTTATTTGTATATTAGAATTATAGATTTGTATTGGACTTTTACTACTGAACTCTATTATGAATTTTGTACTTGAATTTTTTTGTCTTAAAATATACCAACTTCAAGCTCAACATAGAGCTAATGGAAAGCTATCCTTGCCAAATGAATAGTGGAGGAAGAGTAACAAAGAGAGGAAATGTAGAGAAAAGAAACGTTGACATCATAAAATATCTGCTACAGAAATAAAGTATTAAGAGATTATGTGTTTTGCCACATACATAAAACACATACATGCATGTATACACTAAATAAACAAAAACAAATGCAGACCATTAAAGAGCACGTAAGTATGATCAAATTTACTTCAGAATTTTTTATTTTTATTTTTTTGACCTTAATGTTTCTTTGTGTTTTTTTATTTATTTCCAAATATTGCGGGAGTACAAATGTTTTTGGTTACATGGATCGCTTTTGTAATGCTTGAGTCAGGGCTGTAAGTGTGCCCATCACCCAGATAGTGTTCATTGTACCCATTGGGTGGGTTTTTGCCCATCCCCTCCTCCCCTTCCCCTGCTTGAATTCCACTGAGTTTTCCTTCCCTCTGTGCACATGTGTGATCAGCAGTTAGTTCCAATTTCATAGCAAGTACACGTGGTGTTTGTTTTTCCATTCTTTAGATACTTCACTTAGGATAATAGTGTCCAGCTCCATCCAAATGGTTGCAAAAGGCATTAAGTCATCCTTTTTTACGGCTGAGTAGTATCCCATGGTATACATATACCACATTTTTTTTTTTGAGACAGAGTCTTGCTCTATTGCCTAGGCTAGAGTGCTGTGGTGTCAGCCTAGCCCACAGCAACCTCAAACTCCTGGGCTCAAGTGATCCTCTTGCCTCAGCCTCCTGAGTAGCTGAGATTACAGGCACATGCCACCCCATCCAGCTCATTTTTCTATTTTTCGTAGAGATGGGGGTCTCGCTCTTGCTCAGGCTGGTGTTAAGCTCCTGAACTAAAGGGATCCTCCCACCTCAGCCTCCCAGAGTGCTAGGAGGTGTGAGCCACTATGCCTGGCCCCAGATTTTCTTAATATACTCGTGAATTGATGGGCACTTGGGTGGATTCCACATCTTTGCAATTGTGAATCATGCTGCACTAAACATTCAAGTGCAGGTGTCTTTGGATGAAATGAATTCTTTTCCTTTGGGTAAATACCCAGTAGTGGGATTGTTGGATTGAGTGGTAGGTCTACTTTTAGTTCTTTGAGGAATCTCCATACTGTTTTGCATAGAGGTTGTATTAACTTGCAGTCCCACCAACAGTGTAAAAGCAATTCCTTTCTCTCTGCATCCACACCAGCATCTATTGTTTTTGGACTTTTAGTAAAAGCTATTCTAACTGGGATAAGGTGGTTTTAATTTGGTATCTCATTGTGGTTTTAATTTGCATTTTCCCTGTTGATTAGTGACATTGAGCATTTTCTCATATGTTTATTGGCCATTTATCTATCTTCTTTTGAAAAGCTTCTGTTCATGTCTTTTGCCCACTTTTTGATGAGGTTGTTGTTTTTTTCTTGCTAATTTGCTTGAGTGTTTTGTCGATTCTAATTATTACCCTTTTATCAGATATATAGCTTGTGAATATTTTCTCCCTTTCTCTAGGTTGTCTGTTTGCTCTGTTGATTATTTCCTTAGCTATGCATAAGCTTTTTAAGTTAATTAAGTCCCATTTATTTATTTTTGTTGTTGCTGTAATTGCCAGCAGGGGCTCAGTCAGAAATTCTTTGTGTAGGTCAATATTTAGAAGAGTTTTTCCTACATTTTCTTCTAGAATTCTTATGGTTTCATGCCTTACATTTAAGTCTTTTATCCATCTTGAATTACTTTTTGTGAGTGGGGAGAGATATGGGTCCTGTATCATTCTTCTGCATGTGGCTAGCCAATTTTCCTAGCACCATTTATTCTTTTCCTCAGTGTATCTTGTTATCTGCTTTGTTAAAGATCAGTTGGCTGTATGTGCATGATTTTATATGTGGGTTCTCTGTTCTATTCCACTGGTCTATGTCTCTATTTTTGTGCCAGTACCATGCTGTTTGGGTTACTATAGGCTTGTAGGACAGTTTGAAGTCTGGTAATGTGATGCCTCCAGATTTGTTCTTTTTGTTTAAGATTGCATTGGCTATTCAGGCTCTATTCTGGTTCCAAATGAAGCATAGAATTATATTTTCTAGATCTGTGAAATATGACATTGGTATTTTGATGGGGATTGCATTGCAACTGTAAATAATTTTGGGTAGTATGGACATTTTAATAATGTTGATTCTACCAATCCATGAGCATGATATGTTTTTCCATTTGTTTGTGTCATCTGTAATTTCTTTCCTCAGTGTTTCGTAGTTCTCTTTGTAGAGATTTTTCACCTCCTCGGTTGAGTATATTCCTAGGTATTTTATTTTCTTTGTAGGTTGTGAATGATATTGAGTCTTTGATTTAACTCTTAGCTTGACTATTATTGGTGTATAGAAATGCTACTGATTTTTGTACATTTATTTTGTAACCTGTGACTTTGCTGAATTTATTTATCAGTTCCAGGAATCTCTTTGTGGGATCTTGGAGTTTTCTAGATATAATATCATATAGTCAACAAAGAGTGATAGTTTGACCTCTTCTTTCATGATGTGGGTACACTTAATATTCTTCTCTTGTCTGATTGCTCTGGCTTGGATTTCCACACTGTGTTGAATAGAAGTAATGACGATGGGCAACCTTGTCTTGTTCCAGTTCTTAGTGGGAATGCTTTCGTCTTTTCCCCATTCACTATGATGCTGGCTGTGGGTTTGTCATATATGGCTTTTATAATTTAGAGATATGTTCCTTCTATACCTAGTTTGTTAAGAGTTTTTAACATGAAAGGATGCTGAATTTTTTTGAATGATTTTTCTGCATCTATTGAGATGATCATATGATCCTTGTTTTTGCTTCTGTTTATGTGGTGAATCACATTTATAGATTTACATATGTTGAACCATCCTTGCCTCCCTGGGATGAAGCCCACTTGGTCATGGTGGATTATTTTTTGATATGGTGTTGAATTCTGTTTGTTAGCATTTTATTGAGGATTTTTGAATCTATATTCATAAGGGATATTAGTCTGTAGTTTTCTTTTTTTGTTGTGCCCTTTCCTGGCTTTGGTGTCAAGGTGATAACTGGCATTGTAGAATGTGTTGCAGAGGATTCCCTCTTTCTCGATGTTATGAAATAATTTCTGCAGCATGAGTACCAGCTTCTATTTTGGATTCATACATGTGTTAGAAGTTGATTGAGAAATTATGGGGGGAAATATGATATGGAATAATGAGATTGTCATGGCTCCTACCCACATGGTGCTTAAACTTCCTATGAGGATATCAGATTTACACTCATGAAGCAGTTAAAAAAGAAATAAAGAACCAAGACTTTTGTGGTATTTAGAAAACCTCTGCTCATAGCATGGACTTAGTGAAATTATCTTTGGCACATAGTGAAAGTGCAGTTTTATGGGTCAATCATTCTAGTTGAGGCCTTCTATTTCCCTTTTTTTCTCAGGATGACCTGCTGTAAATGATATTCACTTTAAAAATTATTGGGACATATTTTATTGAGAAGGTAAGAGATATCAAGACAAATATCCTATTAAATAGTCATTTCAGATGACTGGAAAGAAAATATACTAATATCAGAAAGTGAACAACAAAAGATAGAGCATTCTTTCATGCCTATCATGAACATTTTATAAGTTAAAAATGTTCTTTTTTTCATTGATAATATTGACAACAGTAAGAACACTTCTCAAAAGCACATTAATCAAACCATGAGGAGGTAGTTAATCATTAGCATGTTTCATTATTAAAACAATGTTTTTCATCTATCAATTATTATAAGTTATAATTTCTAATATAAATAAAGTTTTGTTCAGTCACATATTTAAAAATCAGGTTTAACAAAATTTTTCTTGGTAATAATGTTCTTATAAAAGTATTTCAAAATGATAAATAATAAATATCCCTTCAATAGCTTTTCTTTTCACCCAAACTCAAGTTAGCAGCTAGTTCATGGGACATAACCAAATTCTACTTGCTCCTTAAAGAACAGTGACTCATGCAACTGGGATCCTGGAGACATTATGTTCCATGGATAGGTGTAATTTCCCCCTCAAGATCTACCTTTTTTTTTTTTCTGAATGTCCCACCATATCATTTCTTCATGAATTATCAATAGAATCTCCTCTGGGGAAACAGCAATACCTATCAGTTCTCTGACAGGATGGCTTGAGCAAGGTGACAGATGGCAGCTGTGCTGTGTGCATTCTCAGAGTAGCATAATTACAATTGATGGTTGTCATATCTTTAAAATTTCCCCATGGAATATTTCCTTTCTCCTTTGACCTCTTTTCTTTTCTCCAGTCTCTCTCCAGACCTTTGCTTTTTCAAGTCCCTTACTTTCAATTTCTTCTGAATTTCATACGCCTTGTTCTTCTACCTCCCTCCAAAGTCTAGACTAATGATATCTACTCTATGTACTCTTAAATGGGAAATTTAAGAACTGCAAATGGAGATAGAAAATAAATAAATGAATATAGCGTTTTTAGATGACATATTTGATTTGGAAACATTCTGTAATTATATGTAGTATATTAATTACTGTAATTATGTTGTTTATATACATTAATACAAATATAAAATGTGTGAAAGACTACCTGAACTAGTGTTCTTTACATGGAAAAATTAGTAAAAAATTATTAATCAAATTTTCATTACTGTTTTGGGTAGCAGTTCAGTCCAACCATCTGCTATTGATTCAGCTAATATGTATTTAACTTTATATGAGAAGTAAAGAGCTACATTAAGTATTCTCAAATTTGAAATGAAGATTAGTACAAAAGACTGATAAAAGGAAGAAAAATAATTGTGTATAAAATTTATGAAAAAATGTTATTAAAGTATTTATTGTATTTTATCATTCTGAAATCACAGCAGACTGAACTGCACCCCTGTACATTTTTGGAAAGAAGAAATGTTTTGAAGCTCTTTGAATTCAATTTATGAAATGTTGATATTTCTGAAAAATTCCCATTGGGAATGGTTTCTATAGAATTGGATGCTGAAGTGGTTGTTCTAAAACCCTTCTCTGACCCACTTAACACACACACACACACACACACACCATGATGTACCATTATACTATATTATAACATATGAAGAAGCCATTATCTGAGTTAACAAAAACAAATATAGAATTGAACACATCATTTTCTTTGGATCATAAATAATTCATCTGTCTTCCTAGAGGTACTGCAAACTTCCATGAAATTTCTATGGCAAGAATTCAAGAATTTAACAGATGAAAAACTGATAAAAAAATTGAAAGTAGAAGTTAAAATGTATTATATTTTGAGAACTACAAAAAAGTACCACTCCTAATTAACAGAAATCTCTCTCTGCTGTGATCAGGTTCAATTATTCAAATAATGCACAAAAGAATCATTTAAAAATTTGTATTATCAGGATTCGTTTTCTCATGTAAACTCATAGATCTTCTCCTACAAAAAGATTCAATATTAGTGTTTGTAGTTCACAAAAGTGTTTTCTAATGGTTCAGAATTTACATGTAAATATTTATAGTTTTATAATGTCTGGAAAAAGAAAAAGGCAAATATAGAAATACATCTAACAAAATTGTACTTGAAATAAATCTTCCTAGAATTCAACATCATCTTAGCAAGTCATAGTTGATATGCATTTGAATTCTGTCAGGGTCTGTAGGCAGTTGGGGGGGGTACAACTGCAATTAAATCAACAAGTATAAAAGTTGGTCTAATTCTAATTATTTTGAGATTTCAGTAGTGATAAATATGATGTGGATTCCATACAAGTAGACAGAATGATGTAGAACATGTAGATAGTTTTCATGAAAAAGGCCATTAGGAAAAAAAAAAGATTATGATTTTAACAAACACTAAAAGAGGGAATTTAAGATTGAACAGATAAGAGCAAATGAAAATCTCCAAGTAATTGGATAACTTTTAAGTGACAGTTACTGGTACACTGGATGAGTATCAAATAGATTTCACCACAGTAAGAAAGTTTTATCCATTTAGCCTGGGATTTTGAAGCCATGAAAAAAATGTACATTATTTATTGTCATTGCTGGTTAGAATCATGCTGATAATGTGGAAGGTGAAGTGAAGTCTTTCAATTAGAATTTGGTGGAGCATATTTGAGGGTGATGAACAAAGTGATATCTTTAAAATCTCAGCCTCTTCCCCTACTTTTCCATCTCCCTTTAACATTCTCTATGTCAGCTTTTGGCACTACCTTGGAACAAGTCATCATTACTCCACACTACTACCTTCGTCTCCTGTTTTAGTAAGCTCTACTCTGTCTTATCTGTCTACATTAGATGTTTGTGGTTTTTTGTGAGTTTATATTCTTGTAGCCAGAGAGGAATATTTAAGATTGAACATACAAAAAGCTACATGGTTATTAAAAATAATAAGTTTATAAATGAAATACTCATTCTTTCTTCCTTCTCCAAAAGCATCTTAGTTTATCTCAGAGCTACCCCCACAGGCCACAAATCTTCACTAGATATTGTAAAATTTTCCCTATGTCCTTAGGTTCTCACTGACTTCTCTTATTCCCCTCATTTCAGAACCAGTTATAAGGAGGTTTATTAATAGCTGCCATAGAAAGAAATGGTAATTCTATGGCTGGATAAAAGGCCTCTGATGAATTTCCACATCAATTTTTAACAAGAAGGACATACATCTAAAGTTATTGTAGCAAAGATCTTCCCCCAATTCACTTCATAAAGAAGAGCAGAGCAACTATTCTCAACCATTTTCCTTATTGCTATCAGAAAGAGCATTTGCCAAATCTAGCAAGGCTAATTTTTTAAAGTATGAAAGGCAACAAATACTACAAAGTTGGAAGCAATAACCAAAAAACCAAGCAGTTAGCTTATGAACTTCAAATGAGAAAAATAGATGTAACTGTTTTGTACTCTAAAAGGCTAACATATTTTTCTATCATATTAATATTTTGATTACTAAAATTTTTAGACTTAAAAAATCAGATATTCCAATAAAGTTTAAATATCATTGCTTTCACTTCCAACAAGAATCTAATCACTTTAAATAGTCTGTTAATTTTTCTATTTAGTATTCTCATTTTAGAGTACTAAGTTAAAGCCACTCTTTTACATAAAATTTCTTCAGAGGGGAGGTTTTATTAAAATATAGGATAAGATCATGTTCTTCATAAGTCTAAAGAGCAAGCAGAAAGAAGAGCAGTATAAAGTACACTTAAAACATGAAAGGATTGGAAATTATAAAGTGATTTGTAGGGGATTTTAAATCATACTATAAAAGGGAGCCTGAGTTAAGAAAAAAATTCAAATTAGTTATCCTGTTAGAGATACAGTACAGGATAAAATTGAATATAGGGCAAATATTTTATTCATCATATGTTAACTAAAATGTAAAAAGAAGTTGAAATCATATCTTATATACATGCTTCAAAGATAAATACTAACAAATAAATTTCCATATAGCAAATAGGAGAAAATCTATAGCAGTAAATCAGTCTAGAGTTTTTTTCTTTTTCTTTTCTCTGTTACATGACTTCAATAAAATTAGAACTCTGTGAGCATTTTCCAAAGTTATATTTTATAACAACTTCTAAGTGAAGTGCAGTTGGCAAGCTCCAAGGCCACAGCCACTTTTGATTACACAAATACAGTCTTTACTCTTCCCACACATGACTAAACTCTCTCTCTTTACTGGACCAATACAGAAATGTATTAATACTTTGTAATATAGTTAATATACCATTTCATCTGTGTATATATGTATCTCATATCCTATCTCTTTGTATGTCCTACTTCTAAGAACAGTGCATTTAATTTAGTAACACTCAACTCTTAAATTCATTAGTATTTCTAATTGACCTTAAGTTCTGATTTGTAGAAGATCAGTCTCTCTATTAAATGAATATGTTTGTAGAACTTTATGACACCTCATGAAAAATAAATTTACAACTATATTTTCTTTTAAAGTCCTAAAGGGAAGCAGCGTCAATGACAAGAACAAAGGGGCTAAAGAAGAACCAGCAGTGATGCTTCAGTAATGAAAGTGTGAATAAGCGACTGTCAGAATCCCTGAAGACTGGGCCTGAGCATTTAAATTTTTTTCTGGATATTATATTACTATAATAATAAGAAATCATTTATTTTTAAGGTACATTGCCTGGTGTCAATGTATATTTGATTTAAAGTGTTCATATTTTAAGACTTAGTGTGATATATTCCAAAGGTGTTTATAGAGTAATATAATATTTTAGGAGAATAAAAAAAATAAAAACATTAAGATAACATGTTTGTTACCATGTTGCTCTTTATAGGGACTAAATCTCATGCTATTTGGATTAGGATATGGAATGCATAAAAATTTAAGGTATCTTTTTCAATCAATACCTTTTTTATCTTTGGACTCTTGCCCAATATATAGCACTTTTTTTGGCCATTATAGATGTTTCTAAATATTTTACAATTAAAATCTGTTTAGGGGATAGAAGTTCATTTATTATAAATGGTTTGAGATGGAGAGTTTTTATAGGTAGTCTCTGTATCTACATGACTGCAGTCAACTGGAAAAAAACATAAAATAAAGTTTCCTGGTGAGCTGATTATCTACGGGGAGACAACTTTTCTGTACTCTGCTCTGATTCCAGGGTTGAGAATCTGCAAACTGTATTTCTCAGACCATCTGGAATAGGAACCACTAGACAGAGACTGGAAGGTGGGAAGAGGTATTCCTTCTTCTTTTTCCTACTTCTGTCACCACCACTCTTGCAGGAGGAGTTGCCGCTGGCCTCCTCCTTTCGTTTAGTACCCTCAGAACCATGGCTTCCTCTGTCAGAAATCTGGGAACTACTTAGAGCGCCATGGCTGAGCCCCTAAAATCAAGAAACAGCATCTTTTCCCTCTATGCTCAATTCCCTATGGAGCTGCTTCCTATGGTTATTGTCTCTGGTTTATGTCATTGTTCTTTCAACCTTCCAAAACCCGAGTACACAATCCCCTCTATTAAATTCTCACTATTTGAAATAGCTAGTATGGTTCCAGCCACTAATTCTCTAATTCTCTTCTTAATGTAATCTTCTGTTTGACCCATTAATTGCATTATAAAATTTGACAATAATCTCTTAGATTTCTGACTGAAGCTTGACTAATAGAACTTATGTTAGGACATAAGATTTCTCTGACTGCTTTAATAAAAATATGTAAACATGGTTTATTTATTTATTGTCTCTCTCAGAAATATGTAAGTTATAGATGGGCCTGGAGGAGAGTGTAGAAGACAGTTTCCCATTAGGTGATCTGAAAATAAAAGCATTTCTATATCAGGGTTAGCAAACTTTTTTTTCTGTAAAATTCTTATTATATAAGACAGTAAATATCTTATGCTTTGAAGGCAAAGAGGATACTATGTAAATACTTATAAGAAAAAGGAAATATCTACAAATGTTTTATTAAATAGTAAAAATTTTATGTGCACTCTACTATTAGTTTTTATAATTTACACAAGTCACAAAATATTACCCTTTTTAAAATTTTATTCAAACATTTAAAAATAGAAAAATTATTCTTAGCTAGCAGGTCACACAACCACAGATGGCGAGCCAAATTTGACTGCAAGATGTAGTTTGCTGACCCCTGTTTCTTATTTTTGCTTCATCATGCCCCAGAATGTTGACTTTTTCCCATAATTTAAGATAGCTCAATAAAACTGCTAGTATTTCAGCCAGTATTAAAGTATCTCTTTTTAGGTATATTAACTGCATGTTTTGCCTAATTTCTAACTTTATATAAATGGAAATCTATGTATTATGTCTTGTTTCTTTAGTTCAATATTATGTATGAAAGATTCATCTATTTTATTTTATGTAGCTCTAGATCATTAAATTTCATTTCTATACAATATTCAATCATGTGAATATACCACTAATTATTTATCCAATGTAGTATTGATAGTCATTTGGGTTGTTGGCAGTATGGGAATATTTCAAATGGTACTTTTCTCCTTTTCAGGTTGAATAATTTCTATTCATCTATCTTCATGTTCACTGATTCTTTCCTTTGGTATCTCCATTCTTCCATTGAAACCATCCAGTGAATGTTTTTTTTAAAACATCAGATATTACATATTTCAATGCTAAAATATCCATTCACTTCTTTTTTATAATTTTTATTTTTTAGCTGAGATTTTTCTATCCTTTCATTCATTGCAAGCACATTTTTTCTTTACCATGTTAAACATATTCAGTGTATGATCTTTTGTGATAATTCCATCACTCAGTTCTCAAGATGAGAATTTTTTTAACCTTTTAGCCAACATGCCTGTGTGTGTTGTTTATATTAATAGATAAGTTACAGACTTAGGTAGTGATTAAACACAGAATATAGAGTTTTCCCTCTAAGTTCTCTCCTTTCCAGGAATCTCTTCTAATTGTCCAGCCCAGGTGATGAATCTTTTATTACAACATTAGCTCTTTCTCCCTGTGCTGCAAACATGGCCCACACTCAGACCAAATACATAAAAATGGGACTCATCTTTGCCAGTCCTTTTCTTCAAGTTTCGACTTCCCTCCAAAATCTGCCTACTTTTGTTCACTCTTTGGAGCACTCAGGTAGTTGTTTCTTGCAACTGTTCTTAGTCTATTCATATTATATTTGGGATGATCAGTATGTTAGATGTTTACTGTGCCAAAACAATAGCAAAACACCACTAATTCTCTTCTTAATGTAATCGTCTGTTTAACCCATTAATTGCATTATAAAATTTGATAATAATCTCTTATATTTCCAAATCTTTTTTTGTTTTCTTGTTTTTGTTGTTATTCTTTTACAATTGGTCTGGTAATTTCTGACAGTATCCTATATTTTATTTATGGTTTCTAAATTCATATTATATTGCTTCCAGCAAGTAAAAAATAATTTTATATTCTGTATTAAATAAATCGAACATCAAGAGTTCTTAGGAATATAAATATGCTATTTGTTCACTCACTCATGGGAATTTCTTTTTTGAGTGTTTGATAAATTTTATTATGTACTTATATTAAGCTTTTTCTAGGGAGATTATTTGAATTTGTTTATGTCACATTTTTTCCTGTTCTATCAACCCAGGACCTCTTCAATTTTTCTATGTGGGATTTTCTGAACCTTGAAATTAGAGTAAATTTAAATTACAATTAAATTTAATTGTGAAGAAAGCCAGTGGTTGCAAATTCTCAGAGCTATTTTGTTTTCCCATTCTCAATCTGCCTAAAATTGAAAAATTATCTTGTCATCTTCATTGAATAATTTCTATTCACCTATCTTCATATTCACTGATTTTTTCCTTTGGTATCTCCATTCTTCCATTAAAACCATCAGGCAGGCTAGATTTTCTATTACCCCTTCTTTGACATTGTAGGGTTTTTGTTTTATATGTGAGTCTCAATTCCAACTTGTTATTTTGTAAGAGGCCCAAATACTATATTAATTTCACAATAGTGCCTTTAAAACCTTACTAGTTCCCAGTAAAAGCAAATGTCCCCAAAGCAGCTATGGCTTCCACATTTCCTTACTCCTTTGGTTATGTTTTTCAATTTGGTTAAGCTCAACAATTCATTTTAAAGTCTATTTGCTTTAATTTTTCTATTCCTAGGTGTTTTATAATGACAATGTTTTTCAGAATATCTAGTCCACCATATTGGTAGAAGCATAACTTCTATACTTAAAGAACCCATAATCTTCTGCCTACTATAGGGATTTAGTTTTTCATTTATCCCCTAAAATTAAAATAAAATGACATGAAACTAGAAAAATTGGTCTTATTGCAAACTCTTAATAACTTATCACTGATTTCTTCATATCCAATTGATTGCTTTTTCTATTTTTCTTACCTTCCCAATTCCTTTCAGTAGATAAAGTTGTCTACTGTTTCCTGAGGCCGTTGTTTATTCTTGCCATTTTTCTGCCTCAAATTTCTGTATTTTCACACATTCTCATTTCTTGACTTTCCATCTACAATATTCATTCAGCCACTTGAGCCCTACTTTCATCCTTCCTGTCTTTGCAATCATTATGTTTTAAAGATTATTTTCTTTTCTCTTTGTTTAAATAAAAACTAAATTGCTAAGGGAGAAAACAGAGATAGAGGAGACCTATAGATTAAAAGACAGATATATCAACTAATTGTAGTATGGGTCCTTAGTTGGATTCCGATTCAAATTGTAAAAAAAAAAGTATGACAATTATGAGACATTCAGAAATTTTAACTAATGGAATTTGATGATATTAGGAACTGTTAATTTTTAAGAAGGGATAATAGTTTGGTTATATTAAAAGTGTTCACTTAAAAGAAAGATTATTCTTACCATGCTCTTGAATATTCGATCTTTCTATTCTATCTCACTCTACAATGCAATCTTTACTCTTCTATATCTGTTCTTGAACTTCCTACGCTTTCAAGCAACTATATTCCCTTTTCTCTGCCATCAAATATCTTAAGAAATTAGTTTTCTGTTTATTATCACTTTCTTCATTTGAAATTGTATTGGCATAATTTAACCAATGAAGAGTCACTCTTTCGGAGTCCTTTGGCCTTTTTCTCATCTTCTTAACCTTGCTGCAAAAAACACTGGACTTATCTTACACAAACCTCATGTCATTAATTTTTCTGCCTTTGGAAATCTCCTTCTTATTAATCTGGGTTTTCATTTTTGTCCTTTTCTAAAATGTAGGTATTCCTCAAGGTTTCAGGTTTAATTGTCAATTCCCAATCCCTGTAACTCTACACTAAATCACATATTGATCTCTTCTCATCCTGTGGATCAAAATATCACCTCCATAAAATTAATTCTTAATTTATAATCCAAAGATCCTCCTTTGCTGGCAGTCACTTAAGCAGTAATTGCCTAAGGCATTCTTTATTCCTCCTTCATCTATCTTTGCTGTCCAAGCAGCTGCCCACTGAGACAATTCTACTTCCACAAAGTATTTTTTATTCCTACTGTCATCACTTTATTTCACAATCACATAAGAGACCTGTTTAGTCTCTTAAATTTGTCTATTTGACCTTCTTCCCTCAATTTATTCCACACATTAAAGCCGAGTTAATTTTTCAAGAATATAGCTCTGATCATATCACTACTGTGTTGCTCAAAAACTTCCTTTTATTGTTCCCAGAGTATAAAAACTGATTGGAATAAGAGAATTCAATAATTTAAGCCCTATTTACCCTCACAAACAGTTCCCACTGATTTATTTTAGGCACTCTGGCTTCTAATCAAACTAGACTCACCAATTGCTTATAATAACTTAGTGAAGACTCTCTGACTACAAGAAACAGAAACCCACACAAGCTAGTTCAAATAAAGAAGACTCTATTGAAAGGGCGCAGGATCTTTAAATAGGACCAAAACACAGTTACATCCCCTGAAACCTGGATGAGACTTGGTGAACCATCAAAGATTGAGACAATGTCTCAAAGCTTTCTATGCTTCTCAGCAGCAAATGCCCCAAATATAGCTTCTTCTGTCCTGATTCCATGTGATATTTCTATAAACTCATCTCTACCATCCTACCTCAGTGCCTTTGTTTCTTATTTCTAAGTTTTGAAAGATAGGCTCTGATTTAGTAATAGGATGAATCCAGGTAGGCTCTATGTCCAAAGGTGGAGTTGCAAGCTGGGAAGGCAATAAAAGTGTGTTAATTTGAGAACATACACTGGGTTTCCTGTTTCTGGGCTATTGCTTATATTGTGCCTTCTATTACAGTTTCTGCTTTTAGCTGAATTTGGGAGGTAAGACTTGCCATAGCAGAGATTCAGAGGAAGAGCTATGGCAGGAGGGAGAAATTACTTTCAGCTGAGAAATCAGAAAAAGTTCCAAGGTAGATACAACATTTGCACTGGGGCTTGAAGGATTAGTAGCTTTGGGTATTTGGAAAGATGAAGGAGTAGGGAGAAGTACATACAGATATAAATATATTAATATTATATTCCCCCACAATGCTTAGGTCAGTACTTGGAATATAGTGCCATTTGACAAGTGTTTACTGAATGACAAATGGCATTCTAGAGAATAATTAAAAGAAGAAGATACTTCTAAACCTTTAAACTGAAGTCTTTTTTTTTTCATAAAGTATGTCACATATTGTGACTCTCTACCTGGGGTGACAGAGCAAGACTCTGTTTAATAAATAAATAAATAAATAAATAAATAAATAAAATAATACTAAAATCTATCGTTTTCTCTGAGCTTAGTGTATAGAGGTCTTGGTCAGATGTAGCATCTTTTCCACTATTAATATGTAAAGGTACCAGTGAATCTTTAAGAGATGTAAAAAGTGTTTCATGTTTCAAGATTCATTATGTTACCTCGCTGCTAGTGACTTCATGTTTTTAGTCCTTTAATTTTTCTGATTGTGTCATGATATAAACCTGAATGGATGCCAAATAAAACCTTGGGATCCTGAAAATTTACCTCAGGTAATAAGAATTCCCTTGTGTTTTGCTGACCCATTTGTTACTTGTATAATGTCCTATTTTTTTCTGCCTGTGATGGCCTCTGCATGCCCCTTCCCTTATGAGGAATAATTTAGCCATCCCATATTTATGCCTTAACACCCTGTTTAAAGAACACCTACTCCAAACAACATTTCTTAACTCTTTATCTTTACCCTCCTTTGTCTCACCCTCACCTAACTGGGATAATACACACATATATTTTATTAGAATTGTTTTAGATACCTGTTTCATTAAACCAGAATCTTGTTGGGATGAGTGACTTAGTCTTATTTTCTTTGTATTCTTAATGCCTCAACTTATAATACCTAGACAACATAAATAACTCAATAAATGTGTCATAGGCACATCACTTGATATAAGTGTGACTATTTTGCAAGGTTGTGTTAGTAATATACATCTATGCTTAAAACATATGCATACATGGTAGCAATGATCTTTTTAAATGTCACTTTAGAGGTACTATGACAGTAAGTATCAATGGTAGATTGCTAGTTCAGGAATGATTTCTGATTTAAAAATAAAACCACCCATCCTTGTCATTGCAAGGTAATTAGTGTAAATTTCATTTGCATATTCTTGACTTCATTTTTTTTTCATTCTCTAATCTTGTAATCACTCCTAGTAATACTCTCAAAAGGTGACCTTAGGAAACAATTAACATATTTATTTAGAATATGGAATAATTGCTTGTTGATTAGTGTACTATTTGAACAAATAAACAATAATTAACCTAGAAAGAATGTTCCTCAAACTGGAAAATTGGTAGACAATGCTACTGCATGCCATCTTTTTAAAGAACAAATAATGAATTTATTAAAATATTAAAGGAATCTAAGCTTTTGGCAGAAACTGATAGACATTTAACAGTTGGCTTCAATAAGCATTGCTTTATCACCTTTTGTTTCCTTATCTTTTCTCTGTGTTTTCTTCCTCGATTTGTGTATCATTTCTGTCTGAAAATACTCATTTATACCTTAGGCTCAGCCCTGTGCTTTACCAATGTCTTTTGCTGTAATACTTCCTGTTTCCGTAGGTTCTACCATCCCTCTTTCATCCTTTCCCTCTTTGCCATTTCTTTTTGATCTGGTTCTTATAAACTCCTTCTCATTTTCACTTCCTATGACGCTTTTCATTTTTCTGGCATTCTCCACATCACTTATCGTATCTTATTTTTCTTTCTGCTGTCACATACTGTTCATTATAACTTGCAACCTTTTTCCTCTATCTTGCACCCCATCTGATTCATCTGAGCCCATTCTTTCTCATACTCAAGAAGCCCAGTTCTTTTTAAAGAAGGAGAGTGCCAATTCAGTTTATCACTCTAATTCAGTTTCCCACTCTTCTAGAGGCCACATCTAATTGTGCCCGTCATTGCCATGAGAAGAGATTGCTTTGCACAGGGATCTTTTATATATTTCATTAATAGTAGCTTTTTCTTCATTTCTAGTGGAAACTGTCAATAACTTGAAAAAGATTATCTAGAATTTATGGTATGTATAGTATCTTCAATAACTTCCTGTCTTATTTCAGTTATTTCTGTTTTAATTCTCAGAGCATAATAATCCTAATTGAGAAGTTGTGTAATGATTTTTATTTATTTAAAATTCAACCATAAAATTATAAAAGTTCACACTAAACAACTTAAAATATGCTGAACTTTTTTTTTATTCACAGCTTATCCACTTTTATGAAAATCAAAACGTTGGCATTCAACACACATATAATCAGGTATATGCTCTTCAGTGTCCAAACTGACACTACTTAATTCTTCTCAAAGAGCTATGAGATCACAATAACTGTTTAAAAATAGCTTATTTTATAATAGAACATGTGCTGTTTGTCAAGTGCTACTCTAAAAGTTTTAAACATATTAACTCAAGTAGGTCCTCACTACAACACTATGAGGTATATGTTATTTTTGTCCTCCTTTTTATAGATGAAAAAACTGAAACACAGAGAGCCCGAGCAACTTTATCAGGTCACCCAACCTAGGCAACCAAGCCAGGGTCATCCCAGATCCAGACAGCTTACATTCAGAGATTGTACATATGAGATGCTCAGAAATATGCCCATCCCTTGATGCAGTCTGCAGAGGTTGGCAGATACTCTTTGTTCAATGAATACTCACTAAATGAGTAGATGCAGTAAGTGATTAAAGTTCAGAATGTAGGCGACCACAAAGAGGAAAGATTGGTTGGTTTAGGTTTGCTCATAATGATTCAGGATGGCCAATTGTTGAATATTGCTGAGGACCTCTCAGTTAACAAGGGAGGAAAATACTTGCATGCTTTGTGAGAATTTGTCTATGCAAATCATATAAGCATCACATATAAATTAAATTATCCAAAGTAAGCAATATGTATTGAAGTTTCAGTCATATATCAATTCCATGAAAATATTATGAATAACATTACAATCTTACACTGATTATTAAGTTAAATGTTTAATTACATACACATGCATTTATACACAGATGATTTTTCTGCATTAATACTTGTTTGAGTAAAGTTATCTGAAAAAATAAATCAATTGCAAAGATCTATAATTTTAATTATGTTTTGTTACTTATTTTGGACTTTATGCAATCCAATGGATATCCAATTCAAAAATGAAATGTATTATTCCTCATGGACGAACTGAAATTATCAGATAGAGAAGCTTGTGTTTACCATGACTCAGTTATAAAATTGATATATTTAGGTGTTCACTTATACAAATACAAATACAAATACACAGATTTTTAAATTGTTACATCTTAAATAATAATGTAATAACTATAGCTAATATTTGCAGACTATTTACTGTGTCATAAAATTATGCTAGTTCTTTGCATACATTACACAATTTCATTCCCAAAACAACCCTCTAGAATAGGTCCTATTATTATTGTCACTAGAAGAAATAGTCACATTAAATTACAATTTAATTTAGCAAGAGCAGGGACCATTCAGAATGCAAAACAATCATGATGGATCTGGGTTCTAAAGGGTTCTTGCTGAGTCCAGTCCTACCTTTTTCATTGCTACATAGGAGAAGTTCTGGGCAGGGCATTCTGGAGCACTTCAGTGACCAGGATTTTTAGGGGTGGGGGGCACTTAGAAGATTCAGGGCAACAATTATTTACCAACTGCTACCCCTTATAAATTAATTTTAATGTGTTCGTGAAATCAGTTGTCATTAGCTTCACAGCTATTGAATAATTTTAAACAATTTTTCCATTAGTTTTAGTAATAAAAAATTATGATGCATTTCATCCTGACCCAGAACACTCAAATAATTTTCAAAGATAGAAATATCTGAACAATCTGAACAACAGGAAATATCATGAAAGCTTATTGTACTGACCAAAAGAGTAAGAGAAATCTCAAGAGCAGGTGGAGGTGGATGGTAAAAGATGCACAAGAATCTTACTACGGAAAGAAAGAAAGAAAGAAAAAGCCAAGAGATTGACTTTCAGACAGGTAAATCCTTTGGGAGGTACATGATTATTTTGCACTCAAATTGCACTTAAAAATAGCTATAACTGAGGGAGAAAAAACACCTGTAGCACACACACGCACAAAAGACTAAGCCTGAGAGTACTAAGAAATACATGAAACAACTGCATGCTCACAACACACTGAAATGTCACGAAAGCACCTACTCGTCATACCTCTCACTTGCTGTATGAATACAAAGCAAACATTCTAACATAGGGCGTAACAAAAAATTTTTGAATGATATTCTCTGAGCTCATGTTTTGAATAAATTGGTAAAATTCTTTTAGCCTGAAACTGAAGCGTCAGTATATCGTTTCATATAGTTTTTATTTTGTAAATTGTGGGATTAAAAATTCATTATACTGAGATAAAGCAGTCATCTGAAAAGTAGTGCAACTTTTTAAGCATCATTATGCCTCTTAAATAATTGAAGATTTAGCAACCAATACAGCCATATGGGGCATACAGCTGAGTATTAGACCTAATTATTCCCATTTGCCATTGAGGCAAATAAGACTGTGAGAGGTTACGTAACCAAACCTCAGTCATAAATCTAGTAAGATGTAGAGTCAGAACTTCAACCCAATTCTGTCTCATTTCAAAGCCTGTGCTCTAAATAATTGTATTATGTATGATGAATTTCCTTGTTTATATCTATTGACAATATTTGAATAATAAAGAATCACAGAGTTTTCTATTTTAAAATTGCAGTAAGCAAATTATCAGATTTGAGAGGATCTGCTTTATGTGTAGGTGAGGTCAGTAGACATTATTCTGGTGACAAGATGAACATGAAGAAAATCCTTCCTAAAATATTTCCCCTGCCAGTACTCTCTTGCTAGTAACTGAAACTCAACAATTTGATAGTCTTCTACTATTTCATAGATAAACTTGATTTGTGTTTATAAATTGTGCCTAATGTAATGTATTCTGGGATAAATACTAAAGGAAGTATTTATTACACATAACTATCATGTAAATTAATTAACTAATTTCTTTCCAAAGCAGTGCCATTGAAAGAATGCTGAAGTATGAGTCAGAAGACCTGCAATTTTGCTCTACCTTTATCATTTACTAACTGGTTAGTATTGGTTATGTCACTTAACCTTTCTGAACCAGGTTTCTTTATGTAATAAGGGTAACAATGCCTTTCTAACTACGTTTCTTCTGTGTTACTACAGAAAATTCTATGTGATAATGCAAGTGAAAGTATTCTTAAAGCTATGTGCCACATGAACATGTAAGCTCTCAGTTTTCTTGTGTGGGAGGGGTATAGATCCATATTCCATAGAGAAAAGCTTTATTTAAAATGCTGAAATAAGGCTCTCTGGGTACCTGGTGTCAGGGTGGGAGCACAGAAATTTCGAGAGAGGTGCTAAATGGCAGGAAGAAGAAAAGCAAACTTCACCTATTCTATGATTTTGTTTCTAGGTGTCCATAAGCTTTAACATACAAAAAATTAGAAGTAAAGCTAACTAAATGAAAAATAAAATGCGAATTCATTTTCATGTATTGTCTAGAGATAATTCTCTCATTTTGCTTCTAGAAATGTAGATTCCTTTAAAATGAAAGTCATTCTTACATACTGTTTACAAATATAAATCAATTCTAAGATATAGATGAAATTGGTTGTCAGAAAGAAAAAGAAGAAAGAGGGAAAGGAAGAAAGGAAGAAGGAGGGAAGGAGGGAGGGCTGGAAGGAAACAGATTTAAATATGAATCATGAAATATGCAATTTCTTGTTGAGAGTCCCTGCTGGGAACTTTGGCTTTAAACTTCTGCTGTCACATTATTCCTCCTATGTTATGGGATTTTACTCACCAGCACACATCCGGAATGCTGAGCCATTTAGAAATCATCCATTCATAACTTGAAAAGCAAATAAGGTCAGACCATTTTCAGAGTACAAATAAATTATGACTACCACCTTACTCACCACAGTCATCTCTGCTGAACTGCTGAACGAATTTAAATTAATCTCTGTCAGTTTTAACCCATAGCAGATATGACCCTAAGACTTTTCTTCAATAAAAGTCAGTCGCAGCCAAATAACCTTGCTTCATTAGTAAACAATCATAACTTGGGCAATATCTAGCCGCTAGTTAATAAGTAATGACTCTTCCTAAAGGTACCCAGAGAATAAATCATAAAATATTACAACCATTTTCATTTAGTTTTACTTCAATACTTAACTAAATTAATGCTAATTTTAAGGAAAGCATATAACTTACTCATACATCTATCATGTGTTGCATTTACTATAGTCGATGCTTTTACCTTTATTTTAATATCATAAAAATCTCTTAAACTTGAGAAATAATGACAATATTTCTAAACATTAAAAAATGTTAAAAATACTTGCTATGCAAACTCATGATTCTGGTAAAAAATAAGAGAATATTTTATTCACTGTTGTACTTCCCATATGTGTTATTATTGTAAAGTAATTTATTAATAGAAAATAATTTTAAATGTTTCTAGGTATTTATATCTATGAACTCTACTGTTACTTTTTCTTCTTTAATTTCAATGAAAAAACTTACAGACTGCAATGTAAAATAATCTTTTATATATATATATATTCTTCCAATTTTGGCCATAAGAGTGGCACTCAGAAAGTGAAACTGAGAATGTCACTGTGGCTGATAAGAAATGATATAGATTATGGTGATCATTATACAATATGTACATACATCAAACCATGACATCATATACCTTGAACATATACAATTATTATTTGTCAAATATGCCTCGATGAAGTTGGAAAAAATAAAATCTTTTTTTAGGTAAAAAAAAAAAAAGAAATGATATAGAAAATTAGTAACACCCTAAGTAGTTTTATTCCTTTGAACAGGAAGAGAAGATATGTAAGAGGCAAAGAGAGATGTTTTGTTGTGCAGAGATGCCAGGAAGACATTGTATTAGTGATGAATATAGGAAACAATAGTTGATTAAAAACACCAACCAACTTTTTAGTCTATCCCAGAAATTGTGTTTACATTACTCCCAAAGCTAGAGAGTGCTAATAAAGGCGTGGATCCTAGGACATCGATTGTGTTCATACGTGACCTTTCTTCTCTCACCAGCCAGTAGAACTACCAATGCAAGCATTAATAACACATGTAATATCCTCCTTCCAGCAGTATTCAGATTTTACTTTCCCATTGGAATCATTTTCTTTCTAGGAGGGAGAAACAAAAACTTATTGACAGCACGGTGACAAAATCAGAACCACCCTTGAAGTAAATGTGGGTATATTCTATAACATAAAATGAAATTCTTATTTTCACATGAAGCATATTCCTGAAATTGTTATTAATTTCAAGGTGAAAATATGTCTACAAATACAAAACTCATGTTTATTTGCCTTTCAATCATATATATATGTATTTGTATGTATTATGTGTGTGATACACAGACAGGTACATAGTACAAAAATATTATTAAGCTACATGGGTCATTCTTTTATGATTTTGAGTGTTTTTTCCCATTTTGATAGAAAATTCAAATTAACATACTTGATTACACAACATGCACAACACTATCCCTAAGATAAAGTACTAAGTGATTTTATTTTAAATTTTCCCAAAACAAATTCAAATGAATTAAAATTAAGAGCCTTGAAAATCTGTTTTTTGAGCATCAAGCTTGTTTAATATGTATTTTTTACTAAAATTTGAGCAATGCAAGGGTATTGCTTGTATTTTTAATATAAAACCTACTCAAAATTTTTAATATAAAATTTTTAATTTTTAATATAAAATCTACTCAAAATTTATTTAATGTTTTTAAAGTCCCTGTGCCAACGTGATACCTAGTATACTTCATTTTCCAGAAAGTATTATGCTTCAACAGGGTAAAAATATATATAGATTATTGGTAAGATCTGTAACGAAAAATGCCAGTCGTGAGAAAGTACACCCTTGTTGCAGTACCAGCCAGGGGAAATATTTCTGATATTTTTACATAAGGGCCTTTTGGCACTATTCAAATCACACCCAAGTGGTGACTTCCTATCTTGCTTTCCCCTAGGATATACTGGATATATCCCTCAGAAGAGATCTTTTGCTATTAAAATAAATTGCTTTCAGCTGTGAATATATAGTTGCAAATAATGAGCAGCAAAGATGGCATGAAATATGTGTTACTAGTTAACCATAATACAAGTTTTGTCTGTTGTCTGACAAAAGTATTTTGGAATCAAGACTAAATCATCCCTAAATTAGCCTACCAATACTTGGTAAGCTAATTTAAACAAATCCCCGATTGGATTAAAAATAAACACCTGCTTCAGCTATAGAATTTAATAGGAAAATACAGAAACATTAAACAGAAGATCCTGTTGTTATGTATATTTGGACCATGGTGTGTAATTAGAGAAACTGAAACTCTCTAAGAAGATATCACAGAATATGGAGCCTTCCCTTGTCAGCTGGCCAGGTGAACCTTCCCGAAAGAATGAAAGGCAGATGTGCTGTGTTTACATTCCCAACCATAGGATCAAGGGATTCATCAGGTTGATGAGGCCATGGTATAGTGTTGGTAAGATGTCATAGTGCAGCACCACAGGCAGAAATAAACACACAGTACTAAATACCTTTTAAGAGAGCCAAAAGGGCAATGAGTGGCCAGGTGCTGAGACAAACATCCCACAGATGAGAACTGTACCCAACTGACAATGCAAATTTCACACACTACATTAGAAGGCTGACAGTGGAGGGGTAATTTGCATTAGGAAAGGATTCTTCATTTTAAGTTTCTTTTTAATATAGAATTCTCCTAGTATGTTTTCTTAAGCAGATTCATTGAGTTGTAATTGACAAAAAATAAACTGTACATATTTAAAGCATTCATTTGGCAATTTTTAATGTATGTATACATCATTACAATCAAGGTAATAAATATATTTGTTACTCTCAAAAAATTCCTCATGGCCTTTCTACTTCATTCCACCCACCCCTACCTCTCTCTTCAGACAACAATTAATCTATTTTCTTTCACTACAGATTAGATCACATTTTCTAAAACTTCGTGCAAATGGGATCATACAGTAGGTACATCCTTGGCTGGCTTCCTTCACTCAGCATAATTGTTTTGAGATTAATTCATGTTGCTACATGTATCAATAGTTCCTTTTTATTGCTGAATAGTATTTCGTTGAATGGATGAACTAGTTTGTTTTTTCATTCATCTGTTGATAGAAATACTAGTTATTTCAAGTTTGGGGCTATTAGAAATAAAGTTGTTACCAATGTCACACATACAATTTTTTGCATGGATATATGCCTTCATATACCACATATTTTCAAGTCACATATCTGAGAAATGACTTGTATTTAGAATACATAAGGAAATCTCAAAATTCAGTAATATGAAAACAAACAAAAAATCAATGAAAAATTAGCAAAATATTGAACACACACTTCACTAAAGAAGATATATAGATGGCAAATAAGCACATGAAAAAATAATCAATGTCATTAGGGAAACACAAATTAAAACCACAGTGATAATAACCTGTTTTCAGATAGATGGTTTACAAATATTTTCTTCTGTTCCATAGGTTGCCCTTTCATTCTGTTGATTATTTCCTTTGCTATGCAGAAGTTTTTGTTTGATGTAGTCCCACTTGTCTATTTTTGTTGGTGTTGACAGTACTTCTGGTGTCAAATCCAAGCATCATTGTCAAGAAGCTTTTCCCTATACTTTCTTCAAGGAATTCTGCAGTTTCAGATCTTTATGTCTTTAATTCATTTTGATTTAATTTTGTATATGGTGAAAAATAGAAGTCAAATTTAGTTCTTTAGCAAGCGTATATCTAGTTTTCCCAACATGATTTGCTAAAGAGAATATCCTTTTCCATCATATGTTTTTGATACCCTTGTCGAAGTTCAGTTGATTGTATATGTGTCAGTATATTTCTGGCTTCTCTATCCTGTTTCATTGGCCCATGTGTCTGTGTTTATGCCAGTACCACACTGCTTTAATTACTGCAGCTTTGTAATATGTTTTGAAATCAAGAATTATGATGCCTCTAGCTTTATTCTTCTTTCTCAAAATTACTTTGGTTATTTCTGGTCTTTTGTGGTTCCATAATGAATTTTTGAATTGTTTTTACTATTTCTTTTAAAACTACCATTGGGATTTTGATAGGGATCACATTGCTGTATATCACTTTGAGTACTATGGACTTTTTAATGATATTAATTCTTCCAATTCATGAACATGGATATTTTTCCATTTATTTGTGTCTAATTTCTTTCATCAGTGTTTTATAGTTTTTAGTGTACAGATCTTTCACCTCTTTGGTTGAGTTTATTCGTAAGCATTTTATTCTTTTTGATTCTACTATAAATAAAATTATTTTCTTAATTCCCTTTTCGGATAGTATGTTGGCTACTATATAGAAATGCAACTGATTTTTGCACGTCAATTGTGTATCCTGCAAATTCACTGAGTTAGTGTTTTAGTTCTAATAAATTTTTGTGCAGTGTTTACATATAAAATCATGTCATTTACAAACAGAGACAATTTTACCTCTTCCTCTCTGATTTAGATGCCTTTCATTTCTTTTTCCTCCCTATTTGCTCTGGCTAGGACTTTCAGTTTTATGTTGAATATAAGTGGTGAGAGTGGGCATCCTTGTCTTGTTCCTGATCTTAGAGGAAAAGCTTTCCTCTAAGGCCACGAGTATGATGGCCTTTCTTGTGTTGAAGTGCATTATTTCTATACCTAGTTTCTTGAGCATTTTCATCATGAAAGGGTGTTGAATTTTCTTAAAATCTCCTGCATTTCAACAGCCAAGAAACAAATAATCTGATTTAAAATGAGCAAAGGACTTGAATAGACATTTCCCCAAAGAAAGCATATAAACGGCTAAGAGGTATATGAAAAGGTGCTAACATCACTAATTATCTGGGAAATGCAAACAAATACTGCAATGAGATATTACCTTACATCTGTTAGGATGACTATATTAAAAAATCAAAAGGTATTGGTGAGGATGTGGAGAAAAGGGAACACTTTTACACTTTTGGTAGCAATGTAAAATGGTGCAGCCACTATGGAAAACAGCATGGAGGTTCTTCAAAAAATTAAAAATAGAACTACCATATAATCCAGCAATCCTACTTCTAGGTAAATATCCGAAAGAATTGAGATTGGAATCTCGTAGAGTTATCTGCTCTCCTATGTTCACTGCAGCATTATTCACAATAGACAAGATATGGAAACAATCTAAGTGTCCATTAACAAATGAGTAAATAAAGAAAATATGATATATAAATATATACAATGGAATATTATTAAGCTTTAAAAAGGAAAAAAATTCTACCATTTGCAATAACATGAATGAACCTAGAGGACATTATGCTAAGTGAAATAAGCCAGTCACAGAAGGACAAACAATTCTACTTATATGAAGTATCTAAAATAGTCAAACTCATAAAAGCAGAGAATAGAATGATGTTTGCCAGGGGTTGAGGAAGGAGTAAATGGGAAACTGTTTCTCAATGGGTATAAAGTTTCATTTTATACAAGATGAATAATTTCTAGAAATCTGCAGTACAGCATAGTACCCATAGTTGACAATATAGTATTACACACTTTAAAACATGTTAAGAGCATAGAGCATAGATCTCATGGTAAGTGTTCTGACAATGAAAAAATAAAAGAACACCAAAAAACACCACAAAGGAACACAAGGAAACTTTTGAGGTAATGGTTATGTTTAGTATTTTGGTTGTGATGATGATATCATGGATGTATACATATATTCAGACTCATCAAAAGTATACATTAAATATGTGCAATTTTTTGTATGTCAATTATATCAATAAAGCTTAAAAATAAAAATTTCAGAGGCAAAAAAAGAATCCCACAGTGAAATGCCTCTACACACCTATTTGGAAGGTTAAAACTTCAAAAGTCTAGCCTACCAAATATTTGCAATATCTGAAAGAAATGGAATCCTCACACACTTCTGGTAGTAATGTAAAAACCACTATTTTGGAAAAAAGTTTGACACTTTTTTAAAAAGTTAAATATCAAACATGTGATTTAGCCATTCGACTCCTAAACATATCCCCCAGTTCATTTAAAATTACATATTTTAAACTTCTACAATTTGTAATTTTCTTGATGCTCACTATGTTAGAAATTATAAGCCAATTTTTTTCTGAAAAGAACATTTATATTTTTATGGATTTTCTACTAAGCTGGTATAACTTCAAAAGTCTTTTATCCTACATCACAACTAAGGGAGAGTTAAGAAAAGAGAATAATTATATGTACAACTTAAACTATTGTTTTAATTGTTTTTGACATTATTTCAGTCCATTTGGTGAGATAAGCATCAGTATGGTGAGAAATGGGATAGATCATTATATTTTTTGAGAAAATAGCAAGCAGTTTTTCTCTTTTCTGGTTGGAAGTCCTCCAAAAACATCCTCTAATGGACTCAGCTGTGAAATGAAGTCCACCTCTGCTCTTTTCTTTTTATTGAAACTCAATGCCATCAAGTCAATGTCAAAGAGAGACCCTAAGGGGCACTTGTACACTGCAATTTTGAACAAAATATGTCTTAAGAACTTTTAAGGAGGTCAGCAAAACCTAAAAATCACTAAGGACATGTGTTCATCAAAACTTTTTTGCTGTGTTCTACTAGCCTATTTCAGTTTGTTCTAACGGAATATTGCTGATTGGGGTCAAATATTTATTTCTGCATAAAGTGTACCCTCCTGCCCTCACCATTCCCACAGACATAAAAGAGAAAATCCTGAAGTCGAAGCATTAGTTATGTAGCCAGATGTTTTCCTAGGGATAAAGCAGAGAGATTGAAAACAAAGGAAATCTTTCGATGATGTATAAACTCTAACTAGTTTCATGTTATTTAATTTTAAAACGACCAAGACTGTCATTTATTATTTTAATTTGGGTGACATAGAGCAAATATTTATTACGCACCTACCACCTTCTAGTCAATTCTAGGAACAAGGTACATAGCGATGAGTCCAACATTGTTCTGCCTCTGTGGGCCTAACACACTAATCATGGGATATGGAAAACAGGCAAATAAATCAATGAATACACAATCACAAATCTGTTTGCAGGTACAGCTGACATTTGGTTTCATTCACCCTCTTTTTCCTACCTAGCATCTGAACACCTTTTCTATGTTTGAAAAATCTGCTGTGGAATGAATCTTTTTGGGAAGTAACTTCCCCAGTCAGATGGAACTCCCCAGGACTTGTATCTAAGATGTTAGATTCATTCCAAGAATAGAAGATATATCGTCTACAACAGCCTCTAGTGTCCAGTAGGAGTGACATGAATGCCCGGCTGTGAACAGCATCAACACTTCGGCTAGGCTGCTTCTTTACGGGGACCAGGAGTGTCATCTCATCTGGCCATTTATCTTAAGCTCCCTCCTATTTTCTGAGCTTGGTTCTCCAGTCTTTGTATGAATTTTGGAAACTATTCCAAATATTTTTGTTCTTATGTTAGCCAGCATCAGTTTCTTATTAGTTGATATAAAATATATTAAACAGAATTTTTAATAGAGAATAATTAATGGGGATGACTATACATAAGGTGGACAGGGAAGGCATTTGAGGTGATAGCATGTAAGATGAGACTTGAAGAGAAGCTGACAGCCATGTGAAGAGCAAGTTTGCCTGCAGGATGAATGGCGTTCTAGGGGTCTAAGACAAGAAACATTCATTGTGATATAAAACTTTCTAAATCCAGTGGGAAAGTAACTAGCAACAGAGAGAGAGAGACTTTTACCCACATCTCTAATTTCAGACTTGCTGAAATGAGAGATTTAAGGGGAGGTCAGATCATGAAGGACTTTGTAGGACATAAGGACATGAAATGTTATTCCAAGGATAATGGGAAACTTTTAAGAGGATTTCAGCAGGGGAGTGACAAAATCAAATTGGCATTTTTAAAAGACCACTTTGTCTTTTATGTGGGGAATGGATTGGAGAGTCAACAAAAGAATCAGAGAGGGAAAGTAGGAAGTAATTTTAAAACATTCAAGTGAGAAATAGTGGCAGTCTAGACTGGAATGATGGTGATGAATACCAAAACCATTGCAAAGGAAAGATTCATAATGTGTCTGAATATATTTCCAATCAGTGGATTAGATGGTAGGATGAGGAAAGAGAAGGCTATGAAGGAAGGAGAGAAATCAAGGACAATTTAGAGATACCCCAATGAAGAAAACAAGGAGAAAATATTATATATGATCCCTAGAAATGGCCCAAACTGGAGGCATATAGATTTGGGAGTCATCAACATAGAATTACCATTAAGTCATGGAAGTGGATTAATCATTCAGGAAGAGACTTTGCTTCGGCAAAGTAATTTAAATTTAATTTTTTTAATTGAAAAAAAAAAAAAGAACCTGAGACAAAACCCCGAGGAACTTCAATATTTAGAATCTGGATGAAAGCAGGCAGCACAGGAAACTGAAAGTAGTTCAAGAAGATACAATAAAACCAGGAAAGTATTGTTTCATGTGATCCAAAACAAAATCATTCTTCACGGTGGAGAAAAGAGTAATCAACTGTATCCAGTTTTGCTGAAAATTTGGAGATTAAAGAAGAAAGTGTTCATTGAATTTAGGAATAGGGGTAATTGATGACTTTGAAAAGAACGGTTCTGATGGAAAATAAGTCCAAGTCTTACTGAAGTTGGTTGTATAACAAATAAAATTTAGATGTTAAAATACGTGTCAACTTGGATAAAACTCAAAAACCTACTGAAGAGTGAAAAAAATTGAAAAAAGATATGTTAAGTTATCATTAATATCAGTTTAACAAAGACAAGATGATACTGTATATTATTTATGAATAGACATGAGGTCTGTCCAGAAAGTATCCATCCACATAATATAAAAAATAGACACATTTATTGAAGAAGATACACGATAAAAGAAACACTGTACATAGGGCAATGACACCTCAGTCCCCTTCAAAGTAGGCACCTTGGGACCTCACACAGTTCTCCCAGGGTCTCTTAGCCTAACCCTTACACGTTCAGCACTCTCAGGTGTTCTGCTTGTTGCAGGCCTTCCAGAACATGGATCACTTTCAACAGATTCTCGACCATCTTTGAAACATTTGTGCCACACTTTTATTTGCGCTGCACTCGTGGCATCATCCCCGAAAGCCTTCTGAATCATCCGAATAGTTTCCACGGAGGAATGTTCAAGCTTGACGCAAAATTTGATGCAGATTCATTGTTCTACTTGCTCAGTCATTTTGAATGTGACAGCCACACAGTACACATGCTCACTCAACGGTGTCTAGCACCCCACTAACTAGTACAGTGAAGTCGTCATTGTTCACGCATGCGCATTCCAGTCCACTCTCCTTGGCTGCCAGTTTACATCTATGTTGCACAAACTGTTCTCACTATATTAACAATGGCTGGATACTTTCTAGACAGACCTCATATATGTGGTAAATGTCTAAAAACCTGAACAGGAAGGGCTCATCACCAACTTCACAATAGCAATTACTCCTCAGGAGGAAGAGAGGGATATGACAGAGGGATGGAGTTTCTTCAACTGCATCTATAGTGTTTTATTTATTAAAAAAACAAATAAAAGATCTCATGCAAAAATGACCTGAGTGATGGGTAGCATGGCTTTCAGATTATTGTATATTTAAAATTATTGAAGAATAAATAAAAATAGAGAAGTTTGAGTCAGAAGTAGAGCAAAGAAAGAAGGTAAATTCTGAAGTTAGCAAGATACTAATTATTATACCAAGTTAATGTCATTCCCTGAAAATGTTCCATACTTTCTACATCTCTTCTTAGGATGATCTTTTCTGAAATTGCATCTCTCTCACTGAAACACACACACAAACACACACATCTGTTTGAAAAACCTACACTCCCTTCAAAGCCAATATGAACATCAACTTCTGTATTAAGCCTTCCCTTAATCTTTTAAAAAAAATAACACTCTAACTACTTCTTCAATCCCAGACTTAATGACTTTTATCAAATATTACTTTTGTTTATTACAGCAATATGCATTCTTATCCCCAGCCAAAATGCAAGACATGGTAAGAACCTACACATAAAAGGTACCCAGTGAATGTTTTTTTTAACTGAAACCTTTGTTTCAACACATATTACTTCCCTATTTCAGTTTTTCATGACAGTCTTGTCTTTGTTGAAATATATGTGTCATCTGTGAATACAAATTTATAAAAATACAATATGATAATGCAATATAAGAATATGTATGGTGTGTGAATAAATTTAAGATACAATCGGGCACTCGTGTTAATGCTTCATAAAGATAATCTCATTTAATCTTCAAAACAATCATTATACATAAATTCTGCCCCTAACCACATTTTATAATTGAGGCAACTGAGGTTCACCAAGGGTAAGTAAGTACCAATTTTCTACAACTGTTAGTGGAGTTTGACCCCAGAGCCCCAGCCTCCTATTGCATTCACACACACGTGCACACACACACATTCACATACCACTATACATCTCTTGGTCCCTTTAGATACAAATAAGAGCTGATTAAAAAAAGGAAACGGTCACAATATCTGATCAAATGACTGATTTCACTAAAGAGGAGGATTAAAATTACTTTACATCTGTTTAGTGCTTTAATGTCCTTTCAGATTTCTCTCATGTCCATCATTCATTTGATTCCCACAAGTTGTTATTAAATTTATTTACACATAATACATAGTAATGATTCTTCAACAAAGATCAATGCAAATCCTTCAAGTATTGCACAGTAGTTTCTAATGAACTCAACACAGAACTGTTTTTATTGTTTTGCCATAATCTCTTTCATCCTACTTTATTATATAATGTGTTTTACCTTTTGAAACTGTTCTACAGAGATCATTGCATATTCATAGGTTTATATATTTTTGCTACTGGAAAGAGTCTATATCTTGAAGGTTTTAGTTCCTCATTCCTTACCCTGCTTTTTTTCCATAAAGTCAAAAAAATTTTTTCCATAACTATAATTTACACATTTTTTCCATGATCTTAGATAGTTGGCTTTAAAAGCCTTTAAAAGCCTTTTGAAGTAGCACAGTCAGATACTAAACGTCATAGTGTCATCTCTTCTCTGAATTTTTCATTTAGGTTGAGACTGTCCCTCTCGACCCAAAACTTCTTTTACCCTTACCCACAGCTCACAGTGTAAGGAAGCACACATGAAACTTTTGCCTTATTGAAGTTCCTCTAAAATCATCTGCCTAACAGGGATATTGTGAAGATTAAATAAAATAGCCCATATAAAAATATTAGAGCAATAATAGGCATACAGTAGTTACTAAATAAATAGTAGCTATTAATTTATTGTTGTTACCTTATAAATATATTTTAATAGCTCAATTTTCAACAATGGTATTTTCTCATTTATAAGTATAGGCATGCTTTATATTTATCTAGGCAATAATTTTCTGCCTTCCTACAATTTTCAGTCCTTTAGGATTAACTATCCTTATAATGTTCTTTTCATAGCTTGGCTGTTTTTTTAAATGTTTCATTTAGCAGAACACTTTCTCCTCATATTTCAAAATCAGCAGGGAGAATTTGAACTCGAGCAGTCACTATCTTATCTTATCTTATTTTCTGCTTTAATATTAAAAAAACAAAGCATCACACACTAAAAACAATTCTATATCAATCAGGCCAAACTGTCTTTCTTCTCATGAAGTGTGTTATCTTTTAAGTTGCAATACATTCCATCATATATGCAGGATACAGAATATCGTGTAGTATCAGGATTAAATCAGAGGATGTATGGGAAATGCTTAGAATCATGCCTGGAACATGGTAATGGGCTATTAAAAGTGAGTGCCGTGTTGTGGTATCAACGCATGCAAGCAGTGATGTGGCAGGAAACCTCGGTGCCTATAACCACCAACAGCCACTGTACTTGGGTGGGTGAAGGGTATCTGTGGAGTAGCTTTTCTTTTGAGCTTCAATGATAACAAAAGATATTTCCACAGTAAGTAGGAGCTTAAGAGAGACAAATGACAGAAGGGTAAACGAGAAAACTAATAGTTGCGATTCCTAGAACAGTTTGGGAGGTATTTGGCTTTGCTGGCAAAGGATTAGACTCCCCACATGGTGGCAGGGGCTGTATCAGAAAATGCTGGTAGCTCTTGCTTTTTTCCTAGTCTCAGGACTTATTCTTCTAGATATAGCACAGTAAATATCCTGCTTAATCTCACAGTATCTTAGTCCTGCTATACAATATTACTCTTTCCTTTGGCATTACTTTTTATTTCTCCTAAATTCACTAAAGAACTGCATCTTCTGTGGCAGGCCCACATCTCTCCTCCAGCCTTTGTAAGAAAGATTCTGGGAAAATCTCTCATACCTGCTTGCAGATGCCAGTGACCTGCAATTTCTAATATCCTTTGCTATCACTATTACTAAATATCACTAACATACCTTGTCTAACCGACCTTACTTTATTGTGCTGAACATTTCACCTACCTCCCATGTGCCATAGAAGAAGGCAGCCAAAGGTTGGTTCTGGCTCTTCACAAGTGAGGAAAGAGAAAAATTCTGTGATTCTGTTGTACCAGAAATTTGCTATCCTGCATACACCTATGCAAAATGTATATGCTTTTGAGAAACTCATTTTACCTACTATCAATAAGCAGAAAACATAACATCTTTTTCTTTCTCATTCACAATTTCCACTTTTTTTAAACAATATACGATTCCAATGGACTCACTTCCCTAATTTATGTTAATTTTTATGATTGCTACCACATACTCATATACATGCCTTTTGGTTCTATGGAGCTAAATAATCCTGATTCTGAGTGGGTATTATTTTTAATTATGATAGTATACTTCTTTTATTGAATAATTTCCTATGTGATAGCCACTGCACAAAGAACTTTACAAACAACCTTTTGTTAAATTCCATAACATGTGTTATTAGTACTCACTCATAGATGGTTCTGTGCCTCTTCCTGGAACCTCTACTTCCCAGCCCCCTTGCACTTAAGTAAGGCAAGGTGATCAGTTGTGGACAATGGGCTAAAGGGTTTATGAGCTAAAGCTCCATGCTCACTTGTGCTCCAGCCAATGAGGAGGCCAAGATACTTAAGGCCCCGTTAGACAAAGTTGCTCCGTTCATGGTACAGAGCATCCAACCAACTCACAGTGCTTATGTAGTATGCACAGAAAGTACACTTTAATCACGTTATGCCATTGAAATTTGGAAGTTAATTTATTAATGAAGTCTAATGTAGCATATTGTGACTAATACAGCTTCATGACAATAGTAAGTACTATTTTCAGTACTAGCTCACAGATGAAATTGAGGCTTGGAAAGTTAACTCTCTGAGCCTCAGTTTGCTCATTTGTAAAATGGGAGCTATACAATATTACTCAGAAGAAATAGTAAATGTAATTAACCAAAAATACTGCATCCACATAGACAGCGGTTTATTGATGTTGTTGTTACTGTTACTGTTATTACTACCATCATCATCATCATTTCCTAAGACATCATTTTCTTACTGAAAAGAAAGAAAAGTCTCTTGTGGTGGCCTAACCACTGAACATATAACCAATTTATTGTAGAAATCCTTGTTTATTTTCACATATGAGCACTCTCACACATACACACACACATTTATACACACTCATAATATGTACTCTCGTTACTGGAAATGTTAACACTATACATGTATTTTCATACCCCACCACCACTACATGCCATCTGCCCCAGAGTTAAAAATTGGTATGTATCATGTTATATCCTTTTGCATCCTGATGCCATTATATTTTTCTATTTGTATTTTTATCCTTCTAATTAATTTTACCTTATTTATTTTCCCACTTGCTTTCAGTGTGTTTGTTGTTCCTTTGGTTGATTTCTCAAAATGAGCCCAGTGATCCTTTATTAATCACCATTATTCTTTAATAATGCCTGCTAAAAGGCATGTCTTCTCTGCTCTATACCCTTGCCCTGCCTCATTTTTATTTTATAAACTTGCATATTTTCTGATAATTTTTATTACCTTTCTTCCTTACTAAAATGAAAGCACAAGGAGGACAGAGATCTGATTCACTGCTGTATCTCTAATACTGAGAAAGGTGCCTGACATACCAGAGGTGCTAAATAAATATTTGTTGGGCAAATAAATACATAAATTCAAAACTATAACTTATATCTGACTATAATAAAATTAAATTATAGTTATGTCCAAAGTTTTGAGAGGGAAAAGTGTAGTTTTTTCACCAATTGGCTTTTATTTGTCCTCAAATTTAAGTTTTTATTCCCTCTTTACTCAAGATTTAAATAAGCTAACTTAGTTTCTTGTATTAAATTTATGGTATTAAATTATATTTAAAGTTATATTGTTGTAATAATTATTTAAATTCAACATAATATACTGAGATGCTATTTCTTGTATAATTCTATATCTTGTTTAATTATGATTTGTTTTATACCAATCACATGATTTTTTAAATTGTATAAATATTTAGCAAGGTCTCTTATTTTTATCTGGGATTACAATTCTGAAAGTTTTTTTCAGTCTCTCTCCTTACATTAGAAATATAAGTTTATGATTTCATATTATCATGTATTGTTTATGTAAAATTAGCATATCTCTTATTTTATCTAAATTTAACAATTTGAAAATTTTTTATGCTCTGTCCTACATAACATATAAGTTTTGTTGTCATTTAAGTAATTTTTATGTACATCAGTATTTTTTCTTAAACACACAATTTGGTAATTTATGTCACATTTGTTTTCTTTTTAAATTTGTCATTTTATACGCTTTTATACTTCATGCTTTTGTTTTAAATTGATAATTTGTTATAATATATGTTCATTTTTACACTTTCAACATTTTATGCATTTTTTAGCTGGTTATTTTTTTTCATTCACTATTAGTAAGCAAATACTATAATTAATTTTATTTCTTGATTTTATGTATGCTTATTATTCATTTATTTTGCTGGCTTTTTATCTTTTCCTTTTTTGATAGAGTTATTACACAGCCCCCTTTGTCTCTTGTTAATCTGGAGATTAATAATTTTCCAGAATAGTTATCTTCTATTCTGAGAACTCTTTAAGAAACACATATTTCTCTACTTCTCTACTCTCTGTTGGGTTTTTTTCTTTTTCTCCTTTTTTTTTTTTTTTTTGAGACAGGGTCTAGCTCTGTCACCCAGGCTGGAGTGTAGTAGTGGCGTGGTCATAGCTCACCGCAGCCTCAAACTCCTGGGCTCAAGTGATCCTACTGCCTCAAACTCCAGGGTAGCTGAGACTACACGCACGCGCCACAGCACATGGCTAATTTTTTAAAGTTTTTTGTAAAGATGAGGTCTTGCTATGGTGCCTAGGCTGGACACCAATTCTTGGACTCAAGCTATCCTATGGCCTCAGCCTCCCAAAGTGCTGGGATTACAGGCATGAGCCACCGTGCCTGGTCAATTTCTCTACTCTTTTCATTTCACTACTCTTCTGTGAAAATAAGATGCCAACTCTTTTTCCCTACTTCAGCGTTTAATTCCCAATTTTCTTCTCCCACCCAATAAGATTAGACTTAGGGTATCAATACTTCCCTACTGTACCAGCCCCATTACTTCTCCTGCTCTATTCCTCACCCCAAATGCTTGGATTCACCAAAGTGGTTTAGCACTTTTCATTGCAGACTTTTATTAGCTTTTCTTTGCGCCATGCCTCTTTGACTTCCAGAATCCTCATTTACTTTCCCCCCACCCCGTCTTCGTCTTCCATTTTCCTGAGGCCTCTGTTGTGATTCATTCATCATTTCATTGGAATCCTTGCTCAAGTATTTTCTTCAGATGGGCTATGTGGGTCTTATATTCTCTGAGTTCTTACTTCTCGACTAATATCTTTCTTTTACCCTGACAGGTGAATGACATCTCATGCACATGTAGGATTCTTGAGTTACAGTTCTTTTCTTTCAGTAGCTAGCAGAATTTATTACACTGATCTTTTACCTTCAAATATTAAAGATAAGAAGTCCGATGAAAGTTTGAATTTTTTCTTTGTATGTAATTTTTTTCTTCTGTTTCAAAAACTTGTAAGAGTTTCTCTCTATTTTCTGAATCAAAAACTTCACCAGGATATGCCTCAATATGTCTTTTTATAGCATTCCTTCCTGGAATCTAGTAAATACTTTCAATTAACAAACTAAAATAATTCTGCAAGCCAGGGAAAATTTCTTTTGTCATTTCTTTAATTATTACAGTCCTCCATGTATTCATTATTCTCCCTCTAAATTTCTATTATCCAGCACTTTCCCAAGTCTTTAATCTTTTCCTTTATGATTTCAACGTCTTTGTACTATTGCTCTGAAATTTTACCTATTTCTTCTATTTGATCTTCCAGGCCATTAAGTTGGTTCTCAATCGTAATCATTCCATCCTTTAAAATAATTATTAAATGTGTTATTATGGAGATTTTCAAATTTATACATAAGTTGAAAGAATCATATGATAACACACCCCATTCCCTGTACTTTCACCTAGCTTCAGCAACTTCCAGAAAATCGCCAATTTTGTGTCATCTATGTGTTCACCTGCAAAAAATCCCAGACATCCCATCCTTTCACACATAAATATTTCAGAATCTAAGTTAGTCCTTTAATGCCATCTTATGTCTTTATGTGCCTAATTATTTTGTGGCAAAGTTCCTATTGTCTCCTCCGTGATTTCTATTTTAACAGGAGCTGACTTTTCTGAATATTTTCTTTTTCTTGGTGTACACATGGTTCTAGTCACCTTCAGATCAAGTTGCTGCAATGCTTTACATTGTAGGCATTTAGTATATTCAGTATTCTTCTTATCTGCAAGTGAAGGAGACAAAAATAACAAAACTTCATTATCTGATTTCTTTCCTTTTCCTTCTTCTTAGACCTCCTGATCTCTGCCTCTAGAAGCTGACAATCTGACAGCTGGTAAATTGTCATCCTCTTAATAGTGAAACCAGGAAGAAACCTCTTTTCTTCTCTTTCTTCAGCTGTATATCTGTGGTCTGTATTCCTCAGGGAAGAGATGGGTTAAAGCCAACAGTTTCTCTACTCTGTAAATCCTTAAGGTCCAAGGAGATTAGCAGGTCCTCCTCCCATGACCACTCATGCAAGATAGTGCTGCCCTTATTCTTAGGTGTCAGTATATCTACACAGGCCATTTTTTTTCAAGAACCACAGAGTTCTGACCCTTGCCTCAGAGCTTTCCTCTGTTATTCCCAGAGTTTTAGTCAGGCCCAGTGGAGAACTATGTCCAAAACCCTAGTCCTACCCCTACTAAAAACCAAAAAGGCCATTGCTCTTACATATCTGCCAGGCCCCACCTGCATGCTAGCCCTGGTAGCTGTGCTTGTGAATGGATTGTAATTCACCTTAGAGAGAGATAAGGGCCACCATCCCTCCAGAACCCTTCTTGTCTCCTTATTCATAGTACTCTTTTCCAAACTGCATGTAGTCCTTTGGGACTTTGAAACATGGCAAATATCTTGTGTCTATAAATCTGAACTTAAGCAAACATGTCTCTTTGGTTCATCTAAATATAACCAATTATGAAGTCTTCACCCTATGTATCTTTCCTAAAAAGATCACATCTCTTATAAGAGAAAGGATAGAGTATAAAGGAAACCTTAGTGAGGTTGTTCTGGCCTCGGAGTCTAAGAAAACTCACAATGTTTAAAAGGAGGCTTTTCCATGACTGATCATTTGTATATGGACTCCACAGGAAGACAATTTGGCCTAACGCTAGGAAGACTTGAGTATTTAAAAATTGTGGTATCATGGAATCATGCAATTTTGGCACTTGAAAGGATCTTAAAGATCATCTAATCACATACACACACACACACACACACACACAACTTCTACTTTATCCTCTAGACTGAAATAATCATGTGGTTTTTATCAAGGTGACTTAAAGGCCACCAATATGTGTTTTACAGTGGACAACATGAAAATGTCATTTTCTCTAAACATAAAACTGTCCAATTTGGTTGTCTGTTATACTTGATTAAAAAATATGTGATAAAATAGCCCTATATGTGCTTAAACACACAAAAAAGTCTATCAAAATTATGTCTGGCAAAATTAAGTGTAATATATAAGGGAAGGTAAATGTATGCTATAAGAAAAACATTCCATAGAAGCATTGTGGACATTTTTAATAACAGTAGAGGAAATGGATGGTATTATCTACTTGCTAATATTTGAAATTGAGGTACCTAAATAAGCTATAGAAAATCTGTGTCTACTCACTGAATTGCCAAAATGCAGTATCTCAGGGGATGTATATTAGAATTATATTGACTTTTATACCAATCATAATATAATATATATGGGGAAACTACATTGAACTCTACATTTCTTCTTTGGCTTTGCCACAGAAATTAAGTCCCTATTGTTTTTAAATAATAGAAGTAAGTACACGTGAAACCACAATAAAATCTTAAAGAAAAAAACTCTCGTCAGCGAGGCACATATATTAAAGTGACCTGGAATGCACAGAGAGAACATCCCTTGAGTTATAGAAACACAGTGATTTTTTTTAGAAACAGAAGGGTGACTGGAGAATCTATGTGTGTGTGATTGGCATCTAACATCAGCCATTATTCTGTCATATCACCTCATCAGTGAGCAAGAAGTCTCATAATTTTGAATGAAATTGACCAGAGTTATTCCTAGTTTTCTCTATCAAAACTCTGATACAATATTCTTGCTAAATTTCAAGTCATCTCTTCGATGTCTCTTTCATAATGGAGTGTGGTATACCTTCCAGGTTCTTTCAACAAACTGATTTGATGAATTTAAAGTTGTATTTTGAAAACATAAACGTTATCTACAGCAGGGAATACACAGTTATTATTTTTAAAGGTAAGAAAATATTCTTAAATCAAAAATATTACTCTTCATGTTAATAGGTAAAGGTTAAATGTGGATACTACTTTTTCAAATAATAATAAAATAGGCTCTCATTTGTGTTAAATACATTTTTAGATGTCTAAAGACCCTTTAATATAATGAAATATTGTCATTAAAAGATAGAGATCAATAATTGAAATAGTCTAGTTTTGTTCTAGTATTAGAGATGGATGGTATGTCCTAAAATATTTGAAATTTGGCTAAAAAAATATTTAAAACAACCCAATAAAAACATGCATACCATTCCTGCTACTTTATGGAACACAGGGCTGTTTTATCCCATAATCCACTACGACTCTACTAGTCTCTAAGACCATGGACAACCTGTGAAATAGTTTTTTTCTCACTCATCTTGGAAAGGGAGGCAGAGTGAAGCTAAGACAGAATTTTAGTGGTCAATTGCAGAACCAATGTCTCCAACTGCACATAAAAGAGGAACATAAAGAACAAAAGATTATGACTGCAAGTCAATTCTTTCACTGTGGCATCGGGGGTCATTGTATGAACCAATTGCAAAATCTAACAAAGATTCTCATTTAAAAACAAAAACTTGGGCAAAGGAAATGAACACAAATTTAACAATGAAGAAATCCAAAAGACAAATAAGCACAATATATCTAAGCTCATTTGTAATTAAAGAAATGCAGGTAAAAAACAACAAAATATTATTTTACCTTCCATATTAACAAGTATGAAAAGATCAAAAGTTACAAGTATGAAAAAGACTCAGCATTATAGATGGCATGAAGAACTATCTATCCCACATAGCGCCAGTAAGTTATCCTGAAATTCCATTACTAGGAATATATCTTAAGGAGATACATCAATAATTATACGAAAAATTTTGAACAATAGTGTTCATAGAAGTATTTTTAATAGCAGAACTTCAGAAACAACCTAAATTTCTATCTATTAGGAATGTGACTACACTGGGCCATCTCAACTATGTTTAAAAATGATCGTGAATATCAAATTTCATGACAGCCTTTGCATTTACTGCTTTCCATGTATTTATCTGCTCCTGTGTATACACACACACACACACAACACACACTCCCTCACATTACCCATCACCCTTTTAGTTAAGTCAGATCATATGACCAATTGTGGATCATGGGTGGTGAGAAAAAGCGATGGGTGACACTTCCATTTTGATGTATTTAAGAGCCTGTATGTGACCTTCCATCTTCCTCTGTCCCTGCCCTAGAAACCATATGTTCCAAATAGCAAAGCACATGTTGTTTGAATCACTGAGTCACTACTTGGAAAATAGCTACTAGATCCACCACAGACTGTGTGAAATCAAGAAACAAACTTCAATGTGTAGTTAGTGAGATTTGAGGATTTACTAATTACTATCACAGAGACTAGTTTAACCTGACTGACAAAAACCTTTATCACAGAAGTGGGAAACTGTTGTAACAAAAAGCTAAAATATGTGGCATTGGATTAGTTGTCGGGTGGAAGTTAGTAAGAAAACTATTTCCAGACAGTAGTGAGATATAGATTCATGTCATGCAGTAGCAAAACATTCGATGACATTGAAGGCCTTGATAACTTGAAAGAGATGATATATCTAAAAAACTTGTACCTATAGGTTCATGATTATGACTAAATGAACTCAATAGTGAGGATTAATTGCTAAATGACTGTGCACGGTAAGATATTACAAGAAAGCAATGAGCTCAGGATAGAATTAGTAAATTTACAAAGAGAAATAAAAAATAATCTGAGGCCTTGGAGATGTGGAGAAGACATTTCTTCTAGACCTGAAATAGCTGAGAATAAAATTAAAGGTGAATTTGAGTGGCACAATGATTTGGATCCTGCATGAAGCTGGAAAGGAAGGTTGTGACCCTGCAGCTCTACCTCCACAGATCTTTGCCCTTTCTCAAGAGCAGCAGCAAATGAACACATCATAGACACTCAAGAATGTGACTACAGATGTCAGGCAGTAATAGGAATTCCTAGACCCTGCTCAAAGGGCCTGGTCAAAGATGTGACAATGAAGATTTAGACAAAACTAATCTCAGTGGGTTACCATAGGATTAAAGTGACACTCTAGTTGGAGCAAGTAAAAAAAAATTCAAGGAGGCAGAGGGAGAATTTCCAGGTCAGACTTACTCAGAAAAAGTGTGGAGAGTTAATGATTTGATGATAGATGCGAGAGATGCCAGGGTGATCAGTCAATCTGTTCATCAATGGCAAAATTTTGATAAAATCATTAGCAGCAAAACGCTAATAGAGATATTGTATTTGACATTATGTGGGTGATGGGCACACTTATAACCCTGACTCAAGCATACAAAATTGATACATATAACCAAAAACATTTGTACTCCCACAATATTTTGAAATAAAAAATAAAAAATAAAAAAGAGATATTGTATTTGAAAAGTAAAATCACATCTAATCTGGGTATAAAACTTCTTCCTTCAAAAATATTCCCTGTGAATATGACTCCTACATAAAAGGTATAAAATAAAACTCAGAATCCATGTTTTCAAGGAAAAGCCTTTTGATAAATCAAAGTTCCAATTAGGTTAATTGACTTAGGAAATCAACAATTGATTCTAAGACTGAGAAAATACATACTGGGGCAAATGTTTATAAATATGCTCAAAGCTAATATTCAATTTAGGTATTGTCTCTGAGCCCCAAATCTATCCTTCTCAGCTACTCTCTGTGATTCTGGAGCTAAGATCCTGCAAACTACATTTATATGTCAGCTGGCTTTCTTAGATTCTGATAAATGGGACACAAAGGAGCTAAGAGAGAAGTAAAAAGAGATCTGCTTCTTTCTCTGTGCTTACTGTTACTGGCAGTATTGTCTCAGCAATGTCTCCTCACCCCAGCAATTGTTGCCAGTCTCCAATTTCTTTCAGCTCTTTTAGAACCAGCTTTATTGCACACTCTCAGTGGTTTCTAGCAGAACCCATCTTGGCAGTGCCTGTCCTCAAAGGCTGAACTCCAGGTTCGTAAGTTACCTCCCCCAAGTCCTGAAGTATTAGCAGTAGCCAAGCGTCTTCTAAGAAATTAGAGTCTTAACCCTGTTGGGCTTCTCTGAGGGTCCACCCTGTGCTATATCCCCATTTCCTGGTTACATAATTTAAATAGATGTACTCAGCAACTGACAGAATCCCCACATTGGCTCCCTCTCACAGATTAAAAGTTGTTATGAAAGGGGAACAAGTGGAATCCCCTAGAACTTCCTCTCCCTACCGTAACAGTGAACCATAGCTATACCACAAGCCTGAGGAATTTGCAGAGATCTGTCACCAGAAGAAAGCAGATGGATCTTGGCCATAACTATATACTATCATAAATTTAATCAGATGATTACACACATTACAACTGCTGTTCTATAAGCATTATCTTTATTAGAGAAAATTATCAAAGACCTTGATACCTGGAATGCAGCTACTGATTTGGCGATTGCTTTTCCCTCTTCAACAATTGTCAAGAAACATGAAGAGAAGTATGCTTTTACCTGACAGGAAGGTTGTTTAGAACCAAATTAATTCCTGTTTTCAATCTAACTCTAGTTTGCCCAGGTTTGGATCATCATTAAATCACACAGAATACCACATTTCTTTACTATGTTCATGATATCATGAAAATTGAACCTGATGAGCAGGAGCAGGAATTACTTTAGATGATTTAGGTAAACCAGAAAGTGGGAGAGAGAAATCCCATGAAAATTTACAGACTAATTACTTCAGTGATGTTTCTGAAATCTGGTTATTAGGACATTTCCTCTAAAGTGAAAGACAAATTGCTACATTTTCTCCTTTTACTATTGAAAAAGATGCACAGTGCTTGGAGATCTCTTTGGATTCTCGAAACAATGTACAGTCAGGTCTTTGTATTTACAAGTTCATATTTGTGGATTCAGGCACTGCAAATCAAAACTATTTGGGAAAAAATAAATAATAATACAACAATAAAAAATAATAAAGTATAGCATCTATTTACATAGTATAGTATTTATATTGTATAAGCTGTTATAAGTAATCTAGAGATGATTTAAAGTATGTGGGAGGATTTGTGTAGGTTATATTGAAATACTGCACCATTTCATATTAATATAAGGGACTTGAGCATCCATGAATTTTGCTACCCACAGGGGTCTTGAAACCAATTCCCCACAGATACCAAGGGATGACTGTATGCCACTTTGGAGTACACTATTATGACCAATTTACAGAGTAGCCCTTAAGGTTAACAGTTTCGAGTAGGATCAAGAGCAAGAGAGGGGCCTGCAGTTGGCCTAGGCTTTAATGCAAGTCACTCTGCCACTTCAGCTTGACACAGCACATATAATGATATAGTGTGTCTGAAAGAAAAATAGGGGTATTACATACAGTTTGGTCAATCTCCAATAGGAGAAATACAATGCAGACTCATAGGCATTGGGAGCAAAATCATTGCTCCATGATTCTCTTACACAGAATTTTTTTTTCTAAGAAACATCTCTTTGTTTGCTAGGAGGTTCTATTCCATTTTTTCCCTCCATGAACATCAAGTGACAATGCTCCCTGAGCATAAACTGGCATTGTCTGATACACCAGACCATAAGGAATGTATAATGGAAATTCTTCATCAAACAGAAATGACGTATATGAGATTAGACTCATGCCAGTCCAGAAGGTAGAATTAGATTACATGAGAGGTGGCTAAGATTCATAAGACACCTGCTGTTACTCGAACCTGTTGCTCAGGTTTCTCTACCAGCAATTAAAGAGCACCCAACAATGTGTAATCCTTTAGGCCTGCATGATGGACAACAGGTGGCCATAGGAAAGAGCATGACTGTATACAATGGAGTGCCACATGACCTCAGAAAAGGCCACTCACAGGTCAGGACTATTCTTGATATGGAAAGACAGGGAACAGACAGCCTGTATGCCCAGAGGATTTCAGCCATTCCAGTGACAATGTCTATAAATGCAAGAACCAAAATATAAGCACTCGTGAACAAAAAAGAATTAAAATATGAGTGAAACATTATGAACATTTGAAAGTGTAAATGTGTTCAACAATTAATAAAAACTTATAAATATCAAAGAATTCACACTTAGGAGAAATCTTATCAAATATATTATGGGAAAATATAGCTTTTCTCCTACATATAATTTTATGTCATAAATCTTATTCCAGAAGTGATACCAATCTTTTTAGAGAAAAGATCATAGAATATTTTTTATTAATAGACTTAGTCACTGTGGAATATGAAGCTATTTAAAAATAAGTTAAATAATTTAAAAATCAGATGATATACATTAATCACATATACAAATTATCCTTGGCATACTAAGGATTTCTATAACTGAAAATATAAAGATATTGGGTTTGCTTCTTAATCCAACATAATCATGACTATGAAATTAATATAGTAAATAATATTATAACAAGTATATTTATTAAGATTTTCTATATTAATATCACCTGTATAGTATAATATACAGTGAAAATAAAATAACATTTTAGAAGTTTAAACAGTCATTCCACAAAGCTTTTCTCCTATTATTTCTTGGCAAATATAAATAGCTCTGACATTTGTAACTGAATTGTCCCTTCAATAAAAAGCTATTATTTTGGTTAAGTTGAAAAAAAGAACCTTGAGTGAAAAATGCTCAGTAAAATATATCATAGATTGAAAAGTTTCAGGGCTAAAATTAGATTAAGGATACTGTCAGAAAGTATTTTTTGAAACACATTGTACTAAAACCTGGGTTAAGGACAAGACTTGGAAGTAAAAATGTAACTGAATAAATAATATATCTCAGGGAGAGATTGGAGATTTACCTCCCTGGAGGTATGTGTTACCTTTCAAAGGGGAATGAGACCCAGGGCCATGGAGACATTCCAGAGGTTGTAAGGAGCTTGCCTTATTGACTGCCATCCCTCCAGATGTTTATTTATATTCCAGAGGGTAAAGGCCAAAGATATCTGCTTTCTCCTTCCAGGAAGAATTTGTCAACATGAGGGAATAAAATTTTTGCTTCCTTCCTCAGGAGGAGAAGAGAAACAGTTGTCCTTCTATATAAAGTCTAAGATTCATATTTTTGGGCTTCCTCAGATAGAGTACAGATCCAGGTACATGTAAGGTGATATCTATCTGTCTTTCCTCGCATTACCCAAGAATACAGATTAATTGAGGAACCATGAAGTTATTAGCATAAGTAACAATATGTTTACACCATAGAAACACTGTGTCTACTTTCAGAATAATACAAATAAATACAGATATTAAAAACTTAACTGGTATGGCATTTCTGCTTCCTGTTCCAGATAATCTCAAATTACCCACCATTAAATTGAGAAAGAAAGAACTTTGAAGAGAAAATAGGAAAGAAACAAAACAGATGGAAAGGCTATGCTTAGAAAAGAACTATAGATGATGTGAATGGTACATGAAAATGAAAGTAATATGAAGTATGAAAAGTCTTTTGAGATTATGAGAAAGTCATATTGCTAAAGAAATCATGTTTTGCCTTAAAAAGTCTATGAATGTTCAAGGCTTAAAACAACTCTTGGCTCTACAATCCTCCATAGACAAGAATTAGATTGACAAATCTATGCAGCCACCAAGGAGAACAAATTTCAACATCCACTTAATATGTGCCCAAGAAAGATGGAAAGAAAAAAATCTCCATCCCATAGATTTTGATAGCTTGTGTGCCCTTTATTGTTCAATTCGAGGATACTTTTGATTTCCATCTTAATTTCATTATTGACCCATTAATCACTCAGCAGCAGGTTGTTTAATTTTCATGACTTTGTGTAGAATTGGGTGTTTCTTTTGTTGGAGTTGATTTCTAGTTTTTTCCACTCTGGTCTGAGAAGACACATGATATGATTTCTATATTTTTGAATTTGTCAAGACATGTTTTGTGGCCTAAGATATGATCAATCTTGGAGAATGTTCCATGTGCTGATGAAAAAAAAAAGTATATTGTGTAGTTCACGAGTAAAATGTTCTGCAAATATCTGTTAGGCCCACTTGTTCTACATTCCCATTTAAGTCCAGTGTTTCTTTATTAATTTTCTGCTTGGATATCTGTCTAGCTCTGTCAGTGGAGTGCTGAAGTCCCTGGCAATTCTGATGCTGCTGTTCTTTTTGCTTAGATCTACTAGGGTTTGGTTTATTAATCTGAGTGCTCTTGGGATTCAGCAAAAGCAGTCCTAACAAGAAAATGCATAGCCTTAAATGCCTACATCAAAAAGGCGGAAAAGTCACAAATCAACAATCTAAAGACATGTCTCAAGGAACTAGAAAAGGAAGAGCAAACCAAACGCAAAGCTGGCAGAAGAAAAGAAAAAACTAAGGTCGGAGCAAACAAAATGAAATTGAAAACAAACAAACAAACAAATACAAAGAATCAATGAAACAAAAAGTTGGTTCTTTAAAAAGATAAACAAAACTGATAGACTTCTTGCTAGATTAACTAGGAATTAAACAGAAAGGACCCAAATAAGTTCAATCAGAAACAAAAAAGTAGATTTCCCAACTGATACCACAGAAATACTAAATATCATCTGTGAAGACTATGAAAATTTCCACACACATAAACTTGAAAATGTAGAGGAAATGCACTAATTCCTGGAAACACACAATCTGCCAAGATTCAATCAGGAAGAAATAGAATCCCTTAACAGACCAATAAAGAGCAAGAAGACTGAAGCAGTAATAAAAAAGCTTCCAACAAAAATAAAAGACCTGGACCAGATGCATTCACAGCAAAATTTAACCAGACCTACAAAGAAGAGCTGGTACCCATACTGCAGAAATTATTACACAACATCAAGAAGGAGGGAATACTCCCCAACTCATCTACAAAGCCATTATCACCTTGACACCAAAGCCAGGAAAGGGCACAACAAAAAAAGAAAATACAGACCAATATCACTTATGAGTATAGATGCAAAAATCCTTAATAAAATACCAACAAACCAAATTCGACATCAAATCAAAAAAATAATCCATCATGACCAAGTGGACTTCAGCCCAGGGATACAGGGATAGTTCAACATATAGAAATCAACAAATGTGATTTACCACATAAACAGAAGCAAAAACAAAGACCATATGATCATCTCAATAAATGCAGAAAAAGCACTTGACCAAATCCAGTGCCCTTTTATGATATAAACCCTCAACAAACTAGGCATAGAAAGAACATATCTCAAAATTACAAAAGCCATATATGACAAACCCACAGCCAACAGCATACTGAATGGGCAAAAGTTGAAAGCATTCGCTCAAAGAAATGGAACAAGACAAAGGTGCCCACTGTCACCACTTTTATTCAACAAAGTGCTAGAAGCCCTAGCCAGAGCAATCAGGCAACAGAAAGAAATAAACAATATCAAATAGGGAAAGAGGAGGTCAAACTATCACTTTTTGCTGATGATATGATCTTATATCTAGAACAAAGAGAACTATGAAACACCGAGGAAAGAAATTGCAGATGACAAAAACAAAAGGAAAAACATATCTTGCTCATGGATCACTAGAATTAGCATTGTTAAAATGTCCATACTACCCAAAGTGATTTACAGATTAAATGCAATCCCCATCAAAAAAAACCTACATCATATTTCACAGATCTAGAAAAAATAATTCTACACTTCATTTGGAACCAGAAAAGAGACCGAATAGCCAAAGCAATCTTAAGCACAAAGAACAAAGCTGGAGGCATCACATTACCAGACTTCAAACTATACTACAAGGCCATAGTAACTAAAAAAGCCTGGTAATGGCACAAAAATAGAGACATAGACCAATGGAACAGAACAAAGAGCACAGACATAAAACTATCCACATATAGCCAACTGATCTTTGACAAAGCAAACAATATACACTGGGGAAAAGAAGCCCTATTCAATAGATGGTACTGGGAGAATTGGATAGCCACAGGCAGAAGAATGAAACAGGATCCATATCTCTCACCACTCACAAAAATTAATTCAAGATGGATAAAAGACTTAAAGGTAAGGCATGAAACCATAAGAATGCTAGAAGAAAATATTGGAAAAACTCTTCTAGATACCAGCGTAGGCAAAGACCCCAATGGCAATCTTGTGGAAGACCCCAATGGCAATCACAGCAACAGTGAAAATAAATAAATGGGACTTGATTAAATTAAAAAGCTTCTGCACAGCTAAGGAAATAATCAATAGAACAAATAGACAACCTACAGGATGGGAGTATATTTGCCACTTTATATCCAATAAAGGGCTAATAACCAGAATCTACAAAGAACTCAAGGAAATCAGCAAGAAAAAACAAACAACCCCATCAAAAAGTGGGCAAAAGACATGAACAGAAGCTTTTCAAAAGAAAATAGACAAATGGCCAGTAAACATATGAAAAAATGCTCAATGTCACTAATCGTCAGGAAAATGCAAATTAAAACTACAATGAGATATCACCTTATTCCAGTTAGAATGGCTTTTATTAAATATCCAAAAACAATAGATGCTGGCATGGATGCAGAGAGAAATGAATGCTTACATATGGTGGGTGGGACTGAAAATTAGTACAACCTGTATGGAAAACTGTATGGAGATTCCTCAGAGAACTAAAAGTAGACCTACCATTTGATCCAGCAATCCCACTACTGGGTATTCACCCAAAGGAAAGAAGTCATTTTATCAAAAAACACCTGCACACAAATGTTTAGTGCAGCACAATTCACAATTGCAAAGATGTGGAATCAACCCAAGTTCTCATCAATTCATGAGTGGATTAATAAAATGTGGTATATGTATACTATGGAATGCAACTCAGCCATGAAGAAGGATGAATTAAGGCCTTTTGCAACAATTTGGGTGGAACTGGAGACCATTATCCTAAGTGAAGTATTTAAAGAATGGAAAAACAAACACCACATGTACTCACTATTAAACTGGAACTAACCAATGAGCACACATGTGCACAGAGGGAGGTGAAACTCAGTGGAGGTTGGGCAGTGGGGAGGGAGGAGGAAGGGCTGGGCAAAAGCCTACCTGATAGGTAGAGTGAACACTATCTGGGTGATGGGCACATTTACAACCCTGACTCATGCATGACAAAATGTGATCCATGTAGCCAAAAACATTCATACCCTACAATATTTTGAGATAATAATAATAAAAAATTTAGCTAGTTGAATTTTTTTAATTAAGTCTATATGTTTTGGGCAAATTTTGTCTTAAGATATATTTTGAAGCATTTTATACTTTATTTCTTTATATTTTTTCAATGATTTTCTTAAAAGTATATTTTTTCTATAAACATCCTCTACTGCTGCATTAGAAACTTTTATAGCCTAAACAATTGCAGTTGGTGTATTTTATTTATTTAAGGTTTAAATAAGGAATTTTTTGCAATAAGGTTTACTACACTTTGAGTCTACAGTGTAAACGTATCATTTTTTCCTCTAAATTTATGCGTGGCCCTTCTCCATTATGTTCTGTGTTACAATTAGAGCTCAATTAAAATTGAGAGCCATGTCAAAAAAAAAAAAAAATCTCCAGATGAATGGAATCTGAAAGCCTCAGAGTCAAGAGCAAGCAAAAATATTTTGTCTTCTCCAAGCCTAATTTCAGGAATCCTAGGGTAAAGGATTTTCACAGTACATGCCCAGCAGAATTTCAGAATTGCTTTAGACCAGTGATATATGGTACCCAGAAGAGAAGGAGAGAGATTTATTGCTCACCGAACATCCTTGAGTTTTCCCACTTTTCTCAACCCCTTTGCAGTTAGAAGATGCTGTGCCATAAGTTTGAGCCAATAGACTGTGAGCAGAAAAGACATGAGTAACTTTGGGGCAAAAGCATTAAAATCTAGCTCTCTTTTCCCTGCCATAGGAACCTGAAAGCCAGATGTTATTTCCACGTGACACAAGTTGGGTCCCACAACTTAGAAGAAAGATAACTTTGAGAACTGTTGGGCTCATTGCAAACTTTCCATGAGTGAGAAATAAGTACTGTACATGTGTTAAATTACTGAAATTTGCAGGTGTTGTAACCAAACATTGCCTACTCCAGTTGTTCTAAATCAGGGGTGATTTTGACCTACTGAAGACATTTATCCATGTCTGGAGGCATTTTTGGTTGTGACAACTAGGAAGGACATGCTACTGGCATCTAGCAGGTAAAGGGTAGAGAGTGCTAAACATCCTACAATGCACAGGACATCCCCCACAACAAAGAATTATCTGGCCAAAAATGTCAATAGAACCACTGTTGAGAAACCCTGACCAAGTTTAACCTGTTCCACACAACATTTAAATGGTCCATGACATAATGTTGAATGAAAAGTTTATTCTGATCGTCCTTATATATCATTTTGAGAGTGTGTTATGCTCACTGAATCCCCCAATGTCCATGGTATATTCTATCCATAGTCACCAGAGTGATCTTTTTTAAACAGTATAAAGCAAATCACATCACTTCCCTGTTCAAAGCCTTCAAGGGTATCAATCACACTTATAATAATAAAAACTCTATTCTGTACCTTGACTTAGGAGGCACCTGCCTTCTTACCTATCCCACATCATTGCTGTCCCTCCAGGCCATCCTCACAGGCACTTATACTGTCCTAACCTATCAAGCACATTCCACCTTGGAGCTGGAGGACTTCACTCTTTCTCTGGCCCTCCAGACAGTTGGTGGCTGCCCCTCAATTAAGGACTGTGCTCTGATGTCTTCTCCTCAGAGAGGCCTTCCCTGATTACCTCACCTGAAATAAATCCTCACCCCAGTTATCAAGGGATTTTATTTTCTTACAATTTTGTACATTGTTTAATTTTCTACTGAGCATATATTGCCTTTGGAAACCAATTTTTATTTTACTTTTCAAATTTGAAGGTCATACACAAGGGCTAATTTTTGGAGGTGGTTTCTCTATTATATCCATGAATGGAGAAAGTATGTGAGAAATTTCAGTATGTAACAGATCTACATTTTGGTCTGTTACATTCTCTTGGAATCAAATGGAATAGCGTAAATTCCTCTAGTTTTGTGTCTTAATAAGGTTTGTTTGGGTGGATGTTAAATCTATGTGAGAAAATACAGGAATAGGAGAAATATCCCCTAATACCTAAAAAAGTTTCAAATTAAAGTACCAGGATATAGATAAATACTTTTTAAAAGAAAGTCCTACAAATACATAGTTATAAAATAGTAGGATTTTTACCCAATCTTAACCTTCAGAACAGCTCTTAGAAACTAAAAGCAGTCCTATATTCAGCACTAGTGGGCTCTGTATAAACTGCAAAACAATGATAAGCAAAATGTGAATTTATCTTAATGAGAAACTCTGGGTACGGGACACATTTGAGATAATTAAAAAATAATAGGCATTGAGTATTGAGAAAGGATGTTAATTTTCACTAATGAATGGATCTGTATTATGATGTTATAGTTAAAATGTCTGTAGTTGCTTTTTAAAATGACAAGCTTAAACAAAATAAGGAAGCTTTATATGAAAGTCCAGTCTGAGTGTACCTCTGAAAAAAATCTGTAGTGGATATGACCAGTGAATGAAAAAGAACATGCTTTCTCACATACTAGAACAAGAAATTTCTAAGGGTAAAAACAAATATCAAAACTAAAGCAGTGTATGTTATCAGGTTATAAACAGTTTTAACAAAAAAAATCCTCAACAAATAATATAAAAATGAAAAACTTTCAACTACAGCACTTTAAATATCTCAGTCAGTGTGTTCAGGTTTTCTCATTATGTCCAATAGGAGAGAAAAATACAAATGGGCAACTACAAAGTACTTCAAAATTGAAAAACTATATACTATTAACAAAATTAATACAGAATTCCCAAATAAATAAGACTCATGTTAGCACAACTATTTGATTTATAACTTAAAGAACTTGACTACTAAAATACTGAGTCATTTACAAAAATCACAGCTCCCTTCAAGAGCTAAAATGCCTATTCATATAAATGGTTATTCAATCAAAATAGAACAAATAATATTGAGATGATATATCCAAGTATCTAGGGAGTGGTCCATGAAAGGAAGAGCAATAAGCCAGTAATGTGACAAAGCTGTACTTAATAGATTTTCATTTACTTAATAGCATTACCCCATTGAAAAATATGAGTATATACAGAATACAATAGATGTTTTCTATTAAGATTCTCTTAATGGTTTTGACATGATGCTCCCTGATATTTGACCTATAACATTAATACAAATTGCTTTGGATGTGAACATAATCCTGAAGATAGGAAACTGATTTTTAGATTAAGCACAAGTTAACCACAAATGAATATTAATGCTGTCCATTGGATAAGGCTCCAATCAGCTTACAAAGCACTGAATGTCTGCATTGAAAGGCCTTGGGTTTAAGGGTAAACAAAGCATTCAGCTGAGTACTTACTAATCGGTAAAAATGAGCTTTAATTACATTTGCAGGTTATATTAAAATGGGAGAGGGATGAAAAATGACAGAAGGTGTTGTGCTGGGATTTAGCAATGAGGAAATTCTAGGTGTGAGGGACAGGCAATTTAGACAAATATTGCTTGGGATTCCATCTCACTGAGTTAATATTCTGGAGTTTTGCTTATTTATGTGTTTTGTTCTGAAGCAGTCACTTTCCTTGCCTGAGAAAAGCAGCAACAATAAAGGAGTAGGCATATGTGGATGGCTCTTTTTAATTCTATATTTTGTGAATTCACAAAAATTATTTTAACCTGGAAGTTGGTTGATAGACTGTGTACTTAAGAAGTATCAAAATGGAAATGAAAATATAATTTGATCATCTATTCATTCTATACATATTTGTTGTGCTTCTAATCTGTGCCAAGCACTGTTCTAAGAGTTTAGAGTATTTGTGAACAAAACAGACTAATACTTGCCCCCCCCATGAAATTTACATTATAGCAAAATTATTTCCTCCTGGATTTCTTTTCCTCCCCGGATGATACCATAAAATATTTCATAGAAAGGTAGAATAGCCATCCTTCATGCTATCAGACTGGAGAGAAGGAGACAGGAATTAGCATTTATGCAGCATTAACTGTTGTCCTGTGTTGGATCTTTGGGGGGGATGCAGACATGAAAATCACCTACAGCTGCTGGGGAAGTATTTAGTGGAAAAATGTTTAAAAGAGAGTTATGTGAGACTTGATGAAATTTGTTAGATGGGTAGACAAGGCAAGAAAGACCAAGAAGGAGGGAACAGCATATGAAAAGGCACAGGTGCATGAAAAAGTGTGATGTTTTCTGTAAAATGTAAAGAATGGCAGGAGACAAAGGTAGGTAAAGCCAGATCATATCATGGCTTTACAAGCCTCACATATCATGCAGTAAGTTTAGGATGATATCATGGTGAAAGGGAATTTATTGAAGGATTTGTAGCAGAGAAACATGATCAGATTTGCTTAAGCTGGTAAAGCAGAAAATGAGTCTAGGGACACTAAGAAGTCTATTGGGGATAGGTGAAAAAACTGGGCCATTCAATATGGGACATGCTAGTCACGTGCTATATAAATGCAAACTGAAAATAATTAAAATTAAATAAAATTAAAAATCCAGTTTCTTAATTATATCAGTCATCTTTCAAATATTGCATAATGCAGATGTGGAACATTTCTATCATCACAAGCATTCTGTGGCATCACTGGACACCTAATTGGACAGTAGTCACCGTCTCTGGAGAAGAAAGTAAGATTATACTGAGGGAGGGAAGGAGAGCATTTTAAGGGGAAAGAACTTTAGAATTTACTCAGTATGTCTCTATGTTTGTTATTCTTTTACAATAAGAATGTTTTTAAGCATTATTTGTGATAATTGAATAAAAAAATCAAAGCCTAAACTTGGCAGTTATTATGGGGATGAAAAGGCAGGTAGACTAGATCTCCAAGTTCTCTTGCCCATTTTTAATGCTACTTGACCTTGGCTAGAAAATCCATAACTTAAAATATAAACTCTGAATTTGTCAAAACACTTATAAGTATTCAATGTAGAAAAGTTACATTTAACAAGAAAACCATTTGCTATTATATGATATTGAACTTACTTTTTAAATTATTATTATTATTATTTACGGGAAAAAATAAATATTCAAAGACATGAAAGTACATTGACCATGGATTATACATGGAGATATGGACAGAAGACAAAGAAAAGTCTCTATCTAGTCAATACCTAGTGAGTGGGCAGAAAGGCAGACCAGGGTGCAGGATGGTCCCTGACAATGCAGATGCGTGCCAGCGCAGTCACCTGCCAGTGTTGCCATCTTTCCTGGGCAAGGGCGCCACTCTTGCTGGGTATTTGGGGGATGCCCAGGGAGCTCAACCAGAGTGGGCACAGAAGAGTTCTTGCTCTCTAGCTGCCAGACTCCCAAGCAGCCAAGTCAAGGAATGCTTCACAACATGCTGCCAAGGAAGTTTTAGCACTTGAATCTTATCTAACTTTCCTGGTGTGGTGAATATTATGTTGCTTCTTTAGCCAAAATAATGTAAATCAAAGTTAAGGATGAAAATAAAATGAATACATAGACTGGAAAAAAATCAGCAGTATTCGGAGCTAAATTAGAAGATGGTGTCAGATGGTTTCCAATTTACCACATTTCCTTTCAAATTGTAGAATTTATATTTTAAAAGAACGTATTTTCCTAAATCCCTGAAATGGAAAGAGGAGCCCCTTATAGAAGCAAATATGAAATTTCATGTTATCTGCAATAAATGAACCACTGATCAATAAACTAAAAAGCGTAAACATTCCCTAATTCCTGACAGCTGCAGAATCACTGGGGTTTAGATTGCTTCTATAGGAATAGTTCTAATTTATATTTTTGCTACAGAAACAAGACAGGCTAGGAATGTGATACAGAGATTAGGTTACATAGTCACCCTAGCTGAAATGTTCTGCTACATGTTTTGTTGTTTTTTCAGAAGTGCTGAAAGTCATTGTATATCCACCACATACCTATTTTGTCTAAAAAAACCTAAAAGTGGTATCTAAATACAGATAGAATTATATATCATCCCAGCACATCATAGCTTTTATTTCTAATCTATTAATTATGTGAAAGGAAAATAAATATTACCACTGAACTACTTTTTTTAATTATAGAAAAGACAAAATATTACACAATTCAAAAGTGAATACTTGATGTGAGGAGTAGAATCCAGACCACATAACCTTTTGTTTGAGATTAAACCCTTAAACATAAATAAATGATGAAAATAATCCCATTAAAGATTAATGATATTATTTTTATTTTAACACTATAATTAGTACAGTATTTTCCCCAACTGTCTGTAACTGAGACCTCTGCTGGCTTTTATAAATAGTGTGCCAGCCCATTTTTAGTCTCTCAAGGTCAGCTGGAGTTTCTGCACCTCCATAGCCCATCTTTCATATCCTGAACCTTCTGCCACCAAAGACAGAAACCCCAAGCCAAGCTGTAGAATAGTGGTTTCCAGCAGAGACAGCGGGCATTTTGGCTGTTTCTATTCAGACAGCTGGATACTGGTTCACACTTCCTCAGCAGGGCAGGTCTGTCACACAGACCTGAAGTTTGTGGAGTTCTAGAAGCCTGTGTCTTAGGTTGGTTATTATTTGCTGTGAATTCAAAGGAGTTTCACACAAAAGACAATCTATATTTTTTCAAGCTGATATGAAAAAATGTGTGTAGTTATATATGTATATATACATACACGTATACATATATATGCCACATGAATATATACATTTGGTTCAATTCCACAAATATATATTGAGCATTTTCTGTGTGCCAGTACTAGGTTCATATATATTTATAGGCTGTGATCCATGATTTTTAGGAACTTATAGTCAAACTAGAAGGTTGATTTTCTTCTTGAATGAAAGGGTTGCCTGATATCATTTTCTTTTATTTCTAAAATGGAACATAATTTAAGCCTAATTGAAGAAAAATGTGATGCAACTAGTCAAAATAGTGATGGATTTTCTTCTATAAAGTTTCCCATCATTTGTTGAAAACATGTAAATGATAAAATCCTGATTCCCCCTAAATTCATTCACAACCATGAATAGCTTTTCTTTATTTATGTACGAACCAAAGATGTGAAGTGTTGTGCTGCTCATTAGTTTTACATTCATCTAGATCCCTCACTTGTTAAGACATCTGTCAGAGTAGTAATGGAGAAATTCTTTAAAAACTTGTTCATCAAATGGTAGTTCTACTTTTAGTTCTTTGAGGAATCTCCATCCTGTTTTCCATAGAGGTTGTACTACTTTGCAGCCCCATCAACACTGTATAAGTGTTCCTTTCTCTCCACATCGCAAGAATGGAAAAACAGACACCACGTGTACTATTAAACTGGAACTAACCGATCAGCAGTCATGTACACGGATGGAAGTAAAACTCAAGGGAAATCAAGCAGGTAGGAGGGGGGAGGAAGGGATGGGTGAAATCATACTTAACGGGTACAATGTACACTATCTGAGTGATGGGCTCACTTATAACTTTGTCTCAAGAAGTACAAAAGCAATCCATGTAACCAAAACATTTGTACCCCTGTAATATTCTGAAAAAAAAAATTCATTCATTATTAGCCACCCTTAGTTTCAGCAAGCCCAGAATTTCTCCTTAACTGAAGGGAGTACTTTTTATATTGCATAGTTTCCAAATCACTTATTAAAAAAGAAAACAAAAATAAAAACTGAAATAAAACTATAAATAATAAATATGACATAAGTTAATAAAAATAGGTGATGAAAACTAAAATAAAAGTTAAGATTTAAAATTATATAACTCTGTACCATTTGTTTTGTCACTAAACTTAATTTAAATACCAAACAATGTTGTATGTTACTTTTCTTACCCAGTTTCCTCTCTTCCTCTGTAAGCTAACACTTTCTTTACTACCTCTTATTCAAACACAACGAGTTATCTCTTCTTCTTCTTTCCCCACACCATACTGATGAGTTGGAAAAAAAAATCCTGCCAGTTGGTCTTCAGTAATGGGATACAACTTCTCTCCACTCATAAACCACAGCATAACAGACCAATTGCTCACCCTGTCCTCAGCTACTCACCTCCCATTTGCCTTTCAATCTTTGGTAACAAAATCTTCCCCCTCAAGCTCCACCTGCATCACATCACTTTCCCCAAACACTGTAATCAATAGTGATTTCCATTTCCCTTCATCATCACTTTGAGTCTTAACCACATGTTCTCTGGCTCCACTCAATCATGTAGTTCTGGATACACATCAGAAAAAGCCTTTCAAACCTGCCACCCCATGTATTTCCCATCTCCACGTTTGTACCGACTTTCACAATTCTAACATGCCACAGGATGTCTCCATTTAACTTCATGGAATACAGACACAAATCCTTCATATTTCACCTACTTTGATGAGCCTGTGTTCCTAATTATGTGGGCATAAATATGGCATTCCTTACAACCATGTGTGCCAATACCCAGAGGATCAAAGCACTTCAGAGCTGAAAAGGATCTCAGAGATCACTGGGCACGTCCAGCAATTCTTTTTCTCAGATTAGGCTCATGAACCAATTATCTCAAGTAACCTGCCTAAGGTCAGACAGGTAGTGACAGAGCTGGTTCCAAAATCATAGCTTCCTAACTCTGATTCCACTATCTTCCTCCCAAAGAGATGCACATCGCTATGGATTCCTGTAGTTGTACTCTCATGAACACCACTGCACCTTGTGACCATTCTTCCTCCTGATTACCCCACCCTGCTCTACTCCTTCACTTCTGTGTGTTTTTCCTTCTACTTGTGTTCTCTGCCTGGTGCTCTATCAATTGTCCCAAATCTGGAGTCCTTCAATTCTTAGTGGTATTTATTTCTTTTAAATACCTATAGTCTTTGATAGAATTTATCATAATCTACCACATATAATAGTTATGTATATCTTTGTTGAATCATGCTATTAGGAAAGCAAGTTACTTGAGAAAATACTCATGGTTTCTTACAGATCTTCATAGCCCTTGTGGTTCTTAATAAATCAGTATTCAACTGAACACAATTCCACCTATCATAGGATATAGCTGGATGAGAGGCAAATTGGTTATCACTCAACATTTAATCTATCTGATTTGACATGGTTTAGAGTGCTTTTTTGAGTTCAGTATTTCTTATTTTTTTGTTATTTGCAGGACCACAATAATAAATTACAGCAAATGGAAACCAAACTTTTTCAGTCACATTCAATTCTATCAAGTCGTAGATCATACACTTCCAGAAATAAAACATCCCTTATTTTCTTCACTTTTATATCACCTATAACAGAGCTGTGTTCAGAAACAGCTGTGTGTGTGTGTTGTTTATGTTAATGCTAGTGCTAATGCTGAAAGAGGAAGAGGATACAAAACATTTGGGTTCAAAAATGTCAGAATCCCACTATCAGTGCTCCAAAATTCTGAACTATGATATAAAAGTTTTACTTTTTGCTTCTCCTGATTGGCAGAAACTTTTTTACATAAACCCCAATTTGTGGTTTTTACTGTGTCATTTTAATGTTATGTGGACATCTAAGATATACTAAAAGTGACCACAATCTTAGAATATGCATAGTAGAGTTTAGTAGAGAGTTGATTCTCAACAAAAGCTAAACGAATGAATCATTGATTAATTTACAATAGCTTGTCCCTGACTCCATTCCTTGTTTTTTATATATATATATATATTTTTTTTTTTCCCCTAGTACAATTGATCAGAGAAAGCTGAATCCATTCTTTTGGAATCATCTTTGATATTTATTTCCTCCACAAAAATGGGAATTTAGAAACTCATTTTCTATTTATTTTGTAGTAGGTGAAATAATACAAGTAAGCAATTTTCCTCAAGCACAATAGCTTTTCTTTTAGAACATTATAAATCTGAAATACTTCCTGTCTTTCTTAACAACATTCCTGAACAATCATCTTAGTTATGTTTCCCATTGTGCTGAACAGACTGTGAGCGCAGCGGCTGCTTCAGGATGTATGCTACCACTTCCTCACTCATATATGGCAGAGCCACATCATCCCAACTAAGTGTGGGTAACCTGTGCAAAAAAAAGAAATTGTTCTATAATCTTCCTGAACCAAAGCACTACTTGTATTCAGAGCCATATTTTCTTAAAAAAAATTGCCTAAGATATGTTGTATTTCAATAGCTCACATATCTTAGTTAATAAGGAGAAAATAGGAAATATGTTCAAACTGTTCTTTGATAACCTATTGCTGTGTGACATGCTTATTGGCACAGACAAATGTTGGCAGCCAATTGCTATCTGATCATGTTCTCATTCCTGTTTGTGGGTCCACCTATATCTACAGTTCCTTTTTCCGGCTGTCTCTGCACTTGGTGCACCATACTTTGTGCAAAGTAAAATTAAGTAGAGGTTACTAGCAATAGAAAATACCCATAAGCACTCATTAATGATGCACAACCCTAAATATACCTTGTAAATGTATATTGACAGTATACAGTTAGATCACCAAAGCCCTTCTTTAAGGTAAACTCCTCTTCTAATAGAAATCCATTTAAATGTTATTAAAGAGAACTTACTGAACCAGGAGTACCAGATTTTACACTCATAAATCTCACACAGAGGGAGTTATATAAGGGTAAGAAATACCCTATATCAAATGGTGCATTAAAATATTTGTATTCCTCTTCAGGTGTTGTAATATCTTTCTCCAAAGTTATTTTTACCACTTCAACACTCATCACACACAGGGCCATTGAACTGACAAGTAATTCTACCAAATAGTCAATAGATTTTAGTAATTCAAGGTTTAGAAAAGGCTACATGATAATTCATCCTAAACATATTTCATAGGGGTTAATTATGGGGCAATAATACTTCCTCCAAAGAGATCATAGAAATGCAAGGATGGGTTTGATTATGTCTACAATAGCTCCTTGAATTGTTAGTGAGTAAAGCTATAATAATTTGCAGCAATATTTTTATTATCTATAGCCATGAGATTGTTAACTTGTGTTTGTATAATGTCTTTCTTAGATTAATTGGAAATGCTCCATTTGAAATCAAAGCAGTCTCTAGAGAATGCTGCTAAAATGTTTCATCCATTAAAAATAATTCAAAGCCAGTTAACTGGCCAATGAAAAAATTTAATGCTTTAGGAAGTCTCTTCTAAACACTTATTGAGTCATCATGCATGTCTGTATTTTGCTTTTGAATTAAACCTCTGTGTAGTATATTCTATATGAGGCAGCAACCAGCAGAAAGGAATAGACTCTGTGTGATGTAAGGGATTGGTACAATGATCAAAATGATCCATTGGTTCTTTTCAAACTGTTTTCTTTGAGTGCATAGAAACAACTTGCTTGGAGATAGAGCACAAAAAGAAACAACCACCTTATATTTTAATTGTACATTTTATGGCATTTAATAATTGCTAAACAATTTTGTATGTAATCCCATGGGATCCTCAGAAAAATTCTATGAATCTTCATAATAAATAATAATAATAATAGCTATTGTTTATTCAGTAACTGCAATGTGCAAAGCTTATCCTAAGCATATGTGCAAGTCTTTTTATTACCTCTCTTAACAACTATAGAGTACACTGTAGTATACCACCCAGATGCCCCTCTAAAGACCAGGGCATTCATTTGCCAGCTATGAGGAAGGTTAGCTTTTAAACTATGTTTTAGGAATTAGGAATTTCCTTTGCCCAAAGAGAGCTTCTTTCTTCAAGATTACATACCCTTTTCTCAGGGTAGCTCTAATCCAATATCTTGCTGATTAGTAGTTACAGAGGCCTGGATCACTTGCCTCATTACAAGATACTTTAATTCAAGGGTCATTCCAGCTCAGGACTCCTTGTGGGATTTACCAAGCTTTTGTTAAAACTATATGGAAGTTTAATTTCTCTTGACTTCCCCTACTTTTTCATAGACACTCTTCCCCATAGCAATCCCTCCCCCTCAAGAAACCCCCTTCATCTTAGTATCTGTTCACTGCCTTACCTGACCTAAAACATGCTATAGTTTAAATGTTTGTGTCCCCTCCAAAATTTGTGTTGAAACTTAAATCCCCAATGCGACAGTATTAAGAGGTGAGGACTTTAGGAGGTGATTAGGCCATGAGGGCTCTGCCCTCACAAATGGGATTAGTGCCTTATAAATGGGCTGGAGGGAACCAGCTAGGCCCTTTTTTGCCCTTCCATCCATTCAGCCATGTGAGGACACAACGTCTGTTTCCTCCAGAGGATGCAGTAAGAAGCACCATCTTGGAAGCAGAGAGCAGCTCTCACCATACACCAAATCTGCCAGCTCCCTGATCTTGAACTTCTCAGTCACCATAACTGTAAGAATAAATTCGTGTTCTTTGTAAATTACCCAGTCTCAGGTGTTTTTGTTAATAGCAGCATGAGTATATTAAAACAAATCTCAACATTTTGGATGAAGAAACTTAGGATCAGAATAAATGCAGGAAATAAGATTCAAACCCACAGCTTTTCATAGCTCAGTGTTGTCTAGCCAGGACGAGGCAGATCCGAGACTCTAAAGCTCTTATTCCCCAGTGAATGACTACTTTAACAATGAGAGTTCTCACAGTTATATCCAGATCCAATCAAATAAATTCCTTAAGAATCTTTTAAAAAGGGAAAGTTTTTGAGGAGTTATCCACATCATTCTCTTTAAAGTAATGATTAAATCTATACTCAATTTGTTTATGAAGGTAGCAAAGTAAAATTCACTCATGCACTATCCCATTAATTTTAAATTTAACAAGGTGTAATACAGAGTAGAAACTAAGGAAATAATAAGATATTCACTATTTGGGAATACACACAAAAAGAACATTCTATGAGTGATGAAATTTTATCTCAAAGATTTGTCTTAGTTGACCAATTAGTCTTATGACTTAAATGCAAATGTCATAGGACTTTGGTTAAAATATTTTTAATTTTTGTTTTCTGTCTTCATGTTTACCTAAAGAGAGTATTCATTACTCTAACTATTGATATAACTATGTTATTAGTAAACTGGAAAATATCCTTTTCCTACAAAGTTTACATTCAATTGGCAAAGAAGTAAAATACATTTAGCGTCTTACTTTGCATAAAAGCCATGACCCTACATAAAGTAGTACTGAAGTTCTACATAGTACTATTTCTGACAAGAGGGGTTTTTTTCCTTTTTTTTAAATTCTAAAATTAGAACAGTAAATCTCTTCCATACCATTGAAATATTGCAATGTAAGGGTCATTTGCATAATAAATCTGGAAACGAATATACTCCCCCCATATTTTCAAGAAAAGATAATCATTTTTCCACATGTACTTAAAACACTGTAATGCTGTACAACACTTCAGATTCCTATCCCCTACAAGGTCCATGTCTCTATCTAAAATAAAAGTCTTCCTGTTGTAGAGCATATTATCTTGTTCATTCTCCTTCTAATGCTTTAGGCATTAGACACTTGAGGCCAACTTTCTTAAAATTACAAATATAGGAAAAATAATAACATCAATTAGATAATGTGTCTAAAAGCTGTTTGATTTGTTTCCTATGTTGTCCCTACATAAAATACAAAGTTGTGATACAAGGCAGGAAATAAAATAGCAATAGATAAAGAAAAGTCAAAATGTACTACAAATTCTGAAAAACGGTTGCAAAAATTTAAAAGATACATTTTTCCACACTACCTAATCACTCACCAATCTTAACAATATATGAAAAATCATAGATTAAAAATATTCCATATTAACCAATTTTTCCTTTCAACCAACTTATTGCTCAAAACAATTATAACCCAAATCATCAAGAACCAAGATGATAATAAAGAATATCAGACTTAGGCACAGGAGCCATTTATTACTTAATCCTATGCTAATAAGATGCTTAGTATACACACTTTTTTACAAGTACTTGGTTTACAAGGGGCTGCCTCCTAGAAAAAATATGCTTATTCTGGTTTATGGCATAAGTACCTAAGAGAGAATCAAATCCAGTGGTAAAAACTGTTCCAGCTAATAAACATAGCTGCTAATGAGTAGTCACTGGACATTGTAAGTCATACTCTAGATGAAGCCATCATATTCCATGTAATAACTTTTGCTGGAAACTTTACTGAGAAGCTTCCACTCTAGGAAGATTGATAACTATCAGCAAAAGAATATTAGCACTTATAATGAAACTAGATGTAAAACACACACAACCACAATGACTGGGCTGCTTGTCCTTTTTAGAGAATCATTAAAATCACCGCAGTCTTAACAACCACAAAATGAGCCTCTTAGCATTTGGAACTTTCTCACATGCCTGAACTCTGTGTTTCTAGCAATGCTCAGAAAGTAATATCTGGTTATATGAAATAACAACAATAGTGATTTAAACAAAAAAAGAGCATTTGTTGCTACATATGAAAATATTACTATCTTTGGTTTTCTGATAGCACCACCAAGATGACAAATTTTCTAATTAGGGTCTAGGCTGTGTTGCTGGTAGGAGATGACTCATAGGTTGCATAAATACAATATGAATCTAAACAATCTCTGAATTCTTGTAGGCAAAGCTAGCAAATTGCTAAGGGCAAGGACAAAAGAAATACCACCATCTTTCCAGGTAGGAAAGACAATTTTAGGTTCATGTGCATAGAGGTGGCATGTAAAAGAATACATTTAACCTAGCTTCACTCAAGTTAGATTAACAGGAAGCCTCTGCAAGTCTCCCTTCTATGTTTTACATCTTTGGTTTTTAAATATGGCATAAGCATTTATGAAAATGACAGAAAGGTAAACGCAGTACTGTGTTGTCCCGGCCTAGGAAACAAACCTTCCCTTATGTCTTACCCTGCACCCAGAGATCTTAGAGACTTTCCTGATTTTACATAATAACTAGAGGATGAGGGCAGAAGTGACACCGCCTTGTGGTTTTTCCTTGTTTTTATCAGGCTACTTAAGGGAATATTCTTCCCAGTGGGCACATTTTCTGGGCAGGAAGCTTACCTACATTCATTTCAGGGAGAGTAAGAGAAAGAAACAAAACTACAGAGCCAGGTAACCACAGTCCTGAGGGAATTGTTTGTGTTTGTCAACCTCCCAGTTGTTCATCTGTACAGGCAAAACTGTGAGAGACTTGCTCTACTCTCAATTGTGGGAAAAGCTTATCCTTGGCAGCTTTTAAATTATCAATGCCCAATACATACTTGATGTCATTTTTTTGTCTTTTCCTTCAAAAATCTATCAAGTCTGTCATGCTTGATGGCACAAATTTAAGAGGAATAGCAGAGAAGGAAAGAGAAATAAAGAGATAATAGACTTGCAACCAATTTTATAGCATATTTTTTTTCTTCCATTTCCTTGCTGCCAGGCATGTAGCGCCAATGTCATAAGAGTTCTAGGAAACTACGTAACATCTGAATGCTATCTCTGGAAAAGGTGGTCAGTACCTGAAGAAAGAGTTTTCAAACAGGCAGTGAGTAAAACAAGTATAATACTAAAAAAATTATCCTATTTATTTTACTTACATGAACACATACAAACACACACACTCATATGTTCTGTGAGGTCATATATTGAGAGGATCACAAAGGATGGGATGAGTAACATTAGAAAGGTGGCAGAACAGGAGCTTTCTAACATCATCCCCCCACAGAAGCATGAATTTTGACAACTACTCACTGACAAGAGTACCTTTGCGGGGGTCCAGCAGAGAAGTTCCAGCATGTTGTTGGAGCAAAAAATCTGAGAAAAGATGCATCAAAGAGAGTAAGAAGAACAGTGTCACTTTACCTTCATCACTCCTCCCCAAAGGTGGCACAATTCAGTGCCAAGAGAGATCCCTCAGCCCACAGTACCTCCCTTCAAGGAAAGCGAGAGCATAGTGAGTGAGCACCCAGCTCCCCCAGTCATGTGGGATGCTGCCAAAGAGGTCCACTGCTTTCTTGCCTCATCAAGATTACTAAGGTAGTTAGCAAAGCTGAGAGGCTGGGAGAGGCTGGGAGCAAGGGAAAGAGGCCACAGAACCTATAAATAGCTCCACAGACTCCATCAGGAAGCCCACCTTCAAGCCGGTTGGGATGTCTTGCCTGCGGATTCCACCAACCGGCCACTGGCAGTGTCAACTCTGTGAATCTGGGAGAAGGAACATAAACTTGAACATTGCCAGGCACTACCCCGGGGTGAGGGTGGTGGAAAGGGGAACAGAATGCTCTCAACACGTGGCCTGGATTGGTGGGATTGAGAGATGGCATACAATGTAAGGAAACAAGAGATGGGGAGTGGGGGCATCTACAGAAAATGTCTTAGAGGGCCTCAGAATCCCTAGCAGGGATGGCTTGTGAAGGCATTTCTCTCCCAAAGCCAGTCAGCTAAGACCAGAGGAGGTGACTCCTTTTACAAATGCAAAGACAGCAAGTCAAGACTTCAAGGAACACAAAAAATCAAGGGACAATGACACCACCAAAGGAACACAATAACATTACATTCACTGATCCCAATGAAATGGACAAATTACCTGACAAAAAGTTCAAAATAATTGTTATAAGGAAACTCAGTGAGCTATAAGAGAACACAGACAACTCAATGATAGATCAGAAAAAACACATGAACAAAATAAAAAGTTTAATGAAGACATGTAAGCCATTAAAAAGAACTAAACAGAAATCCTGGAGCTGAAGAACACAACGCAATAGAGAGTTTCAGCAGCAGACTGTTCAATGATGCAGACAAAAAATTATTGAACTAAATATGCTTATTTAAAATTAGCCAAATGTTCTCACCACACACAAAAAAAGTATGTGAGGTAATGGATATGTTAATTAGCTTGATTAGCCATTCCCCAATGTACACATATATCAAATATTATGCTGTAAATCATAACTATATATAATATTTATTTGTCAATTTCTAAAAAAAAATCAATTAATTAATTTTTAAAAATTCCAATGGCATTTTTCACAGAAACTGAAGAAACAATCTTAGAATTTGTATGGAACCACAAAAGACCCCAAATTACTAAAGCAAACTTGAGCAAGAAGAACAAAGTTGGATGCTTATACTTATTAATTTCAAACTATATTATAAAGCTGTAGTAGTTGAAACAGCATGGTATTGGGATAAAATCAGACAAATGGACTAATGGAGCACAACAGAAATACTCCAAATAAACCCATGCATATACAGTCAACTAATATTCAACAATGTCTGTGGATTCCACCAGCTGGCCAACCAGCTTGAAGGTGGGCTTCCTGATGGAGTCTGTGGAGCTATTTATAGGTTCTGTGGCCTCTTTCCCTTGCTCCCAGCCTCTCCCAGCCTCTCAGCTTTGCTAACTACCTTAGTAATCTTGATGAGGCAAGAAAGCAGTGGACCTCTTTGGCAGCATCCCACATGACTGGGGGAGCTGGGCGCTCACTCACTATGCTCTCGCTTTCCTTCATGGGAGATACCGTGGGCTGAGGGATCTCTCTTGGCACTGAATTGTGCCACCTTTGGGGAGGAGTGATGAAGGTAAAGTGACACTGTTCTTTTTACCCTCTTTGATGCATCTTTTCTCAGATGTTTTGCTTCAATAACATGCTGGAACTTCTCTGCTGGACCCCTACGAAGGTACTCTTGTCAGTGAGTAGTTGTCAAAATTCATGCTTCTGTGGGGGGATGATGTTAGAAAGCTCCTGTTCTGCCACCTTTCTAATGTCACTCATCCCATCCTTTGTGATCCTGTCAATATATGACCTCACAGCACATGCAATGTACAGTGGGGAGAGGATAGATTCTTCAATATATGGTGTTGGGATAAATAGCATATCCACATGCAAAAAAAAAAAATGAAATTGGATCCTTATGATATACTAAAGACTAATGACTTAAACATAAGTTCTGAAACCCTAGACCTCCTAGAAGAAAATACTAGGGAAAATCTTCATGAAATTGGTCTTGATAATGATTTCTTGGATATGACACAAAAAGCACAGGGAACAAAAGCAAAAGTAAACAAGTAGAATTACATTAAACTAAAAAGTTTCAGCACAACAGTGAAAACAATCAATAAAATGGAAAGGCGACTTATGGGATGGGAGATAATATTTACAAACCATATATCTGATAAGGGTTTGATATACAACCTATATAACAATGAATACAACTCAATGAAAAATACAAATACCCAATTAAAAAATGGGCAAGGGACCTGAATAGACATTTTTCCAAAGAAGACATATAAATGGCTAACAGGTCCATGAAAAGGTGCTCAAAATCACTAGTTATCAGGGAAATGCAAGTCAAAACCCCATGAGATATCAACTCACAACTGTTAGGATGTCTATTATCAAAAAATTTTAAAATTACCATTGTTGGCAAGGATGTGGAGAAAAGGGAACCCTTATAAGCTGTTGATGGGATTGTAAATTGGTATAGCTATTGTGAAAAGCATGATGGAGGTTCCTTAAAATATTAAAAATAAAACTATCATAGATCCAGCAATCCCACTCTGGCTATACATACAAAGGAAATTAAATCACTATCTCAAAGAATTATCTGCACCCCCATGTGCATTGCAGCATTATTCATAATAACCAAGGTATGAAAAAAACCTAAGTGCCCACTCATGGATAAAGAAAATGTGGTATACTTATACCTCATTTTATTAAGCTTCACAGATACTGTGTATTTTTTTACAAATTGAAGGTTTGTAGCAACCTTGCATTGAGCAAGTTTATCAGTGTCATTTTCTCAGCAATATTTGCTCACTTCATGGCTCTTTTGGTGATGCCTGCAATATTTTAAACTTTTTCATTCTTATTATATCTGTTATGATGACCCATGATTAGTGATCTTTGATGTTACTATTGTAATTGTTTTGGGGTGCCACAAATCATGCCATATAAAATGTAGAACTTAATAAATGCTCTGTGTGTTCTGACTGCTCCACCGACCAGCCATTCCCCCATCTCTCTCCAACTTCTCAGGTCTCCCTATTCCTTAAGACGTGATAAAATGAATATTTTATTCACGTCTTAAGGAATAGGGAGACCTGAGAAGGCCAATGAGTAGGCCAATGAATAACCCTACAGTATCCTTTAAATGTTCAAGTGAAAGGAACAGTCCTATGTCTCTCACTTCAAGTTAAGGGAAGCATGTCAAAAGCTGATACGGGCTAAAAGTTAGGCCTCTTGTACCAACAGCCAAATTGTGAATGCAAGTGAAAGGTTCTTAAAGGAAATTAGAAGTGCTACTCCAGTGAACACATAAATGATAAGGAAGCAAAACAGCCTTACTGCTGATATAAAGTTTTAGTAGTCTGGATAGAAGATCAAACAAGCCACAACATTCTCTTAAGCCAAAGCCCAATTCAGAGCAAGGTCCTAATTCTCTTCAGTTCTATGAAGGCTGAAAGAAGTGAGGAAGTGGCAGAAGAAAAGTTGGAAGCTGGCCGAGGTTGGGTCATGAAGTTTAGTGAATGAAGTGATCTCTCTAATATGTTAATAAAAGTACAAGGTGAAGCAGCAAGGGCTGATGTATTATAGAAACCTTAGCAAGTTATCCAGAAAATCTAGCTAAGATTATTGATAAAGGTGGCTACACTAAACAACAGACTTTCAGAGAAGATGAGACAACCTTCCATTGGAAGATGTCATCTGGGACTTTCATAGCTAGAGAGGAGAATTCAATGCCTGACTTCAAAGGACTGGCTGACTCTCTTGTTAGGGACTAATGCAGTTGGTGACTTTATGTTGAATCCAATGCTCATTTACCATTCCAAAAATTCTAAAGCCTTTAAGAATTATGCTAAATCTACTCTACCTGAGTTCTAGAAATGGAAAAAAGCCTGAATGACAGTACATCTGTTAGCAGCATGATTTTCTGAAGGTTTTAAGCCCACCGTTGAGACCTACAGCTCAGAAAAGGGTTTCTTTCAAAATATTACTGTTCATTGACAGTGTACTTGGTCACCCGAGAGCTCAGATGGAGATATACAAGATTAAGGTTGTTTTCATGGCTGCTAACACAATATCCATTCTACAGCCCATGCATGGATGAAGAAGTAATTTTGACTTTCAAGTCTTATTTAAAAAATACATTTTGTAAGGCTATAGCTGCCATAGATAGTGATTTTTCTGACAGATCTGGGAAATGTAAGTTAAAAACCTTATGGAAAAGATTCACCATTCTACATGTCTTTAAGAATATTTGTGACTCATGGGAGGAGGTCAAACTACCAACATGAACAGGAGTTTGCAAGTTGACTCCAACCCTCATGGATGACTTGGAGGGGTTCAAGACTCCAGGGGAGGAAGTATTATAACTGCAGATATGGTAGAAATACTAAGAGAACTAGAATTAGAAATGGAGCCTGAAGATGTGACTGAATTCCTGCAATTTCATGATCAAACTTGAATAGATGAGGAGTTAGTTCTTATGGTTTCTTAAGATATATTATACTTCCAGTGAAGAGGCTGTGAACACTGTTGAAATGACAACAAAAAATTTAGAATGTTACATAAACTTAGTTGATAAAGCAGCAGCAGTGTTTGAAAGGATTGACTCCAATTTTGAAAGAAGTTCTGTGGGTAAAATGCTGAATAATAGCATCATGTGACATGCTATAGAGAAATCTTTTGTGAAAGGAAGAGTCAGTTGTGCAGCAAACTGCATTGTTGTCTTATTTTAAAAGATTTCCACAGCATTCCAACCTTCAGCAATCACCACCCTAATCAGTCAGCAGCCACCAACATCAAAGAAAGACCCTCTGCCAGCAAAAAGATTATGACTTGCTGAAGGCTCAGATGATCTTTAGCATTTTTTATCAATAAAGTATTGTTAATTAAAGTATATACATTATTTTTTAAACATAGTGCTATTGCACACTTAATAGACTACAATATAGTACAAATATAACATTTATACACTAGAAAACCTAAAAATTTGTGACTTGCCTTATTGAGATATTTGTTTTATTCCAGTAGTCTGTGATAGAACTTGCAGTATCTCCAAGTTATGCATGTAATCGAGTATTATTCCACCTTCAAAAAGAAGAAGATAATCTCATTTGTGGCAATATCGATGACCTGGATGACATTATGCTTCATGAAATAAGCCAGACGCGGAAAGACAAATATTACATAATCTCCTTATAGATGAAATCTAAGAAAGTAGGACTCATAGAAACAGAGAGTATTAGGGTAGTTACCAAAGGTCAGGGATGGGAGAAATAGGTAAATTTTGGTCAAAGGATAAAAAGTTTCAGTTATGTCAGACAAATAAATTCTGGAGATTTAATGTACAGTATGGTGAATATAGTCAATAATATTGTATTTTATACTTGAAATTTGCTAAGAGAATAGTTCTTAAGCATTCTCTACAAAGGAAAAAAAAATGATAACTATGTGAGGTGAGGGATGTGTCAATTAGCTTGATTACAGTAATCATTTCACAATGTACTGATATGTGAAAACATCATAATTAATATATACAAATTTTAGTTGTCAATTGTATCTCCATAAAGGTGGTAAAAAAAGATAAATAAATAAATAGGTTATATAATCAAATCAAGTAAGAATTTGGGAATTGATGGTGTTTCAGAGAAGCTGTGAATAGGGTAAAGCCTTGACAGGGCCTATGTGGTGGTAAAGTTGGAAGTTTGGGATCAATGGGAAAATGTGAGTAAAGGATCAGAGCAGAGAAAATAAAGATTCTTTTGAAAAAATGATCATGATGGAAAAGGCCATCATAGCAATCGGTACAGTAAAATATTTTGCTAAAAATGAACTTATAACCATGAACTGAATGACAAAAGGAGACGCTAAAAAATAATACAGTAATTGAGAAGTTATTGGGGAATATTTACCAGAGGAACAGGGCAATTGAAACTGTAACTTAAAATACAAACTGATCATAAAATACAGCATGAATCACAGAGCAGAGAGAGAGAAAACAACAAATCCAATGGAGGTGAGATAGATCAACCAGGACGGTGACATAATGAGAAAAAGAAGACAAAAGATGTATAGGTCAAATGACTTTTGGAACTGGTATGGGTGTAGAAAGCAAAGGATTATCTGGAACCAAAGATGATCAGGTTTGCACCTGACTTACTGAAAGAATGCGGGTGGCAAGAAGAAGACATATGTAAAGTGAAAACAAGTTCAGTTTTTGACATGTTGATATTAAGAAGCTTTCAAAACAACCAGTTGGAAAGGTCAGGCATACAGTTATGGGAATTATATTCCAAGAAGCAATAGGTAGAAGATGTAGAAAATGGTTGAATTCCCATGAAGCAGAGAATCCAGAGTTATACACTCAGGAGGACCAATAGTAGAACCTGGGCCAGGCATATGTTCAGGAGATGGGAAGAGAATAAGCAGCAAAGGAGAAAAAGGAGGAATATCCAAAGGGTAGAAGGAAAAATAAAAAGGTGAAAATATTCCACATTCTCATGTACAAGGAACTCAGTATTGAGGACCTATTGAGCGCATTCTAAATTTAACGAAACAAAAGTAAATAGATGAATGAAAAATGTTAAGGAACTAATTAAGACCGGAGTTACTAAATAACACATCCACACATTTAAGAAGTAGCATGTGCCTATTTCCCTAAGTCTTGCACATATTTGGATTTTGATCACTTATATTTTCAAAGAATATAAGGATAAGATTTTTATTAGGCATTTGCTCCTCCTTTTCATTTGTCATTAGGGGTCCCAGGTCACGTGGCTGAAGGTAAAGAAAAGGTACGGTAAAGAGGGTGCCTTTGAATAACATAATGTGCTCATTTTGTTTTTGTATCTTCAGAAGAATTTGTGACTAGCAAGTGAAACGGTTTAAATCGTCAAAAGAAAATTTTAAAAAATAAAGAAAAAGAACCTTAGCTATGAGACTGAAAAGCAATAAAATAATAAACTGATGTGAATTTAAATTTCTCCTTAAAACTACAAAGTTACAGCTCTAGAAAAAAGCTCTAGTAGATTAAATTTCAAGCTTTGTCCTTCTCTACAAACTCAGATGTGTATAAGGAGCCAACTGAGCATCTCAGTGAGACATATTTTTCTCTTGACCACCAGAGACTCATATTCAAAAGTACGGGGCAAAAGGAAATTTTTTAGAAGATGCAAACTTGATTTTAACACTCCGTGGACCAATTACCTATACCTGCCTACAATGTTAGCCAACATTTGAGATAAGGTTTCTGACAAAGTCGCAGATATCAGCAGTATTTTGACTTTGATGAGAGGGAAAGATTTATAATTAGCATTAAGAATCTTTTTGAATCACTTTCCTGTGTTATTTACCTTACCCTGGAGGACACCATGATAGTGGCATTGTGTTTAAAATATGATTTAAACCCACCTAGGAAGATTTTCAAAGGTATTAAGGAACTTCTAATTATTTATAACAGGCAAAAAGCAAGCATGCACAACTACCTGTGACATATTAACACAAAACTGGGCAATAAATTAGATAGAAATCTGCATTTTTATAAATTAGAAAAGGTTAATAATTAGCCAATTTTACAGAAATGGACAGAAACACTTATAAAAGTATCAAAACTGTGCAAAATTATCATATCCATGAGAAAGCAAGAAAAACAAAAATATAATTTATTTTTAAGTTTAATTTTACAATGGATCAAAGCTTGGAAACTAATTACTATGGAGTACTTGATTACCAGACTTAGCAAATTTTATTAATACTATTTAGCTTCTTGTAGTCACAGAAATAACTGCTAATTGGAGAATATAAAGAAAGAAATATAAGTTAAAATTCATATTTTATTAGCATATAATTTACTATTCAGGAAAGGGGTGAGTTCAACCACCCATTTTAGAGAATGTTGACTGAGTAGGTAAGCTATGTAGTTGCCAAAGTCAAACAAATATCCTTTTCCAATTAAAGTAGTAAAATATAAATTGAGGACCTCTGCATCTGGTAAATAGGATCAACACATACACTAAGGAAATGAATCTAAATACAGAGTGAAATTGTTTTTTAAGTTGCTTTAAAAGCATCAATAAACTAACAAGACAAGAATTACTGGACAAAAGTCTAGGAAAAACCAAGAATCTGGAGATATAAACCCAGAACTCAAAACCATATTTATACAGAGTATTTCCAACCCTAAAGAAACAGCTGCAAACTGTTGCTGGCCTCACAAAACTAGGGCAATAAACTCACATTCTGGGCTTGCTCAAGGTGGAAAGGCTGGCAACATCCCTTGAACAAATCGTCCCATATATGTTCTGCTTTTTGATGCTGAAGCTGGAAATCTGAAAACAACTTTTTTCTTAAATAGCCAGATCTTTATTTGGCTCCACCAATAGAGAAAACTAAAGAGAGCCCGAAAGGCAAGAGGGGAGAAGGGACTTAGCCCTGCTTGTTTGCTGGTTGTTCCCAAACCCCTGGGATTGGACCTCTACCACCAGCTGTGCATTGCAGTCACTGAATTTATTTCTAGCAGTCCCCAAACCAGAACCAGCCTCACTGTGCACGTCAGAGGTACCAGCACTTCCCAGGCAGCATCCCCCTTTCTCAGAAGTCTGTGTCTCAATTCCACACGTACCCCCTCTCTGATAACCTACCCTTTGCTCCCAACCCTTTGAATATAGTTTTCTCTCTCTATTACCTCCCTGATTTCTTTCTGCTTTTACTTCTCCAATATCTGTTTGATCAATTCCCTCATATTAAATTCTCTCTGTGAAATATCTAGTGTAATTTCTCTTTTTCCTGAAAACATTTTGACTGATACAACTGTATACTTTGGGTTGGGACCTAGAGGAGTCACATTCTCTTGGAAAGGGTGAACTGAAAGTAAATGAACCCTTATTAAGCTCAAGTCTTCATCTTCTATGTGACCCAGAAAACATCAAGACTTGAACTTGGATTAAGCTGGTCCTGAATTGGCAATACCCCTAGGTTCCCTCACCCAGAAGCAAATAGATATTCTCTCCGTAGAATGGGACTATCACCCTATGTTTCCAATTATTCTCAAAATAATTTTCAAATACTAATCAGGTCACACATTAGGCACACAAGGAAACATGACACAGTGAGTAAGAACCAGAAGAAATGGTAGGAAAAAAAAACTTGTAAAGTAGGAGTTATTAATTATCATAATTATCAGTCATAGACTATAAAATAACTATATTTACTTTATTTTAAAATACAAGCCTGAAAATATACTCAAGGAATAAGAAACACAATAAAACAATACAGAATATTTGAAAAGAATACAAAACTAAAAATACAAAATACAATAATCAAATATAAGAATTCACTATACAAAAGAAGAGAAAATTAGGAAACCAGAATATAGAAAAGAAAAATGTTATCTAGAATGTAGCACAAAGAGACAATAGAATGATAAATACAAAATTCAAGTAAGAAACCAAGAGAATACAGTGAGTGGCCTAACCATAGACTAACTGCTGTGCCAGAGAGAGACCGAGGAAAGAAAATGGGAGAAACAACACATAAAGAAATAATAACAGCCAATTTGTCAAAATTGCTGAGAATGACTAATCTAGATTCAAAAACCCAATAAATCTAAGACTACAAGCAAAAATAAATCCATACCTAGATCTATTCTAGTGAACACCACAGAAAAAAATAAAACGATTAGAACATCTTAGGAGCAGCTAGAGGGAAAAAAAGGTTATCTTCAAAGAAGTAATAATTAGAACAGAAGGTGGTGTACCAACAGCATCATACAAAACAAAGCAACAGGGCCGGGCGTGGTGGCTCACGCCTGTAATCCTAGCACTCTGGGAGGCCGAGGCGGGAGGATAGCTTAAGCTCAAGAGTTCAAGACCAGCCTGAGCAAGGGCGAGACCCCGTCTCTATTAAAAAAAAAAAAAAAAAAAAAAGCAACAACAACAACAACAAAAAAAACCAAGAAAACAGTGGGATATTTTCAGTGTGCTAAAAAATGTAACTGTCAACTTAGAAATCTATACCCAGCAAAAAATATCCTTCAAAAATAAAGGTGAAATAACGGCAGAAAAACAAAATATGACAGTTTGTCACCAGCAGACCTCAATTGTAGAACATTTTAAAGGTTAAATTTCAGGCAGAATACAATATCTCAGAAGTATAAGAAAGTATGACAAAAATAATGTAGTAAGTAATTGGTAAACATGAAAACAATATAACTGACATAGTAGTATTTGTGCTAAAATCAAATACCCACTTTATTTTCTAGGAAAATTAAACAGTGAAAGAGTAGTTGTGAGAAAATTCTTTTTTCTTTTTGGCTGAGAAGCATTTTTATTCCAGTTACCTGTGTAACTTAATCAATTTCACCTATTAAATGGTTTTACCTTTCATTTTCCTTATCACATACCCTGTTTTTTTCAATGCTTTAAGGTAGACGATTTTTTAAAAGTCAGTAAATTTGTCTGTATCCCACTTGAAATGGTAACACAGAAAATATGCACAATGTGGTACAAACAGACACAAATTTGGTTTGAGTCCCAACTAGGTATGCCCAGACATTCAGATTTGACTTTGGTTTAGCCAAATCTGACAATTAGGTCTTTTCCTAATTAGGAATTAGGAATTCCTAATTAGGAATTAGGAATTAGGAATTAGGAAAAGACCTAATTGTCAGATTTCTACTTTAACCTTATTTCTGGCATCCCTGACCTTGTGCTTGGTCAATGATTGTGTGATCTCATAAGTTACCACTATATGTAATCTGTTTAGCAAAGACAATAATAAGAACAAAGCTACCTATTGGATATAATACAAATATTTACAGTAAATAAGTTTGCTAGATAACTTTGGGGAGAACATTATGTTCTTTCTGAAGAATAAATGGTTCTGAAAATTTAGATAATAAATTCTGCATGGTAGAATAACAGAGAGCAGATAATATCATCAATATAATATTTGTAGAAATATTATTTGGTACCAGCATTCATGACAGAAGGAAGCTGAGGCGCACATCTAGAAATAAACTACATGGGACACCTAGAACCATGTTGCTACTTACCACCTCAGTACTATCAACTTTCCAGGAAAAGAAGAAAGTCACTAAAGATTCTTTCTTGGGCCTAATCCCACCACATGTGCCTCCTCTGAGAACTTCAGCCTGTCATAGGGTCATGACTCTTCATCCTTGACACGAATTAGATGCATCTTAATTTTCTTTCTACTTAACATCATACATATTTTTTTCTGGTATCTTTATGCATAGTACAATTTTTTTTAAAAGTCTGTTCCTCAAAGTTCAGATAATGGTTTAACAATCTTGGAGGAGGAATTCTTTAACCTGCATCAAAATGATATAAGAAAATAAAGAACAAAACAGAGGACATAATCTATTTCTAGATTGTGAATATCTACATAGTCCTTCTGGGTTTTTCAAGAAAGACTAAGAAATTCTTTTCTCTGCTCCCAGAAAAAGCACGTTGAAGCTGGCAACCCTGTATAATTTTCATCATATTGGAGCAGAGGGTGAATGAAGATCTGACTCTGTAGGTAAGCAAAACTTACATTGGTACAATAATCCATTCAATGAAAAGGAAGAATGACCTGTATTTAACAAATGGGTATAAATTAAATAATGAGCTCAAACAATTTGGATAATCAAAACAAGTTTTGATTCAGAATGTGAAAGAAAAATCTACCAATTGCAAAATATAATACCTATTAATCTTGATGTCCACTTTTTTTCCATACTTGTATCCTACCCATTCTGACCTGCTAGCTGCAACTATGCCTAGAGTTTCTAAACATGGCCACAGAACTCCACATCCTCTAGTTTGCCTGTCTTAGATAGATAAATTTCACTCCTATCTAACCTTCAGTGGTCTCACTGATCAATATTTGTTACCTGATCAGATATCCCCATGTTGACCATTGTACTATTGTGTACAGTAAGTATGAAGTAAGCATGCATTATCAGCTGGGATATTTTTTTAATTTGGTTATACATAATAATAAAACCACATATACCCACTCAGATACCTCATAAACTCCTTGAGGCCTGAGAATATATTGTTGGCTTTTCCACAGATGCATGTCCAGTGACTAAGGACTTGACAAATAGTCAATACCTATTGGATGAATGAGTGAATGCTGAATTCTTCATAAAATCTCTACTGCTTGTCACTTTGGGGGAGAGAAAGTATTATTTGAAATACTATTATATTGAAATAAACATTTATTCCCTAGGATAGGATAACCCTAATATTTTCATTCATCATAAGGTTCACCAAATTTGTTTGAGCATGGAATTCACCTTCTTAACTCAGAGTATTCAGAAATTGACCCTAGGAATCTATATTATCAAGTGCCCCCAGTGCTTCTCGTGATCTAGAGAGTTTAGGAGATGTTTCTTTAACAAACTGGTTCACTATAACCGAGCCAAGTAGAGGATTAGAAGGATAGGGGAAATGCCCAGTTGGTTGTGCTGCTCAGGCATGATAGACCTGGGTGAATTTTGACAACACAGCAGAATTCAACAGCCAGAAGAGAGCTGTTGGCCCACAAGAAGCAATGAGGCAATTATAGGTCACTAATGCCCTGGACCAACTTGCCTATCCCTACATATATTGTTATGCTGAAGTTTTGTGCACTGTCTTCTAGTCCCACAAAATTAATTTTCAACATTTCCTACCCTAATTGTTCATTTATTCTTATATCATCTGAAGTGGTTAATATGTTGCTTTTTATAGCCAAAATACTCATAAATGATCAACACTTAACCAGTGATAAAAATTTGCCTAAGAATTTATAGATCTCAGAATACTTGGCACCTCAGAGCCAAAGCCTGAATCTGGAGTAATAACCACAATCTTTTCCACTATGGAAGCTTTATCAGTTTCTGCTTACTACAGCTCAGATCACACCTTAGAGTTTTATCCAGCATCCTAATTATAATCATAGCCAGTCAGAGAGTATCATATTTGCATTCTTCTTTAAAACATCTACCAATATTTATTTCACTTAAGATCCATCAATTCCCTAATAACAATTTAAAGACAAGGTATACTTACAATAATTTTGCTTTGTTTAAGATTGCCTCTGAAAATGAAAATACTGGGAAGATTTGCTTACGGGAACTCTGAAGAGTTAGGCATCTACCCTTCCATTCCAGGCCTTAGGTATAAATGCCTTTAAAGGATTCCGAAATAGCAAGAGAACACCAGGTATTGCTTTAATGACTAAAGGCACTGTTTGACAAACCTCTATTCATGTTCATCACCGCTTCAGATTCCTTTAGTGTATAGACTGGTCATTCAGCATCTGAAGACAAACTTATGTCAAAATAATACAGCAATAATTGCATACACCTGATGCAGAATATAGGCATTCCAGGACAGGCAGTTTGTGAATGAAAGATCTATTCAAAAAGGGAGGCAATTTAACCATGGTCTGATTTTTGCCTCAGTGATTTTTCTGTGAGCAGTTTTCTACCTTATTGTTTTCAGTGCTAATAGGGTGACTTTCCTCTCATTTGTCAGAATCACATCAAATGAAATGAAAAGATTTTTACCTGTTGATTTGTTGATTGGTAATATCAACCTTTCTCACTAATAGGCTATCTCAATACTACAGCTGGCTGCCTTTGATAATATAATCAGAAGTATGTTCCTGCCTGAAAATTGGAGAATGAGCCACATGACTTGCTATGGTCCCCTGTCTAGTAGGAGAGCTTTTAGAAATGTGAGGCTGCTTGATGTTTGCATTTCAGAACAAGGAAGGAAAATGGAGTTTATTGAAAGAAATCATTTAGCAGTAGTATAAAGGTTTGTTAATCTGGGATAAACTAAAGTGATGTTTGAACAGTTTGTGATTGCTATGAGGATAAAGGAAATATATAGGGAAAGATTCAAAAATTTTCTATTTTACCCTGTAATAAGTAGATAAATAAAACAAGCTAATATTTAGTCATAAGCCAACACTAATATTAAAACAAACTTGAAAGCCCCGATTCTTTATCCTTGAATCACAGCAGCAAAGTTCACAGGTTCTTAAGAAATATTTACTTATATACCCCATATATTTACTTATGTACCTAGGGAAAAGGAAAAAAAAAAAACCTTATTTTAAATATCTAAAAGAGATCACAGAAAAAGTTAAGGGTTTAATGTGAAATTTCTAAAGAACTCTTCAAGACCATTAACTGTAGTTATAGGGTAAGATTTAAAACCTTTCATAGGGAGAAATAATTTCAGCATATTACGATCAAGCTTCATTATCCCCAAGCTAAGACAGAGGGCGAAGAGCTAAGCAAACAACTCAGATGATACATTTATGGTCTTTCTGAGTGATGGAAAAATTCCCACTGAGCCAGTTAAATTCCAACTAGTCAAATTGTTGTTTGAGGAACCAATGAGAACATTTCAGCTCCAAACTACTATCCCCACAATACAGGCATTAAACTAAAAATTTGGTCTTAAGGGTAGAAAAAGTATATAACCCCCCCAAAATTTAAAAATATATGCACATATATACAAATGTGTGAGGTATTATTTAAAAGTCTAGAAATAAATTCAGTGATCTTTGTAGTAGGTGTTATTCTTTGGCAAATTAACTGTGGTCCCATCAAAAATTTAGATGCAAGGAGGAAAATGGGAAAGGGTTAAATTTTACTCTCCCCAAAGGGAACAGATTTAGATGAGTATCTTCTTCAAATCTGTCCCTCTCATTGCTGTTGTTGTTGTTGTTTTCCTGTGACTGAAAAAGAGGGCTTAGTAGAGTAATCAGCAGCCTTTACAAATCTTTTATCAGGGGACTGCTGAAAGTTATTGGAGGGCATTACTGAGAAACCTGGACAAAAGAGTAACACTATACTGATCTTCCACCTGAAACTGTGTTCTAATGTGCCCCAAGCATTATGAGCCTTATCTTTATACTTAATTTTGAACTACCAAGGTTTATTTGTTTATTTTTTAAATAAAAATAAAATTACCAATTTTTAAAATTTTTAATGTTTAAAATAATATATGTACATAGTTTAAAAAGGAAAATAATAATAAAGACTTTAGAATCACTATTAATATCTTAATTCTAGAGACTCTTACAGAATTTGGGATACTTGACCCTTGTTTTTTTCTAAGCAGTATTCAGTTTAGGAATGTGCTCAGAACAGGAGGTAGTAGCCAGGAGAATCTGAAGGTAATGTACGTGGCATACACTCATGCCTCAATGCATTGCGTTCTTTGGTGAAACTCTAAGGTTGAAGAGAAATGTCCAGATCCAAGGTGTGCTCTAGTACACAATCTAGTACACTTACACTGCCCTAAGTTCAGAAATACACCCCAAAGGCAGTGCTAGAGGGTAAAGTTATGTTTACAATTAGTCTGATGAGATCCTTACTTTCTTAGGCACTATTGTCATGAGATATTCTCCCTAAGTGGATCTTGAAAGCCTAGAAGCTGTAGCTCTGTCTATAATCATAATCTTCTAAATTATTTAGAGAAGTAAAATAAACATTTAATTTATGATGGTGTTATTTATGTCTGATCTCATCCTCAATCAATTCTTACTTACCTTTGTCAAAATACTGGGCATGGAAACCAGCAGTGTCTCACCTCCCCTTTGTCTCCTTTCCTCTCTCATGTTCCCCCAATATTAATGACAAATTTTTGTTAAATTCATGTTTAGTGTTTTCATTAATATGGCTATAGAGATACGGTTCATTGTCAGCCCAAGTTTGTACACTATGATTATATTTCCTTTCGATGTCATTTTTTTATTTCTCAGAGAGAATAACTACCCTTTTATTTTCCATCTGCCTATTTTTCTTCAAATCTCTTGCATGGTCCTGACATCAAAGATTATCTATCAGCTCCATTTTCTTACTCTTCTCCTCCTGTTCTTACCTGACGTGATGGCTTATCAAGTCTGCAACTATAAGACTATCGCCCTTGGAATTCCTATTTCTCTTTCCTGTGTTGGACTTTTTGTTTCCTGGATTCCACATTTTTCTCTATTTTTGTTTTCTTCCTCATTTTGATGAATCACATTCTCTGGTGGCTTCCTAAGAAGGAGTACAGACAAGTTCAATATTTTTGAGAAATAGATATCAATAAGATGTCCTCATATTATGTTCATCCTTGATTGATACTTATGCTAGGTATAAAAATATGGGTTAAAAATCATTTCATTTAGAATTTTGAAAGCATTATGTAATTCTCTTCCAGCTTCCAATACTACTTTTGAGAAGTAAGGTGGAATTCTGATGCCATGTTCTTTGTATGTGATTTGTTTTTTCTTTCTGAAATTTGTGAGATCTTATCTGTATCCCTGCTGTTTCTCTGGTGTTTTGATATGCCTTCTGGTGGGTCGTTTTGTTGACTACTCAGTGGGACATTCAGGGTGTATAACTAACTATATCTTTCTGGAATTTTTTTTTCCATTTTTTGTACTACTCCATTCATTTTCTTAGTTCTCTGTTTGTAGACCTCCTATTAGATGTATGTTTAATCCACTCAATATATTAGTTCTCTTCTATTTTTATCTCTTTGGGGTTTTAATTCAATTTTCTTATATTTGCAATTACAAAACCAGAAAAGTAAACAAATATATGTTTAAAATGTTTCCATATGGCTGGGGTGAGAATAGGAAAAATGGGGCAGGAGAGGATATAACATGTAGGTTTGATTTGCATATGTATTTTTTCAATGGTTTGACATTTGAATAATATAAAAATTGTAGTTAATAATAAATAAAATATACCTCAGACATAAAATGCCATAAAGAACAGTGCTTGCTACATAACCAATGCTATATAAATATCAGCTATTATCTTATCAGTCAGGAAAACAGAAAACCCCCTAGATATTTCGAGTGAGAATGTATTTAATTCAAATGAATGGGTTCTTAAAATTATGGAAGGGCTATGGAACACAGGTAGATCCACCACTAGCTTTAAGAAATCAGGAAGATGTAGTAATCTCAGAAAACCACGACCAATATCTGTCACACCAAAAAAATGTTCAAAAGAGAATGCTTGAAAGCTACTGAAACTGCCTGAAAAAACTGTACATCTGTTGTCTGTTAAAATTACATGCTTGCTTTTTAATGCTGAAGAAGTCATGACAGCTTTAGTTCTTCTGTTTTCTGACCTCATGAAAGTGCTTCTCATTGGCATGGAACCTGCTGGTAAGGTTTCTGAGAAATAAGGTTCCTAGGCTTCTAGCTCCCGTGTTACAAGAGAAAGCATGAAGAGAGATGTGTTACCGAAAGGTAAATCTAACACTATTATGATTATGATTATTTATTAATATTAATATTTTCCCTTTGAAATGTTATTCTGATTCTTACATTGCTTCTGGTTTTTTTTTCAGTTCTTTTTTTCTCTGTTTATAGCTCTTTTGCTGTTGTTGCCGCTGCTGTTGTTAGAGTGGTTCTTCAAATGCTTAGTAACTCTTAGTGAAGCACTAAAGGCCTCCAGAAGCTGTATGTACCTGGCTGGAGCTTGTCTCCAGACAAATTAGGATTATTCCCAAGTGATCTGTCCGTGTAGGCATTCGGGCAGTCAGATGGCTTTTACGCTGGGAACTACCAAACTACCAAATGCCAATAATCTTCCTCTGAGTTCAATTTCTCTGTAAGTTGGTCCTCCAGACTTCTCATTGAGACGGATAGCCTCAATGACAGTATTAAGGCTGGTGGGATTGGTATCTCAACATTGAGTATATAGATACTAATATAACTCCATTTTCAGTACCATGCCTCATTCCTGCCCTTTTTTCTGCTTGAGTTCGGAGGCTGTCTGCAGAGCTGACTTCATAGAGGTACCACCTCTTCAGTTGCATGTAGCCCCACCCTCAGAAGGACCCTATACTTCATTTAACTCTCTACTATAGTCATATCGAAATTCTAATTTTTTAACAAGGGGACCCACATATTTATTTTGCACTGGGCCCCAAAAATCATGTAGTTTTGCTTTGCTGTTTCAATTTCTGCAAAGGCTGCCCCCTGACTTCTACAGTAACTGGAGATGGGTAGTTGCCTTACTGTTTTAGAGGTGGAAGATAGGAAGGATTGGAGAGCAGGATTCTAATTGTTCCATACATAGGCATTCAAATAAACAAAAAGAACCCACTCCTTTCCTCCAATTCTGGAGACTTTCTAAGACTTCCTGGGTAGCCTCCCACCATAGTCTGACCTTCTGCTCACTAAGTCACTCCTTAATTCCATTGGCTCTCACATCTTGCTTTGGGGCTACTGATGTCTCCTACTTTATTGAAGATCAACTTTGTATATTTTTGTTTCTTTTTTGCCTTGTTTTTTTTTTGATGGGTTATATTAGAAAACAGAGGGAGTAGAAGATTCTTCATGCTGCCACCTTGAAACATGAAGCCCATATAATATTTTTATAATGGTATCTAGGAACAGAAAATCTAAGAGGTTTCTGCAAGCTGATTCTCAGACTGAAACATACGGTTTTAAAATATGCAGCCAAAAGGTGAGGTCAATTATCTTTTTTCACACTTCAGCTAAATATGTTACTTGGTAGATGTGTTATAAATATTATCTTCTAGATGATCTTATTTATTGAAGTTAAATAGCTGACACGCTGTTGCAGGAGAGAAGTAATTCCCCCACTAAGTCAAGTGGTTTTGAATTTACAGTTAATTTTTTCCTTATTTCTGAACTAAAGATGTTAGCCATTAGTGGCACGTATTTTTTATTTTGTTATATATAGCCCACTTCATTAAAAACATAATTTAAAGTATTTATGATATGCAAAGCAATCAAATAATTTAGCAAAATCAAAATATAAAATTACAGTCATGAAAAAATGTGGAAGAATTGGTAACTATGAACATTTAAAGACTCTGACGACTGATCATCACATTAAGACCTTCATTTCTTGAGAATCATGGCAAAAAGAGAAACAGTAAGTTACATAGTTCTCATTAGTCTCTATGACAGTAGATGGTTTGCTCTTTACTTTATGCAGCTAGCTCTACTCTAATACTTTTGGTAGACATCACTCAGGCTCCCAAATGGACAGAACTATCTAGTTCCCTCCATATAAGATCAAGGAGGGGCATATTCCTCACAGGCTCTCTGCTTTTCCATATTCCCTGAGCCAGAGGCAAGTACCATGTTTGTTTTCAGAATGCCTCACTCTAAACTTTGAGTTTTTTCCCTTTCCTTCTATTTAAGTATTATTTAATCAATTTGGACCCCTAATGTACCAATAATCTTTGGGCTAGTAACATACTTTCATCAGTAGTCCATGTACTTCCATCTAATTATTTAATTAGTTATCTGTGATATTATGACAAGTATTCTTGAAGCTATTATCTAAATGGAGTCTAGAATTTTAAAAATAATCTTCATATTACCACAGAGTCCACCCAGTAACCCCTTCCAACGCACCCTCCTGCCTCCCTGCAAACTGAATCCTGCATACAGCATTCCCTTGCCTTCCCCTACTTAACTTATTGAAATATTTCTTTTTAATATTATATTTCTAAGATTCATGTTATTGCATGGAACTGTAGTTCATTCATAGTTGACCACTATATAATATTTCATTATGCAAATATGCTTCCTCTCTTCTTTATTTATTCAGCCAAACAATATTTATTGAACATATGCTCTTTTAAGTACTACAAATGCAATGGTAAACAAAACAACTTTTTTCCAGCATTTCAAATCCCAGTCATGTGCTCAGTGCTATTATGTCTTCCAGTTTCTTTTCATTTATATGGACAAAAAATGTCTGGTAAATACTAAGCTGTTAGTATATTCATGTGCAATAGTCTAAAGCAGCCCAATGTCAGTGGTGGACTTTCAGGTTATGACATCAAGGTGAAGACGGTGCTTGAGAGCAGAAGAGATATATCCGTTGTTTCTCAGATGTTACATCGCAGATGAACATCTATACCATGTTCTTTTAACAAGCCCTATCCAGAGTAAAATCTTTCTACTTATAAACGTACACATAACTATAGCTAATTTTTTATTATACTTCTAAGAAAGTATGCAAGCCTTAAATAAATCCTCAAAGCTGAAAAAGGACTTTGAATCTAATATCCAACTTATAGGGTAGAATACAGCAACTTCTGATAATACGAGCATATTTCAGAATTCATATAAAATACAAAATAAAGAATAATAGTATATTTCTTTGAAGCTGAATGCGTCTTTTATTTCCTCAAACTATGTGAACCTTCCCTTCATCCTCCCTTCATTCTAGATCAGTCTACTGAAGAATTGTGCTTCTCCTAATCTGTGGCTTCAGAATATTTCATCAAAATGGTCCTGTTTTTCTCCTCCTTCAGTAGAATTGTCTTTACTTCTGACTTTATCTGATTGTTTATATTTTTCAGTAATTCTCTGGTTCTCCTACATATTTTATCACCTGGTATCTTCCCTTCCACAAACTGGCTTCTACACAGCAACACCTACTTCATTCTGAAGGTGTTTGCAGCAATACTACAGCCCCTATATACGTTGAGAGTATGGAAAATATTGACTATTATGCACATATATTTAAAACCTATCTATGAAAAATTTTAGCTTTCCAGGGTAACAATAATGTCAAGATAAATATATAGCACATTTACTGAGTTTCTTTGTGCAGGCAATTTTCTCCATCATCTCACATATCTGTTCTTTTACCTTTCTTGTTTCTGCTTTCCCTTTCCCCGAAAAATTATTTCTTCAGCCTGTTTTCTTTTTATTACATTAGTAGTGGGTTTTTTTTTCATTTTACATAATCTTGTTATATTAATACATTACTTAACAAAGGTTTTTTAAAAAGTGGACATAGTGATAATAAGTATATCCTTCCAAAGGAGCACATATAGAAATAAAAATTTCAAAATCACTTGAAAAATCTGTCAAAGCCATAGATCGAATTTTTACCAATATTGAAATGATTCAAAACAATATGGGTCCTTTTATAAAAATATTGCATGTGACTTATTAAGATAGGGAATTCCATTTAAAGAATGATAGTAACAATATTTTCTAATGAGAAAATAAAATGCAAGAGTACATCTTTATAACTTAATGTTTACTCTAGGTAACTGTGAATAAGATACATACTAAGCACAGGTTTAGTTATTTTATGCACTGATATGTATTGATTTAAGTACACCTCTCTGTGAATCCAAGTACCCTCAGAACACTAGGGAGATAAAACCGATATAATAATATGGCAAAGTATATATTTAAATTCACCTGTTCTTCCAAAATACTGTTGACATTTCAGATGAATGAAGGTTGCAAGCCTAAAACAAAACAGTTATGTACCCATATTTTGTTTTTTGATAAAATACTTTTAATTTTTATGTGGTCATATGTATTCATTATTTTCTTGGTGTAATCTCTTTATGTTCTTTAAACCTAATGTATTTTATTATGCCTTAATAAATTAATGTTCAAATATATTTAATCAAATCATTTTATTATTTTAAGATTTACTTTAATTCAATGAGGTACAATTTATTTAATCTTATAGATTGTAATTTTTGGTGTCAAGCCTAAGAATTATTTACCTAGCAGTACATTCCAAGAATTTTCCAGTATTTTTTCCTAAAAATGTTTACAGTTTTATATTTTACATTTAAATCTATATCCTATTTTCAGTTAATTTTTAACAAGATATAAGGTTTAGGCCCAGGTTCATTTTTTTCCTTTTCTTTTCCTTTCTTTTTTGTCTATGGATATCCAATTGCTCCAGCTCCATTTTTTAAAAAGCTGTCCTCCCTCCATTAAATTGGCTTTGCACCATGTCAAAAAACTGTTAAGCATATTCGTATGGTCTATTTCTGGATTCTCCATTCTGTTTCATTGATCTATATGTCTACCACTTAGCTAATACCATGTTGTCTTGATTAATGCAGCTATGCAGTAAGCCTTAACATTTATCAAACTGATTCCTCCCACTTTATTCTTCTTTATCAAAATTGTCTTATCTGTTCTTGGTCCTGTGTCTTTCCATTTTAATTCTAGAATAATCTTGTCTATGTTTGAAGAAAAACCTAAGACCCTGTGAAGTAGATGAAAACACAAGACATAAACTGGAAGAAAATATTTGCAAACCATATATCAAACAAAGGACTAATATTTAGAATATATAAAGAACTCTCAAACTAAAAAAAAATCCAGTTCAAAAATGAGCAAAAGTCCTGAACAGACATTTCATTAAAAAGGATCTGTATATGGCAAATAAGTATATAAAAAGATGTCCAACATCATTAGCCTTTAAAGAAATGCAAAATGAAATATTAATATATGCTAATCAGAATGGCTAAAATAAACAGTGATACTACCAAATGCTAGCAAAGATATAGAAAAACCGAGTCATTCATAGATTGCTAATAAAACTGTGAATTGGTACAATCACTGTGGAAAAGAGTATGTGAGTTTCTTACAAGCTAAACATGCAATTATTATAACCCAGCACTTGTGGGTATTTATCAGATAAATGAAAATGTATGTGCACACAAATGGTTGTACACTAATGTTCATAGCACCTTTATTCATAATAGCAAAAAAATGGAAACAATCCAAATTTTCTTCAACATGTGAGTGGTAAAACAAACTGAGGTACACCAATATTGTGGAATACTACTCAGCAATGAAGTGGAATGAACTATTGTTATACACAACAGCTTGCATTGTATCTTAAGGAAATGTTGTTGAATGAAAAAAAAAGCCAATTTCAAAAGGTCACAATATTATACAATTCCATTTATAAGACATTCTTAAAATGACAAAATTATAGAGATGGAGAACAGATTAGTCATTTCAAGGGGTTAAAGAGAGGGAAAGAGGGAGGTAGCTGTGGCCATAAAAGTATGACGTGAGATATCCTTGTGATGGAACTGTTTGACATCTTGACTGTGGTGGTTTTGGTTACATAAATCTAAGCATGTAATAAAATTGCATAGAACAAAACACACACACACACACACACCACACACAAATGAGTGTATATAAAGCTTGTGAAATGTGAGTAAGATCGGAGATTGTATCAGTATCAATTTCCTGGTTGTAATGTTGTGCTATAGTTGTACAAGAAGATACCATTGGGGGAAACCAAGTGATGAATGTAGCAGATAACCCAATATTTTTTCTTGCAACTGCATGTGAAGCTAAAATTATCTCAAAATAAAAAGTTTATAAATCATAGTAGAGAGGAAAGATTTTAAAAGTACTTATATTTTAATAGACTGGAATTTATTTTGTATTTGGTATAATATGAAAACCAATAGCTGTATTCATCTCACGTCAACATTCATTCACTATGAAAACCACTGGCAAACAAGGAACAGAAAGGAATTTTCTCAACTTGGTATGTAGTTTCTAACAAAAAAAAGAGTTTGTAAATCTATTTTATGATAAATCAGTACCATTCTGTTTTAAATGAGGGAAAAGACAAGGATATCAGCTGTTTTAATTTCTATTCAACACTGAATCTAGCCAATACAAAAAGATTAGAAAACAAAATTAAATGTGTAAAAACTGTAAAGGAATAGAAACATTTCCTTTATCCAGATGGTGAGGTTATTTATGTTGAAAACATAAGTGAATCAGGGTAAAAATATTTAATAATTGATAAAAAGAAAACTTCTGCAAGATCACAAAATCGACTACAAAAATGTAGAAACATTCTTATACCCAAGTAGTTAACAAATAGAAAATATAGTAGAAAATTATACATTCACCATATCAACAAAAACTCTTAAGGTACCTAAGAATGTATCTAACAAAAAACACACAAGTTGTTTCATAGAAACATTATCAAGATTTTTAAAGGACAGAAAAGAAACTTGGAAGAAATGGAGAAATATATTTAAAAGAGGATAATTTTTCCCCAAATTAATCTATAAATGTGATATTTTAATAAAAACCCCAACAGTTATTTATGGAATTTAGAAATAGATCCTTAAATTAGTATAAATGTATAAAACAAAAAATAGTCAAAATAATCCTGAAATTGAGGAGCAACGTGGAAACAACTCTGCAACCTCATATCAAAGCTTACTTACTATAAGCTATGTTCACTAAGAAAGTATAGTACTGGCATAGGCAGGAACGAACACACTCTGGAATATGGGGGAGCCCAGAAATAGACCTGTGCATTGATAAAACCTCAATACATGAAGAAGTGGCAAAAGTTGATAGATGGCATGGGTGCCATTACAAATCCTGTGGCAAAGATAAACTAATTTCAATACATTGCAGTGGGACAGTTGGTTATCCATATGAAAATACATCAAACTATATCCCAACCTCACACCAGAGGCAAAAGTAAATTCCAATGAATTACAAACTTAAATATGAAAATCAAAACCTTACAACTTTCAGAAGAAATATAAGAGCATATTTTTATGACCTTTGGGGAGAAAAAACTTCTTAAGCAAGATACAAAGATCATAAATTCTATAGGGGAAAAGGATTACTAAATTTAATTGCCTTAAAACTTACATTCTATAAAAAATACCACATTTTAACAAAAATTAAAGACAAAGCCTTGGTCTGCGAGAAGATATTTGTTAGCATATAACTGTCAAAGGATTAGTGTTCAGAATTTATAAAGGACTCCTAAAATCAAAAAGAGAAAAATGAAAAAACCACTCACTAGAAAAATTTGAAAATATATATAAGAACAGTCCATTCACACAGAGTGAATCCAAAAGGAAAAAATCTAAACTGCATGATAAATCAGAGATGTGAAATTATACACACGCACACCCACACACAAAGTCATGTGCTGTATAATGACATTTCGCTCAACAACAGACTGCATATACGATGATGGTTCTATAAGTGGATAATGGAGCTGAAAAATTCCTATCGCCCAGTGATGTAGCCATTGTAACATCATAGCACAATGCATTATTCACATGTTTGTGGTGATGCTGGTGTAAGCAAACCTGCTGGGCTCCCAGATGTATAAAAGTCTAGCACATACAATTATGTACAGGACATAATACTTGATAATGATAATAAACTACTATGTTATGGTTTATATATTTACTATACTATACTGTTATCGTTATTTTAGAATGTACTCCTTCCACTATTAAAAAAAATAGTTAACTGTAAAACAGCCTCAATAGGTCCTTAAAGAGGTATTCCAGAAAAAGGCATTGTTATCATAGGAGGTGACAGCTCCCTCCCTGTTATTTTCCCTGAAGACCTTCCAGCGGGACAAGATGTGGAGGTGGAAAACAATATTGATGATCCTGACACTGTATAGACCCAGGCTAATGTGTGTGTTTGTGTCTTAGTTTTTAACAAAATAAATTTTAAAAAATAAAAACAAAAAATAGAAAAATTCTTTTAGGATAAGGATATAAAGAAAGAAAATTCACAGAAAATATATTGTATAGCTGTACAATGTGTTTGTGTTTTGAGCTAAGTGTTATTAACAAAGAATCAAAAAGTCAAAAAAATAAAGTTTATAAAGTAAAAAACTTCCAGTAAGCTAAGTTTATTATTTAAGAAACAAAAATATTTTTTATAAATTTACTGTAGCCTAAGTGTATAGTGTTTATAAAGTTTACAGTAGAGTACAATAATGTCTTAGGCCTTCACATTCACTCACCACTCACTCACTGACTCACCCAGGGTAACTTCCATCCCTGTAAGCTGCATTCATGGTAAGTGGCATATGTAGGTGTACCATTTTTTGTCTTTTATACCATATTTTTACTCTACCTTTCCTATGTTTAGGTACAAAAATATTTATCATTGTGTTACAATTGCCTATACAGTACAGTAACACGCTGTATAGGTTTGTAACTGAGGAGCAATAGGATATACCATATAGCTTAAGTATGTAGTAGGCTGTAACACCTAGGTTTTTGTAAGTAGACTCTATGATGTTTGTACAAGGGCAAAACCATCTAATGATGTATTTCACAGATATATCCCTGTCATTAAGCAATGCATGATTGTATATGTACATACACACTCACATACACATATACATGAATAATACAATTTCAGGTCACAGATTAGCAAAAATATTTAAATCTGACAAAACAAAGTTTTGGAGAAGCTGTGGAAAATGGAAACCCTCTTAAATTGTTTACATGTCATAAATCGAGACAAACATACTATAGAGCATTTTGATAGCAACTAGCAAGGTGAATGTGCATAAAGGTATATACCAGGGGTGGAGAAAGTTTTCATGTGGGAAGGCCGCATTAATTTAGCTGTAATCAAATAAGGCCGCATTTAAGAAACTTCAGTTAGATATACTTAAAAATGTAATGTACATTATTTTGTAAAAATCTAACTACTATGTATTTAAAAATTTCAAAAAATGAAAACTATTTATTAATTTTAAAGTTAACTGACCTTTTAATGACTTTGTTGTGTCTGCTTTTTGTTGGAGAGCATTTGAATATTTGGTTGCAGCATGGAGGTCCAGTTTCAACTGATCCTCTAGAGGAGTATCGGTCATTTGTGACCTTAAGGGCATCTTGATTTGGGTTAGGTAGGGTAATGTAGGTTCACAGCAATAAGTGGTTGAAAAGCAAGAAAGCATTTTTGGGGCACGTTGCCGAAGGCATGGGTATTCTACTACATTTTTCCATATTTCAATTGGATCTTTCTTAGCATCAAACAATGACTTTAAAATGTCATCTACTGAGAGCTCAATCCATTCCATCTGTAGTTCTTTAGGGGCCTTGGTGATATCAACTGGGTCAGGCTGAAATGCTAATTTAGTGTGATGTCATGATTCTCAAAGTCAGTGAACCTTTCATTGTGTTCTCCAATTACTAGGTCTTCACAGCTGTGTATTCTTCAAATGACTCGCATATATCATCCTGCTCATCAATGACCTTTTCTAACTGGGGAAAATGTTCATCCAAAATTTCCTTTCGAAGATGTGTTTTGAAAAAAGATAGCTTTTTTTGAAATGCTTGTATTTTTTGCCACATATCATATATAGACTTAGTTTTACCTTGCAAAGAAATATTCAAGTCATTTTGATTTGCCATGATATCACACAGAAATGCTACATTCCTATAGAAATCTTCTTTCACTAATTCACATTGCTGATTCTGTTCTTCATGAAATTTAACTATCTGTTCTCACAGAGATAAGATTTTGATTAACACTTGCCCCTGCCATAGCCAACACACTTGGGAATGATTTGGCAAATCCACACTGAATACCTTATCATTCAACTTTAGCCTGTTACAGAAACTGATGATGCTGTATTGCATTTTCATGAATATGGTTAACAATATTTATAACTGGTTGCAAAGGGTCACTTAAAATAGCAGCGTTAGCACAGAGATTTTGCTGATGCAAGATACTATGATAAGAAATGAGAGCATCTGGATCTGTTAATACTTTTTTAATCTGTGCAATAAACCCTTCATGTTTTCCTGTCATGGAAGGTGCACTGGCTGTACATACACTCACTAAATTTACCAAATTCAGTCCAACTTCATGACATTTATCTTGGAAGTTGTTGAAGATATCCATTCCCTGTGTTTTGTTCCAAAGAGTGCCCAAAATGAGTAACTCTTTGTAGCAAAGAAAATCTCCTTTTATGACCTGAATGAAGTATAAAACCCATGCCATCAGTAGTATCAGTTGATTCATCCAAAGTGATTGAATAACATATACTTTCCTTTTGAAGTATTCTGTGAAGTTGTTCTGTTAAGTGGAAGGCTAATTCATGCTGTCAAACAGTTATGGTTCTCCTTGAAAGAGGCAGTTGTTTGTACTTTGAAACATTATTGGGGTCTAAGCATCCTACAACTTGTACAATGCATTCTTTCACAATTTCTACATCGTTGAATGGCTTCTCTTTTTTCCCAAAGGTATAAGCTATTTTATAAGTTGCTTCAGTGGCACTATTTCCATGTCTTATTGCTGCTTGAAAGAATTATCTTTGCTTTTGCTTTTCATCTTTTAATTTCTGCAATACAATCTTTCATGCCTCTTCTTCTAGTTTAAAATATTTGTGGTCCTTATGAGTGTTATAATGCTGATGAGCATTGAATTTCTTTAATATTGATATTGCAGCATCACAAAGAAAGCAAATCATCTTATCTTTAGCAGAAACAAGATAATATTGCAATTCCCAATCCTCATTAAAAAATCTGTTTTCTTCCTTCAGCATTCTTTTGGTCTTCTTTGACATGACGGGCTGTTAAGCAGACAGAATTAAAAAATACTGTCGAGCTGTGCAACTATTCACAAATCCCATTTCAAACAGAAACACAGTGCACCATTGTCCAAAGCTGTTGACAGACTGGCACACTGGACTCCCATAAACTCTCACCAACCAGCCTCATGCGGCAGTGGTGCCAGTCAGGTGGGGGAAGTTAGAACTAAATCATAAGCGTAGCAGCCATCAATTTAGCCCTATGCTTAGTAATGTTCTAATTGTGCTGGTCAATCTGGGAGGATTATTTTGTTGAAACTTATTTTATTCTTTGGTATTTTAAATGCATTCATTTTAAAAATAAAATAAAAATATAAAAGATTAACAAAAATGTATTAATAAAAATAAAATGATTTATTCTGTAAAATTTGGATTCAGTCAAAAGGCCACACTTAAGGACCTAGAAGGCCACTTGTGGCCTTAAGGCCACAGGTTCCCCACCCCTGGTATATACTCTTCAACAATGCAATTCTACTTTTAGGTATGTAATGCAGATAATTCTTGCACATCTGTACAAGGAGCCCAATTACAAGATTTTCTTTGCCGTGTTACTTTATTAAAAAATGTTTTAAAATACCTATTAATGGGAGAACGGAAAAATAATTTGTGGTATAGCAATATGGATTATAGCAATTAAAACAAAATTACATAAATTAATATGGATAAATCCCCAAAAACCTAATACCAAATATAAAAATTAAATTGCCTAGTGATACATTTAGTAAACCTACAAGACAAAGCCACATAATTATCTCTGGATACATTTGTGTTTACTCTTGATATAGAACAGATGGAATGATAAACATCAAGGCCAAGATAGTAGCTGCTGCTAGAGAGAAAGGAATGAATCAGGGAAGTATGCATGAGAGGACTTCAGCACTATCTGTAATGTTTTAATTTGCACAAAAATTCTAAAGAAAACAAATCAAAATATGAAGATTTGATAAAGCATCTAAAGGCAAAATTAAGCAGGTATGGTAGACCATCAAAAGAAGAGATCAGATAGAGAGGTAGAAGGCAGATGTAAGGTCTTAGTATGAAAACCAGAAAATGTGAAATGGGAAGTGAAGCCAGGAAAACAATGCCAGAGGCATGGAAAAAGTACTACAGGATCTTTATGTAAGGTACATGTGACATCCGTTAGGTGAAGGCTCCCTTTGCCCTCACACTGACAGAGATAAGGTGCCAGAAGACCTTGCATGAAGCCATACAACATTGTCATTTTCCCAATTTTGGGGGGAGTTTCAAGAGTAGAGCATATTTTGGCACCTGGAAATGCCTGGGAAAATGCCAGTATCAGACATTTATGATTGCTGTCTGCAAGCAACCCTTTGCCTATGTAGGGGTGAAAAGGATATGATATCTTTCCTCTTTATCATAAGGTCATACCAACAATCCTATAAGAAAAGACAGGTTAACAAGAGAAAAGCATAACAAATTTATTTAGTTTTATGTGACATGGGAGCCTTCAGAATGAAGATTCAAAGACACAAGGAAAACAATCCACTTTTATGCTTAGGTTTGCTGAAATATGGACAGCCGTGTAGAAACATGATTGGACAAAAAGTATATGACCTAATGAGAATAGACTGAGTGGGGAAACGCAGCAAGACCTGTCCGTACAGATTTTTCTTGCTCTCTCTGTCGGGCATTACTTCCTCCTGGGTTTGGGGCAGAACACTTACTGGAATGGGGGTCTTATGACCTACTATCAAACAAGATAGGCCAGAGAATTTCTTTATGGTCAACTCTTACACAGACAGGCAGGGCAGGGGAAGGTTAGAATAATATGTTTAGGTTTTATGTCTGGTTTTGGGGGACAGAAGTTCCTATTTCTATGAACCAGCTTGGGGAAGAAGGAGTCTAGTTTCTACGGCTTGCCTTGAGGGAGAATGAGGAGTCAGAGGCAGCAGGACAGGAGAACATCAGAGAGAAACTTGGCTTCTGAGGCTGCTTTTGAGGCCCTCGCTGTGGGGTATTGTTTTCTGAGCCCTAACACTTATGTGAAAAATGTAAAAGCCTCTCCTACATGGGCAACTAAGAAACTAGGAGGAACAAACCATTACTCACTCCATCACAACCCTGAGAAGTAGGGAGGCCAATTGGCCATATGATCACTAGAGTTGTCCACTGCTATCTCAGATTATTTGAATTCAGACAGAAAGACAAGCAATTGTAGAAAACTTGTACCTAATTCACCAAGCTCATTGCCATACTCCTCTTTGCACCTATGAGACTTTGCATGGGGCAAAGTGCCTGCACGAACTGCTCTGACTCCTTTGGTATCGGCTTGAAGGCCTGAGTTATTTGCATAGTGCGAAAGGCCTGGAAAATATTAGATTCAAACTATCTCTTGCCTCCTTCCTCTCCAAATAATCTCTTCCTGCAGTGCAGTTGGTGAAAGCCTTTCCCAGAGAGATTAATGAGGTTGGGAGATGAGTTAAGTCATTTATTTTTCTATTCCATCATGAAAAGGTTCAAGGTTACTGCTTTCAATAAGCAGCCAATTGATCATGTGACCACTAAGCGTTTCTGATTCTCTCTTGGTGTATCTGAATTTATTCGTGAAGACAGAAAGCATCATAAAAAGGCTTGGATGAGTCTACATGAAATTCAATAGGCCTGATGCCTTCCTTAAAAGCCTTCCTCTGTGTCTAACCTGCATGTGCATTCTGTAGGATAACCTGTAACACTATATAGAAAATATTGGCAGTTCATGAAGCAATAGTCCATTTTTCCTCCTCAAAGGGGCTGGCTTCAAGGCTGTAGTCATACAGAGACTGGAAATACCAAGAAAATGTTAAGTGGAGATTACCTTTGCTCTCACAATGCCTCCTACTCTATATCTAAACATCTCCAATTTTGTCTCAGTAAGTATAATTTAAATTGGTTTTTTAGAAAATATTTGAAAGAATCCTGCAGAAATCTTATTATTTTCAGTACATTTTCTACTGTTCTCAATATGTAACTCAGCCATGAAATGTTGCTGATGCAAAGGTCAAATATTCTTAAAGACCCAACCTGCCTTCCTGATACAAATTTATTTTACATTTGTTCTTCCTCATATAATCTCTATTTCACAATCAGGCTGTGACTTTCCAACTTCTTCCTTCAATGTCTTTCGAACCTGCCCTAAAAGAAAACGTGTTTTGCTGGCAGAATCCTCTTTAAGAAAGTTGATTGCTTACCTGGCAGTCTCTTGTCCTTCATTTTCATAGCAATGAGAAAGGCCACTTAAAAGGATGGTCATTTTCCTCACACAAAAGGGAAAATTCACATTTAGAATGAGAAAATCTTAATCATTCCCATGATGTAAATACCCAACCATCACACATTCCCACTGACCGTGAGGGTGGGGGTGTTGCCTAATATGCCAATTTTTACTGTAACAGCTTTGACCTATCCAATGACTATATTTTCCCTAGAATTTGTCTGAATTGATAGAGTTGTGTTTAGGTCTTGAGTTGGTCTCTTAGACCTAATAATCTCCCTGTGCACAACAAAGGCAGATGTTAAGCTCTACCTGAGGATAGTAAAACAAAAATTCCACTGTAAACTAAATAAAATATTTTAAGCATCCTTAATTCTTCAATAATATGCCATTTTCTCTTCCCTGTCTAAACCACAAGCTCAGGAACGAATATCCCACTCATTTTTTTTCCTAAAACTAACCAGGAGCACAGGAAATAAAAGCTTATTGCCTGGGAGATAATCAGTCTGGAATGGGGACAGAATTTAGTATTGAGGATTTTAAGAAAAATGACACTAGGGATAGTGAATAGCAAACTGTGAATAGTCTTTCTTTGAATTCTTGAGGCAGAAAATGACAGGTACAAAAATAAGCTGGCAAAATCTTAGTTTATAATCAGGAGGAAAATCTGGCCTTTCCTCAACCAAATTTTAGAAATTTACTTTGGATTTCCAAAATTGTATACTTTGCTTTATATTGATTAATTCTTATGAACTGGTTATTGTATTATTGCCTAGACAGAATTATTATAGTTAATTCTTTCTTAGTTCAGAAGTTAAAGGGGAACCCTGCCATTGCCCTAGGAGGAAGTTCTTTAGACAGAACCGAGGGATGGAAGAGAGTCTGTCTTCCTTGTGTACAATCTGAGGGAAATAGGAATTTCTCTTATTCCCAGCAAGGGAATATCCAGGTCTATGTTCTGTGGTACTCTGGATGCAAAATTTGGAATATTTAATATGGATTTAAATTTTTAGTTGTTCAGAACTTTAAATTGCCCCAGAATACCTGTCGTGATCTCCTTCTATGAGAATGGATAAATATCTTGATTCACAGCAAAAGAAAAACCATTTGCAATACATGCTAATGCACATGCACACAGTGTACAAAGTCACTGTGACAACACTACCGCCATACATATACATAGTCACTAACACTTTCAATCATGTCGATGTTACCTTTTTAAGTCAAAGATATAAGGACAAGCCATGCCAGAAGTATGACGACAAGAATTTGGAATACCCATGTCTCCAATTTGAGGTTCAATTCCTTGATATCCTGTAAAGTCTCTTTTCCTGTGTTAAATTCAAGGATTGTAAGTGAGCCAACAACAAATTTATCACCCAGACCTGATTTCCCATATTACCAGTTATCTTCCTGAAAGATATGAAAGTAAAGTTCTGTTTGTTAAAAATGTATACTTTAAAAGCCAGATGTATTTTGAGAGCTTCTCTTACACCTAATTCTACAAACAAAATCCTACCAATGTCCTTGTCTTTCCATGTTCACTGCTCTTCAAGAAGTTCACAAAAATTATTGTCCTCTCCTTCCTGGAAGTATCATTAATATATTATATCTTTCCCAGATTCCCATGCAGTTAAGTATGGCCATGTGACTGAGGCCTTGCCAACTCAGATTATGATGAAAAGCAATGCATGTGCCTGGCACATAAAACTTCTCTTGGACTCCTCCAGGCTCTTTCTGTCTTCCAGTGGGATGCTGATGATTATAAGCCTTTAGGGGATGATAGACCATAATATGGAATGAGTCCCTGAATGACCATATGAAGAAGAACCAACCCAACTTGAACACCCTCCCAGGACTACTAAGTGAGAAAAAAATGGATTCCCATTGTGTAAAGACACTGAAATGTTGAAATCTATCTGCTAACACAACCAAGTCTGCCCTAACAAATGTAATTAGAGTTTTCTATAGAAAAAGATTCTTAGTATAGCTTACAGGAAATCTTTGGGTCAGCTCTGCTTCTGGTGTAAGACCCTCAGGTCTACCTTTAAGAAGTTAATGTCTGTATCTATCAAATTTGATAACAAACCTTTTCTATATTTCAGTCTCAAAATCAGTGATATGAACTGATTACTTACTTTAAGAGATTCATATACCCAGGACATTGAACTATTTAGATATATAGACAATGGGAAAGACTATAGAATGGAAATTTTCCCTTGGCAGGACAAAATGGAAAGGGTAGCAAATTCACCTGGGGAAATACATCAAATCAGGAGGAAAAGAGACTATGTTAAATAGTTTACATGAGAACAGAGATTCAATTTGGGTTTCTAAATTACCTCACTGACATGTTGAAGCTACAGTAATTTTATCATTGCCTTACATGCCTTAATCACAAGATTAGCAGATCTTTATTCACTCCTATTAAGAGTCTGAAGGGAGCTTCAAAGAACCCAAATTCACCTATTAGGAGCTGGAAGTACATGCAAAGATTCTAAGGACCTAGCAAGAGAGTTCACTTCCAAAAATAACATTCAAAGACTTAAGTATGATCCCACATTCTCCAACACAGGTCTCTTATTCTGCTCCTTTTAGCTTCTCAAAAAACTTATATGCTCTATTTCTGGTGAAACATTACTTCTCCAAGGTCAAAGAGGAGAATGGGAGTCCCAAGGATACATATTTTCTTCTCAGATCATCCCAACCCTATTCCTCCTTTCTGCAAGAACAAAATTCTTCTCACCAGATTTTTCAAATTGCTACGGTTTCTCCATTCTTTACAGAGGGCTTTACTGTTTCTAGAGATGTCATAAATAAAAATGTTTTCAAGACTCAAAATCACAGCATGTCTCCATCCTTCTCCCACTAAACTTACCTAATTCATCTATTCATTCTATTGAAAGATTAATTCATACCTTCACCTCTCTCGAATACCTTGTATACCTCCTCCCAATGTTCACTCCCAACTAATGACTTTGATTCCAATTCAATGAGAATACAATAAACAGTAAGAAGAGGACTTCAGGAGTCTTCCTACCATATTTAACCTATCTGTACCTGTGTCCACGTAGTCTGTTTCCTGCCTTTTGTTATAGATAAGCTAATTTAAATGCATACTTCTATTGCAGAAAATTGACATCATGATTGAGAAGATAAGTTTGAGAATATATCAAGGTTGCAGTATAGATCACTTGAAAAAAATTATATGTAAGAATTTTCTTACATCCACTTGTATACTAGATCCCAAGCTTTCTTACCTAATCAAGGAAATTGCTCCTGTAACTGAGCTCTCTCTCTTTTATATCATCAATTTTTCCTTTCTCTTGATCATTCCCATCAGCATATAAATATGCTGTAATTTCTCTCACCTGATAGTTCTTTCCAATGACATGTGCCCTCTTCTATTCCTGTTATTGACTTGGATATCTTTTCCTTTATAAAACATCTCCTCAATAGAGTTACCCACATACTCTATCTCCAATTTCTCTCTTGTTATTCCCTTTGATACTCAATCCATTCAAGCTTTGCTCCCCTGCCACTCAATTAGACCTTTTTATGTCAAGGTCACCAAAGACCCCCAGTATTCCAAAGCCAATTCTCAGTCCTCATTTTATCTGACCTGTAAAGAGCATTTGATGTTTTGTTTCAATCCCTCCCTTATATATTTTATTCACTTGTTTTCTGCGATGTGTCTATTTTTTTGGTGTCCTGCTACCTCACTAAAACTCCTTAGTATCTTTGGCAGGTTCCTTCTCATCTTCTAACTTCCAACTGTTAATTCTTCCAGGAATCCTTCTACCTCTTCTTTCTTCTACCTACTGTCATTCCCTTGATCCCTGAGCCTTGGAGAAAGGATAGTTTCTTCCCAGGATGAACTGAGTGCTAGAACCATCTAAAAATTACAACTGGAAAAATAATTTATAGAAAAAGATAGATTTCACTTTCAAACTGGATATAAGTATCAAAATCACCTGAAAAATAGTCTCCAACTTTATTTCCAGAGGAAGTCAGACCATTTCAAAATATTCTTTGAGTGAGAAAATCTGAAATTCCTTACACTTCTTCTTTGCTTAAGTGTAAAGCACTGTGTCCTTCTGCAGTAGGGTATCCCATGTGCAGAACTGAGAGATGAGACAAAGTCTAGACCCCACCTCCACCTACAACAATCATCAGCATAGTGACAATGGTGATAGAAGTACTATGGTTAAGTAGGAGAATAATTATTTTCAGAAAATATATGCTGAAGTATTTAGGGTTAAACTTTCCTACAAAAATGTTTAAATTGTTAAACATAAGTGAGGGACAAATCACTGTCCATTGGATCGTTCTCTCAATTTTTCAACAGATTTGAAAATTTTCAAAATTTTTAAAATGGGAGGGTGGAGTATATAAGAAAAATAAGGATAAAGCGATAGCTTTCCACTTTGCCTCTTTCCCTCCACTTCTTCCCAGATGTTGTGTTAATAAAACTGTGACAGTGACAGTGCTTTCTGCTTCAGTACAACCCCGCTGTTGTTCTTTCAGAGATGAGCTTATATTTTGGCTTTTTCTTCTCCTTTTATGACAAGAAGTCTTCCTTATTATTTTCACATATAACTTCTAAGGAAAACCAAGGTAGAAAATGGGGAAATGTCTATCCACCATGAAAAAGAATGAAACTTTTTTTTTAAAGCATCTAGAAGTGCATACTACTCATGACTCTATTTAGAAACAATATTTACTCTCTTTTCTCATCTAGTTTTCAACCTTTGTTCTGTGGGTGGTTTGGGGGAGGCAGAGTGAAGTGCAGCTGAATTCATATCTAAAGAAGATATTGTAGTGGGTAGAAGTAGGGAAGGAGGAATAAAAAGGTATCAGAAGAGTCTAACATATTAACAAGTATAGTTAGAAAGAAAGTGAATGGATTTGAAAATTTGTAGGACTATTAACTAGCCTCTGTTTCTGAAACTAGATATAGTTCCCTCAGTCACAAGTGTGCTTACTGTTCTGAATTGCTTTGGTATTCCTGAGGGAAAGGAGATATTAAAGTTTGTAGGGAGAAAGAGGAGTTAACAGGACCATGACAGTGAAATAAGATTAGAGATTGTTAAAAAGTGAGAAAAAAAAAAAAGGAGATGATAGTAATAGAACAGAAAGAAAGTTGGTGTTGATATTTTAAATAGTGAATTGTAAGAACTAAAACCAACATAATTTCCTCTTCCTTGGGTTACATAGGACTGAGATCAGGCACAGTTTCCCATTCCTGTGTTAAATGATACTGAGACTAAGCAAAAATGACCTAGTTGCAATAACTGTGAACCAGATAGCATGCTTATCAAAACTAACAGCTTGTTCATCAAAACTGACTTTGAGACTCTCACCTTGCTTTGCCCACCAATCCAAAGCTATTAATTATGTCATAAACTTTGCATACTGTCTAGTCCCAGTTTCCTTCCTTGTAAGATCCATCTTAAAATGACACATGACCGGCCCTAAATCTATATAAATAACCTTTCCAAATTTCCCCATTTTGAGACATTACTACTAAAATTTTGGCAAAGTGATATCCTCCCTTTCTGCAGTCCAAATGTAGCTTTGTTTAATCAGGTATTTCTGGTGGTCTTTTGAGAAGCTGACAGTCAATACATGGAAGAAGGATATTATAATTGTAGCAGTAGAGAGGAGAGGACTTAGGGTTCTAGGAAGAAAAGGCCTTTGGATAATTGTGAGATACAAAAAATGTGGGGAAACTAGAGAGAAGAGATTTGAGAGTTTCTAAAAATATACACAGTCCTAATAGTCAAGAAAGCTTGAGACATTTTGAGCAGAGAATTGCAAGAGAAATGTTTGGATTCCTTTCTTTCTGCAGAAAGTTGACAAAATATTAATTTCCTAAGATTCTGCACTAAAATTCTGTCAAAAGGTCTCTCCAGATCAGACTAAAGGCCAAATTCCTCTTATTACCTCATGAGATTTTATCATTTCTGGAAAGTGCTAAAGAGTCAACCTAGCACATTTGGGAGAAGCAAAGCAATAGTTTTGTGGGACTTTCCAGAGTCTTTCCAATACGTTCCCTCTTCTGCTAGCCCAAGGGGGCACTGTGTTCACAGCAATTACTCCGCTGAGTCAATATCAAAACCTCCAAGATCATCATCTTCAAGGTAGAAGTCAGGATCTCAAAATATTAAATGGTTTGTAGCTATTTTATATCAATAGAAGGTATGCTGTAATGCATACCTAATAATATAAGTCTTTGTTTGCTAATAACTGGAATACTAAAATACACAAAAAGAAAAATTATTATGCTTTCCTTTAAAAAATATAATGTACAGGTCAAATACTAATTCCTATTAGTGAAGGATGTAAGATATTTTCAAATGTCCAAGAAGTATTTTTAAAAGTCACAACATAGACTACAAAGAAAAAAATGAAAAAAAATTTTCCAAGTTAGAAATTAGGATGATCACATTTTCTGATCAGAATTTAATAAAACTATCAAGTAACAGCAGAATCACATACATACATACTTGTGCATATACACTCATGCACACACACACACACACACATATCAAGCAAATTGAAACTTAAAGAAAAAAAGGAAAAAAATTAACTAAACTCTTGGGTCAGAGAAATAAAAATACAAATATGCCCTTGAAAGTTTTCGTGCAGATGTGAGACCTATGAAGCTTAAGCTTCATAAACTTTGCGGTAAATCTTTCTCTGCATACAAATAATCAAAATGGGATCCTAGGAAGACAAATATATAGATGGACATAAATATAGAATTAGTGATATAGATAGATAGATATAGAATATAGTAATCTTTAATTATAGATAAAATTAATATCCAAATTAACAGAGAAATAGATGAACATATATGATCATGACAAACTAGATACTAAAAATACTATACAAAGTAAAAAAATAATATAGTAATACTCATTATTTGACACCATCTCTTTCCACTCTGACTTTCCCTCCATCACACTTGGGGTGGACATAGGCATTTTGGATACTTGGCTATTTGGAAGTTGAGTCAGAGATACATTTGGCTTGGTTTTAGTGGAATATATTTATGTAGTTTACAATTGTTTTCAAGTATAATCCAGTTACTGATAGAAGTCTAATGAAGGAAAAGCCTCCAGGCTTGAGACACACAGTGCAGGGCCAGAAAAAACCCTACAACATAAATGATTCTGTGGCACCTGGGGCTGGAAGTATGTGGATAATGAAGGAGGAACAAAATGTGTGTTTTATGAAGCCAAAATCTAGTTCTGTAGGAAATTCTTCCAAATCTTACAGCACATAAATAATAAAAATATGATAGAGATTTTTCCTAATTTGACAATAGTGCTAAATTCTCACACAACATTACATAACAAGTTGTGAAGCTGAAATAAACTTTAATAAACTATCAAGCAATCAAGATTTTAAAAAATTTCCATCAACCATGCTAGAGAAAAGATTGAACTACCTTTCTATGATCTCTATAAAAATAATGTTAATAATTATTGTCATATGAAGAAGTTATCAATGAGAGTACTATAAAATGTAAGAAAGTATTACAGAGGCATGTCAGAAAATTAATAAAAACATTATATTATTTTTTCCTGGATCTTGTGATTTTTGTGGCATTTACTATATTTAATATTTTTAATTTAGTATGATTACTTTTCACATTCTAAAAAAATTATTTATCATTGTACTTAATTTTGAATCTAAAATTTTGTAATTTTTTCTTAAACAGGGCCCTCAAATTTATATAAGCTTCCTATCAAAGCCTGGATCCACCTGTGTGTTTGCGTATGTGTGCATGTGTATAAGTATATAAAAAGAGAAAAGCAATGAAGGATACATATCAAATTTTCATGAATGATCACCTCTGAGAGAACTTCAGTAGAGTGAGGTTTTATACTATGTGATAGAAGGTTTCCAGTGTCTATTTCATATAATTATTTTAAAATCAAGTCCACTAGTCATTTATTCCTAATTGTACCTTAAGTTTTAGTATATTAAATATTACATATTATGTTTCCATGGCTAGTTTTGTTTTCTGTTTTCTATTTTATACCAGGTATGATTTTTTCCTTTCCACTTTCTTCTCATAAACACAATCTTCACACTACATAAGTAAGTATATATGTATGCTGTTTGCTTTACCATTGATTTTTTTCCTCTTCTCACTACTCTGCTTTTTAGTTCCACTATAGATTGCTTTATTTAAAAAAGATCCTATTAGTACTTTTAAAGTACTTATAACAAGAAGTTGATTTGGAACTTAGAAAGGTAAAGTAAATAGAAAAGAAGCCCAGCTCTATAACATACTGTGGAGATAAAAATAAAATAAGTCCAGACAGTTGTAGAGAAGAGCTAACATACTTTGCATCTGTACAATGTAGCTGACGCTGGAGCCACACTGACCCTTTTCCCTAGTGTTCTGAAGTAAAGCCACTTTAGGGATACTAGTCTATTATACAGACATCTCTGGGTGACCGCAGCGGGTAATAGATGTTGGATCTATAAAATTATGAAGAAGTTTTCTATGGTACATCCTACCACCAAATACCCATTCTCCATAAGGAAATCTTAGAGATTCTGCCAAAGTTTGTCTCCAACTGACATCCTGGTTATATAAACATCTTCTGAATAGATCCTGGCATTGAAAAGAGTTTAGGGTCAGTGTAGACCATTTCCCAACACTTCAGAGCTCAGGGAGCATTTTCTTTAGGAAACGCTACAAAGTATGCCAAATGGAATGCTGCAAAATCCCCCTTATACCTCTCATCCTTGGGTGTGAGGTTTCCTAGACTGTTATTTATGCAGATCAGAATGTTCTGGAATGATGAGGTTCTTTTTTCTTCTCACTTCCTCTTAGAATCGCAGCACTTGAAAGCCCCTCCCAGCCAGTTCCACACAATTGGCAAGGAGTTGTGGAAAGGCATCTTTCATTTGATCTCTGTTCATGTGGTCCCAGATCATAAGTTCCAGTAAATGTGGACTATGGGTTAGGCTCATTTATAAATTTGCTTATTCGCTCATTCATTTAACAAACACTTATTGCATTTTTTCAGGCACTGTGTAAACGCTGAGAAAATAGACAAGCTTAGGACGCAGTTCCTGCCCGTAAGGACTTACTTTCTAATGAGGAAGATAATGTGTAAATAGATAACTATGGAAAGATACCCTACATACTATAAGAGAGAAATACACAGAATGCTGTAAGAGCACAAAGGAAGAAACAACTAACTGTTGGAGACTTTCCTAAAGCAGAGAAAGTAACACGTGAGCAGCCAGGTGTAAGAATTTCTTCATTTGCTGACCACCAGGGAGAAGGGACTTGGATAGTGGGTTTAAATAATACTTACCCAGTTGTTTACCTTGAGGTATAAATGATTTAATTGTTAATGAGTAGACCTTTAGATCAAACATATAATTAAAGAGAAATAATTGTGTGGTACAACAAATGTTAAGCATCAAACAGTATTTATCATAGAAGAAAATATTTGGGGAGCAAGAGGCTTCTCTCTACACTGACACTATTCCACATAGGATCAACTCTGATACCATTTTCTCTTTGTTTAGATGTTCAGTCTCACTAATCTAAGCTGCCATAGTGCTCTATCTCTTCCTTTCATGTGGCATTTGTATTTATGCCTGAAATAAGCCATCCCTAGACAAACTTTTTTAATTTAAGTTTTACATCTCTTTTTTTTTAATCTCCTGAAATATCTTACCAGAGCCTTATATAGAAGTACTCCATAAATATTGATAGAATGAATAATTAATATAGAAGATAATACTGCAATTTGTAAATAATGTTATTCATTGGATTTATGTTCTTTTTCAGAATTGAGACATTGATCAAAGAAGTAATGGCAAGGTAAAAATGTAGACAATCAGAAGGTGAGGTGAGGGACAGCTGGTAGGTGGAGGTAAGATGCCATGCAGAGAATGTCGACACTCTCGAAGAGAAAGATTCCATTTCATTTTCATGATTCCCTTGGAGCAGTGCCAAGACCACCAAGATTTCTGTTTTAAATGTATTCTTATATCAGACCTCACTCAAAACTTATTGTGCATGAGTATGTACGCAATTACTTGCAAGGATCTTTAGAAAACAGACTCCTTTGTCACTAGTCCCCAGGCACTGTGACAAAGAGACTATTAAAAGACTCAAACTGGCCAAGATCCAGGAGGAAGTAGACAGGCTGAAAAGATAAGGCAGGTAGTTAATCTTCTGGAAGGTACTTCAGGTAAAAACAGTTTTGTTCACCCAGCTCACTGTCTCAAGTCTACTTTTGTTTGATTTGTTATCTTACCTGATGGGAAATCTATGTCTTGACATTGAATCACAAAGCAAGGAAGGCCTAGGTCACTAAATAAGGTTAATCAATGAAAGAGAAAAAAACCTTTAGTCAAACTTTATGCCAGAGCTAAAATCTGGGAAAAATTTGGCCCCATGTATAAATGGCTTTAAGTACATTTATTATGACTGGAGGAAAAGAGAAACCAATGAATTGGCAATGAGCTTTATTATTACAAAGCAATAATTTTTGCCATCATTCAATAATAACTCTAGATGAATATCTCAGCCAGAAAATTGCATTTATTGCAGAAAATTGTATTATATGTATTATCATAAAGATGACATCTCAATTGTCAAAAATATTAATGCTACCTAGGTAGACAGCATAGACACTACAGAATTATCAACTGATTGTTTCACAATTGTTCGCTAATGTGCCTTTACTTAGCTTGATATAAGCAAATATAGAATTTTAATAGAATTAATATCAGCTTGCAGGACAAGCTTACATATTTTTTATCATTTTCTAAAATGTAGCCTACATGATTGGTATGATGGCATTGTTTCCTCCAAAATGTTCATGAGAAAAAATTTACATGCTGTATAGCTGATACTGAGAGGTTTTTCTCGACACTATTTTTAAATATGCAATTTAGGGGATTTATATAAGACAGTCAGAATAATGCTATGGGCCTTGATAAAATGTTTGATTTGGGATGCAGAGGCTTGGAATTTTTTTGTACATGGGTATAGATTGAGAAATGGGTATGTGACTCACTCCAAGACATTGAGATCCAAACAGAGGTTTTCTGGGTTTTTCTAGAAGGGATGCTTTCTTATTTTTATGAGAATTTAAACAACTCTCTTTCTCTCAGCGTCATGGTGCATGGTTTGAAGTCACAGGGAAACAGCTAAGGATGAAACCCAAAACCAAAGAGGGAACGACCAAAGGACCACAAAGAAATTGAACTAAAGCCATTGAATTTTGCTGACTCTAAAGCTTCACCATTTAGACTTACATTAATGTGAGTATATAATTGCGCTATGTGCAGTCAATATCTTTCTGATACGTGCTTAGTAGATGCCTATTTAAGATAACTTAAGCATGTATTAGAGTTGCTTAATAACTATCTGACCAAGACAACCAAAACCAATGGGTAAGTCTTGACTGAATCTGCGGAAGAAGAGGGGAGGGGAGGGGAGGGGAGGAGAAAAAAACTAGATTTAAAAATATATATAAAATAATGCCACTCTTCTAATATTTTTTTCATTTCAGCAGAGGGAGCTAGGTAGAACTGAAGAAAGAGAAACACAAAGCCTCCAATGATGAAAACTTTTGATGGATTTAATTGTTTTCCCTTTAGACTAGAAATAGATGAAAAGTTATATAATCAGGAACCAAGAAATATGGTCAAAGTTTAGACTATAAATCAGAGGGCTTATATTATATATTCTACTTAAAGCTAATAATATAACATACATGGATTTAAAATAATAAAAATGTCAAAATTAGGATGAAGGAGGAGAGAGGTAATGTAAATGTAATTAATTCCTTATCCTTAATTTTGATAAATAAAAAGTGCACGTATAAATACATTGTTTAGTGTTAGGAATGTAACCTTCAAAAATTGGAGAGTGAAATTGGAAATAGTGACTGATGGAAGTGTAGAGGAGGCTTTTACTTTTTGATGTGCAATGGACTGAATGTTTGTGTCCCCCCCAAATTCATATGTTGAAAACCTAGCCCCCAGTGTGATGGTATCATGAGGTAGGGCCTTTGGGAGGTGGTCAGGTGATGAGGGTAAAGCCTTCATGAATAGGGTTAGTGCCCTTTTGAAAGAAACCCCAGAGGGCGCCATTGCTACCTTTTTACCGTGTGAGGATACAATGAGGAGATGGCAGTCTGCAACCCAGAAGAGAGCCCTCACAAGACACCAGCCACACTGGCATCCTAATCTCAGGCTTCCAGATTCCCGAACTATGAGAAAGAAGTTTCTGTTGTTTAATAAGCTACCCACTCTATAGTACTTTGTTATGCCAGCCCAAACTAAAACACAATGTATATGTTTCTATATTTTTATAACTTTTTTTCAAGTAAGCCTATTACTTTTATAATAATGGTTTTCAAAAAATCCGTTTCCCTCATGTTTCATAAAACCCTAAATTCATATTTGCTACAGCAAGTATGCAGCTTTTCACTTTTGAAATATGTATTTTCAGAAATCTGAAAATATCTCTAAATTGTTCCTATCATATGTTTTCTACACATACCCTTACACAACAAATTGATCTCCTTTTAAATTTTAACTAAAATTTTACCTCTCTTCAATTTGTGCTTAATTTTTGTAATAGTTGGAAGGAAGATATTCTTACAAAAGGACAGTTGAGCAAACCTTTTCTTGTTTCAAATATGCAGTAGATATTGAACCAACTGATATAATAAATCTAATCTACACCAAAATTTTAATTTTACTTTTTATATTCTCTAAATTTATTGCCTTACTAAGAAAACCGCAATTTTAGTTCCATTACCAAATTAGCATTTGATTTTTATTTATTTACTTATTTATTCTTTGAAATGGGGTATAGATCAAGAAAGGTTTTTATTTATTTTTTTCAAAATTTTAAAATAACCTTTATTTTAGAGCAGTTTTAGAGTTATCTAAAGTTCAAATAGAAAGCACAGTTTCCTTGCACCCCCTTACCCAGCCATAAACACACACATAGGTGCACGCACAGAGTTTACCCTATTATTAACATCTTGCATTAGTGCAGAATATTTGTTACAACTGATAAACCAATATTGATACGTCATTACTAAAGTCTACAGTTTATATTAGGGTTCATTCTTTACATTACTTTCTAAGAGGTTTGACAAATGTATAATTACATTTATTCACCATTACAATGTCATGCAGAATAGTTTTATTGCCCTAGAAAATCTTCTGTGATCCACATATTCATCTCTCCCTCCCTCTCCCTGAATCCCTAGCAACCACTGATCTTTTCATTGTCTCCATAGTTTCCTTTTCCAAAATTTCATAGAACAGAAATCATATAGCATGTAGACTTTTCAGATGGGCTTTTTTCACTCAACAATATGCTCTTAAGTTTCCTCCATGTCTTTTTGCGGCTTGTAAGCTCATTTCTTTTTATTCCTGAATAATATTCCATCATTTGGATATAGCACAGTTTGTTTATTCACTCATCTCCTGAAGGACATCTTGGTTGCCTTCAACTTTAGGCCATCATGAATAAAGCTTCTGTGAACATTTGTGTGCAGGTTTTTGTGTGGACATAACTATTCAACTCATTTGGAGTAAAAGATTTTTTCCACAAAACCCTTCATAACTGATTAGGTGTAGACGATGTGGAATAGAGAACAATCAAACCTCTGTAATGTCTGTTCCCTGTGGTAATAGAGGCTCACTCACTGGTTAAGTTACTCATTTGTGTATATCAGTGAATCACAGTCTATGTGTTCAAATTTGTTTCTCAGTAAAGTTACATATTATTTTATATCATCAGCCTTCAATATCAATGAAATATAGTTGAAACATCAAATGTGAGGTCTGTCAAGTTAAATTTCTATTATATCCAAGAGCTAGCTCCTCTTCATACACTTTTTATATAAATCTAGTAGTGTTTAAACTTAAAATTAACACCTTGGCCAGCGTGTGGTCAATTTCAAAATATCCAATCATCCAAAATATAAGTTACTTAAGTTAGTTTTGGGGTTATGTAAAATAATCTGTGCCTATTTAGAATTTTTTTCAAGATTAAACACTATAAAAGGATTTGACTTTTAGCATGCATATCAGTAAGTCCATAGTATTATTTGTGCTGTTCATTGGGATTTTACTACTTCTTATTAACCTGATGTATCTTTATGATTGGTATCATTGAATAAGATGCACTATTATATCATGCCATTAAAATTCATTACTGCAGTGCCCCACTTACTATAGAGTTTACTTTTCTCTTTAATGTGTGACCAGTTTTTATTAACTACATATAATAAACAAAATTTTATTGGGAAGTTATAGAAGTTTATGCAGAAATAAGGTAGAAATGAGAGGCAAGGGTAATAAACAGTATCAACAGGATAAAAAATCAATAAGCAACAACAATTAGTATTGTGGACAATTAATTAGAAACTAAAGTTTCTATGAAAAAATTATTTCCATAACTAAGTGGCCCTCATTGCCTTTTCCCAGGAAACTCTCTTTATCCAAACTATTTGGTGGTGGGGGTAAGTATTTTTAGAGTTCTTTTTATGAATACAAGAACTAGAATCATTTATTTTTATGTTCATATATCTATAATTGGCTACTATATTACTCACAAAAGTCTAGATTATGCTAAGGAAACAAAACACCCCTAATATCTTACTGACTCAATACAACATCTGCTTTACACTCACACTAAATGTCTATTGTTGCGCTCTATTCCACAGTCATTCAGGGACCCTGGCTGAGAGAGGTTTCGTTATCTTGAAGGTATTTTCATTTAGAGCCTTGCTCCTCAAAGTGTGGCCTGAAATTCAGCATCACTGGCATCATGAGGAATTCTGTTAGAATGCAGAGTCTCAGATCCCAGATCAGACCCAAGCTTTTTAACAAGATCCTAAGGTGATATGCAAGCATATTAAAATTTGACAAGCATTGGGTTGGAAGACATGGTCTCTTGGATCACCATGCCAGGTGAAGGAACATGTAAAACTCAATGGAGGCATTTTATTGCCTCAGTCCAGAAGTGACAAAATCACTTCTCTTCCAGCACTATTGACCACAACAAAATCTGACCTTATCTAACTACAAGGTGGTTTGGGAATGTAGGTGAACACCTGGAATATTTGATGAACATCACTATCTCCACACAGCTTCACTAACCTAGATTGATAATAAACTCTTTGAATGATTATGAGTGAAAACTTTCAGAATTCTGAATGTGAGGGCTATTCAATTTCACCTAACAATTACAAATTTATCTTTTCCATTTTTGTTAATATGAATAAGTAATGTAACTGCTTCATACCAAATGATGCAGTAAATTTGATTAATCTGTGTACTCAATTCAGATGTTCTAGGAAAAATTCCAATTCTACTTAGCTTCTTTTTCATCATAAACATTGATGTTCAGGGTCAAAATTGATGTATATGTGGCACAATATTTACATACCCCAAGAAGTTCCTGGATCATTTATGCACTTTACCTTCTTCGAACAAACTGAAGTGAAATTACTTATAATCCTGAGGAAATAAATTCAACATCAATGATCATTTTTATTCAAAGCCAATATTATAGCTCAATATATTTTCCTGAGGTTAACAGAGTCCTGTGTGTCACTCATTGCCACAACATAGTACCAGAGATGAGTAGGTAAACTTGAAATAATATACTGGGCAAGAGCAGAGTCTATGAATGAATGAAGGTCAGTTATTCTCTATGAGATTGCATGATTCTAAGAAACTTCATAAGCTGTGCCATGCTCAGAAACAAAAGTGAAGGACGAGCTAATGACGTAACAAGGAACAGAGATTTAACCAAAAATTATAGGTCAGTATAACTTAATTTGGAATATGAAGTTTAAGAATAGTCTGGAGATATTTTTAATGAACAGGCACAAAATATCAAATTCATTCATTCATTCAACAATATTTATTCTCATTTGTGCTATGAGTAATCTTAAAGTCACTGCCTAGTTTTTCTCCCATCATTACCCTGAGCTGTTAAATTTTTTCTTATATTTTACACCTTTTGAAATAATGCAAGTTAATACTAAGTGCGTCAAATAATTAAATTTCTTGTAATAGATGATCAAACATAGAACATTCATACCTCATCTCAGAATCAGGAGTAATTGTCTATCAAAAGACGCAGCATCCCAAGGACCAGCTTAATTACTTAGGACACATAGAATCACATATCCTTTAAGTTGGGGACATCATAGCATAGTTGAAGTCCTATGATATGAATTCAAATTCTGGCTCTGATGCTTATCACCCTGGGCTAGCTACTTAACCTCTCAAACCCTCATTTTCCTCATCTATATATTGATGATAAAAATATCTATCCCCTTTGTAGAAAATGGGTATAAAAGAATTAGTGCAGGGCTCAACACCTGGTCAATGTTCAAGAAATGGTAGCTATTATAATTTCAGAAATAAATTTTTGTTTATTACATCTAACATCCCAAACAGTATAGGTGCCATTGTTGTGATGTTTCTGAACAAGATTTATCCAATCTCCATTAGAACATTTCCATTTACAGGGAGCTCAATACCTTACAAGGTTGGCCAATCCATTAATGGACAAATCTAATTTTTTAAATATTTTTTTCTTTTGTAAGTCCCATCTTATGTGTATCAATCTTTTATTACTTATATATTTGGTCCTATTAATGCCTTCTAGGGTAATCCAATATAAATGTACTTATTTTCATTTGATGTCAAAAGTAATAGCATTAGGAATATTCTTTGTGAAAGGTTATAATCTCATTAATTCCATATGGCCCACATTACAAAGGCCTCCTTTAGGGTACTTTTCCTAGGCTTAGTCCACAAGATGTTCAAAGAAGTGCTTAAGCCATTGGTTGCTGCATAGATAAGCAACTGTAGGTCATGCACACAACAAATTTCAGGTACCTGCTACAGGAAGAAAAATGATGCTCTTCTGAGAACTGTTCATTCATTGCTTCAACCTAGGTTTGCGTAATACAAGCTTGTCTTAAACAATCTCACATTCTGCAAAATTGAGCACTAAAAGTAACAGGACTCATGGAAAAAATGGAATTGGGACTATATATGAACTTTGTGACCAGAGAACTAACAAAAACCATAATAGCCCTAATAAAAGATACTGGTAAAGTTAAATCTTTACTAGCATCACTGTCAGAAAATCTTTTGCAATATTATATACCCTGTGCCTCCTGCTTCCAGACATACGTTTTAGAAGGCATTCATTTTTGAAAGGCTTTTCATCAAATTCTTCTTTAATACATTATTTTATTTCAGGGTGAAGTTTCCCCACATCTGCCTTATCCACACTTCCCCAGATAGCTGAACATAGGGCAAAGCCTGGCAGTTCTTGAAGCAAGTGAACAGCTACTTCTTGTTCTAAAGGACAGCACTTCTGAGGTTTTTCTGCCCTTTTTTATTATTAGCTCTTTGTTTGTTGTAAAAAAATGGCCTTTTAATTTTGAGAAGCTTGCTTCAAAATATTAGCAGGTGGGAAATAATTGTGCATGAGCCAATATAGCCTCCACATTACACCTTTACAATTACTTAACGTACCAACAGTATGTGAGGTGGTTCCAATCAAAGAAATATGCTATAGAGTACCAGGCATTTCAAACAATGAGAATTTGATTTCTTCAGGTACCTTTCAATAAACACAAGCACAGAGACCCTCCCCAAAATCATGGAGCACATTGGTCCTTGACCCTGGAAATCATGGACAAATGGCACCCATTCACTCCTCAAAAAAAACAGTATGTATTTAAGAAGTTGAGATGAGTAGAGGGCATTGTAAAATTTACACACCACTTACTTCCAAAAATGACTTCAGGTAACTGCCAGAGAGAAAGGGCCACATGCCAAAGAGAATTTCATGCTCTTTTTGTTTGTCATAACATATAAATCAGACATAATTTCTACCTAAATTTTAGTGGCTTCAAATGGATAGAGAGCTTAGTGATTAAGAACATAAATTTGGGACTGAAACAAATTTAGGTTTGAATCTTGGCTTGTTATTCCTTAGCTGTATGACATTGAGCTATTTGCCTTCTCCAAGCCTCGGTTTCTTCCTCTGTGAAATGAGGCTAATAATATCTCCCTCACAAAGTTCTCATGGATAAGATAATGTCTGTAAAACAACACAACAAATTATAACTATGAAACATATAATTATTTATTTTTATTATTATTACGTTTTTTTCAACAGTGGCTCTCATTCAGTACATTCATACATCCAAGCAACATCCATGAAGAGGCATATATCAGAGATATTACCACTGCAATAAAGAAAATATCACAATAAAACAAGTTATACAAATTTTTTGGATTCTGAATGCATATAAAAGTTATATTTATACTGTGGCTACTAAGTGTACAATAGCATTATGTCTAAAAAACAATGCAGATACCTTAAGTTAAAAATAGTTTGTTGCTAAAAAATGCCAACAATCATCTGAGTCTTCAGAGAGTTGTAATCTTTTTGCTGGTGGAGGGTTTTTCCTTGATGTTAGTGGCTGCTGTCTGAATGGGTGATGGTTGTTGAAGGTTGCGGCAGCTATGGCAAGTCCTTAAAATAAGACAACAATAAAGTTTGCCACATTGATTGACTCTTCTTTCATGAAAGATTTCTCCACAGCATGTGATGCTCTTTGATAGTCTTGTACCCACAGTAGAACTTCTATAAAAATTGCAATCGTCTCAAACCCTGCTGCTGCTTTATCAACTAAGTTTATTCTAAATTCTTTGTTGTCATTTCAACTATGTTCATAGCATTTTCCAGGAGTAGATCGTAAAGAAGCAACTCCTCATCTATTCAAGTTTTATCATGAGATTGAAGCAATTCCATCACCTCTTCAGGCTCCACTTCTAATTCTAGTTTGTTTGCTATTTCCACCACATCTGCAGTTACTTCCTCCATGGAAGTCTTGAATTTCTCAAAGTTATCTATAAGGGTTGGCTTCTTCCAAAATCCTGTTTATGTAGATATTTTGACCTCCTCCTGTGAATCACAACCGCTTATTGACATCTAGAATGATTAATCCTTTCCAGAAGATTTTCAATTTACTTAGCCAAGATCCATCAGAGGAATCACTATGTACAGCCTTGATGCAGAATTGCCACAAACCTTCAATTTGTAAAAAATGCAATGTCTTTGAGGCCCAAAAAGTGGAAGCCAAATAAAACAAGGTGTGCCTGTATATGTAAATGGTTTTGAAATTTTTAAGTTACAAAAGAAATTTATTTTTGAGCTTCTATAGGTTCCACTTTCTTTTTAAAATGCTCGCACAAACTTGTAACATATTCTAGCATCCTTTGGCAGTGCTGAAGGTCATTGAAATCACATCATAGTTATTTGAAGCCAGATAGGTAAAAGTGAAATGTCAAGTCTAAAAGGAAGGCAGAAAACTCACTTTGTTTAGTCAATAAAAGTGATCAGACCTGGTTATCTTGCCTGCTTCTTTCATTAGCCATGGAGACACTGGAGGTCATAGCTTAAGCTGTTTCTAACACAAGATCAAAGAAAGAACCTCTTTCTGAGTATTAATATTTCAACAACCAGTTGATAAACCTAGCTTCCTAAGTGCATTTGTGAGAAAAATAAAAGAAACATGGACACTGGCCAAACTATTTTTCTCCTTTTGATTAGTTTCAAACTGAAACTTTTAATAAGGACCCTGGTTTGTTTGTGAGTCAAGAAAACACATCTCAGTCTGAAACAGTATATTCTGTTCTGGCAAATACTAGATGGTGCCACTTCAAATCACTACCTGTCCTTGGGCTCTTTCTACTCCAAGTGTCATCACTGGACCTGCCTCACCTGGGAGCTTGTTAGACACGGAAAAATCTTGTATCCTACCTAGAACTACTGAATCAGAATCTGCAATTTGAACAAGATTGCAGGGTGATTCCAATGCAGGTATAGTTTGAGAAGCACTGCTGTGTGCACGTCTCTAATTTTGGCACCTTTCCCTTTCATTTACTGTCCTCCAAACAGCATCCCAGAGGCCCCCACCACTAACACCTGGGTAATGTTTAACGCAACCTCTACTATAACCCAATGCGTGTATTCCAAAAAAATGCGTGTTCTTCAAAATCACACTAAAGTAACAGGTCGATGGGAAAAATAGGGTTGGCAAGACCATTCAAATTCTAGGTTACTTGGTAACCAGAGGCAGGCGCCATCCAAAACTATAATTGGCACCACCAGAGACAACTTGTATAGCCAGGCAGACACTCAGCCTGGCTGAAGACTACTTCAAAGACATTAAAAATTTGCAATAAACAATAAAGTGGAAATGCTGGCTTACAGGTGCAGAGACAGTACTGATGAAAGTGGTGCTCTACCCATAAGAGGATAAACAACCTACTAGAGGTAAAAAATCTGGGGTTTAGCTTTCTGGAGATGGATACACAGGTGCAAGAGCTCATTTCTCATTGTCTTAAATATCGCCTACAGAACTCCTATCTGTGTAGCCTCCTAGCTAATGGATTTTTTCTTTCCCTGCAGAAGTTTTAATTATACTCTTGCTACACCAGCTCTCTTTTCCTAGGATTAGACACTTATGAACCAATGTAACTTTGCTTTTATATTGACATCATTCTCATATATATAAATGACACCAAGTTCATAGTTCTTATAGAAACAGGTACAGTCTTTTCTATTAGAGGAAAAGCAAAATTACCTCATGAACTAATTCTTACTAAGGTGTTAAGGACTCATTCTAGATGTATTTGAAAAGAGCAATGTATAATATTCAGAAATCAGTTTGAGTGATAGAATTTAAGATATTATAGAGAAGATGTATTTTAGCAGAGGTCCATCTCAAAACTTTTCAAACCATACAACACAAGCAAATACTTAAACCCTGCTGTTACCTTTTTTCCTCTCTTCCTTTATTCTTTCTGCCTACCTTCCTCCAACTGTTATTCATGCAGCATCCACTATGTGCATGGCACTGTGCTGGATGCTATAGATAAAAGGCATCTTATAATGGGAAGACCATTTTAAGAAAACTATTTAGAGATCAAGAGAAGAGCCACAAAAACTGATCAAAGTTTTATATATATATAATAAAATCTATACAGAAACATTAGAGGGAAACAAGTTATTTATCCTGAATAGATCTTCAATGGGTCACCTCGTGAGCGACTGCAAGTATTGGAAATGCTATTTGATCAAGTAGGTTATCCGGCAGTTCTCACGGATATTCCAGAGAGAATAAAGAAAGTGACTTAAACTGAGAAAAGGGCTAGTGATTAGGTGTTTAAAGGACTATCCTAAAATGAGAGATATTCAATGTTGTAATGGGAAATAATGCTTGAAATATAGAAAGATCAAAATCAGTAGGCTTACAGAAGGATTATACCCAATAGAAAATCTGACTCCATTTCTCCCCAATACATTTTATCTTGCACTTTCAGAGTAGTTGCTAGTAATTCACTCACATGAAGGAAGCAATAATCATTTCGGCCAGACACAAATTACACCAGTGGTTTGGTCCACATGATTCTGCTCTGGGTGAGGTAGGACGGTAATGCCATCCATTAGCCCTGTAGTGCCTTGGCTGTCAGAACCTCCCCTTGTGTGTGACACCATCACCATTGTCTTTATCATCACTGTCATCACCAGTACACTGCAAACCTTTATTAAGGCATTTACTATGTGTTTGACATTCAACTGCACTTAAGAGCGTCAGATGCATTCTCTGATCTGAAACTCAAAAATTAAGACTGCCCCAGCCCAATACCCACATGGGTGGGAGGTGGCATATGGGGAATTGTGCAAGTGAGAGACTATTTTACCTCATGGCTCACTAAAATGAGTTAGCCTGAAATCCTCCTCCTTTTAGGTAGGCTAAATTCTGGACTGTTGCTAGTCATTTTAAGTATTTTAAAACCAGTTAGTATAAAGATATTTCTGTCTTAATTTTGAATTTATCATAGGTATACATCAAACTGATAACATTTAATTGCTAATAGGATAGTTTTGCATCCTTATGGCTGAACAAGTCTTTCCCTCAAGGAATTAAGCTTCATTACACTGCTGAAACAGTGGATAAGACTTTGTTCAGCTGTTCCAGAGTGACAAGAGTCAGGATGTACCTATACCTGCCAGAAGTCCAAATTCAGTGTGCATCTTCTCCATATATCTTGTCTATTTCTCCTCAGAAAACAGCTTCTTTTCCATGACAGGGAGTTCACATGTCTGCCCCTAGATAATCTAGCACTCTTTCTCCTTGGCTACTAATGCCCCTTACACACTTCCTATTCATCCTAAATTGTCTAGATTACCACTTCTATCTCTTATGCCAGAATTGGGGGATTGTAGAAAGTACGTAGCTAACCCACCATCATATACACACACACTCTGTTCTTCATTTGTCTGTGTGTGTTTGTCTATGTGGGTTTGTGGTGTGTATATTATATGCATGTCTATAATACACTGCAAGAGCGAGAAATTCTCTTGTTCCAACAAGAAACAAGAATAAAGGAAGGTAATTTTTAAGATCTGTATCCAATATGTTATTTAACTCTAACCTATATAATGTTAATTGCTTTGCATTATAGTTATAAATAATTTTAGTATCTTAATTGCCAAGATCAATATCTTTCTAATTTTGATATCAATCTCTTTCTTTACTACCTTAAACAAAAAGTATCTCTAAAAGTTACTGGGAAATGTATGGTTCATTTTTCTTCAGTGGAAGTACTAATACATGTGTTGGTCTTGGTATGTTTATATTTCATTAACAAGTCTTATTAGTTTTAAGATTATTTTTCTAATGTGTGTTGTTTGAAAATTTTAAGTAAGCTTTCCCAATGATTTTTTTCACTCACTAAGAATAAAGAGATGAAAGAGATTACCAGATAGATTTACAGATTTTCTAAAAGTAGGACTTAATTTATAAAATAGGTATCATACTTTTTCTTAAGAAAGTAGGTAAATATCTTATGCAAATATTTGTATAAATTAAATACAGAAAAAAGCTTTATAAATGACAAATTTTAATTTCTGAAATTTTGGCACACTTAATCTAGCAAATAATACTTAAATCATGACTGACTTCCAAAAAACAAAGTTTTTAAGTAAGCCTCTAAACAATTTGGGAATAAATTTATTTAATGGAATCAACTTGGAAAGTTTTCCAAAAAAGTAAAATTTACTAATTTTGAGAGATAAAATAGAACAAAATGTATAGTTATATTTTCTCTAATCATTGTAAGTAAAGTGTCAGGACAATGCTGAGTTTTAATCTACCCGTTTTTAATATGCAAGAGTTTTAACACAGGATAAAGAATAAAACAATTTCTTCCTTTTCTGTTTTTATCTCTTGGTTTCATAGAAACATAAACTCAGAAAGTAGGAAGAACTTAAGAGGTCAATTAATCCAACTTCTAGTTAATGATTGATGAATAACCTCTATAGCATCCCTTTACACAACAGCTTCTGCCTGAAAATACTCTGTGAAAGAAAAATTGTTACTCTTAGCTGTCTTGGATTGATAATTTTTATAGAATTTTCTTTAGATGGCAGCATTTAATTTCTGTGAAGACTCTATTCCCAGAACCCAGATTGTTCTCTTAAATGATCGCTTTAGATGAGAGACAAAATATATTTCATTGATAAAGTTTAGGCTTGAATATAAATGTTCTCAAGCCATTTAAGTTAGAAAGATATTGAATCTGATCGAGAGAGCTTGATCTGGCTTGGCCATGGGCATGTGTACCTAAACTTTGTGTGTTAAAGTTCTTTCATCTCTCAACAGCCTTACTGCCATTTCCAGTTCATATAGACCAGACTACAAACTTCTCATATATTTTCTCAGAGATTTAATATCTGTTTCCTTCAAGGCAGTGATCTGTACAACATGCAGATGTTTTCCTTTCCATTCTTTTATTTCAAAGTATCATCAGTTCCTCAAATGCCATTTTAGCAGAAGACCACATTTGCCTTCCCTCAGGTCCTCCATTCCCAGGATTCTGTCACTGGTGTGATTATTCTCAGCACAAGGAATCTTAACTCTTTTAATGACTTCCTTCCATAGAATAAATCACAGGCTTTACTGACTGATCACTCAAATCAAATGGAAATTCTTTCTCTTCTCTCAGGTCTGGTCTTCTCCGGGCCCGTGTCTTTTAACCCCTGATGAACAAAAGTGTGTTTTCAGAAAGGTTTCTCACGCCCTTTCTTAGAGTCTTTAGGAAAATATTAATGAATTCCTTCTATCTCTGGATTTTCTGTTTAAACTCCCCAAAAGAAAGAATTTAGTTGGTTCAAGCAGTGAACACTCAGGATATTGAACTCTAATGAGGGAGATTTCATATTTTAATACTTCATATGCCAGCCTCAAGATTGACCACTCTAATCTTAGGGACCCAGCCCCGGTCCCAGCACCTGCAGCCAGCATGGGGATGTTCATGTGTTATGACATGTCTTGATTTATAAACAAATGTAATGGGCAACTCAGAATAAGGATAGGGGCCATATAACTGAGCAGGAGTCAGTACGGCTCATTGAATATAGCATATATACCAATAAACCAAGTCAAGGGACCATCAGGCAACTTGAGCACAATTAGTATACATCACAAGAGTTCAGAGCAACACAAAGGCGAGGTTTACATTCTGCCAAAAAATGATTTTTACACGGAAAAGATGACAACACAGGAAAAAGGAGGAGGGCATAGGCAAAGGTAAATCTAGGTGGCCAGAGGGGTTTGGCTGGATTGATTTGTTACTATGAGGTACTGTTTGGACCCCAGTCATTTATCTGCTGGCTTTGACTTAAGCTTCAGGCATCAACTTAAATGCTACATTCTTACTCAGAGTGTCCTTCTCTAACCCCTATTCTGAAGAACCACACTTTTATGCTTTCTCATACCATCCTGGGTTTTTTTTCTTTATAATATTTATCAAATATTTCAATTATTGATTTATTTGCATATTTACTTATTTGGCATTGTGGTTAATTAGTATATTGCTGTGGAGGAAGACTGTCTGGATTCAAATACTAGTTCTACCACTTACTAGCTGAGTGACCTTTGGCAAGTTTCTCTGCATCTCAGGATTTTTTCATTCATATAATGGGAATAATAATACCTGTCCCCACAGGGTCATTGTGAAGATAAAGTGATATACACTGTTTTTATATATTTCCAAATATAAACCCAATGTCTAGTATATTGCTTGGCATAGACTAGGCACTCAAAATTTGAAGGTGATCAAGTTCTTATAAGAACTACAGGGACTTGAATTTCACTGTGATGAAGTGAAACATGCAAATAACTTTTCTTTGTTGCAAGGTCCTCAAAATGCCACTATGTTAAATTCTGGACAGAGTATTGATGGATTTCAGGACATGCTACTCAAAATGTTTTAAGGTAAAGGAACTTGAGAAAGGTCACTCTCTGCCTTCTCTTACTTATCTCCCCTAAAGCAGGTCATAAGACCATCTTTTGAGAGGTGGCCTCCCTATACCCAGAGGAAAGGAACATCCTTATCTCTGAAGACACAGGGTCATAGAGAACAATCTGAACAAATAGGCTAAGTTCCTCCCAATTTATTACCATTAGATCAGACTTTTCTATCCAATCATACTTCTCCATGACTATCCACTACTCTATCAAAACTAGCATTAAAAAATATACAGATTTACCTGTTTCTTTAGGTCTTCATTTCTTTATGAATGCTCCTATGCCACATAAAACTCATATTAAATAAATTTACGCACTTCTCTCTTGCTGATGTGTCTTTTGTTATAGGGGCCTCAGCCATGAACCAAAGATGGAAAGGAAAGATATTTCTTTTCTCCAACAGTATTATATTAAAAGTTATTTCCAAGGACTAAAAGAGAATGTGAGGGGAAAGTTAAATATGCTAAGAGCTTGTTTCATTGAAAGAGGAAGACCAAACTCAGCAATTTCCCAGTAATGTTTATCATACATATTGATAAACAATGACATGTTAACTAATAGAACATTAGTAGAATAAATTTTAAAACAACACTTGATTCTGGCCTTTACCCACACACAAACTTACATTTTCTAATAGACTAGGTACTCACTTATTCTCTTCTTCAAATTATAAACACTTAATATTTCAATTTTAAAATATCTGAGCTATACTAGTGGTTATGCTATGACCCAAAATAGCAAATGTCTAATCAATATTGCATTTCTAGTGTAGAGGAACTGGGGATTAGTTATAATTATAGATTATAGGATTACTGATTTTCTTAAAAAGTATCATTATTTCTTTGACAAATGATGTTAGTAAAAATTTCTATTTAGTAGAGGTGTTAGGGGATTTGTTTTCATGAATAGGAAATATTGGTAATTTCTAAACCAATTGGTGATGTGAAATCGGATGTAATTTAGAAGCTTAAAGTATTCTTTAAAATGTTTTTCAAGAAATTTAAAAATACTCTAAAATATTTGGCTTTGACTAAACATTTATTTAGAATATTTTATGAATAGACCATAGAGATGCACATCAGTCCATGTTTAATCCAAAATAACACAGATTTTCAAACTGATTGTTTGAGAAACAATGAGATTTCATGACTGGTTTAGTATGAGCAGAAATCGTATTTACTATTGATCAAAATAGACTTAACATTCCCCTCAGCTTAACTAAAGTTTAATCAAGCTTATTCCTGACTCCAGGCTTCTGACCATTCTTTTCTTACAGCACTTACTTTAGAAAATTTGTAATTGTTAATTCTTTCTCTAACACTTTGAGATGTAAACCTTTTTAATACATTAACTACCCTGTGAGTTGTATTTAACTCACACTAGTTTTGAGCCTGGGGCCTTGTGAAGCATACGTACCTCACACCTCTTTACCTTGGGAGCCGCTTGAACTATTTTTCAAGTTGCATCTACCTCACGCACAGAAAACAATAAAAAATAACAAATTTTTCATTAAATTAGAAAAGATTGCTTTGTTTTTGAAGTTTTTATTCTATTTTCATAATAAAACACCGTGGCCCCAGGGAAAACATTTTTTTTTTCCCTAGTGTGGCAGTCAATGTGTTAAAAACTTCTTGCCACTTTCACAACCTAGGAATGTCTGTCTCCAAGACCTGGGAACCACCTGTCAGAAATGTAATCATCAAGGAAGACAGCACCCCCCTCCCAGTTTCTGTGGGAGGGTAGGAGCCTAACTTTGATAGGCACCAATTAACAAACATAAATGGCTTAATCACACACACAAAAAAATGTGCACATCAATAACATGATGTGCTGGGCAGATCCCGTTCATCAGCCTCCCTGCTAACATCCTGTCAATGCTTTACTATTAGCTCACTTCAGTGCTTAAAAACCCTTTCATGTTTTGTTTCAGTAGGATTGAGTTCAAGCTCTCTCCCCTATTGCAACAGCCCAAATAAAATCTCCCTTGCTTGTTTAACTTTGTCCAGTACACTTCATGCTTTAACACATGAAAGATATGATCCTAAACAGACAAAAACGCATTATGTGAACTGTTGCTGTTACTATTGTCTACGGTGATCAGCTGTAGCCTACCTGGACTATCTAGCTGGTTCTCCACAGCCTATTATCAGGGAAAGCTTATTTAAATAGACCAACCTCATTTTGCCTCCTGAAATGTGAGAGGCTTGATTGAACTGAAAGAAGAAGGATGAAATCTGCATGCCAGTTCTAGATCTCAGTATGGACTCTACCAGGAAGAAAGGGATGCAGCACCCCCTCCTTGAGTGGAGAGCCCAGGAAAAAAGAGGAGCTCAGTGGATCACAGACCATAATGTTATGCTTTAGTCCAACATATTTCCAGATGAACAAAAAATCCAAATTACTTCCTGAAGGACAGAAAAAGAAATCCTTACTAGCCAAGAAATAAACAATCTTCACACAAGACCTTCATCTTCAAAAGTAAATGCTATTATACAGAACTGTATTTCTAAGCAAAAACCTTTTTGTAGTTACTCATCCCTTTGTATGTGGGTGATAATTTACTGATACTTAGTGAATGAGATGGATAAAAGAATATTGAGAGAAAATTAGACTGTGTGTGCCAATAATAAATGACTGTTCTGTCTTTCATTCTTTCTTATTCCTCAGCAGACTATTAATTTACTAAAGCTACAGAATAGCCCTTGCTCCAGGAGCTGCCTCTGCAGATAGAAGAAAGTTGTCAATGTACATAAATATATGTAAATATATTGGTGAGACAAATGAGGACAAAAAGTTGTAAACTTTTGCAAGTGTCCATGCTCTAAATTAGCAATTATTGTTTAAAACTACATGACTGTCTTAGTCTGTTTTGTGTTGCTATAACATTGCTACAATAGAATACCTGAGATTGCATAATTTACAAAGAAAAGAGGTTTATTTAGCTTACAGTTCTGCAGGCTGGGAAATCCAAGATCGGGCAGCCCACTTGGTGAGGATATCATGTTGCTTCTTAGCATAGCAGGAAAGTGGAAATGCAAGCAGACTCATACAAAGAGAGATCAAACACTTTACAACAACAAGCTCTCACAGTAACTAACCCAATCCTGTGAGAACTCCCTCCCTCCCAGGAGACTGCATTAACCCCTTCATGAGGGCAGATCCCTCATGACCCAAACATACTTTAAAGATCTCACCACCACTCAACACCATTACACTGGGGACCAAGCCTCAGCATGAATTTTGGTAGGGACAAACCATATTAAAACCAAAGCAATGACAACACAAAACAAAACAAAAAGATCTTATTAATAAAAGTGTAGCTACTGCTATCCTATTATTAACTCAAGATAGAAATCATACAAAGGTAAATAACAATTCTGGAGAATTATTCTGAAAAATTAAGCTTAAACAATTTTATGTGAAAGGGAGGATGGTACGATTCAGTGAAAAATGTAGAATTATATTTAAAATTTTCAGTACAAGCTGGAGACAAATTTTAAGTTAAAACTGTTTAGCTACTTTCTCTCTAATCTTTCTCTCTTTCTACTGATCCTCTTCTCTCCTTCTGCTGCATCTGGGAAGGTCCCAGCCCTGGTCCCACTGCCTGGATACCTGCACTTCACTCTGAGCTTCTTCCTGACTGAAAGTTCTCAAAAGCAAAAAACAAAATATCCGAAGTTTAACTTTAAGGTCTTTGAAGGAGACTGTTTTAGGTAGATGGCACTCTTCCTGTACACTTTAAATTTCAATAACTAGATCATTGCTGATGCCACCCATTTGTCAATAGATGTTTTATACAATAATAAACAGCTTACATGAATAATTCTAAAACTTTCAAACAATCAGAAAATTATAATGATTACCAATAATATACTTCAGAACTTTGAAATGATTCTAATGATTTATATGAAATAAAAAATTTTAAATATAAAACTTCAATACCATATAAACTTTTAACTTGCCCCAATTTGGAAATAAAGGTGCTAAATTTCTCTTGTGCTTAATCTACCTTGGCATTCAAAAATGTGTAGGAACAGAGGAATTTTTCTTGCATTTTAAAGAACTCAGAAAGACCTGAAGATAGGAGAAGATACAAAATAAGATAGAAATTTGGCCTTGGATTGATCACAGTTTGAGAGACCATGACAAATGTTCCACTATTTGAGGACGAGGTAACAATAAAATTCTAAGTGATGATCAGTGCTTCTTGTTAAAAAGAGCAGCAGGTATAAAACCCAACTTTGCCATTTCTTCATATTATACTCCATATTTTTTAAGACTAGTCAAGTGCAGTAGTGAGAAGGGGGGAAAGCAGCAGAACAAGGAGTTCAATCTGTAACTGACTGTGAACAATCAAGTGAGATAACTCACTACCTTCGGACCAGCCAGACTATACTTCATTTTCGTGAATGGGAATACTAAGCTGTTTGGGAAGTTTTAAATGAAAGAAAAGGTAGGGAAGGTACATACATTATCAAAAACATTTATCAGTTAACTTGGTAGAAATTTTAACTAAAGCAAAGATTTATAATTGTATACATAAAAATTAGCTGGGCAGTTATTTGTTAAATGTTTACCAAAAATACCATAAAGAAAGGCTTTTAAACAATAATTCATCACTACAAAATTGGCTGTCAATGAATACAATAATCTCTTTCAGCAGAACAATGCACTTATTAAAAAACATAATTTGCTGTTTCATCATACCTTTTATCCACCTTGGATTTGAAATGCTAATCATTCATGGGTTGATGCTGTTGTTTTTAACACCTTTAAAATTCACTACAAATTATACCAAGATTGTAAACACCTGTATATTTCTGCATACATATGTATAGAAAATCAATATTGTTCTGCTAACGTGTTCAGAAAAATATTACAACTATCACAGCAGTTCTGCCAATTCATTACTACTTTGATTTCCCTTTATGGTATTTTTTATGTTTTTGTAATATAAGAAAATATATGGTTCCAGTTTATTCATCCTTCTTTCTGGGAGGAAGATAGTTCACTAAGTCAATTAAAGTTTGTTCTGGATATGTATCTTTCAAAGTGTGAAAATCTTTATCCAGATGCTAAAGTGAGCAAATGAATATTTAACATAATTTAACAGGTCCTTTCACAGGATCCCTCCTACACAGTAATTCTCAAGCTAAAGAAAAAAAGAAAGAAAAGGAGAGTTTCCTTGGAGACAATACAGAGTAAACCAACCAACATTCCTAAGCCTTTATTTGCATATTCTTCAAATGTTTTAGAAAATTATTGTAGGAGTCTACATAGCCTTCCTTAAGAGAACAAAACATCTGCCAGCTCTCAAATAATTTTGCCAATTTACAGTAGCCTAAATGAGGGGTATTCATATTCTTGTTAATCTAAGAACTCTTGATTTAAAAGAAATTTTAGGAGCAAACAGTATGTGAAGCAGGTGAAGATAGGCTCATTTTGGTGGATAAAAGCAGGAACCAAACCATTCTGAAGGTCTCCTCTACTTCTTACAGGAGAACACTGACTACAGATGTTTGAATATCGATTTTGTAATGAAATGAATTACAAGTCACACACACTGTAAATTTGTGGTTTAAGAGAAAGAGAAAGAGAATAGGACATTGTATCAAACAACTTTATTTTTCATCCCAGTTATACTTACTACCATTGTGACTTTAGGTCAACCATTTGCCCCCTCTCTGGTAGTTTCCTCACATGTAACATAAGAATAATGGATAATATTGCTTGCATTGGGTAATTACTGGCACATAGCTGGCCCTCATAAATAGTGTTTTACTCTAAATTTAGGAAAAAATAATATGAATGGATAATTCTACAGCACACTTCCATTTAAATTTCACAGCCTCCTGGGAGTTAAACAGAGCAGTTGCTTCTATTCAGGATTATTAGGGATGAACTCAAAGGTCAGCAACATAATTTACACAATGCCATACCCAAACTATAGTGAATAGAAGAGCCTGGATTTGAACCCATTTCCTGAGACAAATCCAGAACACTGCCACACCTATGTTTCCTTGTTAAATGGTCATACAATGCTGATACTGACATTTACTAAATCATACCAAATCTAAATTATTTGTCTAATTATTTATTTGTGTCCACATAAAGTAAGTGGCACTGTCACCATTTTGGTGCAGAGCTATTTTTTCTTTGTAAGAGACATCATCAAAGTGTCTTTCAGTCTCATAATAGCTGGGTAAATATTTACAGGTGTTCCCAAGAAAGCCCAGACAATTCAAGTTATCCAAATGCAAATACTTCTGACTAGGGTAGTAAGTATTCTTTTAATAATAGAAAGTCCTCTGAGAGGGAAGGTCTTGGTAGCACACAAAAGTGTGGGAAGTGGGATGCAGGAAGGCCAGGCACTCACCTTTCCAAGAAGCCTGCCCAGTGTGGTCTGGGAGGTCTCTAGGAGACACTGTTCACAGGGAATTTGGGAAGAGCCTATAGACATTCAGCAATGTGTAGGGTCACTGTGACCTGTGAGCTCATGAAGACCCATGTCTACTAGTAATCTTTCTCAGAATACCCTGTTAATTTCTTTCACAACACTTATTACTCTTTTTTTATCTAACTTACTTGTACATATCCCTTTTCCAGCTGCCAACTATAAAATCAAAAAAGGCCAGCACCAACACCATGTCTGTTTTTCACTACTGGTTCTTCAGTGACTACAACCATGCTGAGTACAGAAGAAGCACAAAAATACATACTTGTTGAATAAATAAATGGTGCTCAGAGCAATGTTAGGAGGAATATGCACCAGACAGAAGGAGAGCACTGCTAGAGGACTCACAGCTATAACCAGGGAACACTGAATGAGAGGCTGTGGTCCTATGTTTTGTTGATGGGAAATATATATCCAATAAGAGCCAGTTGAGAAACATAGAAAATGAAAGATTTTTTAAAATAAAGTTTTCATTGCGCCGTAGCAATTATGTTTGGTTAAAAGTTTCTTCAACTGGACTGTATAGATGGGATAGCAGTACTCATATAACACTGTCTTAACTGTTTTGTGACTTTTCATTAATGATCTGCAATTTGGCACATAAAGACATTCTTTCTATTTCATCAGAAAAAGAAAAGGTTACCAGTTATCTTTATTTGTGCAGTTAGATGTTTGGAAGACATAAAAAAGTTTAATTAATTCACATTAAAACAGCAAGTCATATGGAATTTACCAGGTATTGTCATTAGCAGACAGCTACCAAATTTTTCTCAGTATTACAATTTTCAGCTTCCCCTGTGGCAATACCGCTGATATTAAAAACCTATAACTACTGCCAAAATCACAAGTAGAAGTACTACCAATGAAAAATTCTTTCATCAGTGTGCTACAAATCTAAAATGCCTACATTCTAAATCCAACTTTTTAAAAAATTCTTCCAGCCACTTAAGTCCATATTTTGTCTCCCCTTTGGTCATAACTGAACAAATAGAACAGGACAATTACAAGGGCAAAAGCTACTAAGGAAACTAATCTGCCTCATCATTTTAATTTAGCTGTGCCCTTTCAAAATATTTAGTTAGTAAAGTGTTTTCCTTTCCTCAAAACAGAGCTTGGAAGCAAGCCCTTCTTTCAGTTAAATTAATGGGCTCTTATCAAAAAAAAAAAAAAGAAAGAATTAGGTAATCCAATGGTGCTTCAAGGGCCTGATATTCGTGAAAGCTATATGTGTGAGAATGGATTAGACAGCTACTTCATTTGAATTACAGAGTAATTAGGTTTCTCCTTTTGGGAATATTTTCACATATGTGTTTAGTAATAGTCATTTTATTGGAAACACCAAATTGCTATTTGAAGCTTCTCACTGGCACCCAGACCACCCATTCATTCATTATTTCATTCATTCATGTATTGAGTGCCTACTATGTGCCAAGTATCATACTTGGGGCTAAGGTTTCCTAGTTAAAAGAAAAACAGACATAGTTTCTGTCCAAAAGGCTCTTACTATATGGTAAAAAAATAGACAAAATAAACCAGTAAGTATAATGGAGTATGCTACTTAGCAAGTTGAAAATACACAAGGCATAAATGAGCACATGTGAGAGGGTGACCTAACTTATTCAGGACAGTGGGGTATGAGAGTGGGGGTGTGTTAGGAAAACCTTCCATAATAAACCGATAAATTGGCTGAATCTGGAAAGCTGAGTTAATGTGACTCAAGTGGAAAAAGGAAGGGGAGACCTTTTAGGCACAAAGTGCAGCAAGCTCAGAGACAGGAAAATGAAAAACCAGGACCTGTGCCTTCTACCACAGAGGCTTGGTGCAGAACGAGGAAGCTGTTGCCTGTTACTGACTCTTGAAGGAAACCACCACTGGGAAGATGCCAAATTCAGCAGCCATCACCTGCTGAATCCAGAAGCCACCTCTATTGCTGTTGGCTCAAAATCATGTTGTTTCTGCTGCGACCTGCACATACATAGTGAATGGCCCTTCACTGCAGGCTATTTAGTTATGAATCCACGTCTTACGCAAGTGTATCTAATTTACATGTAGAACTGTAGCTGCAAGGGAGTCTGGGAAGTGTAGCTTTTAGCTTGCTAGCTTTTGCCCTGTGGAATGGATTTAGAATGATTAGTGAATGAGCTAACCCTAATTTCTGCCGTGGATTTCACTTAAAATAACAAGCCAAAAGAATTATTTATCCATTTTAAATACCAATTTTAAGGCTGGACTATAACTCAAATGTGGCAAATTCTCTTAAATAAATGCTATTAAATGCTAAATATTACAGAACCTTTAATATAAAAATAATAATCTGTTTTTGATTTTCTTAAATATTTCTATTCTTAATTATATATATTTCCAGAGTTGAATAATACTTATCTATTAGGGAGACATTTATGATCTCAGTTCACCAAGGATATGCTCTTGCCAACATTTAATAGCTGTTACACCATGAATTCTGAAATTTAAGGAGACAGGGACCCAATACTCCATGCCACCTGTTGTGAAACATATTATTACTTAATTTTACATTATGTTAGGGTCTGTCTCCCCACCCTATGTCCACATCACAGGCTTAGCTTCATCTGATCTATTTACTGCTTTATTCTCTTCTGAATTACTCTCATATTTGTCCTATTATAATCAAAATCCTAAAGAGATTAAAATGATAGCCAATTAAAGTTTTAATAGCTCTCATGGCTTTGTATTACCTACAGTCAGCAATTCTAAGGCCACTCTTCTGATGTATCAGGAAGAATTCTGAGCAATATCACCGTTTCAGGAAAGACAGCACTAGGATACCCTGCAAATAGAGGAGGAGTAAATACTAGAATAAAACTAATAGACTGTAAGACCATGAGAGCCAAGAGGAGAAGAGTGTGGTTACCTATCTTTGGACCAACAGAATTAAATGCCCAGGTTACAGGATTTGGCCATTCAGAAGCCAGTGGTGAAGGAAGCATTTTCAGTAGAGTGTGTGCGGAGAGTAGTTGGCTTTGAAGGGGAGAAAGAGAGTGACCATAGGACTAAAACATAATTTTGAGAGGACATTTTTATGTGGTTTAGTTTGATTTGGTTTTTAATGAGAGATCATTGAGCATAATTATGTGCCAAAAAACTCATTTTAAGAACCAATCTCTGCTCAAGATGATAGATATGCTAATTACCCTGATTTGATCCTTACACATTATACACATATATTGAGGTATAATTCTGTATCCCATAAATGTATACAATTATTATGTGTAAACTAAAAATAAAAGGGGGGAAAAAAGAACTAATGACAACATCTAGTCCAGTCTGGGAAAGACCATACCAGTTATTTGGCATTTATACATGTGATAGACAAAAATAAACTGATTTACTTCAAGTCTTTAGGCGTGAAAGAGCTAGGAAGCCTCAGTGTACTGTGTATTGTGATTCCTTAGCAGAGTCATAGATCTGCTGTCTGTCCCAACAATTTGTTTGTTTGTTTGTTTGGTTGGTTGGTTGACTCATTTTTCACTTGTTTTTATTTTTTCTTTTGAGTTCAACAAAAATTTTCAAAAATCAACTGCTCAACATTAAGTATACATCATTAGGAGAAAGTCAGCTGATTATAAGAATTCTCTACTTCAAAGAAAATCCCCCTAAAAATAATGCTTTAATTTTTCTTTAATATTTATGCCATCTAACTGAATCTTTGTACCCTTTGACCAACATCTCTCCATCCCCTATGCCCCCAGCCCCTCATAAAGCCATGAGAGTCAAGAACATTCTACTCTTTGCTTCTATGATTTCAACTTTTTTAGATTCCACATATAGGTGAGATCATTGTCCAGTAATTTTTAGAGAATACATCATTGTCACACATACCCAAGGTGTATTCAGAAATCTCTGGGGGTAATGCTGAATTGTTACCAATAAAATATGAAATCGTATTTTGTTAATGATGGTAGTAGATTAAGAAAGTCTTCACTTTTTAAGAAAATTCATAAAAAGTGGAATAGTTTTTAAGAGACATAATAGAATTCATAGTTGATTATGAGGAGGAAAAAAAAGAGATCTCCAGAGGGACCATTTAGAACAGTTAAAGGATGATAAAAAATCATCTATTGTAGATTTTTAGCATATAATGAATAATTCGTACACTTACTCTGGTTTGCAAAGGAACTTGGATTCCAATATTACACATTAATTTCATTTTCCTGGAGAGTTAAGAAAGATAAAGGAATATAAACATTTAAGAGATTATTTAAAAGTTCCATTTGTAGTTATTTTGAGTGTGTATGCATAGTTCTGTTTTGTTAGCTATCACCATTTTGCAGAGTTCATTTTATTTAGAAAAATTAATGGATCAATAAGAAAAAGATTTTAAATCTGATTGTAAAACTATACATTCTTAAAATCATATGTAAGCTATACCATGATAGAACATCAGAAATATTTACCCTGTTTTAAAAATGAAGAGTATGTTAACATAAAAAATAAGTGGAGTTAAGCATTATGTGCCTGAGACAAATTTACAAAAATATTAGTAATTTTTGAGTTAGTGGATAGTTCATAGGGGACAAAAAGAAGTCATTAAATTAATACATTACAAATATATAAAATTTTAAAACTTTTAGGGAATCTTAAATACTAAGTTTATTACTCTCATTTTACTGCTGAAGAAACCAAGCTCCTGGTAGGTTAAGTAATTCAACCAAAGTTATATAGCCAATCAGTGTCAGAGCTAGAACAAAAAGAGATGCCTATTTATCTTGAGATTGATGAAACATTTTAGGGACTTAATAAGATGAGTTGCCTATGTTTATTATAAGTTTACCAACTGTATATCTCAACTCTGTCTTTTCCTTTCTTCATATCTTAATTCTAATATACTTACATTTCTTAAATTCCAGTAGGACACCTTAAACCATTTTCTGACAAAGGGGTAGGGTGGGCATATAGCAAATAGGGGAGGGAGGAAAAATAGAGGTGGAGAGAGAGAGATTGCAAGAGAGGAAGGGCAGGCAGCAGAGTGGACAGAGATGGACTCCCCATCTCGTCGCCCAGCTAAGGGCAACTTCTCTTGAGCACTAAACCCTGGGCCTTGTCCAGTACTCAGGTATGTGACTCTAGCAATTCTCTTCTTTCCCCAACACCAGTATAACCCTCTCTCCTTGATCGTCAGTTTGTAGCCATTAGCACACATTTTCCCACCTAAAGAAAAAAATAGCAAACAAACAAGACCCTACTGACTTCAGTTCATCCAGTCAAAACCTTTTTCTTCTGTTCTCCTTTATACAAAATTCTTTAAAGACGTTTTCTATATTCACTGATGCCAGCGCATCCTCTCCTTTAATTAGCACTCAAACCCAGGCCTTTGGCTCACCACTCCTCTGATATCTCTTGGTCAAGGTCACCTGTGGCCTCCATGTTGCTAAATGGGAGTTTCCATTCTCAGTCATTTCGCTAGACGTGTCAGTGGCTTTGGACACTTTATTACTCCTTTCAAATGCTTTTTTCAGTTGGTTTCCAGAATGTCACAATCTGCTGGATTTTCTCCTATATCTTCTTTCCGTCTCCTTTGCTGGTGCCTCTTCGTCTTTCCAACCTCTACACATGGATGAAACAACCCTGGCTTCAGTCCTTAGACAATTTGTCTACTTATACTCATACATTCAAATACCAGGTATATATAGATGAATCCCAAACAGATATCCCTACCCCTCACCCCTGAACTCCAGACTCATGTATCTAACTTCCTTCTTGATAACTACTCCTGCATCTTTAGTAGGCATATCAAACTTAAAATGTCCTTAAATAAATTCCTAATCTTCATCCTCAAATATGTCTCTCTTGCAGTTTTTACTATCCCAGTAGATGGTAACTCAGTCCTTCCAATTCTACAAGCCAAAACCTTGAGGTCATCCTTAATTCCTTTCTCTCACATTCCATCTACAATTCTTTAGCAAGTCCCACCACATGTACTTCCAAAATATTTCTGGCCCAATCTCAACACCTCCACAGCATACTTCATGATCCGCTATTATCTCTAATCGTCACTTCTTCTGTATTATGCAATAACTTCTTACAGTTCTCCCTGCTTCCACTCTTACCCCCATCCCCAGTGTCTGTTTTTAACATAGTAGCCATCCTTTCAAATGTAAATCAGCTCATGTTACTCCTCCAGCTCATGTACAGCCTCCAATGGTTGTCCATCAAATTCAGAGCCAATTGGAGTTTACAAGGCTCTAATAATCTTTTTCCTCCTATTTCTCTGAAATCATGTCCCACTGCCTTCCCTCCCCCTCACTTGATTTCGACACTCTGGTCTCCTTATTGGTCTTCAAACATTCCAGTCATGCTTCAGCCTAAAATTTCTACTCTCCTTGTTCCCGCCACCTGCAATGCTTTTTGTAGGGATGTCCACATGGCTTACTTCCTTCATAGTTTTGCTCAAATGTCCCTTCAGTAAGGCCTTCCCTGATCATCCTATTTACCACTGCAAACACACCCACAACCCAGCACTCCCTATTCCCCCAACCCTGTTTTATTATTATTCATAGCACTTATTATCAGTTAGCATACAAATTTTACTTATTCATTTTTATTGTCTATTTGCTTTAATAAGAGCAAATGCTTTTATCCATTTTATAAATGGTTATAATCCCAGCACTTAGAACCAGTCAAAGCACATAGTGGGCACTCAATGTGCCTGTCTGACCCTATATTGACAACTTCTCATTAACAGTGTAAAAAAGAAATAAAATAAAATAAAATAAATATCTGAGGACCAAATAATACAGTACTGCCTGGAAACATTTTCTTTGTGAAGCTCTTCTGAGTTTGTATGATTTTTAAAATCCCTTGAGTTTCATCCGCCACTGATTAAAGTTAATAAAGAACTAAAAAGTGCCACCTGTTAATGCAGAGTGTCATTATTCATTTATGCATAGGCACTTTTGCTTTATTTAATGCTAAGAAGAGATTCAAAAATACATTTTTAAAAATTGAACAGGGTGAGCTGACATTTATTTCTTATAATGGCAAGTACCAAGGTCAGGGCCTGGTCAAGGCACTAGTAAGACTGAAAGAGTATAGTGTTGTCTACCCCATGTATATGCACATTTTTAAAAAATATTATGTTGTAAAGTGATGTTAAGAAAGCCAAACGAAATTCTGAGTTTCCCATTATTATTGTCTCATATAAATTTTTGAAATATCAAATGTATTTTTAAAACAAATTCAGCACTCTTGCTTTGCTGTTGCCTTAAAGCACTTGCTTATTCTATAAATCAACGCTGAGTGCATCACGAGAAAGGTTACTGAAAGAATAAGTAAGTAGCTATTAATCCACATGAATTCTTTTTAAAAAAATATAGGGCTGAGTCACACCGTCAAACTGGTACTAACTGATGAACACTTACATTACACAGGGCAATAACATTCATCTGAAGGCGGGCAGGTGGGAGGGGGGTGGAAGGGCTGGGAAAAACTCTCACTGAATGGATGTGGGGAGCACAGTTTGGGGGATGACCATGATTGTGGCTCTGACACGGGCAGAACAGGGGCAATATGTATGGCCAAAGTGTTGTACCCCCATGATATTCTGAAATTAAAAAAATAAATTAAAAGAAAAAAATATATATAGGGCTGAGTCAGTAAATAGAGCCTTGTCAGATAAGAATAAATTTGAAAAAAAAAAGTTCTTTTTCTTCTCATCTTCATACTCTCGAGGGGACTCAGCCTAACTCTAAATACTAGCTATACTCCAAAGACTCTCAAATTCCTCTTTCCATCTCCGACATCTCCTTTGAGCTTCAGGGTAATATATGCAACTACTCAGGTGACATACCTACTTGAATCCTCAAATTTGCCTTGCCCAACCCTGATTTTTTTACTTTATACCCTTCACAAACCTCCAAACCTATTCCCCCATCCAGGCTTCTCCATTCCATGGTATCGCCAACATTCACCTAAATATGTGGGTCAAAAATTTTGAGCTTTCCTTCATTCCTATTTTAATCTCATATCTGTTTGTTCAGCAAAGAATATGCACCTTCAAATATGTCAAGTGTGATGGTTAATTTTATGTGTCCACTTGATTGTGTTACGGGATGCTCACATAGCTGGTAAAACATTGTTTCTGGGTATGTCTGTGAGGTTGTTTCCAGCATAAATTAGCAATTGAGTCAGTAGACTGTGTAAAGAAGATCTATACTCACTAATATGGGTGGGCATCATGCAATCTGTTGAGGGGCCAAATAGAACACTTGCTCTTGCCTCAACCTACAATGTGATGCTCATGCTCAAAATATGTTCACAACTAACTCACTCTCTCTCTCTCTCTCTCTCTCTCTCTCTCTTTCTCACTTCCCTAAGTCTCTACTCAAATGCCACCTTTGTTCAAGATGGCCTTAACATTATGCTCAGCTTGACTAAACTTTTGACAGGTTTTTTTCTAACTCTAGGCCCCTGGCCTCCCTTTCTTACAGCATTTACTTTAGAAAGCTCACAATCGTAAATTCTTTCACTGTTGCCTTTGAGATATAAATCTCCCAGCCTCTTTCCAGTTTTACAACCTAGGAATGTGTTTCTCAGGGACCTGGGAGCTATCCAAGTCTCTATGAGAGGGTAGAAGCCTTATTTTGATAAGGTACAATTAGCAAAAACAGATAGCCAAATCATTTGTGCACCAACCCCTATGTCCTCCGGTACTTTTCCACTAGCTTGCCCCAATACTTAAAAATCCCCCTGCCTTTTGTGTCAGCAAAGTTGAGTTTGATCTCTTTCCCCAGTTCAATATTCTTGATGCCATTGGAATAGTCTTGAATAAAGTCTTCCTTGCCTATTTAATTCTGTCTGGTGTAATTTTTCTTTGACACCTTGTCAGGAAGTCTGCTCTGACATCCAGGTCTAAAACCGCCTATGCTCACCACACTCCCCACACATTAATCTTGTCACTCTTTATGCCTTCTCCTGCTTTATTTTTCTTCATAGAACTTATCACTAGCTGACATTATATTACACATTTTCTTTTATTTATTGGTCAGTCTCCCCACTGCAATATGAGCTTCATGAGTCTGGTGATTTTGTTTCTACTTCATCACCATTGTATCCTCAGCACCTAGAACTGTACTGGGCGTGTTAAAGGCTAACAATAATTGTGTGTTCATGGAAGAAAGGAAGGCAGGAAGGCAGATAGACAGGAAGGCAGGCAGGAAAGGGAAGAAAGGAAGGAAGGAAGGAAAGAAGAGAGGGAGGAAAGGATAAGAGATTTAAAATAACTGAGCATGGGATAGAAAATGTTAAAGAAGTTTCCATGTTTCAATTTTGCTAACCCTGTATTCTTTAACACTCCCTGAAAGCTTGAGACATTTTGTGAACATTTTGAATTGCCTATATATCCTAATTCTACAGAGTTCTCATTGCTTACATAAGCTTGTGACCTAGTTTCTTACCCTATGTTCACCAACCTCCACCATTTGAAGGTTTGAGAGTAATGCCAGGAAGGGGGCAATGTCCCCCAAAGTAGCCCAGTCTTCCCTGTGGGCAAGAAGTCTCCTCTATTCCTTCTCTGTAAGGGACGCACAGATATATTCTCTCATGTCACTTCATCTTGTCAACCACTTCTTTGCTTTCCAGGTAGACTAGGAGAGTAGAAGCCACTTCTCAGCTAACCATTCATGGCCCTGGATCACAGCAGGTGTAGGAAAGTTAATTCTTCCTTTCATTCAACAATCATTATGGAGTAGTGGGCATATGACAATAAGCGAAAGTGGAGGTACCTTCCCTGCCTTCGCAAGGCTGTCATGGAGCTTCCATTCTCGTGGTGAAGGTATACCAACAATGATACAACAATGTAAAATGAGGGTTATGAGAGAGGAATTAAAATGTAGTATCAGAGGAGCCTAATCAAGTTCAAGAAGGAGGGAAGGCTGAGACCTAAAAGATACATGGGAAGAAGCCAGTAAGGCAAGAAAATGTGACAGGAAAGGGGGAAGACAGGTGAAAAAGTAGAGGTAGAAGTAGGAAAGCCTGGAAGGATTCAGTTCAGTGTAGGGAAAGGGGGATTGATGAGACATAGGAAGGGAGGTAAGAAGGGAACAGGTATTACAGGGCATTGCAACCAGTGTTAAGGACTTTGGACTTTTGAGGGCTATGGCAACATTGAGGATTATAAAGATTTCTGCTTTTCAGAAAGATCATTATGGCTGCAGAATATAGTATACATTAGGAGGGTCCAAAACTTGAGCTAGGAAAATCATTTTGAGGGCAGTTTTTGGAATCCAGGCAAGTTATGTTGGTAGCATGAATTAAAGAGTGTCATGGAGAGAAGTGAATAGATGAGTTAATTATGGTAGGATTATGGAGTTTAAATGTGAGATAACACGGCAGAGGGAGAAGTTACAATTGGTTTCCAGGTTACTATTGGGTTTCCATCCACAGAGATGAGGAAGAATAAGGTTTGGAAAAAGGTATGAAGCTCACTTGTTTTGTTCAGGGGCATTTTCCATGACCCATGCCCTCTCCTCCCCAACACTGCTAGATAAACATTCATAAATTTCAGGGTTACATAAGTTTTCAAGCTACTATGTTCAGACTCAGCCCAAGCTGCCAATTATATTTTATAAGCTCCTCCAGTTTTGATGCCTGAAATTGATGGGTAGGACCCTCCTGGTTGCAGCATAAGTTTCAGGACTTTGAAATTGAACCTGGAGAGGAGGTCGTGGACCCTCTGCCTTATTGGCCTCATGGTAGTATAGATTTTAAGATGCAGTTTATGATTGTGTTTCACACTTGATATTTTTCTTCTCTCTTTCTTTCTCTGATGATGTGGATCTTAGAAATGTTATGGATGGAGAAAAAGTAAATAAGTTCCCATGGAGAGAAGACTAAAAGATGTCAGCAACTCTTTTCAAACAAGAATGCACAGCAGGGAGTTGTTCTTTTTCTCTGCCTATAGCAGGCCAGGCAACTACATTATGCTTGATGGATACACTTTGGACTCATTATTTCCTCTTTGGAACTGGGTATTTTATTCATATTGAAGGGCTCACAATGGGCAAAGGTGAGAAAACAGGAAGGGTAATAGTAATTGAATGTTCCATTTAGAACAAAGGCAGGTCAAAGGGCTTGAAAAGCTGAATCAGGCTTTCATGCTGAGTCAACTTCCATAAGCCAGACAAAGTCACTACTGAGGGATTTCTGATCAAATGAAACTATTGCAGCTTGAGATTTTAAAGGATGCTCATTTACATTGCAGTGATGATGAATGTCTGAGTGATGTCTGCGTAAAACAGAAATAGCAAATAGCAACAAAAGTCATTAAGTCACTGTGGGTGCTTTATATCACAGGCAGGATTGCTGAGCCAGGAAGATCCAACTCCAATACAAACATTCAACAAGCAAGGAGTATCCAGCAAAAGTTCACTTTGTGTCTCCTCATTTTTTACACACACACACAAAAGTATTAGAAGTTCATTTTAAGGATGAACAGAAGATAGAAAAAGAAATAGAAATATTAGGATATCTGGAATTGAGTATATATTTCTGGGCCTTTAAAATTTTCAAATTTTTTTCTGTTCATTTTAGGATTTAAAATATAGTAACAGGAATGTGGCTACTTTTGCTAGTGCTAAATGAAAGGATTTGCAAATTTAAAGAATATAAAAGTATATTACTTACAGTAATATAACAGTTCAAAAGTCCTAATAAAAAATACTAAATTTTGCTCATCCTATGACAGCTTAAAATGGTTTCTTGTACTAGTTGTTCTCAAATAAAAATATGCTGGTAAAAGAAAAATTCTGAATCTGAAATTGAATGAACTTCTTTACATTTAAATCTTTATTTGTAAGATGACCTAGAAAAACATAAAGAAATAACTTAAAGTAGTCCAAAATTAAAACTGAGGTTATTTTATAAATCCAGAAAATCTAGGTACTATTAAACAAAATGGTGCCTAAATGTTTCTGTTATCTGCCAACTCTATTTCTTGCATGAACCATCATGATCACGTCCAACATAAGCCCTCCATCCAGAATCACCCTAGGTGTTGGTGAGTTTCCCTCACGTCATCATCCCAAGAATTTTATATGTGTATATACATACACGCACACATTTATATATGATATAATATATATTCATATAATATATCTCTCTCTCTCTCTCTCTCGGAACCTTGTAACTCCAGCCCTTGTGCTTCTTCAAATTTGCTGATTTCACCACATATTTAGCATACAGAAATATACCTTATTTTCCAGGTAACAAATCTTAGGACAGGCAAGATAGAGAGAGTAAAGAAGTCTGAAGTCTGAGTTCTGTCATCTTTAGAGTAAGCTAATGATTTCATCTCACATTCACCTTATATTTAGGATATAGAAATTCACCTAATTTTCCAAATGAGGAATCTAGGGGCAAGCAAGGTATAAAAAGAAATCTAAATTTTCATCCTAGTACCCACAGCTAGGTCACTGAACTAATTCTGAATTGGAATTGAATGAACTCTTATACATTTAAATCTTTATTTGTAAGATGACCTAGAATCTCTGATTCTATTTGCACGAATCTGATTCTTAAGGAAACCCTGGCTATTCTGACTGGTTAGCACCCAGACTGAAGCGGAAACTATTCTACCTAGCAACTGACAACTTCCCCTTTCTCCCCTATGCTCTCCAGTATGTAAGTGGGGGTGTGTGTGTGTGTGGTTATCTATCTTCTTTATACTGTTCTTTCTCTCTCTAGGTGCCCTAGTTCACTTAAATCCTCTCTTTGCATCTTACTGTTGAATAAAGAGTACTGATCCTCCACAGTAGCCTCTTAACTTGCTTATCCCTCTATATTCTAGAGTATATTTTTTACCCACTCACTTCTTTGAACATACTTCTCCTTATCCAGCCACAATATCTACTTCTTAAATATTCAGTAAATTTTTAGTTAATTGCTATCTATTGGAAAAAATTACCTTTATAAAACCCATGTTTATCTATACCAATATAGCAATAGCTCCTCTAGTAATAAAAACTGACATGACTAAAATAGACATGCTTCTGAGAATAGGGCAACTCACCCTAGGGACTATAAAACTAAGCAAATCAGTTATTTCCTAAGGAAGAGATTTTCTATAAAACTAAGCAAATCAGTCATTGCCTAAGGAATAGATTTTCAGAAAATGAGCCTTATCAGTGTTTAGCATCACTTAGCTGATACAGCCTATAATTTGGGGCACATTATGTTACCATCCCTAGTTTTCTAAAATTCAGAAAAGATACCCCATATATATGGTTTTGAGCATGTTGCAAATGAGAACTTGGTTTTGAGGAAACCATCTTGGTACACGGGGTAAACTGAATAAAGAAGAGCTAAGGGAAAGGAAGGAAGAATGGAAGGAAGGAAGAAAAGCTGTTTAACCTTAAAAAGGAACAGGAGGGTTAAGTTGAAAAACATCATAAAAAATATTTAAAAGTGAGGAAAATCTTTTAAGGTAATTTGGTTCAGTTAGAGAGACAAGATTCAAGAAAGAGCAATACTGTTGGTGCTCAGAAATACACTCAGAGGATTCAAGACCCATTGTGTGTAAATAATTGTGTAGAAAAGAAGTATGGAAAGATGGTTCTGAGGGTTTGTGAAGATGAATCATCTGGCCAACTTGGAAGTGAAACAGAAACACAAATAATAAGAATTTGACCAATGAGTTAAATTGCATTAATCCATTTAAATACTTAATCTATAAATTAGTATTCTCTATATTGTTTGGAATCTTTGGAGTGATGTGAATTGTGCCCTACAATTTGATATTTTGCCTTTGTGTTGACACGAGTTCATGCTCAATTCTGTCCTTTCCCATCACTAACACACAGATTATATTATTCAGCCTTTGTCACTTCTCAGTCAAAAAAAAAACTTCTAATGTGCTATCAGAACTTATTCCTCCTAACTGTAATCCTCTCTACCATTTAACCAATCTCCCCCTGTTACCCCCTATTCCCACCCTTCCCCAGCTTCTGGTAACAATTTTTAATGGTCTCATCACAAAGAAACAATGAATGTTTGGGATGATGGAAATGTTAAATATCCTGATTTGATTATTACATAATGTATTCTCACTGTACCCCATAAATATGCACAATTATTAGGAGTTAATTTTTAAAATGAATAAATAAAAGCAAAAAAAAACATTTTGAGGTTAAATACAGCACTATCAGGTAACTATAGAGGAATTGCAAGATACTAAACCACTTAAAGTGGAAGACAATGAATAGTATTTATTTTGAATGTTATAGAGAGTAGATCTTTAAATTATGTTTAATCTTAGAATGCTAAAGGAAAAATAAGGTTTGGGAATATAAGGTGTGAGGAAACAAACAACTAGATGTATGATCACAAAGAAAATACAACTTATAAAAATTTTAATATCTCTCAAAATTTATTAACTCTTACGGGTATGCCATCTGTCATTCAATGTTTTAATATATATCACTATTTCTTTCAGTATGTATATAATTTTCAGGATTGCAACAGGTAACTGTTTCCAGGATATATCCCCATATATCCCTGTCATGTATTACTTTAAACATAAACTAAATATGCAGCACTTCTTAATGTAGCCTTTTGAAATAACTTCTAATTTTTCATAGGATAAATTATACTCTTGATTAATTTGTAAAAAGTGATTTTAAATATATTATTTTAAGGCTTTAATACTTCAATATAAAAGTATCACAATATATAGCTATAGTCATACCCTGAAATTTTTCAATTGCAATATATGCTGACCACTAGAAACTGTTTCACTAATAGTCTGCTGTGTGTTCATCTTTTTCATGGCTTTAGAAAATTGAATATTTCTTAAAGAGAGAAGATGTTTGCTCTTTTACTGAAGTTTAGTCTGGCTTTATTCCTGGAAGTCTCTTGTGTCTTGCATAGGATTTGAATCTGGCTGCTCACGAAATTCTGTGACTGATATGAAGCTAACCAGTGTCAACCACTAGAACTAATCCATCACATACAGTTGTCATAGCACAAAGAATGTCAATTATCTCTCACAAAGTAACTGAGATGGCAAAATCGATCCAAGAAGGTGCAGAAAATTATCTTCTAAATATAGCATGAAATGCTAGAGTCTGTGGCATTCTCAAAAGTTGCTTCTCTAAAGAAAAGCCAAATGACAGCCTGTTAGACAACACAGCAGATACAGAGATTTGAGGACCTGAATAAAAATCTTAAAAAATGGGAAAAGTCCACTGTATCATAAATGGAAGAATCCAAGTACAATATAGGTGAAGAAAAGCATTAGCTCTCATTTATGAGCTAACCTCTTTTTCTTGTTGGTCCACTGAAATAGGTTTTACTTTTCCAATTGAAGAGACAGACAGAAATGACAACGACCTAGCAGGGTGTTCCTTTATTCCTGATTTCTATCAAAGTCCAATCTCTAACATGTGTGATGTATATGGATGAATTATGAAAAAAATATGAAACATAGTTTTGAGTGATGCTTCACATGGTGAAGGTCAATGCTTTAGGTTAGTATATGAAAGAATAGGAAGATAGTTATTTGCTTAATTACCACTAAAAGGCAGATATTTATTACTTTTGTTTAGAATTTGGTTAATTCATTCTGAGTAAAACAAGGTTGGCAACATCACTTATTTGATAATATTTATTGAGCACTTATTATGTGGGAATGGAATACAGTCATGAATAAGCTCAAAATGACTACTATGCTCATGGAGCTTACACTCTGGTGAAACAAGATGTAAATCTTACACAAAACAATACATACCTCTTATGGGATTTCCTCCTCTTTGTGGGGACTATTACATGCCTATTTCATTTTGTTGAGATGCCTATTTAACTATATTAATGATTTAAAAAATCTTATTCTAATGTGGTATAATCACACTTAGGCGTACAGCAATTATTTTGCAATACCAAATAGCAAAAGTAAGAAGTAAATGAATTAAATGAAAGCCTCCTTTGAGCACAGAGGACTAAAGGATTTTATTAACAGTTCAGAATAGAAAGCAGAGTTTTATTTAATTCTACTTGGGTTTTAATGATCTCCACAGCAACTTTGACAATTAGAAATGAAACCCTAAGAGATCCATTGTGGGTTATCAAAATGTATAAATTAGAAATTCAATGAATATGTATACTAGAAATCATGGGACCTACATTCCAAAATATATTTTATTTGTTCATTTTTACAAGAGGAATTTAGCATCTCATAACTAAAATAATTTTGGTAATGTTATGTTAATCTTGCAGTAAATTTCAAAAAATTGGTTAATTCTTTCCTAAGAAATGTTGGCATTATTGAGCAATTTTGTAGGAGTAACTGGGTTATCAGATTAACAAATAAGAATTATTGAGTCTTTACTAAACACCTATTTTCTTTCTTAATCTGTCAATAAATGACCAAAATACATCGAACAGATTGATTTGACCAGGCAGTGTAGTTTTCTGCAGAGGCAAGGGACTAGATAATTGTAACTGGCTATTCCATACCATGAGCCCTAAGTCAGTCAAAAAGTCTTAACATTGCTAAATTATACGATATATAAGTGGTGGGACTGGAAGGAGAGGGACTCCTTTAGCCTTCTCAAAAACTATTGTCTAAACCATCCTTGAGTAACAGAGCAACTGAATTGCACCCCAAGGGAGCAGTAGACTCAGATGTATTAATCTTTCAAGCTTAATGTTCTTCAGAACTATGTTTAATGAATAAACAGGATCTTAGTCTCAGTGACTACTGACGTACATCCTCTTTACTCTATAGCTGCTAGGTCCTTGTAGTATCCAAAAAGTTGCCTCCATGAAATCCTCTCATCCAATACACTATCCTGTTGAGAAGCAAAGTTACAGAGGTACATGTTTGACCTTGGTATTTTGAACACTGCCAAGAGCAATATTCTCTTAAATTTTCTCCTTCTAATTAGCACAAGCTGTCTCTTGCTTTTTATCTCTCTACATTTAAGTGGAAATATGAGTCAAAAAAAGACAAATTGTTCTTTGCTCCTTTCCTAGTTGCCACCAAGACAAATGATACTCCTGTAGATTATGGGAACACTTTGAGTAGCTAAGAGCCCTTTATTACTTTTTACTAGTGCCATGTGTAATAAAGGAATAAAGAATTAGCAGTATAGCACATCACTTAGGTAGTAAGCACCTACTGAATTTGAAGCATTACATATTTCTTAGTCAACCATTCTATTGTTCATTTTTTTATTTATATATATCTGAAGTGGAAGTGAGCAGAGAGTGTGTGTGTATATATATATGTGAGTGGGGGAGTGGATGTGTGTGTGAGAATGGGTGTATGCTCTGCCAGGCAATTTGCTGATGTAGATGCCTAAAGATAGTGCCCAAAGTGACAAAAGGTAGTACTCTAACATTTAAGAAATACCTTTACACTTAAATAAATTATATGTATACATATGTGCATATATAGTTCATTCATATACAGAGTATGAATGAACAGTATATACATATCAATCTATAGTATGAATCATACATGATGTATATATGTGTACATATTTTATACACACACACACACACACACACACACACGATTTCCAAATACATTGGAATGGGAGTTTTGCATAGTAAGATAAAGCATGAGGTGGTCGTACTAGATCTGGGCCTTAAAGGATGGCTAGAGAATTCTTTGTACCTGTGACAGGTAAGTTCATGAAAAAATCCGCCCTAGTACTCCCCCACTTGACCCTGCTCCAGAGAAGGAAAAAGTTGGGAAAGCACTCAACTATATTTTCTCATAGATGAAAAACAAAAAATTAGACTGAAAAACTCACACAAATATCGATTATGGTGTGACCTATAGAAGGGGAGGAGATGGAGAATGCAACTAGAGGAGGTGGCTAAAAAGCCGTCTACTCTTTCTACAATGATTTTTTTCTTTTAAAAAATAAAATACCTGTAATAAGAGATGATAAATTAGTAACTGTTTTCTACTCTGGGTGGTAAGAATGTAGATTTTTTAATACTATTATTTATAATTTCTTTATTTTAATTTTTTTCTTTAAAAAAGGATGAATTAGAATTTCCACAGTTATATAGAAATAAAATGAAAAAAGCCCCCAGGACACAATGAGGGAATGTGTCCATAATTCAGCAAGGGCCATTATGATATATAAAACAGAAAGTATCATTGTGAGTTTTTACTGATGGAGTAAGAAATCTTGATTTTCTTCAATAAGCAGTAAGTAGACTTATAAAGTTTTTTTAATGATATAATAGAGGTTTTTCTTTAGGACACCAAATCTAAAAAGAATTTTTAAAAAGTTCAATTCATAAAATCTGCATATATTCATCATGTGTTAATTTAACCCTGAGCTAGAGCCTGAGCTAGAGAACCAAAAAAGGGAAAGGTAATAGAAGTCTGTTCAAATTGTTCAGTGAGATGGTAATAAGGAACTGAACTAAGTGTCAGCAGGAAAAATAGATACTATAGGTGAAAGAGGAATAATTGAGTGACTAAGTGTAGCAAATTGATAGGGTGGAGTCAAGTAGGTAGTGATTTTGAGAGGAAATAGGCAAATCATATTTTTTAAGATGGGAGATATTACAGCTTATTTGTCTAGTGAAGGGAATGAACCAATTAAGAGTGTAAAACTGTTGCTGCCCAAGAGAGGGGTCTCTTATAGAACAATGCCCTATGGTGGGAGAGGAGATGGAAACCAGTGCCCCTCTCAAGGATCTACCCTTAAATAGGGTCACTGAGAGCCCCTCTATCGTAACTAGAGGGAAGACATATAGATGAGTTTCACTTGGTAGTGAAAGTGTGTGAATATTCTCTTCTGATGGTTTCTATGTTCTCAGTGAAATAGAAAGCAAATTGGTTAGCTTAAAGAGAAGAGGTTTGCAGAGAAGGATGTTTGAGAGCAGAGAAGGTATGAAATAGTTATCTAAGAGAGTAAGAGAAAATTCATGAAGGAAATAAAACAGAGCTAGAATCCAACTTGAAGATAATGCTTATTTGTTTAAGATAAGATCAGGAAGCATGGATGTATGGTTTTCTACAGACACACATAATGTGCAAAGCAGGATGAGAGGTGAATATGACCAGGGTTGGGTTTTTCCAGGCAAATAATATGCAATGAAAGAGGGGCCAAGGAGTCGAGGGTGTAAGAAAGAGGTGACCATAAAATTGGACTACAGAATCTAAACTTGGAGGAAGGAAGATGAGGATATGAGGAGCTGAGAAAATGTGTGGGGTGAAAAGATGGTATAACCAGTGGATTGAAGATGTTTGAGGGGTCAATGACTGTTTGAAGAAAGGGAATTGAAGGAATGTGTTAGAAAGATAGGAAGGGTGGATCGCACAGTGGGGTTCTTGAAATTGAGATTATGGAGGGAGAACTATTACCATACTGACAAAGCATAGAGTAACCCCATGAGATGCAAAGTGGAGGAGAAGACTGTAGGCAAAAATAAGAATGAGGCACTGAAAAGTCAGGATATTAGCAGGATTATCTGCATGAATAGAAAAATGAATGAGAATTGTGTCAGAAATAATAATGGAGTAAATCATGTGATAAAAATCTTCAAGAAATGAAGAAAAGTGGTCTGGGGGTTGGTTAGACAACTGCAATAAGCTGGGGAAGTGAATACAGTAATCTATTGGCATAACTTCAAAAGAAATTGGGGGCTTGGAAGGAAGAGGTAAGAAGGAACAGAGGTCTGAAAATGGTGAGAAGAATCAGAGAACACAATAATCCTAACTCTATACCCTATAGTATGAGGGACATGGGAAAGAAAATCACCATGCCTTGAAAAGACTCTTTAAGTCTTCTTAAGGCAGAGCCAGATCCTAGTTAGATAAAAATGAAAGGAATCCTCTGAGAAGAGCTTGAGTATAAAAGGGATTTTTCTGATGACTGACTGTGTGTTCCAGACAGTGAAGAAGAACACATTGGGGGTTGAGGAGGGATGGGACATGTAGGCTAATTACAGGATATTCTGAGCTGCTTGAGAATCAACATCTACGTAATGAGATGACCTTGGTATCTTGGGTTTCTTGTGTGACTGACAAATTCAGATAGAGGTCATGATGGGGTTAATATTGGCATTCCCTAGCATGGTGGTAGTGTCTGTGGTACTGTGCAGGGAAGAAATCACCTTGACAGGAGCACATGTAGTTCAGTGTGATACTTCTTCAGTTGCATCAATAACAAGTTGAGATCAGTACATGAGGATCTTTTGAATGTTCTCTGTCAGTTCCTTCATGATGATATGCTAGGAAAGGATCAGTCTTTCTAGGAGCTCCTGAACCTCTATTAGTACGTCGGATAGCCCCTTTCCCTCAAGAGCTCTACCATCTTATGAAAACCACCCTGACATCTTCGAACATTACTCTCTAGTGGGTAGTGATTATTTTTTTCCACCAATTTTCCACCAATTTCCCACCTTCGGCCACTGTGCAAAGCTGTCCTGGGAGTTATGTGTATAGCATAAGCTCATCAAACTTGAACAAAGGGGAAATAGGAAGGCCATGCCCTGGAGAAAATTCTTTGGACCTATAAACAGGAAGAAGAGAACTGACCCGAAGCAATGCTCTGTTGCTCAGAAGAAGATAAATGGACCAGGAAGCTAATAGAAGTCAGAAGTAAGAAAAATAGACAATGTCAGGACAACGACACCAGAGGTGCATGCCTCAGTTGCTAGTGGTGAGGAAAACAGAGAAGGCTAGACGTGGGAATTTCTAAATCTGTTTTGGAATCCTTCGGCATAGATACTTTAAACTGGGCTCTTTTCCTTTCTACTGGCATATTGAAATAGGAACCACAATAAAGCAGGAATCACTGATGACTCTGAGTTTGAAACTTTGGAATTCATTTGCAAAGCAAAATAACTATAACCAACTGGGGCTTAGGGGATGCTTCCTGATAACTGCTCAATACATCAACCCTGAAGGGTTATCACTAGAGACTCAGGGAGGAAACCTCACACTTGGTCTCCACTTGGCCCCTTTCCTTTCCCTTTATTTCTTCATGACCAGCACCCACTTTAACCACCCATTGGCCCACTGGCTCTGGCAAGTGTGTAGACTCAACTCAAACACACCTAATCAATTTCTTCTTCCTTGCAGATAATGTATATCAAAATCCAACCTGAGCAGAAAGGTAGGAGACACAGGGAATTATGAACAAGGCTTCCAAAATGTGCTAATTTGATCAACAACATACTAACTACCAAACCAAAGCTTGGTCTTTAAAAACAACTGAATATGTGAACATACTGGCCTCTTCCCTGTTCCCTCTCATCAAGGCCTTAATTGGATAAACAGAAATGACTTGGAACTTGACTCACTTTATAGAATGAACAAATTCAACTAGAAAATGTCAAATGGTCGTTCATCATAGATGGGACAGAAAGCCCAGATTAGGGAGTTCCTACAAGGTGGCTGACCACAGACACCAGCTGCCAGATTGTCTCAGAAAGAAGGAAAAAGAAAAAACAAACAATCATAGATCAGGTGTAATTGTGAGGGAAAAGTGCCAGAACCTACGAGAGACTCCATAAGGAGAAGCTGCAGAGCAGAATAAGAAGGAGCAAGATATTGGAAGAGGACAACCCCTGAGAGGCTTGTAGTCCAGTGAAAAGGGTAGGTGAAGTGGAGTGTTTCTCCCTCCCTCACATCTCTGGCAGTTAGCAGGCTCCTTTCTACCCTCACTAGCCCAAATGCTGCTGCTGCCACCAGTGAACTGGGAGCTTCTTGAGGATAAAGCACCAGCCTGCCTCCTCCCTTGGGGTGCTCCCCATCACCACAGACCCAAGCCAAGACAGCAGGTGACATATTCTTTCTCTACCCATCATGTGCCTTTGTGCTCCCCAAGGGGCTTCAGCTCCTCAGTTTTCATTTTGCTTATTCACACACTAACATTCCCAACTCTGGCCCAGATGTCAGGAGCCACAGAGGGCCAGTGGGTCCTGGGGTATCTGCATGACCCTAGAGCCTGGACATGCTGGGCAAGCTGCCTTCCAGAGAGAGGAATAGAGATGACCAGAGTGCTAGCTTTCCTCCATCCAGACTCTTTTTCTCCCCTTTTCCTCCCCCACCCATGGCTGCCTAGACAGATGCTTGAGTCGGAGCTCTCAGGGCCTTCTGCTTCCCCCTTGATGGTGCATACACCACACCACGGATTCCACAGAAAGAGGGGCTCAAACCTTTCCTCTTAAAGACCTGTGGAGGACTAAAGGGTGCTCAGACTGTGAGCTCCCTGTTCACTGGCCCTCCCTGGTGCTGCTTGCCCGGCTGCTCCACCAGTGAAGGGCACACCCTCAAATGGAGGGACATCAAACCTGCTTGAGCACTCTATAGGCAACTTGGGACAGGACGCTACTCCCTGGTGTGGTCAGGGATTATCTTTGGAGACCCGGGGACAGACCCAAAGGCCAGATCCCATACCCCCAGGACTCGATCATGTTGCTTGAGGGCATAGAGGGGAGATTTGTGAACTAATCTTGGGAGGTGAGGGAGCCCACATGGGCAGAACTGAAAAGAAAGTGCAGTGTAGTTCCCAGGTGCAGTGCACTTGAGGTACACCCCTGCCCCCACAGGCAGGCTGTGCTCTCAGCCCAGGGCAGGATCCTGGAAATCTCCCAGCCTGCACTGCCATTGTGGGGGAGCTCAGCTAGTTTGAGTTCCTGCCTGCTGGCAGATGTTGGTGGGATACCATGGAACAGAGAAGAGGGGAGAAGAGTGAAACCCACTCTTGATAGCCAGATTGTGAATCTCAGATGGCCCTGCCTATACAAGCAGACTTTCTGGCTGGGGGGGCCACTCCAGTCCCTTTCTGGTGGTTTTCCCCAGAAGCTGGAAACAGACCTTTGACCCCTGACAAAACAGCTACCTTACCAGCTTTTGTGGGGCTTGAGGTCAAGCTCAACCAACCCAGCATTGTCCAGCCTCACTCTCCCAACCACCTCTGCTGTGATGGAGAATAATGACTCACCTGGAATTTCAGGGCCCCACCCACAACCTGGGGCATTGAAGTGCTTCTCCTGAGGCTGGAACTTGTCACAGGTCCCAAAAACAATACTGCACCTTGTTCCTTCCAGCAAGCACCACCTACTGACAGGAAGGTCAATTTGCACAGCTCTTTACAGCATTTATTGACTCAATCATACAGGGCATGGTTGATTCTTACCCACAAGCATCATCTACTATCTCAGATATTAAACTGGGTGTGCCAATACAATTCACAGTGTAAGGAAGATAACAGGGCTGGGAAAAAGAAAGAATTTCAAAGACCTCCATACTCCCTCATCAAAGAGAGACAGAGAATCTGCCCACACACATAGTTCACCACTGCTATAGCCTACAAATAACTAGCAACTGAGAAAACAACCACGTGAAGGATATATATATAAACAAGGCATCCATCCAGAACCTGTATTGCCATCAAATCACCCACAAGCAAAGCCAAAGATTCTTACCCACATATGCTACTAACACTCCTTTATTGAAGCAGTAATAAAAAAGCTTCCAACAAAAAAAAAAAGCCCCGAACCAGATGGATTCACAGCCTAATTTTATAGACCTACAAAGAAGAGCTGCTACCCATACTGCAGAAATTATTCCATAACATTGAGAAAGAGGGAATCCTCCTAAACTCGTTCTGTGAAGTCAGTATCAACTTGATACCAAAGCCAGGAAAGGACATAACAAAAAAAAGAAAACTACAGACAAATATTCCTTATGAATATAGATGCAAAAATCCTCAGTAGAATACTAGCAAACCTAATTCAACAGCATATCAAAAAAATAATCCACCATGACCAAATAAGCTTGATCCCAGAGATGCAAGGATGGTTGAACATACATAAATCCATAAATGTGATTCACTACATAAACAGAAGCAAAAACAAAGTCCATATGATCATCTCAATAGATGCAGAAAAAGCATTTGACAAAATTCAGCACCCTTTCATGATATAAACCTTCAACAAACTAGGCATAGAAGAAACACATCACAAAATTATAAAAGCCATATATGAGAAACCCACAGCTAACATTATTCTGAATGGGGCAAAGTTGAAAGCATTCCCACTAAGAATTGGAATAAGACAAGGGTGCCCACTGTCACCACTTCTAGTCAACATAGGGCTAAAAGTCCTAGCCAGAACAATCAGGCAGAAAAAAAAAAAGAAATAAAGAGTATCTAAATAGGGAAGAAGACTTTGAAATATTGGTCTTTGCTGATGATATGATCTTATATCTAGAAAACCCCAAAGACTCTACCAAGAGACTCCTGGGGAATTGATAAATAAATTCAGCAAAGTATCAGGTTACAAAATTAATGTACACAAATCAGTAGCATTCCTATACACCAATGACAGTCAAGCTGAGAGTCTAATCAAAGACTCAATAACATTCACAATAGCCACAAAGATAATAAAATACCTATGAATATACTTAATCAAGGAGGTGGAAGATCTACAAAGATAATTACAGAACACTGAGGAAAGAAATCACAGATGACAAAAGCAAATAGAAATATATATCATGCTCATGGATTGGCCGAATCAACATTGTTAAATGTCCATATCACCCAAAGTGATGTACAGATTGAATTCAATCCCCATCAAAATACCAGCATCATATTTCACAGATCTAGAAAATAATTCTATACTTTGTTTGGAACCAGAAAAGAGCCTGAAGAGCCAAAGCAATCTTAAGCAAAAAGAACAAATGGGGAGGCCTCACATTACCAGACTTCAAATTATACTACAAGGCCATAGTAACCAAAACAGCATGTTATTCACACAAAATAGAGACATAGACCAGTGGAACAGAACAGAGACCCAGATATAAAACCATCCACATACAGCCAAATGATCTTTGACAAAGCAGACAATATACACTGGGGAAAAGAAGCCCTATTCAATAAATTGTTTTGGGAGAATTGGATACCCACATGCAGAAAAATTAAACAGGATCATATCTCTCAACACTCACAAAAATTAGTTCAAGATGGATAAATGACTTAAATGTTAGGCATGAAACTATAAGAATGCTAGAAGAAAATGTTAGAAAAACTCTTCCTTTCTAGACATCAGCCTAGGCAAAGAATTTATGAAGAAGAGCCCAAGGGCAATCACAGTAGCAACAAAAATAAACAAATGGGACTTGATTAAATTAAAAAGCTTCCTCACAGCTAAGGAGATGATCAACAGAGCAAATAAACAACCTACAGAATGGGAGAAAATATTCACATGATATACACCAGATAAAGGGCTAATAACCAGAATCCACAAAAAACTCAAGCATATCAATAAGAAAAAAACAAACAGGCCCCTTAAAAAGTGGCCAAAAGACATGAACAGAAGCTTTTCAAAAGAAGATACACAAATGGCCAATAAACATATGAAAAAATGCTCAATGTCACTAATTAGCAGGGAAATGCAAATTAAAACCACAATGAGATATCACCTTACCCCAGTTAGAATGGCTTTTATTAAAAAGTCCAAAAGCAATAGATGCTGGCATGGATACAGAGAGAAAGGAACACTTATACACTGTTGGTGGGACTGCAAATTAGTCCAACCTCTATGGAAAGCATCATGGAGTTTCCTCAAAGAACTAAAAGTAGACCTACCATTTCATCCAGCAACTGCACTATTAGATATTTACCCAAAGGATAAAAAGTCTTTTAATAAAAAAGACACCTGTATGCAAATGCTTATTACTGTACAATTCACAATTGCAAAGATGTGGATTCAACTCAAGTGCCCATCAATTCATCAGTGGATTAACAAAATGTGGTTTATGTATACTATGGAATACTACTCAGCCATGAAGGATGAATTAAGGCCTTTTTCATCAATTTAGATGGAACTGGAGACAATTACCCTAAGAGAAGTATCTAAAGAATGGACAAACACTCACCACTTGTACTTTCTATTAAATTAGAGCTAACTGATGATCACACACGTGCACAGAGGGAAGGAAAACTCAGTGGAATTCAAGCGGGGGGAAGGGGAGGAGGGGATGGACAAAAACCTACTTAATGGGTAAATGAACACTATCTGGGTGATGGGCACACTTACAACCCTGATTCAAGAATAACAAAAGCAATCCATGTAGCAAAAAATATTTGTACCCCTGTAATTTTTGAAATAATATATAATTTTAAAAGCCCAGATTAGGACTCAGGAAAAGAAAGATTATTGTTCTACATCCTTGAGATTTTTAGCTCTTCCTAGAGTACTTCCTATACTTTCAGGCCAAAGAACATTCACAGTCTGAGATCATCAGCATGTATTTCCATCTCCCACTTGAGATGTTTATGTTTAGTGATAGTCATCTCAGAAAAGCTCCTTTTGCAACATCATGTATGTTAAAGTGAAAATGACAATATTAACATTTCTATTTCTTGAGTCGCAGTTTATATTTTCAATTTAAACATTCAAATGCTGTAGGTGTTTTTATTTTGTTTTTATGTGCATTTACATATGTATATAAAAATATATCACATTGCATGACTAACCACTTCTTTCAGACTTATGAGTATACATTTCCCAAAGACAAGTATTTTCAACTCCCCAATGTTGCAAATATCCTGAATAGCTGTTTTTCTGGAAATATGTTATTGTATTATCATCAACAGCAGCAAGGAGCAAAATGGATATGATTCTAGTATTATATTTTTAGCAATTTTCTGGTAAGCATTCTGCATTTGCAGCAAATTTCTGTTACAGATTATTTTCCCAGATATCAATTCAGCTAGACCATTAGCTTCTTAATGTTTAGTAGCTCTTTTTTAAAACCAAATAATTAATTTTATGAAACTTTTTTGATTTTTCCCTAAACATGTGTCCATGTGCATTTATTTCATATTCAAAGAAAAAATACCCTTAATGGTTACCTTTGTAAACCTGCCAAATTACTAGCATAAAACACATTGGTCTTTCACTGCATGGAATTATGAATCATTTTCCTTTATTAAGGATTTAGGGGAACTAAGTGTATAAATGTTTTAAAACTGTTTCTTAGAAGTCTCCTTGGCCTTCCAGTGATAATGAGTTCCCTTTTGAGTCAACCTCATTCCACCCATATGTCCTAGATAACATAAAAAACAAAAACACAGCCTATTTAATCCTCTTGTGTCATAAAAAATTAGTATCCTATGTTCAATACAACCTAGGCATTTTCCCCTTATACCACATACATTATTAGTAGCATGACATATTTTCATAATGAAACAAATAAATTTAAGTATACCTTATCTCCCTCTTTGTTGCATTTTATTATAAAGCCAAAAAGTGTCAAAGTATGCGTTCAGAGAAGTAAACCATTAAATGAAGAGGTTTTCACATTATTTTTCTTATGTGTAAAATTTCAGATCATAATATAGGAATAGATAAAAATATATAAATCTATTAAGCTGAAACCTGATATAATTTGGTCAATTTTTCCACAGTCAGTAGAGAGAAACCTGAAGAACACTGGGCTGGAAATAGGGGGCCTAGGTTCTAGCCAATGTTCTGATAGTTACTTGTCCTATGAACCTGGAAAGTCATTTTAATTATCTGAGCCTTAGTTTTCTTATTTGTAAGATGGGATAATAACAACTTACCCTATTTACCCAATGGTGTTGTTGTAAGAATCAATTTTTATAGAAACTCAGATACATAATTTATTAATAAACCATTTTATAAATTACAAAGTTAAATATGAATGGAAATAATTATCACTAAAATTATAATGTGCATAAGACACATGACAGAATCCATAAGGTGAGCTATCATTGAGTACTTTGTATTTCTGTACATGCCTGTGAGATTGCAACATTACTAGAGAGAGTGTGAGAGAGAGAATGTGTCAATATCCATTCAATACATTTCAAAGATTCACCAACCTTCTTCAATATTCTTAGCCCTTTCCTCTGCTCCTTTTTCCCTACATCACCAAAGTTTAAAAGTTTTAAAACTGGAAGCAAGTGAGCAATATGTTGTCTGTTATTTGACAATTTTCAAATTAGGGGCAATTTATTAATTTCATTTTTGTTTGCAAAGAAAGTCTGACAATTAGAGTCTAATGAAGTGTTACTAGAACTTGTTTTATTAATATTTATCATCATAACTCTTTGTAAATTTTTAAAGTTTTTTTAAACACTTAAAATAACTGCTAATTGTTGTTAGAATTATAAGATTTAAGTACCTATAATATAAGGCTTTGTTACAATTTATAATGTTTCTTTCAAATTATTCACAGAAACAGTTAAGAGGAGGTAGGGAGTGAGTTTTATTCTTCCAGGATATACAAGGCTATAACAAGTATTCCTGGGTCTGGGTTAGAGGTACTCAGAGCCTCAGCTTAGGTCAGAAAGATTCCTTCACTGGCACTGGCAATGGCATTGACATTGGCAGAACCAGACCAGGGAGTCATTAATAGATGGTGTGTTAGTTTTCCAGAGCTGCAATAAATTACCACAAATTCAGTGGCCAAAAACAACAGAAATTTATTCTCTCACAGTTCTGGAGGCCAAATGTCTCAAATAAAAGTGTCAACAGGGCCACAATCCACCTGAAGGCTAAAGGAGAACCATTTCATGCATAGCCCCAATCTCTCCCTCCATCTTCACATGGCCTTAATCCCTGTATCCCTGCCTCTGTCCCCTTTAGTCCAAGCTGGTAGTGTTTCACTTATACAACATTCTTAGAAAAACTTATGGGTCTGCTATGCATGCCAGGGGATCCAAACCATCAGACAAGAGGTTCTTTCATAGACCTTTCCTGGCTAACCAATCTCTATTCCTGGTGTCTGCTGAAAGGGTCTGTTGGATCCATGATTCACACACCTAATCTATTCAGCAAAAGATTTTCAAGCCACCTCCTTGGCCTTCTCTCTAGAGCTGAGGTCCCAAACTCCCAGGCTGTGGACTGATACTGGTCTGTGGCCTGTTAGGAACCAGGCCACACAGCAGGAGAGCTGCGGGTGAGTGGCCAGTGAGTGAGCGAATCTTCATCTGTATTTACAGCCACTCCCCATTGCTCATATCACTGCCTGAGTTCCACCTCCTGTCAGATCAGTGGTAGCATTAGATTCTCATAGGAGTGTGAACCCTACTGTAAACTGTGCATGTGAGGGATCTAGGTTGCTGCTCCTTACGAGAATCTGATGACCTGAAGTGGAGCTGAGGGGGTGATGCTAGCATGGGGGAGTGACCACAAATACAGATTATCATTAGCAGAGAGATTTGACAGCACAATAAATGTAATGTGCTTGAGTTATCCCAAACCACCCCCCCCATTCCTAGTCTGTGAAAAATTGTCCTCCATGAAACTGGTTCCTGGTGCCAAAAAGGTTGGGGACCACTTCTCTAGAGCATGTTTTCTCAACAAAATATTTTCTAATTTTCTAATTTTTTAAATCCGTTGTAATCTGAATACACTGCAAACCTTTCAAATTATCAAGTGCTGCTTTCTCTTTGCTTAGCAGCTCCTTCTTCAATCCATCTTTTTCTTCTCACATTTTACTATAAGCAACAAAGAGAAAATAGATTGTGCCTTCAAAACTTCACTTAGGAATCTTCTCAGTTTCATATTAAGTTTATCCCTTACAAGTTCTGCTTTCCACCCAATGGTAGAATCCAATTCAGCCATGCTTCCTGTCACTTTATAACAAGAATCACCTTTCTTCCAGTTTCCAAAAACATGTTAGTCATTTCCTTCTGAGACATCACCAGAAGCACCTTTTCATGATGATATATGTATACTTTTAAGACAATAGAAGATTTCTCTACTGTACTCTTCACTGCCACCTAAACCCTCACAAAAATTGCCCTTAATGTCCATATTTCTATCAAGCATCTCTTCAATGCAATCTGGGTTTTTCTATCATATCAAAATTCTTACAGCCTCTACCCATTACACAATCTAAAAGCCACTTCCACATTTTGGGGTATTTGTTAAAGCAGCACCCCACTTCCAGGTACCAAAATTTCTATTAGTTTCCAAGGACTACCGTAACAAATTACCACACCCTTGGTGGCTTAAAACAACAGAAATGGAATCTCTTACAGTTCTGGGGAACAGAAGTCCAAAATCAAGGTGTTAGTAAGGCCAGTTCTCTGAAGGTTCTAAGGGTGAATCCTTCCTTGCCTCTCCCAGTTTCTGGCGTCTTGAGACATTCTTTGGCTTGGGCCTGCATGACTCTAATCTCTGCCTTTGTCTCTGTCAGGGTTGGGTTTTTGAAAGAGAAATGTTGTCCTGGTTCTTTGGCTCCTTGCTTGGAAGAACCACAAGCAGGCCGGTGAGAGGGAGTGACCTCAGACAGGAAACAATTCCACACAAACAGCTTTTATTGTAGAAAAGAAGGAAGAAAGAAGAAAGCTACACAATTGTAGAAAAGAAGAAAGCTACACAAGTGATATTTTCACTGTTTGGATATTTTCACTTTGATATTTTCGCTTTGTGTAGCTTTCTTCTTTTCTACAATGAAATATGTTTGTGTGGAATTGCTTCCTGTCTGTGGTCACACTGTCGTACTGGCCCTGCTTGTGATTCTTCCAAGCAAGGAACCAAAGAACCAAGACATTTCTCTTTCCAAAACCAACCTGGACAGTCTCCACATGGACTTTTTCCTAGCATGTCTGTGTCCTCTCTTTTTCTTATTCCAGTCTTTGGATTTAAGGCTCATCCTAAATCCAGGATGATCTCATCTTGTAGTTCTTAATTTAATTATATCTTTGTAGACCCTGTTCCCAAATTATGTTATATTCAGTCATTAGGGGTTAGGACTTGGAGATATGTTTTTAAGAAACACCATTAATCCCACTACAGATGGAAACTCATAATTTTCACCCTTGTTTCCTAGTATCTTGGGGTTTCTGGTTTGTCCCCAGAGAAATATGGTAGAGATTGTCCCATCACCTCATTGTAATAATGCCATGCATTTGGTGTAGGAAATACTCATCCAGAAGTTCTTGGGAATTGGACTTCCAAACTGGACACAAGAGAAGTTACTCTTCCCAAGGGAAATTTACATGACCTTATTCAGAAAGAATTTTAACCCACAAATGTGTGAAGAGTGAATTCTGGATGTATGGAATGAAATGGGGATAGGGAGAGGAAAAGGAAGTGGTACCTGTGCTCCTTTCAAGTCAAATAAAGAAGTTGTATAAATACCAACAGTGTCTACAAACATCTTTTCATCTCCAGATTTCAAAAGAATACAATTCAACTGCATTTTTATTGTCATCAATTATTACCCATATGTCTGACAAATATAGTTACTTTCCTAGTGCTAATCCAGTGAACCCAAACAAAAAATAATCAGTATTATCAAAGATAAAGAGAACTGTAAACAAGATGTTGCAGAATGCAATTGAAAACTACACATTTTCCTGAATCAAATCAGTTTGCTCTATGATTGTTTTCAGGAAAGCTAGTATTGCTAGCATTAAGAGACAGATAAAATTGTGAAGCTGATCAAATGTGCTTTGATGTCACATAATAGTACCCTGATTTTAAGAAGGAAGAGAAGAGGAGCTTGTATGTGGTCAATTAAAAACAATAACATTTGGTTCAAAAATGTCACCAGTTGTTCCATAGCTAGTGTAGTAATTTTAAAAGGCCACACAATTCATGGGTTTCTAAAATTAATTAGAGTACTCATATTGATTACATGTAGACAAATTGATGAGGTGTATCTTTGCTAAACCTTCATCCTTTCACAGAAATGCATAAACACCAATGAAATAAGAGATGTCAAGCAGCTTATGTCATTTTTATATAGAGGGGGAGTAGCTTTCTTTTTTAATTGAATATGTGATTATAGATTACTTCTTTTTAAAATAGAAAAGTAGATAAGTTTTTCTGATTTTATAAAAATGGTGTAAGTTTACTGAAGAGAAAAATTCAAATGATATAGAAGTTTGGAAAGTAAAAGTCCACCACCAATCCTGTTCCCAGATATTACCATTAACAATTATCATTGTCTTTATTCAAAACTTTGTATGCACATATCAACTTTATTTGCTTGGATTTTTGGGGGGGATGGGGACAGGGTTATTTGTTCATTTGTTGATACTCTCCTATAACCTCCCACAAAGAGGCACTTGGCTAAAGTCACATACAAGAAGTAGACGAAACACAGAAACTAAAAATCAGCTCAGTATTCACCTACTTCAGTAAGATTTCCTTGCCTCTCACTTCTCTACACTCACTCCTGTCCATGTTGAGGAGGTGCCCTTCTTAGTGTTTTCATAGTACCCCACAGATATATGCATTGTTATCACTGTACCCTACCACACTGTTTAATTATTATTTTTTATATGTGGTGTCTCTCATTAGACTCTGAGTATCCAAACAGTGCAATACCTGAAACAGCTCTCTGCCATTCATGGGCAGAGCAATCACAGAGGTGGACAAGGCCTTATGACAAGCCAAACATACAGCATGCATTTTTGGATGACATTGATTTATAAGTCAATACTCTTTGATCACAGTTGTTCAATCAACTCCAATTCTTATATTTATTCTCACACTTACTCTTCATTTTTCTGTCTTGCTCACAAAGATATCATGAGAAACACAACAGTACAATGTTCCTGATTGGCCAAGCTCATAAATTCACCTGAAACAGGAAATGAGTTTAGGTTGGCAAGACCACTGTTATTAAAACCACAATTGTGTTCTACACCCTACAGCCTTGGAGAGTAAGGAAGCAAAGAGAGGAGGCTGGCTGTGTAACCACAAGGCAACTTAGAGAAGCTCTTCTCTTTCCATACAGAGAAAAGCTAAGATAGTTAATCCCTTTCATGATCTCAACATAGAGACAGAAAGAAAAGGCATGACTCAATTACAGAGTATGTGAACACTTCCTTAATCCCAAACATGTATAGGGCTGTGCCATACTTTTAGGAGCAGGAATTGCCTAGGAAGTTTAATAATGAATAGTTGGCCAAGGCTATAGATATTGTGTGATCCTCATAAATATGGAACATTCTTTGTTATAGTTGACACCTTCTCACTGTGTGTTTCTGTTGGGCACAAACCTAAGAGTAGAATTGCTGGGTGTGAAGCAGGTTCACCATGCACCAGTTACCAATCTGCAAATTTACCACTTGATTGAATCTGGTGAGACAGAACACTTGCACAAAAAGTTAAGCAAAGCAACTTTATTACTCACAGAAAGGCAGCAAGGGACAACAGAAGGCTAAGATTCATGGTGAGCCAGAGTCTCAAGGCTCAAGAAAGCCACCCAGGAAGGATGGACTCCTGTCTGTGCACCCTGGACTTTGCACCACAGCTGAGGGACCTTGAAAGCAGACCACTCTGGGTTTTTATAACCCATGTGTCACTTGGCTTGCTGAGAAAAAGCATTGCAAGACATCCTGTTCTAGGAGGGATGGGAACAGAGCCCAGGCTGTTCCACACAATTCTTCCTTATCTCAGGATGTTGTATTCTCAGCACAATTATTCTTGAGAACTACAAGTGAGTTAAGGGAGGGAGAACTTGATCAGCCAAGCCCATCCACGACTGCTACAGCATGAGATTATAGGACAGACATATGATCAACTTGAGCACAGACTCCCAAAAAGTTTTTCCAAAGTACTTGCACAAATTTTACTCCTGCCAGCACTGTATGCATATTTTAAAATGTTGCCTTCCTGGTGGCTATTCCTTTCTCCTTTAACTACCACTTTATCATTTTCAAACAATTCAGCAAACCCTTTTTCAACATGTCCATAGCTTGGCACTAAAGTGGACTCCAACTATGATGCCAGATGGAGACATTTTTTTTAACCAGCTATGAAATATTTTATCATTGGGAAATTGTCTTTAAAGAATTTTGATATGATAAGTAGTGAATCACTCAGTAGCTCTGGATAACTTAGAAACCAATAACTCAACTTTACTTATTACAATGCAAATTATTAAGATTTTATTCACTGACAAAACACAGTCTTACTTGATTGTTAACAGATCTTTCTCCTTTCTACATATTCTTGAGAATTGCTTGATCTGTCTTTTATCAAAGAGTCCCATCCTTTAATTTCATTTTCTATTTCATTCCCAAAGAGCTACTGCATTTCTCACTTGTGTGCATTACTGAATATATTATATTTGCTTACAATTTTTTAATTTAATTATTACTATATGTCAGTAGCACTTTTATATTACTGTAGGTTTAAAAGGAAATTTTATCATTGCATAGTGGTTATGATTTTCCTACAACAAAGTTTGATAATGTAGCAAGCATGGTGGCTATCATTTATTGAAAGCAGGGATGTCGGGCACTGTAGTGGGTACTTTGCTTACACTATTGGCATTAACTCTCACAACAAGCTTAAGATGTAGACATGTAACAAGTTATCACAAATGTAGCAGCTTGAAACATTACACATTTACTCTTACTTTTTCTGGATCAAAAATCTGGGCACAGCTTAGCTGGTTTCTCTACAAAGCTGCCATCAAAGTATCAGCCAGGCCTTGGTTCTCATTTGGAAGCCTGATTGGGGAAAAAAGTGTTTGCAAAGTGTTTCACATTGTTTTAAGAATTCATCTCCTCGTGGTTGTGGGACTGATATATCCATTTTCATGCTGCCCATTCGCCAGAGGCTGTTCCCACCTCCTGAAGACGACACATAGTTCTTTGTCATACATATCTCTCACAGCATGGCAGCTAAATTCATCAATCCAAATTAGAAAGTCTCTATCCAGTCAGCTAAAATGGATTATTCTGTAATGAAACACAATCACAGGGGTAACATTTCATCACTTTTGCCTTATTGACTTGGTTATAAGCAAGTCCCAGGTCTCGCTTCACCTTGCACTCTTACGTTTTAGAGATGGCTTCTTTTCTTAAACCTCATGAACCAACCTCTGCTAGCTTCCAACTTTTCTTTTTCCAGCTTGCTCACCTCCCTCATCCCTCATAGAATCAAAGACAGTTAGGGTCTTGCTCTGGATTAAGCTTTGGCATAAAGAAATGTTATGGCTGGTTTTGTCTTCTATCCAGACCACTAAAACTTTCTCCATTCAACAATAAGATTATTTCACTTTCTTTTCACTTGTGTGTTCACTGGAGTAGCACTTTGGATTTCCTTCAAGAACTTTTTGTTTGCATTCACAACTTGACTGGTTGTTTGGCATAAGAGGCCTGGCTCTCAGCATATCTTGGCTTCCAACATGCCTTCCTCACTAAGCCTAATCATTTCTAGCTTTGGATTGAAAGTGAGAAGTGTGCAACTCTTTCTCTCACTTGAACACTTAGAGGCCACTGTAGGCTTATTTATTGGCCTATTTTCAATATTGTGTCTCAGGGTATAGAGAGGCCAGAGGACAGGGAGAGAGATGGGGGTGGGGGCAAGCAGTGGGACAGGGGGGCAGTCAGGACACACACGTTTACCAATTAAGTTTGATTAAGGTCACTGTCTTATATGGGCTTTGTTCATGTTGTCCCAAAACAATTACAATAGTAACATCAAAGATCACTGATCACAGATCACCATAACTGATATAATAATAAGTTTGAAATATTGTGAAAATTACCAAAACGTGACACAGAAGCATGAAGTGAGTACATACTGTTGGAAAAATGGCTCTAACAGACTTGCTTGAAGTATGGTTGTTACAAACCTTCAATTTATAAAAAAAATATTTACAAAGCACAAAAAAGTGAAGTGCCATAAAATGAGATATGCCTAAATTTGTTTTTACTGCAGTAGTCTAGAATGGAGCTCACATCTTCATGGTACACCTGTACTCAAGAAGACTACTCAAAATATGGATCCAGGTCCACCATTGCTAATGCTGTACCAAACTCCATGTGTATATTACACCTTTAGATATTAGTTCATGATAATTTAATGCCATCTTCCATTTGTTCTTTTTTATCTTTTCAGGTATCTTTTTCATAAATGACAATCATTTAAATCTAATATGGAAATAAACTCAACATAGGACCCCTCCTTTGATTTATTGTGTTGCAAATTTTAAGCCAAGAGTTAAGCCAAGATTTTCAATAATCAAAAGACTATTTAGAGAGTTCTGGCAAGATGGCAGACCAGAGACACCAGCTGCCAGAGCATCTCAGTAAGAAGTAGAAGTTTTAGATGAAAGAGAAAAAACAAACAGACAAACATAGACCAGGGTTGGGTTTGAGGGAAGGGTGCCAGAACCTTCAGGAGACTCCATGGGAAGAAGTTGCAGGGAAGAACAGGAAGGAGCAAGGTATTGGCAGAGATCAACTCCCAAGAGTCTTGGAATCCAATGAGAAGGGTAGGTAGAATGGTTAGTTTCTCCCTCCCTCACATCTCTGGCAGTCGGAAGATCCCTGACCTGCTGGAGAGACGTTTCTCCCACACAAGCCCAGAGGCTGCTGCCACCAGTGAGCCGGGAGCTTCTTGTGGACAGAGCAGCAGGCTCCCAGCCCCCCTGGGGCACCTCCCATCTCTGCAGACCCAAGCTGAGATGGCAGGTACCATATTGCTTCTCTACTCACGGTGTGACTTTGTCCACCCCAGGGGGCTTCAACTCCTCGGGCTTCATCTTGCTCATTCCCACACAGACATTTCCCAACTCAGGCCCAAACTGCAGGAGCCACAGGGGGCCAGTGGGTCTTGGGTGATCTGCATGACTCCAGTGCCTGGACTTTCTGGGCAGGCAGCCTCCCAGAGATAGGGACGGACATGACCAGAGTGCTAGATTTCCTCCATCCAGACTCTTTCTCACTTTCCCTTCTGCCTCCTGCAGCTGCCAAGAGGGACAATTGAGCCACCATACTGAGGCTTCCACAGAGATAAGCGCTCAAACCTTTCCTCTTGGGGTCCTGCAGCAGATTGAGGGGTGCTCGGACTGTGAGCTCCCTGCCCACTGGCCCGCCCTGGTACTGTTTGCCTGGCAATTCCATCAGAGTGAGGCACACCTGAGGTGGAGGGACACTGAACCTGCTTGGGCACCCCATGGGCAATTCAGGACCAGCCTTCTTATCCCTGGCATAGTCAAGGATTGATCTTCAGGGACCTGGGAATAAGCCCACAGGCCAGATCCCATACCCCCAGGTCTCAATTGCATTGCTCTGAGGCACAGAGGGGAGAGGGAAGATTTGTGAATTAGTCTCGGGAGGGTAGGGTGCCCGCATGGGCAGATCGGGGGGAGAGTGCAGTGTGGGTACTAGCTGCAGCAAGCTTGAAGGGCACCCCTCCTCCCATGGGAGGGCCACACTCTCAGCTCGGGCCAGGATCCTGGGCGGGGAACCTCCCAGCCAGCATCACAGTAGTGAGAGAGCTCAGCTGGCTTGAGCTCCTGCCTGCTGGCAGATGCTGGGAGGAAGCCATGGAGTGGGGGAGGGCAGAGAGGAGTGAGGCCTGCTCCAGACTGCCAGATTGTGAATCTCAGATGGCCCTGCCTCCAGGAGCAGACGTTCTGGCTCAGTGGGGCTCTTCAGCCCCTCCCTGGTGGCTTTATCTAGAAGCTGGGAGCAGACCTTTGACCCCTGCTGAAACAGACACCTTGCCAGCTTTGCTGGAGTCTGAGGGCAAGCTCACCCAAACCAGCCCCACCCAGCCGCAGTCCCCCACCTGCCTATGCTGAGGCAGAGAATAAGGACTCACCTGGAAGTTCCAGGGCCCCACCCCCACCAGGGGCATTGGAGTACTTCTCCTGAGGGACTACTGCTTGTCACAGGACCCAAAAACAACATTGTAGCTTCTTCCTTCCAGCAAGCACCACCTACTCACAGGGAGGTCAATTTGCACACCCTTTGACTGCATTTACTAACTCATCATACAGGGCATGGTCAATTCTCACCAACAAGCACCACCTAGTGTCTCAAGAGACTAAACTGAGTGTGCCATTATCTAGACAAAAGAAAATCCAAAAATGAGAAGCAAAAGTTGCTCCATATGAGAAGGAAAGAACTCCAGAAGTATGAAGAATCAGAGTGCAAGGACACCCCCAAAAGGGAACACCAGCTCTCTAGCAATGGATGCCAACCAAAATCAGAATATTGAAATGACAGATAAAGAATTCCAATATGGATTATAAATAAGCTCAACAAAATACAAGAGAAAATGGAAAACCAACACAAAGAAACCACAAAAAATAATTCAGGAAATGGATGAAAAATTCACTAAAGAAATCAAATTATTTAAAAAAATCAAATAAACCTTCTGGAAACAAAAAATTCATTCAAGGAAATACAAAACACAGTGGAAAGTCTTAACAATAGACCAGGCAAAAGAAAGAATCTCAGAACTTGAAGACAACACCTTCAAATTAAACAAGTCAGTCAAAGATAAAGAATTAAGAGGAATGAACAAAGCCTACAAGACGTATGGGATCATGTAAAGAGGCAAAACATAAGAATTATAGGCATCCCTGAGGGTAAAGAAGAAAACATGCAAGGGTTGGAAAACCTATTTGAGGGAATAATTGAGGAAAACTTCTTTGGTCTTGCCAGAAATTTAGATGTCTAGGTAGAAGAAGCTGAACGAACTCCTGGGAGATTCATCGCAAAGAGGCAATCACCATGACACATAGTCATTGGACTAGCCAAAGTTAACATGAAGGAAGAAATCCTGCAAACTGCAAGGTGAAAACATCAGATAACTTACAAAGAAAAACCCATCAGGCTAATGGCAGACTTCTCAACTGAGACCTTACAAACCAGAAGGGATTGGGATCCCATCTTCAGTCTCCTTAAACAGAATGACGGCCAGCTTAGAATTTTGTATCCTGGAAAACTAATTTTCTTACATGAGGGAGAAATAAAGACTTTCTCAGACAAGCAAACATTGAGGGAATTAGTCAAGACAAGACCTGCCCTGCAGGAAATACTCAGATCTGCATTATACATTGAACATCACAATGGAAACCCACCAGTATAAAATTGCCCAAAAGCTAAAGCTCAGAGCCCATATAAAATAATGGCTCAAGAGGTAAAACAAAGCAATAAAGTTCTACCCAACAGGGTGAATGGAAATGCATCCCACTTATCAATTCTTTCAATAAATGTGAACAGCTTGAATTCCCCACTCAAGAGACCTAGACTAGCTGAATCGATAAAAAAAATTCAAGCCAAGTATCTGCTGTTTCCAGAAACACATCTAACCCACAAGGACTCATTCAGACTCAAGGTGAAGGGATGGAAAAAATATTCCATGCAAATGGAAATCAAAAGAAAGCAGGTATAGTCATTCTCATATCAGATAACATAAATTTCAAAGCAACAATAGTAATGAAAGACAAAGATGGTCATTATATAATGGTAAAGGGAACAATTCATCAAGAAGATATAACAATCCTAAATATTTATACACCTAACGCAGGTGCAACCAGAGTCACAAAGCAAACCCTACTAGATCTAAACAAAGTGATAAACAGCAACATCGTAATTGCCAGGGACTTCAACATTCCACTGACAGAACTGGACAGATCTGACTAGTCAGCACTCTTGTGCACAGATGGAAGTACAACTAAATGGAAACCAAGCAGGTGGGAAGGGGGCAGAGGAGATGAGTAAAATCATACCTAACAGGTGCAATGTATACTTTCTGGATGATGGGCACACTTACAACTTTGACTCAAGCAGTACAAAAGCAATTCATGTAACCAAAACATTTGTATTCCTGTAATATTCTGAAATAAAATTTAAAAAAAGAATGGGAAAAAAATATAGACAGGCATAGTATGTTTCCCAGGGAAAAGACTTAGTATTTAAAAAATTATATTTCATAAATATATTATTTCAATCAGTAAAAAAAAAAGACTATTTAATCATATTGTTCACTAAAATGTGTCCTAAATTAAAATATTTTGGTAAGAGAAAAAAGTTTTTAAACTGCCAAAACAAATAAACATTATATTCTAAACATTTATATTTTTCTCATCTTCTGGATTTCTATTTTTATCTGTACTATAGTGTTCTTAATATACGAAACCATAGTAACATGTATATAATCTACAAATCAATAAATAAAAATAGGTTTAGTAGAGTTTAGAACTCAAAATTTTGGAAACTTCTGGTTTAGAATCTTGCTTGCTACTTGAGTATCTACTCATAAGGCTATTTTTTTAATTCCTTAAATTGCATAAACAAAATTTATTAAATTATGTTCCTCAAAAGTTGAATCTTTTATTTGGATAAAAAGAGGGAACTGAATAAGTCAAACCAGTTTTATGCTGTTGTATTTTAATCTAGACATGTCAAGGCCCCCAATTTGCTAACATGTTGAATGAATTTCCAAGAGGAGGACTGAACATGCTGCATTTCCCAGTTTTACTCGTCCATAGAACTCTCTTTTCGTAAAGAATCGCACATAATTGGCATTCCAAATAACACCCTTTAGAAGACACTGGCAGTATCAAGAGAGAAAGATGCTTCAGAGCCAAGCTTTGGGAGTGGGTTCTTCAAGTTTATTTTAAATCCCAGTATAAAGAGGCAGCTGCTTCAATCAACGTGTGTGGCTGGCTCTGGATTGATGCTCCAGCTCATTGCCACCTGGATCTCATGGTCCATTTGTTCAATGAGTTTTCTATCTGTGATGGCCACAAGCCAGATAAGTCTGTCAGCTGTTGTAACTCAAGAGCAATCCAGTGCTCTGCTGGCATAGGATAGTGAGTTCTTAGGCATAAGATGCATGAATGGAAATTCCCAGGCCACAGTTCCGGAAAACCTCATACAAACTGAGAAAGACTATGCCATCTGATAATCTAGCAAAGTAACAAGATTTTCATAAAACAGACTAGTATGTTGTCCCAAAACTAGCAAATGAACAATATTAATCATGGTACAAAATTCAATATTGTTAGAAGTTAAAAATGTGTGAAGTCAGATAGAAATGAATTAAGTGTTATTATGAATATTGTTAAATGACTGTCAGTAAAATTTCAAAGCATCACAAGGGGGTTCAGCTCCCCAAGTCCCATAAATCCTTTGAAAATGTACTCCTTGCTCAATAATTTGTAACATGAAATAAACAGCAACCTTGACTTTATGGGCTTCACTATATTTTTTGTTATCAACTGCATACTACTTTCTCAGCTGATGGGAATTAATTTATAGCAGAAACACTTGGTATACAATGTTTTTCATTGTGCCCTGTAGTGTACTTTGATGTCAGAAGCTATGAATTTCACAGCTTTAGGGTCCTGCTCAATTTGAGCCAGGAAATTTCTCTGAAAGAAGCTTTCATTAGACAAATTTATTTATTATTTTTACATAAATATTATTTTGTATATTTGAGGTTTATATCGTGATGTTACAGGATACATATATATAGTAAAATGATTAGTGTAGTGAAACAGATTAATGTATCTATCATATCACAGAGTTAGTTTTTCTTTTTCTGTGACAGGAACATTTAAAATCTATTTATTTAACAAAAAATCTCTAGTACAACTGTATTAACTATATTCCTCATACTGTTCATTAGATCTCTAGACTTGTTCATCCTACATAGCTGCTACTTTGCATCCTTTGACATACATCTCCCCATTTCCTATCCCCCTCTTTCACCTCTGGTAACTACTGTTTTATTCTCTATCTTTTTATATTTTTTCCTTTTATTTTTAGATTCCACATATAAGTGGAATCATATAATATTTTTCCTTCTGTGTCTGTCTTATTTTACTTAGCATAATGTCATCCAAGTCTACCTACCCATGTTGTGGCAAATGGCAGAATCTCCTTTTTTAAGGCTTAATAATATTCCTGTGTGCGTGTGTGTGTGTGTGTGTGTGTGTATTTACGGCACATTTTCTTTATCCATTCATCCACTGACAGGCACTTAGATTGTTACCATATCTTGGCTATTGTGAATAATGTTGCAATGAACATGGGAATGTGGATAATTTTACAAGATGATGGTTTTATCCTTTTGACTGTATACCCAAAAGAGGGATTGCTGGCCTATATGGTAGTTCTATCTTTTAATTTCTTTAGAAACCTCCATATTGTTTTCCATAACAGCCCTACGAATCTACATTCCCACCAACAGTGTTTTAGGGTTCCCTTTTCTCTACAACCTTGCCAATATTTGTTATCTCTTGTGATATCCCATAGTGGTTTTAATTTGCATTTCCTAATCATCAATTAGTGATGTTGAACACCTTTTCATATATAGTCATGTATGTCTTAATGATGGGGACCCGGTCTGAAAAACACATTATTAGGAAATTTTGTTGTTGTTCAAACATTGTAGAGTATACTTACACAAACCCAGATACCATAGCCTATTACACACCTAGGCTATATGGTATAACCTGTTGTTCCTAGGCTACAATCCTGTACAGCATGTTACTGTACTGAATACTGTAGGCAACTGGAACACAAGGCTAAGTATTAGTATACCTAAACATGTCTAAACATATAAAATGTACAAAAGAAATATGGTATAAAAGATTTAAAAATGGCGTACCTGTGTAGGGCACTTACCACGAATGGAGCTTGCAGGACTGAAGGGTTGCTCTGGGTTTGTCAGTAAGTGAGTAGCGAGTACCATAGACTTTACAAACACTATACATTTAGACTACATGAAATTTATTTTTAAAAAATTTAATTTCTTCAACAATAAATGTAAACTTAGCTTATGGTAACTTTTTAAATTTATAAACTTGTTAAATTTTTATCTTTTTGACTCTTTTGTAATAACATGTAGCTTAAAACACAAAAACATTGTATGGGTGTGCAAAAATATTTTTTCTTTATATCCTTATTCTATTAGGTTTGTTCTATTTTTAAAATTATTTATTTTTTTTTACTTTTTAAACTTTTTTGTTAAAAACTAAGGCACAAACACACACATTAGCCTAGGCCTACACAGGGTCAGGATCATAATATCACTGTGCTCCACCTCTACATCTTGCCCACCGGAAAATCTTCAGGGTCAATAACACACATGGAGCCATAATCTCCTGTGATAACAATGCCTTCTTCTGGAATACCTCCTGAAGGACCTGCCTGAGGCTGTTTTTACAGTTAACATATTTTTTATAAGCAGAAAAAGTATAGTCTAAGATAACAATTAAAAGTATAGTATAGTAAATATACAAAATAGTAGGATAGTTATTTATCATTGTCAAGTATTATGTACTGTACATAAATGTATGTGCTAGACTTTTGTATGAATGACAGCACAGTAGGTTTGTTTACACCAGCATCACCACAAATATGTGAATAATGTGCTGTGCTATGACATTACAATAGCCACAATATCACTAGATGATAGGAATTATTCAGCTCCATTAAAATCTTATGGGACGACTGTCATATATGCAGTCCATCATTGACTAAAACGTCATTTTGTGGTTCATGGCTGCATCTGTTGGCCATTTTTATGTCTTTTTTAAAGAAGTGTCTGTTCAAGTTCTTTGCTCATTTTTAAGTTAGTTTATTTGGGGTTTTTGTTCTGTTTTTTGTTTTTGTTTGTTTGGGGTTTTTTTGCTATTCAGTTGCAAGAGTTATAAATTTTGGATATTAACCCCTTATCTGACATATAGTTTGCAAATATTTTTTTCCAGTCTATAGGTTGTCTTTTTATTTTGTTGATTGTTTGCTTTGTAGATTAATTTTAGTGTGATATGGTCCCATTTATCTGTTTGTTCTATCGTAGCCTGAGCTTTTTGGTGTGATATCCAAAAAATCATTGCCAAGGCCAATGCCAAGGAGTTTTCACCCTATGGTCTCTTCTAGGAGTTTTATGATTTCAGGATTAACATTTAGGTCTTTTACCCATTTTGAGTTGACTTTTATGTATGGTATAAGATACGGTCCAATTTTATTCTTTTGCATATGAAAATCCAGTTTTCCCAGCACCTCTTATTGAAGAGAATATGATTTCCCCATTGTGTTCCCTTGGTGCCCTTGTCAAAAGTCAGTTTATCACATATGTCTGGATTTATTTATGGGCTCTCTATTCTGCTTCCTTGGGCTATGTTTCTCTTTTTGTGACAGTACCATACTGTTTTGATCACTATAGCTTTGGAATATAATTTTAAATCATGAAGTGCAATGCCTCCGACTTTGTCTTTCTTAGTATTGCTTTGGCTATTTGGGTTTTTTTGTGGCTCTATATAAATTTTAAGATTATTTATTCTATTACTATAAAGGAGTCCATTGGAATTTTGATGGGTATTACATTAAATCTGTATATTGCTTTGGGTAGTATAAATATTTTAACAATATTAATTCTTCCAATCTATGAAGACATACCTTTCCATTTTTTGTGTCTTCCTCAATTTCTTTTATCAATGTTTTATAATTTTCAGTGTACAGACCTTTCACCTTCTTGATTAAATTTATTTCTAAGTATTTTATTTTTTATGCTATCATAAATGGGATTGTTTTATTGATTTTTTTCCAGCTAGTTTGTTATTTGTGTATAGAAATGTTGCTGATTTTTGTATGTTGATTTCTATATCCTACAACTTTCCTAAATTTATTTATTACTTCTAACAGGGTTTTGTGTGTGTGTGTGTGGAATTTGGGGTTCTCTACATATTATTGAAAATAGGGATAATTTTACTTCTCCCTTTAAATTTAGATGTCTATTATTTCTTTTTCTTGTCTAATTTTTCTTGCTAGTACTTGAAGTAACAAGTTGAATAGAAGTGGTGAAAGTTTGCATTCCTACCTTGTACCAGATCTTAGTGAAAAAGCTTTGATATGCTCCCCATTGATATGATGTTATCATAAATGACCTTTATGATGTTGAGAACTTTCCTTCTATTCCTAAACTGTTACAAGTTTTTATCAAGAGAGGATGCTGAACTTTGTCAAATGCTTTTTTTGCATCAATTGAAATGATCATGTTGGTTTTGATCTTTCATTCTGTTAACGTGATATATGACATTGATTGATTTGTGTATGTTAAGCCTTGCATGCCAGGGATATACCCCACTTGGTCATGATGTATAATCTTTTTGATATGTTGTTGAATTTGGCTTGCTAATATTTTATTGAGGATTTTTGTATCAAAGTTCATCAGAGATATTGGCCTATAATTTTCTTCTCTTGTGGTGTCTTTGTGTGGCTTAGGTACCAAGATGATGCTGGCCTCATAAAATGTGTTTGGAAGTATTCTCTCTAGCTCTATTTTTTGGGAGAGTTTAAGAAGTATTGGTAACTTACTCTTTGAAATGTTTGGTAGAATTCAGCCATGAAGTCATCTTGTCCTGGACTTTTCTTTGTTGCAAGGTTTTTAACTACTTCTTCAACCTCTTTATTTGTTATTGACCTATTCAAGCTTTCTATTTTTTCCTGTTTCAAAATTCATAGGATGTATTTTTCTATGGATTTATCCATTTCCTCTAGCTTATCTAATTTGTTGGCAACTAATTGTTCCTAATATTCCCTTATGATTCTCTTTTTTCTGAGACATCCGTTCTAATGTCTCCACTTTCATTCCTGATTTTAATTTTTTGAGACGTCTCTTTTTTTTCATAGCCTAGCGAGGGGTTTTGTGATTTTGCTTACTTTTTCAAATAACCAAGTGCTGCTTTTATGGATGTTTTTCTGTAGTTTTCTGTTCTCTATTTCTGCTCTGATCTTTATTATGTCCTTCCTTCTGCTAACTTTGGGTTTAGTTTGTTCTTTCTCTAGCTCCTTGAGGCATAATATTAGGCTATGTATTGGAGACATTTCCTCTTTTTTAATGTAGGCATTTATTGTTATAAACTTCCCCCTTAGAACTGCTTTTGTTATTGCTGTATCACATAGGTTTTGATATGTTGTACTTCCATTGACATTTGTCTCAAGAAAATTTTTAATTTTTCACGAAACCATAACAATTCTAGAAGAAAACATAGGAAAACCTTTTCTAGATAATCAGTTTAGTCAAAGAATTTATGACTAAGACCCTAAAGGCAAATATGGCAATAAAAAAAAAACAAATAAATGGGACTTAATGAAATTTAAAAGTTTCTGCACAGCAAAGGAAATAACAGAGTTAATAGACAACCTACAGAATGGAAGAAAATATTCACAAACTATACATCCAGCAAAGGGCTAATACTCAGTATCTATAAAGAATTCAAACAAATCAGCAGGAAAAAAAAAAACAAGCTCGTCAAAAAGTGAGCAAAATACATGAGCAGAAGTTTTTCAAAAGAAGATAAACAAGTGGTCAACAAATATATGAAAAAATGCTCAACATCACTAATCATCAGGGAAATGAAAATTAAAACCACAGAAAGATACCACATTACCCTTGTCAGAATGAACATTCTTAAAAAGTCAAAAAACAATAGATGCTGCTTTGGATGAGAGAAAAAGGTACGCTTCTACACTGTTGGTGGGAATGCAAATTAGTACAACCTCTATGGAAAATAGTATAGCAAAAAAAAGAAAAAAAAAAAGACTTAGCATTCATCCAGCAATCCCACTACTGGGTATCCACCCAAAGGAAAAGAAATCATTTTATCAAAAAGACACCTTAACTCAAATGTTTACCACAGCACAATTCGCAATTGTAAAGATATGGAACCAAGCTAAGTGCCCATCAATTCATGAGTAGATAAAGAAAATGTGGTGGAATGCAATAATGTCTTTTGTAGAAACTTGGATGGAACTGGACATCATTATCCTAATTGAAGTATCTAAAGAATGGAAAATCAAACACCACATATTCTCACTAATAAGTGGAAGCTAAATGATGGGTACACATGGGCACATAGAGATGTAAAGAATATTGGAAACCAAGAAGCGGGAGGCTAGGAGAGGGGTGAGGGACAAAAACTTACCTATCAGGTACAATGAGCATTATTCTGGTGATGGACACACTACAAGCCCTGACTTCAGCATTATACAATGTATCCATGTAACAAAAATATTTGTATCCCCTTAGTATTTTGAAATTTAAAGAAAAGAAAATTTTTAATTTTTCTTTTGATTTTTTTTCATAGACCAATTGGCTGTTCAGGAGCATGTTGTTTAATTTCCACATATGTATAAATTTTTCAAGATTCCTCTTGTTATTGATTTCATATGGTCATGGTCAGAGACAATGATAGGTATAATTTCAATCTTCTTGAATTTGTTAGGACTTGTTTTGTGGCCTCACATATCATCTATACTGGAAAATGTTCCATGTGAGCTAGAGAATAATATATATTCTGCTACTGTTGGATGGAAAATTCCATACATGTCTATTAGGTCCATTTTGATCTAAAATGCCCCTTTACTGCAGTATTTTCTTGTTAACTTTCTGTCCAGTTGATCCATTGTTGAAAATGGGGTATTGAATACCCCTTTTATTGTATTGCTATCTATTTCTTCCTTATGTTCATTAACATTTGCTTTATATATTTAGGTGCTCCAATGTCAAGTGCATATATATTTATAATTGTTATATCTTCTTGATGAATTGACTTCTTTATCATTAAATAATGACTTTGTTTTTCTCTCATAAAAGTTTTTTACTTTAATCTATTTTATCTAATATAATTATAGCCACCTCTGCTCTCTTCTGGTTACTGTTTGCATGGAATACCTTCTTTCATCTCACTTTCAAAATGTGTGTATCCTTAAAGCTAAATGGATCTCGTGTAGGCAGCATATAGTTGGATCTTGTTTTTTTAATCCATTCAGCCACTCTGTCTTTTGATTGGAGCATCTAATCCATTTACATTTAAGTTTATTGATGAATGATAGGGACTTACTTCTACCATTTTGTTAATTGTAGATCCTTTGTTCCTTTCTTCCTCTCTTTTTGTCAACCTTTGTGATTTGGTGATTTTCTGTAGTGCTATACTTTGATTTCTTTCTCTTTCTCATTTGTGTATCTGCTATAGTTTTTTGTTTGTGGTTACAATGGAACTTACATAAAATATCTGTAGTTATAATAGACTATTTTAAGCTGATAAAAACTTAACTTGGGTCACACCAAACACTCTCAACTTTTACCCTCCACCTTAAAATTTATAATTTTATTGTCACAAATTGCATCCTCTTGTATTGTGCATTCCTTAATAACTTAACTATAGTTATTTTTTACCATTTTGACTTTTAGCCTCCATACTAGAGATACACAAGATTTACACACCACCATCACAGTAATGTAGTATTCTGAATTTGATTATGAATTTATCTCTACCAGTGAGATTTATACTTTCATACATTTTCATGATAGTAATTATCATTCTTTTGTTTCTAGTTGAAACAGCCCCTTAAGGATTTCTTATGAGGCAGATCTAGTGGTGATGAATTCCCTCAGCTTTTTCTTGTCTGGGAAAAACTTTATTTCTCCTTCATTTCTGATGAACAGCTTTGCTAGGTACAGTATTCTTGACTGACAGTTGTTTTCATTCAGCCCTTTCAATATCCCATTCTCTCCTGGCCTGCAAACTTTCTGTTGAGAAATCCATTGATAGTCTAATGGAAATTTCCTTGTATGTCATATGATGCTTTTCTCTTGTTGCTTTTAAATTTTTGTCTTTGACTTTTGCCATTTTGATTATAATGTGCCTCAGTGAGGAACTCTCTGGGTTGAACCTGTTTATGGACCTTTGACCTTCATGGATCTGAACATCCATATCTCTCCCAAGACTTTGGAAATTTTCCACAATTACTTTGTTAAATAAGCTTTCTTTGACTTTCTCCATCTATTTATGCTCTAGAATTCCCATAATATGAATAAATATTTGTTTAACAGTGTCCCGTAACTTCTGTAGGCTTTCTATACTCTTTTAAATTTTTAAAAATTTTTTCCCTCTTATTAGTTTATTTCAAAAGATCTGTCTCAAGTTCAGAGATTTTTTTCTTCTACTTGATCTAGTTTACTGTTGAAGCTCTTAATTGTATTTTTTATTTCATTCAATGAGTTCATCAGCTCTAAGATTTCTGTTGGTTTTTTTTTTAAATAATATCTATCTCTTTGTTGAATTTCTTATTTATATCAATATTTTCCTGATGTCATTAAATTATCTATCTATATTCTCCTGTATCTCACTGAGTTTCTCTAAAGCATTAGTTTGATTCCTTTTCAGGTAATTCATAGAGTTTTATTTTATAGTCAGTTACTGGAGAACTATTGTGCTCCTTTGGTGATGTTATATTTCCTTGCTTTTTCATGTGTCTTGTGTCCTTGCATTTACATCTGTGCATCTGGTGGGACAGTCACCTTTTCCAACCTTATAGAGTAGCTTTCATAGGAAAAGATTTTCACCTGCAGATGGGTCCTAGGGTGTTGATTGGGTAGGGTGCATTGGCTTTGGTTCTGAAAAGGCACAATAACATAGTCACCATACAGCTTCTTCAGTAGTGATTCACATGAGTGATGACTACAGGTGTGTCAGTGGCCTAGGCTGCAGGAGCTTGTAGTAGTGGTGGTGACAGAGTAGATTGTTAGGATTCTTGGTTTTAAGAGTTTTAAGGGCTTTAGAGATCCTCCTGTTCTCACTTTCCCCACATTGTCCCCACTCAGCCTTAGCTGAGTCAATTCCTCATGGTATCAGGCTTGATACAGGCCACAAGCAGCCATAGTGGCTCTGTGTTTCAGGGCACAGGTGCTCAGGGTGACTATGGAGCTGGAGCTGGGGTCCTGGGTGCAGTGTCTTGTTTAACTACTGTGACACCTATGTTGTGGGTGCAGGTTCACTCTCTGAGGCACAGGTGGATACACCACTCCCACCAAGCTGAGGATTGTGCCTCTGAGGCAATTCTTAGTAGCTCAGGCCCAGGGGGCAGGGATGGAGCTGTAATTTTGATCCTGAGGGTTAGGGTTCAGTACTGGCATATCTCCAGGCAAGAAGGGGTATTCCAGAGGCTCAGGCTCTAGGGAGTAGGGCACAGCTGCAATATGGGTCCCAAAGCCAAAAGGGTACAGTAGTAACTCAAGCACCAGGAGAAAAGATACTGCATAATGGTGACTCTGGACCTGGAGTGGTGAGATACAGCAATGGCCCAAGCTCTGTGAGGCTGATGCAATGGTAGCAAGGATCCAGGAAATATGGGGCACAGCTGTGGGCTGGGCTCCAAGGTGTGAGAAGAAGTATAATGATGGACTCATTCCCTAGGGAGGGGCACCTCAGCAGCTCAGACTCCAGAGGTATGGTCCAGATATAGGAAGGTGGGGCACTACAGCTTTTTGGCCCAGAGGGTAGGGTGGCACAGCTCATCCAAAGCTCTATTTTCCTGGGGGGCAGGGCACATCAGCTCAGGTATCAGCAATGGTACTGCTCTGCTGAGCCAAGCTCTTGATCCCTGAGGCTGGACACCATATGGGCTCAAGTGCAAGGGACACAGCTACTCTCCTGGGCTGAAGCACCAATTCGGGGGGGGCAAGGCACCAGGTTGATTCAGATGCTAGGAGTGCAGCTATTCTGCTGGGCCAGTGCATCTGATCTCTGGGAAGGCATGAACTTGGGCATCAGGATCACTGCTGCTTCCCAGCCAAAGCTGTGATTCCCTGGGGGGCAGTGCACAGGATTGGTTCAGGGCCAAGGAGGTACATCTGTTCCATAGGCTTAGGTGCAGCTCGTCCTCTCAGCTATAGTGCCTAATCCCCTAGGGGCAGGGCACAGCTCATGCTCAGGTGCCAGGGTCACGCCTATTTCCCCATGCTAAAGCTCCAATTCCCAGAAAACAAGGCATTGGATTGGTTCAAACACTGGGGTCATGGCTGCTCCACTGGGTCCAAGGCTCCAACTAGCCGGGGGTAGGATGCAGCAGTGATAGGGATGGGGGAAGTAGAGTATCTCCTAGACAGCTTATTCTCAGGGGAATGGAGCTGCAGGAGTGTAGCTGGGGAATGGTGCACTACTGTGTGTGTATGATGCAAAGACAGCAGACCCTCAGGGATGGACGGATGCAATGGCTACTGGCTCCTGGAGCAGGACACACTCTAACAGTGGGTTCCAGTTTCAAGATGGAGCAGCTTGGGATACAAGGGGTGAGGAAAAATGTGAGCACCTTCTCTGGAATAGTGTAGCCATGTAAACTCCAGGTAGCTCCCTAAGCTGGACTCAATGTCAGGGAGGACTGTAGGCTTCTACAGTAGTGAAGACTGCAGGTGTCTGTGGTGGTGATGGGGGTCACTGAGGGCCTCCTGCTTATCTTTCCACCATAGAGAGAAGTCCCTCCTGGTTTTGAGTTGATCCCAACTGGGGGGATGGGCTGGCAGAAGTAGTGTTTCAATCCCTTTTCTATGCAACCATCTGAGTTTCTGTGCTCCACAGGGTTTCTACCATTCCCTCGCTATACTCCAATGCTCTCCTTTGGTTACTCTGACCAAAATGTAGTTGTTTATTCACTGTTTTAGTCCTTTTGTGTGGGGAGGGGCATGAGCATTAGGTACCTCTAGTTGGTCATCTTGTTCTCATTGGATAAATTTAAAATAACACATGGACAAATTTTTACAAATTTAAAACCTGGGAAGTTCTGATGCTATTTTTAAAATAATGAGAAACATAGCATTTCCTTTAATTTAGTGTCTTCAATTATTAAATAATTCTGATTGCAGAGGGCTTGATTTTTTAAATAATGTGCATCTTAAAATTGATGAAATCTTTAAATACAATGGTTACAGATCAAAAGTGACATGATTTTTAGATAGTAGCCATTCTGACTGGAATGAAGCAATATCTCATTGTAGTTTTGATCTACATTCCCCTGATGATTAGTAACATTGAGCATTTTTTCATATATCTCTTGGTCATTTGCATATCTTCTTTTGAGAGCTATCTATTCAGATCTTTTGCCCATTTTTTAATCGGGTTATTTGTTTTCATTGTTGAATTGTTTGAGTTTCTTATATATTTTGGATATTAACTTTTTATCAGATGCATAGCTTATGAATATATTCTCCCTTTGTGTAGGTTTTCTTCTTGCACTGTTGATTGTTGCCTTTGCAATGCAGAAGGTTTTTAGCTTGATGAAACTTATTTATTTATGTTTGCTTCTATTAACTGTACTTTTGAGGTTTTTATCTAAAAAATCTTTGCCTAGACCAATGTCATAGAGCTTTTTTCCCTATGTTTTCTTCTAATAGTTTCATAGTTTGGAAACTTACATTTAAGTCTTTGACCCATTTTGATTTAATTTTGTATGTGGTGAGAAATAAGGCTCTAGTTTCATTCCTATGCATGTGGATATATAGTTTTTCCTAGCATCATTTATTGAAAAGACTGCGCTTTCCCCATGTATGTACTTGACGCCTCTATCAAAAATAAATGTGTTAGTTTATTTCTGGGCTTTCTATTCTGTTTCACTGGTCTATGTGTCTGTTTTTATGCCAGTACCATGCTGTTTGGGTTACTATAGATTTGCAGTATGTTTTGAACTCAGAATGTCATTGATATTTTGATAAGGATTGCACTAAATCTGTGTATCGCTTCTGGTAGTATAGTCATTTTAACAATATTAATTCTTCCAATCCATAAACATGGGATTTATTTCTATTTTTTTGTTTGTTTTTCAATTTATTTCATCAATGTTTTGTAATTTTCATTGTAGAGATCTTTTGTCTGCTTGGTGAAATGAATACTATCAAAAAATTAAAAGGTAATAAGTGTGGCAAGGATGTAGAAAAGGGAACCCTCACAAACCACAGGTATAGATGTAAATTAGCACATCCATTATGAAAAACAGTATTAAGGTTCCTCAAAAAATTAAAAATAGAACTACCATATGATCCAGCAATCTCACTACTGGCATATATACAAGGGAAATGAAATTAGTATGTCAAAGAGATATCTGCAATCCCGTGTTTATTGCAGCACTATTCACAATAACCAAGATATAAATGTCCCTCTATTAAATGGATAAAGAAAATGTGGTATATATACACAATGGAATACTATTCAACAATAAAAAGAATGAAATCTTGTTATTTGCAGCAACACAAATGAACTTGGAGGACATTATCTTAAGTGAAATATAAATAAGCCAGGTACAGAAAGACAAAGACCACATGATCTCACTCATATGTGAAATCTAAAAAGTTGTTTTCACAGAAATAGACAGTAGAATAGTGGTTACCATAAGATGGGGGTAGGATGATAAGAGATTGGTCAACAGGTACAAAGCTACAGTTACATAGAAGGAGTAAGTTCTGGTGTTCTATTGCATAGTAGGATGGCTAGAGTTAACAGTAATGTATATTTCAAAATAGTATAGATAGTTTAGCAGAGTGTGTTTCAAAAATAGACTAGAAGAGAGGTTTTTGAATGTTCTCATTACAAAAAAATAAAAAATGGTCAAGGTGATGAATGTGCTAATTACCCTGATTTGATCGTTGTGTGATATATACACGTATCAAAACATCACATTGTAACCCATAAATATGTACAGTTATTATGTGTCAGTTAACTAAAGGAAAAAACCAAGTTTTTAAAGAATTAAGGTTAATTTCATTCAGGAGTCTTACTGAGGACTATAGACAGAGGCATATGGCCTGGGAACAGCCCTTTAGAAAGGTTCTATCAGACTACTCTGGCACTGTATTTCAGCCCACTAATTATATACAGGTAGTGGGGGTTCAGTATGTACAAAATCACATCAAATTTGCTCAGAAATTACACTGAAGCAGAATCACATCAAGGTTTGGGTGTAAGAGTACACCTGGTTATAGATTACAGAATCATGATCACTAGCCCCATCATGCATTATCTTATGTGTAGGAGAAGGCAAGGACTGCGGTCATTTATCTTTTAAGGAATATAGTGACTCAGGCAAGAGACATGGGGCAGTCATGTGTTCTATCCTGTTTTATCTTCAAAACTCATCCCTCTGGAGAGCTGCATGTCATCACAGAGTTGGGGCTTTGTGAAATTATGCTGGCAAGCAGACATGAGCAAACATGGCTTCTCATGTTTGTTACTTTGTCTCACAGAATCATAAATTTAAAAAAGAAAAGAAAAGAAGTGACCTGTAAGCTAACTCTCTTTCTATTACATTATTTAAAACTAACATTTGTTTTCCTGGAATCATTAATCTACACCCCTTTTTATATCAAATACAGATGTGTTTTTTTTGTGTGTGTGCCCTATAGATGCTCCCTCTAAAATATATCTCAATTCTGTCCCCCTCTCTTCTTATCCACTGCTACCACCTGCACCTCAGCCACAAACCACTACCATCTCTAGCTTGGCCTATTAGACTGGCTGCCTAACTGGTCTCCCTGCTTCCATTCTTGCCCCAGCAACCCATTTACCATAAAGTAGAAAACCTAACTTGGATCCTTCCAATAATTGGGACAATCCTCCCATTGTCCTCACAATTAAATTCAAATTCCTCACTGCAGTTTACCAAGCCCTGAACAAACTTACATTTGCCTGTTTCTCCCACCTTTAACCTGTCTCTGAGCCACTCTCTTCATCTCTATCTCTGCTCCATTATTTTAGCCTTTTTTCAGCTGATCTATCAAGGCTTTTCTTCCTTAGTACTTTGACCCATGTGGCTCCTATATGGAGGGTTTCCCCACCCACCCTCTTTGCCATCATTGTATTCCTTTGGTCCTTAATGACTCAGCTTAGGTGTTACTCCCTCTACAAGGTTGTCCCTGCCACCCAATTTTGCAATTGAGAAGTATACTGTCACTTGTTTACTTACTCCTTTATGGTCTATCTGTATGGAGCTATAGAATATATATAACATAAATATATTAGATGCCATATATATAGATAGATAGATAGTTACACTATCTATATATAGCTATCTATATGCTCCATATAAGCAGGGCCCAGGACGATTTTGTTTAGAGCTCTGTACCCAGTACCTACCAGAGTAGTTTCTCAATAAATATTTATTAGAGAAATTAATAGCTTTGTACCCTGTCTCTGTTCACATCTACCATATGCATGCTTCTCTCTCTCACTATATTATATTCATTATTGAGCATGTATTTATCACAGCCAGACACTGTGCTAAAAATTTTATATGCATATATATACACCACCTGATTTAAAATAGCTAATATGATATGACTTCTTTTTACTGTGTGCTAACTTGCAATAAGAATGAGGCCGTGTCCAACTTTACCTACACATGTGAAAAATATAGGATAATTATGGTACAGCAAAACTTGACCCCTTCACTTTCCTTCTCTGTAGTTGCATTTGGGATCTATTTGGACTGCCCTGGTACATTTTCACATGAGACATGAGAATAGACAGTATGTAGAAAGAATAGTAGCCTAGAACTGGATTCTTTGAATTCTAATCTTAGCTCTATCACTGTAAGGATTTGGGACTTTGGAAAAGCCATCACATTTCTTCAGGCCTCAGTTTGTTCTTTTTAAAATAGGTTTGAAAAAAAATGGTTTTCAAGTTTTAAAAAGTACTGAAATTCTGAGACTAGTTTTGTGGACTTTTCAGTTTGCTCATAATAAAATAATGATTACAATTGTGCTGAAAGCTAACAGTTATAGAACATTTGAAACATTCCCAGCATTATCTCATGAATCCTCACAACTTTCAGATGAAAGTCCTACTGCTGGTGACACTTTTAGAGAGATAAAGAACTGTGGCACAGAGCTGTTGGATCATTTGTTCAGGTTCTCACATCTCTAAGTGATGGTCAAGCTGGCCAGATTCATCTCAGGGCCTGTCTTCCTAATCACTGGATGATGGAGCATCCTCTGTGTTAGTAAATTTCTCTTAGCTGTTCAACGTAAAGGGTTCCCCTAGGATGCTCAGAATTGACCTATAGGCATACTGATGACCCACAGTCTCAGAAGCATCAAATATACATACATGTTTATCTTGTTATGTCTCTTCAGATCCTCAATAAAAGGAGCCTTGCCCCACTTACAACTCTTCTGTTTGGTCTCTGTAGTAGTGGTTGGTTCGTGGATAAACTAGATTGCATCTGCCTGGCAGACCTGCCCAGCAGCTCTGGTCAACCCCAACTCTATTTCTCAGATGTCTTTATTGATTTTTGCATTGCTTCTGGCTTGTTTTCAGCACATCACTTTAGTGTCTTCCTTGACAGGCCTCTGACCTATTCACTATTGAATTGTTGTTCAGGAATGTACTCACTTGCCCTGTCTACACAATAGAGCTGACTTTCTACAGTACTCTGATCAGCTTGACACTTTAAAGGGGTGATCATATAAATGAGGTAGAAGTTTCCATGGCCATGATTCAGTAACATTTAAGAAAATGGGGCACAGAATGGTAAATGAAGTATCTTTTTCATCTTTATCATTTTGTTGCATCTATATTAACCAACCAATTTAATTCAATTCATACGCATCATTAAGTATTTACTATCAGGCCAGCAAAGTGTTGTGAATACAGTGACAGAGATATATAATACCCATAAAGAATGTGTAATCTTGTGGGGAAAATTTTTTCATTTTATAAAGATTTTATGTAATTATTAGAGTAGTATAAGGTCAAGTGATGAAATGAATGTTGCAACCAATGTGTGTAAATTGGAATTTTGAAAAGTATATGGCTACGAACAAGAGTTGATGTTGAAGGCTTGACAGAACTTGTAAGATGTTTGGCCTCCTATAGGAGGCAGTGTAGCAGACACGAGCAGGCCTAGTCACAGTTCCTAGATTCAAATTTGAATTCCTCTATTCATTAACTGAATGGCTTTGGACAAGGTACTGGATTTCTGTAAACACCAATGTAATTATTTGGAAAGTGGGAACAAAAATAATATTTATCTTATAGAGTTGTGATCAGGATTAAGGGGAATAATACATATATAAAAAATAATTTAGCAGTGGAATATAGAATCTACTAAGTAACCGTCATTGGCTCGTACTATGAAGGATGGATGGGAGGATGGGCTGGGAGAGAATTTCAGGAAAGGGAATAGCATCAACAAGGCCAGGAGCTGGGAATGAGCCTGGCATGTGTCCAGGAAGGAGAAACACCTGCCTCACTGGAATCTATCAGACACTCTGTTCCACCATTTGATTTTGGACAAAGAGCAAAACTAATGCTATTGCAATTTACCAAGAATTTCACCCTGTCTCCAAAGACAATTCAATACCATTCTCACTTTGAAGTGTTGATTTTCATCTGTATGGCACATTGCTCCATTACCATTCATGCCAGTCTTCCAAGAGTTGCTCTCACTTTCTTAATGAAAGTCGTTATCTCCTTGTCAAATGATGCTTCAGTGCAAGGAACATTCCCAAGCTACATGAATGCAGATACAACTTTTAGCTTTGGACCATTGATAGGCTAGTAACCCAAAGGCAGGACAAAGTGTAATATGCCTCTGCCTTTTACCTGGTCTGTGGTGCTCTGAATAATTTCTTTGCATTTTCCTGAGATTGTCTTTGTGAATTTTATCAGCAGCTACAATGACATGTGCAATGAAAGGAGTTAGAATTTATCTGAACCCTTCCCTAGAGGCGCAGATGAGAAACAACAGGCTTGCTGCATAGAATACAGGGCTGAACTGCAACAAGCTAATCTCTTTGTATTGGAAAAATTATTCCTTCTTTCCTTTTGCAAACAACAGGAAAATTCTTTCACCATTTTCATAGAGTCTGTAAAATGGAAACACAGCCAGACATCTTATGAGGAAAACCACATTGATGTTTTCAGAAAGATACCATGAACACCTCACCCTTTTATCTCAGAAGTTCATAATACCTTCATAGAGTCACATGGCTAGCAGACCCTTCCAGCCAGGCTTTGCTTTAATCCTTTCTAATCCTTACAGCATCCCTGTCCTGTCAACATTATTCTTCCCCTTTGGTCCAAAGCACACAGAATGTGTGGAACCCTCTGTACAGTTTGTGTTGCCAGGTGTTCCATGCTTCACTGCCCTGCACCACTAAGAGATCTAATTATCCCACACTAGAGGTATTTTGGTAAAGGAAATAGAAGGGTGATGAAATCTATGGTGTTTTTGGACATGTAGGCTTAAAGAAAGAAAGAGACAGCAAGGTTTAGTTGCTCCCACTCATACGGTCTGGAGCTTCTTGGAGAAGAGACAGATTATCTGGAAGGTGCAGAGGGCATTCTGCCACTTCTGACTTAAGATTCAAATGCTTAAGACTGGCACATTTTGAAATGCAATGATTTTGTCTATGTGATCGCAAAGTAAAAGCAGAATGCAAACAAATCATCTAAAAGTCTAGGATTTGGGAGTTATGTTGACAAAAGAACCATGAGATTAGGTGAAATGTTTACCTTCCTTTGGGATATGCTGGCATTCCACACAAAGCCTCTGATGGCTGAGCAGAGTAAAAGACAGACAATATACACTAACTTTAGTATCTGACTAGCAAATGTCCGCCTGCAATACTTTTAGGCTTCAGAAGACCTCAAGCAAACAATTCCTGGGCATCGTGGGCTCCATTTCCCCTCTCAGGCACTGACAGCCCTCAGCCTACATGGGCTGACATGATGCCACAGTGGTGTCCACAGTCCAGGCTGTGCTCACAGACAATGCTAGAGAGACAGTGGATCACCCTATCTCAGTGCCACCCTTGAGCATTGAAATCCCATTTTTTTTAAAAATCTCATTTTTGTAAAACCAGATAGCCCATTGATGATTTCCCTTTTTTGCCTTAAAGTAAAACAAACTGGTTATTGGTCTCACATACCCTTTCTGAAAGAATAAGACTGGCCATGCAACTGAACATTTGAGGGCATCTGAATATTTTGTCAGCATCTGTGCTTATCAAAATCCAATATTTGCTGAGCCCCCAAAAGTTCAAAATTCTGCAGCCAAACAAGACTGGAAAATGTATAAATCATGATTTTGGTTATGGGTACTTGGCCACAGTGATGAGGTGCTTAGTATCCTATACCACTTGCATCCTAATAGGCCATGAGCTATTCTGGTTTTTTTGAGGCTTCACTTAAAGCAAAGAGGATAGATAAGCAGCATGCTTCATCTTTAGTATTCAGGACTGAGAAGAACACTATAAGCCATCTCTTATGCCTTGCTGCAAGCACAGACCTACAGGGGGATCCTACTATATTGGATAGCTCTGGAATAGTATCCAAAGTGACTTTGAAGTAAGAAGTCACAGACTGGTTAATGCCTATGATCTCTTGACAGTTGTCCCAGAGTTTCTCATTGTTAGGAGTCCTGAGGTGATTGTAACTATAATAGCCATGGATAACACATGGAGAAGGTAGAGCTCAGGCACACCTTAGATAGTCAATAGCTATGCTCTTTATTCTTAGCCAATTTTCCACTATGCCTCAAGATTGACTACCACTAGTTAGAAATAATTTTTTCTGGTTCTGCCTTAGTCCTAAAAGTGTGACAGAGGAAGAGCTGACATCTGGCAGCACAGACCCTGTGGGATTTATAAAACTGACAGATGTCGTATGTAAGAAGCTTGCTTTGCATTTGAAACCCAATGGTGTTACACAAAAGTAACTTTTAATGCAAATTGAAAACCAAATTTCAACATTCTTTTCAAAAACAAGTTGACATTCTAAAGCCTCTCTCTTAAAACTTCCATAAGAATGTTTGCTATATTCATGCTGCAAATCACATTGAAACATTTGATATACACTGAATTCAGAGAATAGTTCATAGAAAGCAGAATTTGGGTTTGACCTAGAGCTAATCTCTTTTAAATTGATCTTAGAGTTTCTTGTCCTGTTTTAAACAGAACCTAGGGAGTGGATAGTTTGGAAACAAAAAAATAAGATATAGTTTCTTAATAACCAGTATGACATTTTTATTGTTCTCACTAGCCCTTAGCTGCTACTTCTTGACACCCACAGGATAGCAGTAGTGTCTCACGGATTCACAGTTGGTCATAACAAGCTTGCATGCTTCTAAATAGACACCTCTCCTTTTAGTTTTCTGGTCAACTCATGTAAGAAGGCCCAGAGCATAATTAGTACTAATTAAACAGAGTCTTTCATTGTACTGAAAAGTCTTAATATCTAGAGAAAGCAGAAGAGACAGGTCCTATAATTTTTTTTTCTTCTTCCTTCCAGCGTTAGCTATGCCTTGCAGCAACTTGACAACGGAGACCAATTGTGCAAAAGCATTAACCATACATGCACATTTATCATCTAAATCTGCTTTCATTCAGCAAAGATTTATTGAGTGCTTATTATGTGCTAAGCATTTTTTCTGCTACTATGGGTAGAGGAATTAAAAAAAAAAAGACAAAAATCTCAGCCTTCATGTAACCTTTATTATAGTAGAGGAGATAAACAATAAGCAAGAAAAATAAGTAAAATATGTATTATCCTAAATAATAATGTGTTAAGGAGAAAATGAAAAGAACCAAGCATGTTGAGGCAGAAAAGGATTATTGAAATTTTAGATAGGATATTCAGGAAGAATCACTGAGAAAATAATTTTTGAGTAAATAACCAAAGGAAGTGAAAGAAACAAGACATGCAAATTATCTGGAGAAAGCACTCCAGTCGGAGAAAATAACAAGTGCAAAATCCCTGAGGCATGGCATGTCCAAAGAATAGCAAGGACCCCAGTATGCCCTCTAGAGTAGAGTGAATGATAGCACATAAGGAGAAGAAGTCAGAGGCCAGAACATATAGGGCCCTGTGGGCCACTGTAAGCATTTCAGTTTTTACTCTGAATGAGAAGGGAAGCCAGGAGAAGGTTTTAAGCAAATTAGTTACATGATCTTACCTACATTTTGACAGTATTACACAGGCTGATGTGCTAAAACCAGACTATATGAGGACCAAGGATAGGGGACCAGGTAACAGACTAGGACGGAAGAAGAGGAGCCAGGGAAGAGGCTATTCCAATAATCCAGTCAAGAGATGACAGGGTTTGTACCAGATGGTATGGACTTGTGAGACAGGGTTGGATTCTGGATATACACATATATACTGCTTTAGGCAAACTTAATACTAGGCTAGGTTAACAACTATCAGAAAACCCTTTTTTAAATTTTATTTTTATTTTTTTGAGACAGGGTCTTGTTCTGTCACCTAGGCTAGAGTGCAGTGGCATCATCATAGCTCACTGCAACCTCAAATTCTCAGATTCAAGTGATCTTCCTGCCTCAGCCTCCTGAGTAGCTAGAAATTTAGCCACCATGCCTGGCTAAATTTTTTTTACTTTTTGTAGAGACAGTGTCTTGCTATGTTGCTCAAGCTGGTCTTGAACACCCGGGCTCAAGAGATCCTCCCACCTCATCCTCCCCAAGTGCTAGGCATGAGCCACTGTGCCTGGTCAGAAAGCCCTTTTAGACAATCATAGAGTACACAGGATATGTGATGTCCTCTACAAACATATGTAGTGAAAAGATCTATATACATTCATATACATTCCTCATACTTATTTACATTTTCTACACAGGTTGCATATTTATTCTTAGTTGTGCCATTAAAAGAAATATCTTGAATCAAACAAATTTGATGACTTAAACTTTGAGTACCTTAGGAAAAGCATATCACATATACACATATAATTTTGGAATGTATTTTCATACTTAAGTGTAATTACTAAATGAAAATTCACCATTGGCATCTAATACCCATAGTCTCTATAGCATTTCTCTGGCATAATTTGTGGAAAACATCATAAAACTCTGGTCATCTTATGCCATACTTGTCTCAGGATGTGTGTTTTTAGTCCTAAACACAATGTTCTCAGCTCTTTGTTTGAAAGTGAGCTGCCTTACATAAGGTTATATCCCCTCCATGAAGGACAGCCCATATCCAATGACTGGTACAAAAACACAGCCCCCTCGCCTGACTGACAAGTCCGAAAGGCCATGCCAACTCCAGAGCTTCACATGGACTTGGCCAAGTCCTCTGTTGCAGCTGTATCATAGCTCAGCTTTTCCCCCAGCCCCTCCTGACTCTCCCACTCCCACACAGGTATTGTTTTTAAAAGCACTTACCCAATAAACCTACTGCATGCAAATCCCTGTCTCAGAATTTATTTTCCAGGGACTCAAACTAAGATATCACAATCTTATTTACACAATTGTTGCTTAATAAAATCGAATATTAAAGCCACAGATACAGCCAAAGTATCAACCACCTAAAAAAAAAATAATAACATGTACTTATTAAATGGAATGAATGTTAACTACTACTATTTTAAATTTTAATTCTGATCTAATCCCCAAATCGCTTACTATGTCAGTTCACTGTTTACCTTAAAGAAAAGGCTTTTAAAATGAGCAAGTAATCTTCAAGAGAAAATGCTTTGCCATTATACAAAACATATTTCCTACTCTGCAAATTACAGCAAATGTATATGCAGAATTAAAAAGATAACTTTTCTTAGAAGTATGTGACATAATTACCTGAGCATGTACATATCTTAGAAGGAAATTAAGACAGTTGTATTTGACATTGTTTTCTAACTTCCCCAGCTACTCAACCATTGATGAAATGAGCATTACCAAAGACTTTTACTGAAAAGAAATATATATATATGTGTGTGTATATATATATATATATTTCAAGTTCATATCTGCAGGGTGTATCTATTCATAGGTGAATATGTTTAGAAGTGCTCTCTTGACTGGAAATTCTTTGGTAAAGAAATATTAGCTGCTATCAGAGACCTCTGTACGCTGCTGTCAGTTCATATCCCTGAAAACAGAAGAGAGGTTTATTATATAATGTATTCTATTAATAGCAGTAACCCTGATATTATATGACATAGATATAGCAATTTTAATTATTTACCACAAAACGCTATATCATACATTAATGCATCCAATAAAATTATTAGAGCATAATGAGTTGGAATTATTTCTTTTTTAATTTGTTTGGCTAAAAGCATCTCAAGAGCAGAGATTTTCTCTCTTTCACCCTCCTTCCCTCTTTCTTCTGTTTTGGTTTGGGAGTGATTTCTGTTCTTGCTAAAGTTTTTTTTTTTTTTAAACAGGGTAAACAAATTCTTTTTGGGACTGAGTATAGTTTGATCACAATAAATCACTCTGATGAGACATATATATAATCTGAGAATAATAATATGGGAACAGTTCATTGTTGTTACAAGATTTCACTTATACTTGGAGTTAATCATTTCATTTTATGGTGTTAGAACTAGAAAGAATCTGAAAAGTGACCTAATTCAAATTACTAACTTTCCAGAAAAAAAAAATTCGGGCCCAATAAGATAAAGTTATTTATGTGAAGATCATGGAGCTACTTGTGGTAGAATAAAGCTAGAAATCTAGCTCTCTTTCCTTTCAGGATAATGAACTGAACACAAGTTTAACATTGTTCCCCCCCAACATACCACAAAGTGAAGGAAAAGAACATATGGAGAAGTATAATTTTGTAATTATTCTAGGAATCCAGAGATGGTATTATCAGAAGAACAGAAATGCTGGGGGATTTGTGGAAGTTACAAGTGGGCTTTTCTATCTCTTGAATCTATCTGTCTTCATGTCAAGTATATTCTCCTCTCTCTCCTTCCCATTCAATGAGACCACCTAGGAAGACCTCCCTGCTTAGAAACAAGGGTGTAATTTTACAGCTTATCTGCCTACTACCTAGTAAGTAAACTCATACCAGAGTAAGAAATAGATCATTCTGCCACTTTGCCCTCCGTGAATCCAGGTTTACTAGGACCATTCAGTGCACCATCTGGAGCCACACTGCCTGGATATGGAACTGGGACTCCTAAACATACCACCTACATGATCCTGAACATATAATTTGTTTCCTTGGAGACTCAATGTACTTATCTGTAAACAATTGATAATAAGATGATAATCACCTACTCAGTCAGCTACAACTATTTGTTGTTTTTATTATTATAATTTCTTCCCACTAGTGTCAAATATAAATAGTGAATGGAAATTTTAAAAAATGTGGACTCAGATACATGCTGAAACCAAGGCAAAGAACAATACATTCTATAAAAGGTGCAGGAGAGGATCAGCAAAGGTGAGCGCTGTTCCTCCACATGAAGATGCTGAGAAACTCTGACTTTAGATGCAATAACTATAAGGAACAAGACTAAAAAATGCAAAGGTTTTCATAATAACTAATTAAAAACCTATCTGCCAAAAACATGAGACAGGCCCACATGTATCCCCACATATGATAAGAGTAAACTGTGGACTTTTTCTACAGGATGAAGTCAAAGAAGCATTAACTAAATTAGCTGCCAATTTTATTGGCCTAGGGTAAGATATACAGCCAAATCGTTTAATAGATCTTTCGGTGACTCTAGGGTTACAAACTATTTTCTAAGTTAATGGTTCTCAAAGTGTGGTGCCTGGTCCAGCAGCATCACCATCATTTGGAAACCAATTAGAAGGGCAAATTATTTGACCCTACGTTAAGCCTTCTGAATCAGAAACTTTCTATATGGGGCATGGAAATTTGTGTTGTAACAGGCCTTTGGGTAATTTGATGCATGATAGTTTGAGAAGCACTGCTCTTAGTGAAGTGGAAGATCTAACTAAGGAGAGCCCTTATTAATCTGGAGATTTGAGTCAGAGCCTAAAATTAGAGAACAGTATGATGTAACTCCAGGCTTTCATGATGTAAAAAGAAATGAGGGAAGGAAGAAGACAAAGTACAAAAAATCAACTCTATAACTCTATTCAGCTGGAATAATTATCTACTTTGATATCAACAAGTGTTGTTAGTCAAAATCAGCTATCCCATTTATATGAAATAAATGATGCCAACACAATTAGCCATCTGCAAAAAAAGAACCCTTAACTATATCTATATCTATATCTATACATATATATGAGGCCTAGATTCAAAAAAATCAAAGGATAAAAATTTTGTATCACAATAAACTTGGTGTTGGGAACACCTTCTTAAATAAAATAAGAAATCCAGACTTAATCAAATAAAATGTACATATTTGGCCAAATGAATATCCTCGATATACAAAGAGTGCCAGATTTATAAAGAAATGATCAAGAGGTAAAGGATATGGACAGAAAAATCATAGAAAAAGAAATCCACATAATTTCTATAAAATGATGCTCAATCTTACAGGTAATGAGGGAAACACCAATTGAAGTCATATTTTAGTTATAAGATTGACAAAAAATAAAAACAGTGATAATATCTACTTCTGAAAAGATGCAGAGAAATGGCCACTGCCACTATTAAAAATATATATCATAGATTAAATCTAAGAACAAAAGAATCATTAATGGTTGAATGAGAAAAATATATCATCAGATGTCTGTTATGTTAAAATTAAAGGTAAAAAATACTCCCTTGCATTTGTGTATGTGTGGTTAATTTAGCAGAATTAACTCACCTGGAATTATCATCTTCCTACTACACACACATATAAACACACACAAACAGTCCCACAGACATGCAAGATGAACTATAGCTTAAAACTTAAAAAGAGCTTCTGAAAACTTAAGAGCTGGAATTAATAGGATACATAAAGTAGTGAGCAGAGGCTGCGGGTGAGTGACTTACAAGCTATTACAGGTATACAGATATAAACCATAATGCTGAGGTGTTGGGGAAAAAGAGAATCCATGCTAATAGTCCAAAGCAGTAATACTGAGAGACTCAAAAGGCTTGAAAGAAGCTCTTGATATGGGACCTTGAATATTTCACCAGCTGACTCTGAGACTCTACAAAGAACTTACTATTTACATATGGTTATAGATGAAAAAAGAATCAACCACAAGAAATTGGAATTCCACACTAAAGTCATTAACCAAGACCAAAAGGCAAGAAGTTAATATAAAAACATGTCAGAAAAAGTGGAACCCATAGTCCTGATAGAGGGAAATGGAAAACTACTCTCTAGGCTTGACCTGACACACAGATGACTTGCGAAGGAAAACAAAACAATAACAGAGATTTACCGAAGATAAACATATAACGTATAACAATGAAAAAAATGATTCACAAAGAAGATGCAAAAATCCTGCTTTCTAGGCAACTAACAACACTGAGCAAAACATATAAAGCAAAAACTGACAGAATTATAGAAAGTAATTCAGGAATGTACTGTCAAAGCAGAACAGTTTAAATTACCTCTCAAAAACTGATATATTGGACATTTGTAAATCTAGGATGGCTATAGAAGATTTGAACAACACACATTACCCTGCTGTACCTATTACATATGTTTTGAACTCCACATTTAATTAATTTTCAAGTGCATATGAAAATTTTTTTAAAGCAGGCCACTTATTAATCCATGAAGGGAGTCTCAACCAATCCCAAAAAACAGCTACTGTACAAACCATATCCTCTTATCACATAAAAATTAAACAGGAAATAACCAACATCAAAGCAATTTAAAAATATGTGCATAACTAAATGTCATACTACTAATTAATACATGGCTTGAAGAATAAATCACAACAGGAATTATGAAAGATTATATATTTAAAACCAAAATAACAACAGAAGTACTATTACCAAAATAGAACCACACATATGTAGAAACCTAGTATATATAATAAAAATGGAACTAAATATTAGTGAAGAAACATTAGATATTTACTAAAGGCATTAGTCAAATTGACTTTCCATATGGAAAAAATTATATGCTTATATCAAATTATACTTTGGTATGAGATCCAGATATTTTAGAGACCTAAATGAATATAAATCAAAGAAAAGCCTTTGAAAACATTAGAAGAAAATACAGAAAACTTTCTTTATGACCTTGACGTAGTAAAGGATTACTTATACTGGACATAAACAACCTAGTCAACAAAAGAAATAGGTTGATAAATTTGATGATGCCAAAATTTTTTAAATTCTACATTACAAGGGACTCCATAGACAAAGTTATTAATAAAAGGCATGTTAAAGATTGAGAGAACAATTGGCAATATATATAATAGTCAACATATTTTCACTCACAATATCAATGAATTATAAATCAATAAGTAATGGTCAAATCAGTGGAGAAAATATATGAAGCTGCAATTCCCAGAAGAGGTAACCATGTCGCCCATAAACATAAAAAAAGATGCTACACCTCAAGCAATTAGGGACATGCAAATAAAACAATAAAGAAATACCATTGACTGCCAAAATCAACAAGTCTGAATATACTAAATGCTAAGGCAGCTGTAGCCAAGACTAACTTTTACAATGTGCAGATGGGCGTGTTAAACTGGATTGCCTCTTGGATAGCAATCGGGGCAGGGTTGTGGATGAGGGTTGGGGTCTGATGATTAGTCATAACTACCTATATATCTCCAAAGCCTATGCTTTTTCCTTTATAGCAGTGGTCCCCAACCTTTTTCGCACCAGGGACTGGTTTCATGGAAGACAATTTTTCCATGGACCGGGAGCAGGCGGGTGTTGCTTTTGGGATGATTCAAGCACATTACATTTATTGTGCACTTTATTTCTATTGTTATTACATTGTAATATATAATGAAATAATTATATAATTCACCATAATGCAGAATCAGTGGGAGTCCTGAGCTCGTCTTCCTGCAACTAGATGGTCCCATCTAGAGGTTATGGGAGACAATTACACCCGAAGTCTGTTGCTTACGTACAGTCTACTCTGTAATCTCATTTTGGTTGCCATCACTGCAGAAAATGCTGCTTCGGAAAGACAGGATGTTGGAAATGGAAGCAGGCTTTTTAGTGTTTTTGTGGCAGTCTCAGGATATTCCACCTTGACCTTAATCCAGAACAACGGAGATTTGAAGTTGTCTCAAACATACTGTTAAGGCCATCATCATTTGTGATCTCAAGCAGTTGATCCTCTTCTAGCATGGACAAAGTCAATTCACCTGGCTTATTCACAAATGGGTCACGGATCCATTCCTTCCCAGTGTGGGGGTCTTTTGTGGTTGGGAAGTAATGCTCAAACTCTTTTGAAAGCTGAGATAGGTGACCATGCACCAGCTGGGAGAAAGAAGTCCCTGGCTCAGTCTCTTTCAAAATCTCTACTAATGTTTGAAACATGTCAAAAGTCTAATGTTCACTCATCTCCCCCATAATTCCAGTTTGGCTTTGAATGCAGCCACTTTATCTGCTGACTTGAACACAGGTGTCATTCTCCCCTGAAGGGACAGATTGAGTTCATTGAGCAGGTTGAATATGTCACACAAGTAAGCAAGTTTTGCAACCCAGTCTATGATGCTGAAATGTCCTGCCAGTGGTGATTGTTTTTCTAAAAGAAATCTCTGGAGCAGCTTTTGTAATTCAAAAACTCTGGCCAGTGATCTACCTTTAGAAAGCCATCTCACTTCTGTGTATAAGAGAAGACATGTGTGCTCTGCATCCATCTCCTCACAGAGCTGTGTGAACAGATGTGAGTTAAGGGCATGCACTTTAACATGGTTGATAATTTTAATCACATCCTGCAAAACATTGTTTAGTTCAGGTGACATTTTTCAGCTAGCCAGCGTTTCTCTATAGGACCAATTCAGTTTTCCTGATATGTAATCATTCAAAGACTTAAATAGTTCTGCAACTGTGGTATTAGTTGGCAACAAAAGTGCATGTAACATATCCTCATGCATATCCTCCTGAGAAGTATATTTCACAAAAACAAGCATTGTTGCCTTGTTGTCAACATCAGTAGACTTGTCAACCTGGATTGCATATCATGGTAACTCTTTAATCCTCTCTAACAATTGTGCCTCAATATTCTCTGCTATTTCATCAATTCGTCTAGTTATGGTGCTAGCCAAAAGAGGAACACATGCCACCTTTTGAACTGCAGCCTCTCCTAAAAGTTCATGGCAAATGTCCTTAAAAAGAGGCATTTGCCTTCACCAACAGTATAGGGCTTCTTAGCTTTAGCAATGTGGTTAGCCACTAAGAATGAGGCTCTCAGGCAGACACATTTGATGAAGTAATGACCTTCAATAATTGCTTCTGTTCTTCATGTTCATATTTTTTTTTCTTTTGAAAAACTCCAAAGCCTTGTCTTTTAATGCAGGGTGCTTGGTCTGCATGTGTTGAAGCAGTTTTGAAGGTTTCATGGCTTCGTTGGATAGCCAGTCACCACGTATTATACAAAGTAGGCTTGGAGAATGTGAATCACCTGTTCAATGAACCCATAATTTAAGTAGGACTCTTGGTATTTTCTTTTAAATGCAGCTTTCATTTACCTGACAGTCTTAGAGTCTTCTGCTACCTCATCATTGGGTCTTTCCCCCTTTTCATAGAAGCTCTCCAGCAACATTTGTTTTTTACTCATTTTTGCTAGGGTTAGCTGTGGGCTTACCAAAACTGTGACTGAGACAAGTGTGCAGTGTGGGAAAGAGGCGCGGATGGAAGTGGCAAATAAAATAATGGGCGGGCCACACACAGACTAAAATAAGTGTCAGAATCTGACTTAAAGCCTGCCACCAGATGCAGCTCTACAATTGAAGTACATTAACTCACTTGCCACTATAAAGCCTGCCATCAAATGCACCTTAATTGTCACTTGCCACTCACTGATAGGGTTTTGATATGAGTCTGCAAGCAATTGATTTATTATGGTCTCTGTACAGTCAACCCTCTCTGCTAATGATAATCCGTATTTGCAGCTGCTCCTCAGTGCTAGCATCACCGCCTCAGCTCTACCTCAGATCATCAGGCATTAGATTCTCATAAGGAGTGTGCAGCCTAGATCCCTCGCATGTGCGGTTTACAGTAGGGTTCATGCTCCTATGAAAATCTAATGCCGCCACTGATCTGACAGGAGGTAGAGATCAGGAGGTGATGTGAGCAATAGGGAGCAGCTGTAAATACAGATAAAGCTGTTCTGGCTTGCCTGCCACTCACCTCCTGCTGTGTGGTCCGGTTCCTAACAGGCCACAGACTGGTACTGGTCCACAGCCTAGGGTTGGGGACCACAGCTTTATAGCACAAAGGTGGAATAATTTCTCAAAGTTATAGATTTAAGAAGTTAAGCCTGAGTTCTGGACTATGAGCATTTTCAACTTTATTGGATATTGCCAAAAAGACTAACTGAATGGGAAAGTAGCCCTTATATGGTACTGTGAGCAGTGAAAATTGGTGCAATATTCATGATAATCCGGCAAAATATATCAAAATAGCAGATGCATATAACCTTTTGCTGGGAATTCCATGTCTGAAAATTTATTTTAACAATATACTTGTTCATGTATACATAAATGTCTTTTCAGAACATTATTAAATATAGCATTTTTGTAATAATGAGTAATTATAACAATAAAATTAGACATTCTTGACATAACTTTTTACAAGAAATACCATATATAACTTTAAAGTGTACAATCCCGATCTCCATATGCATATACACACACAGGCTGTGCTGTTCAATAAAAAAGACTAGATTTCAGATCTCATACACTAATTTCAACAGTCTCTTCAGTTAGCTCAGGCCTTTAGCTAAGTGTCCAGTGTTTTAAGTCACTCTCTCTCTATCTTTTCTTGCTCAGGATGATATCTTATATTTGTGGAACTTGTGGTGCCCTCCTAGATGCTAAGGGGTTGGTGGGTAGGGCATTTTTGATAATGTGTAGTGACTTTGGGTGCCATTACTCCTCATAGTGAGGTCTCTACTGCATGTCCTGTTGGTAAAATTTAACGTATTGTCTCTCTTATTTTTATTAAGACCAATTTCCTCTCTGGCTATTATGATCAGGTGTCAATGCTCCCTAACCCGGGAAAGACCTTTTGTTCTGCACTTTTCTCCGTCTCCGTTGTCTTAGACCGTATACCTCACAGCATCTACTCCAAATCAGCTTGCATCTCTTCATAGAAGATTTCATAGAACCCCACTGTCTTTCAGTGTAGCTATTCTCAGTCAATGTTAGGAGGCTGTGGGAAGTATGGATCCCACACCTGCCCTATAAAAACTGGGAACACCTCAGAAATTTCAAATCTGATCTTTCTTCTGTGTAACCAGATTGCACCACTGAATTTACCTTGATGGATCAGCCCCAAGGTTTCGCTAGAGGCACCATTTGAGACAATCTTCTTCCAAACATGAATTGGGGTAAACACTCTTGGCCTTTCTCTTAACTTATCCAAAACTCCTCTGACCCTCTAGGGTCAAAGTTCAAAGAAACAGGATAAGGATCCATGTGCTTTATTTCCTTCTTCCCCTGCTTTGCTCCCTGTTCTCCATGCCATAACCTCTGTGTCCTGATAGGGTTAGATTTTTTCTTAATTTTCCTTCTCTCCCTATGTCATTTTCTCTCATTTCCTGGCCATTATTGGTGGCTACACTGTATAAGAAACCCTATAATCTGAGTCCTTATAACTCGCTTATTGATACCTTCGATTCAGAATATTCTTTCTACATAACGGTTAGCTTTCAAGCTAGGTGTCTTTTTGTAAAATTCTATTTTGGAAGTCATAAGCTGAAAATCTTCTCATTGAATTTTTGCTGTAACAATTTATCCCACCACCACTCCCGTATACACACCACCAAGATGGGCAGAAGGATGTCTTAAGCTGACCGTAGAAAAGAGCATGTATGAAAAAGGCAAATTTTTCAACACATTACATTCATTTCCTCTACATACACATAACAAGATGTGAAGGAGGACTACAGCCCTGGAATTGCCTGCTAAGATCAAAACTGTGAACGCAGTGGCTCTTAAATACTTTACTTTCTTCTCATTCTAAAAAGAGACACCAAAGAGTGGTGTCAGAAACCATCCTCAGAGTTTATTAAGACCTAACTAAATAAGCTCTATTACTCTAACAGCTTCAGTAACTCCTGTCTTCAACTCCCCTAATACCTAGTCTTTGTAAGTGGAAGAGTAAGGGAGAAAAAAGAAAAAGAATTATTGGAGTTGGATAAGTCATCAGAGGTACAGGCTCCACAGGTAAGAGGAGTGTTTGTCATCCCCTGAGTAAACTCATTCCGTTTCATATCCCTCATTCTGGCCCAAAGGTAGACAAGGCTCCCACACAAATTCCAAGGTGTGGGAAGGAAAAGAAGGGGTATTTGAGCAGATCACACACCTCTCCCTATATGGTGAGGGAATGGAAAGAAGGAAAAGAAGAATAAAGCGCACTATCCCCCATGCCCTCTCTCTGAAACTTGACTAGAGATGGAGGCAAGAAAATCCTTTAAGGAGGATATAAGATCAGAGTTTTCAACTATAGAAGATAATGGTCTTTTTTTAATTAAACAAAAAACTTTTATTTTTGTTTTTACTTCTTGATATTTGATTATTTATTTTAATAATTGGAAGTGACTAAAAGTTTTGGAATCTACAAAATTTTTTTGTTGAGTGATTCAGCAACATAGTCTAGTTGATAGGTAATAATAGAAGAAAAGTAAAAGATTTCACATTCATACTCTACTAAGTTTGGACTACTTAATAAAATGGCTAAATGTGCATAAAACATAGAAGACTAAAAGTAAATGTATTAACATATTAGCAGATATTATCTCTTGCTGGAAAAATTATGGGGTGATTATTTTTATTTTCTATTTGCCTTTCTGAATCTTTCATAAGTTCCACAATAAACTTAAAAGGCCAGAATAAAGCTATACTGTTTTTAAATGAACAAATGGGCAAAAGTGTGATGATAGTATGAAGAGTTATTTTTAAGGTATATTACTTATGACTTACACTTCCATTTAATTCTCAATATAAAGAACAGCAGTAATCACAATTGTCATTGTAAATTTAGAAATTAAGATTTACTGAACAACAAAGTAAAGCAAAAAATCACAGGACTGATTAGAACTCCAAGTTACAGAATAGAGAAATAAAAAGGGTTGCAACCCTTTTCCTTCATGTCTTGAAACTTGTGGGATTTCCTTAAACTTTAAGGTAATCTACCTGAGGGGGAATCCAATGCTCAGCAAAGCTTCTACTACTGCTGGGCACAATTTGACTTTCCTATATCCTCAAGCTTCCATCTCAGTATTACTGCCTTCAGAGGTTTCATGGGCAGGCCTGGTGCCTATGAATAAATGACTCATTCCATCCACATGGCAGACAGAAGCCTCTAGGATCCCCTTCAGGAATAAGGTCATTAAGGCAGTGTTTTCATGGAACTTGATTATTCCCTCAGATCAAAGTGCATTTCTGTTTTCAGAACCAAAGGGGCTCTCCTTGATATTCTTACTATTGTAGACCAGAAAATATTTGGTAAGGCCAAGCAAAATTTTGGTAATCACAATTCCAAGGATTTGTGAAATAATCATTTCTTTAATTATCATTTTTGGAAGTATAAGTATTTTCTAGGATACTGTGTTTCTGGATATATTATTCTTTATCAATACTTCAATTTTTAATTCATCAACTTTCTCATTTTTAGTAGATATTATTACTACTAATAATATCTGCAGGGAAACAGGGAAACAGGATAGCAAGGGAAACTTATATTAACGACTGAATTATTGTTTTATCTTAAACTCAAAATCATTCAGGCAAATTTACCAAGAGCACTGGGCCAAATTAACATGTAATTTACTCTTTTCTTCCTTGTTTGATATTAATGACTCTTTTAGTCACCCTTATTCTATAATAGCAAATTTTGGATCAGAAAATGAAATCACAGATTCCTTGCTCCTAATAACTTAAAAAAATTTTCTATTGTTTTTAAAAGATATAAAAGAGGAAATCACAATTTTGCTAGCACTAGCAGTTGCATTTATTGAACAACATTTTTTGAATTAACCTCTTCTTTTATTGGCCACAGTAACTTTCAGTTGGATAATTAGCAGACTTTTGTATTAAGAAGTCTCTTTCTGAATCAAGAAGAATGTGCAGGGAAGAGCAAGTGATTAGACGCCCATGAGCTGTCCCTCCTCTCCCACTCCCTGTACACATTCTTGAATGCCCCGTGATGCTTTGACAAAATTGTGCTGCCCTCTGACATGTACGTCCAGGCTGCTCCACCTCGTGCCAAGCCAAACTTCAGGTACTACCTGCAGGTAATGGGGTTAACTCCTTAGCATTCAAGGAAAGATAACTAGATGGTCAGTTCATCAGAAGATGGCTCAACAACATCACATCTCAAAAACCCAGCCCTGGAAGCCCCAAAGGGGAAGAGGCCTCTAAACCAGCAGCTCCTCCCTGCCTCTCTTGGTCACTCAAAATACTTGCTTAAGTTCTCTTGTCTCTTCAAACAAGCATAAGAAAACCACAGTCCTGTGTAGAGAGAATGTCTCTGATTCCTGCAAAACATCCCTCCCCTCAAGCCAGGTTTAATTACAAACCTGAAGTAGTAGTATGGCAGGAGTGTCTGCATTTCCCTGATAAGGTACAATTTTGCATTTCCCTCAGGTTTTATGATCCTCAGGGGTGGGAAAGTGCTGACAATGCAAGTCGATGACTGGAGGGACTGACTCTCTAAGTGCTGATTTTTCAAAAGGAAGGAAGACAGAGGTCCAGGGATGGAAATTGCAGTGAGGAAGAGTGTGTGGCCATGGCAACTGATTTGGAGATTAGACAAGGAAGAAAGGCTTTAAGGTGAATCAGTATATCTCTATCGAACTAAGTGCAAATTAAAGATAAAGATAAAAACGTTTTGTCACTGTGTTTACATTGCTGGGAAGGGCTTGGTGTTTCTCCCTTGCCCAATTGCTGCTTCTGCTGCCACTACTGTGAACCATAAAAATAATAGTAGCTTCCATTCAAAGAGTGTTGATTTGTGCAACAGGTTGTTTACACAGTCATCTCAGTAATCCTCACACATTGCTGTGATGTAAGTACGATCGCCATCCCCATCTTCAAGAAACTGAGGCTCAGAAAGATTCAGTAATTTCCCATAGACCAGACAGCAAGTAAGTGGCAGAACTAGAATCCAACTCTCTGTCTGAATTCAAGTTCACTGTGCTGTGCTGCCCTGGCCTTAGTATCAGCAGTGTCCCCAGACATCCTGATCAGGCTTCTGAAATGCAAAAAAGAACGCGAGACAGCTAGCAAACCTACCCTCTATTTAAAACTGGCTGCTATTGGATAGGCATCAATGCCTTATGTGTTTCTTACGGCCGAAACCCCTCCCTTAAAGTGTGTCCTGCTTATCACTGTGCTTATGATGATAATAATTAAACATTCAGTCAAGATTTTCAAACTTCATTTAACACAAAACCTTTCTGTCTGGCTACAGCTTAATTATAAAGAACTGACAGACTTCACTGTGATTTCTAGCAGTTCAACCAGTCCTCTGAAGGCAATAGGAGCCTGACTGTAAAAATCTTTTCCTTCCAAGATTTTAACAGTGATGTTGAAATTACAGCCCCAGGCACAGCCCACTCCAAGACCTAAAAACCTGCTTCTCTTTCCCTTGTGCTCTCTTCAACAAAAGAGATAAATAAAGCAAAAACAAGAAAATTTCATCAAATCATGAGAGAATAAGCCAATTAATTTATTTACTTTTTGGAGAGCAGGATATGGTAAGCTGTAGGGACAATAGTCATATGAAGTATTTTTCAAAGTTTAAAGTTCTAGCTCATATCTATTCTATTTTTAGAGACATATATTTCAAATTAAAAGCAATTAGCAAATATTTTGAACACTCTTTATACGCAAGACCCTGCACTAGTTTCAGTGAATAAATACAAAGCATAAAATTTTATCCCTCCTGTCAAATATTTGTCACTTAGTTTTGAACACAGATAAGATGAATATTCAGTTGGTTTTTTCCCCAAACAAATCATTTTTTATCAAAATTATTCTTAAATTCCAAATTTAAGTGTACATGTTGGAGTAAGAAAGTATAAATTGCTTCAGTCTTAGTATCTTTCAGACATGGGAGCAGGCAAAGGTTTCTTAGACAGGATCCAAAAACTATAACCATAAAAAAAATCATACTTCTTCAAAATTTAAAACTTTCGCCCATCAACATCACTGTTAAGAAAATGATCAGGAGAAAATATTTGCAAAACACACATCTGATTGGAAATGCAGATTAGAAATACAAAGAACTCCCTTAATTCAATAAGAAAGACAAACAACTCAATAAAAATGGAAAAAATATATGAACAGACACTTCACAAAAGAATATCCAAATGGCCAATAAGCACCTGAAAAAATGATCAACATCATTAATCATCAGGGAAATGTAAATGGACAACACAATAAGATATGACTACACACTCATTAAGATGAATAAGATGAAAAAGTAAAAAAAGACCAGGTGAAGACATGGACCAACCGGAGCTGTCATGTATTCCCGGTGGGAATGTAAATGATATAAGTGCTTTAGAAATGGGAGGCCTGGAGTTTCTTATAAAAGTAAGCATACACATACTCTATGACCCAGCAATCCCGTTCCTATGTATTTCCCCAAGAGAAATAAAAATATATGCCCACAAAAAAACTTGCACAAGAGTATTCATAGCAGCTTGATCTTAATAGCCTGACACTGAAAACAGCCCAGGGGTTGCTCTGTAAGAGAATGGATAAACAAACTGTGTAATAGTCATGTCATGAAATACTGTTGAGCAATTAAAAAAATACTGATAATGAAACAAATACATCTCAAAACATGCTAAGTGAAAGAAAACTTATATGTAAGAATATATATTTATGTTCTCATTTACAGTAAGCTCTAGCACTTAAAACTAATCTATAGTGGAAACAAATCAGAGCAGTAGTTGCCTCTGGGACAGTGGTAGAGAGGACTGAGTGGGAAGGACTATGTGAGAACTTTCTAGAACGATGGCAGTGTTGTATGTTTTGACAAGGGTTTGGGTTATACGGGTGTATGCATGTGTCAAAAATCAGCAAGTATGCACTTAAAAATATGTGTTTTTCATTATATGTAGAATTTATCTTAAAAAAAGACTATAAGCAAATTTTAAATTCCAGCTAAAAGATATTTATGCTGAAATATTTAATAGGAGGTTAACTAAGAACTTTTAATTTATTTTGAAATTCATCAAGAAATAAGATGGGTTAAGGATGAATACAGAGATCAATAGATAGATCTATTATAAAGCATATATGTATAATGAGGTAGGAAAAATATGTGTGAAGAGAAAGGAAATGTGCGTAATGAAAAGGGAAAGAGCAAGAAAAAGTGGGCAAGAAATAACAGCCAGGAGCACATCATTTTCTATATATTTAATCTCCTGTCTCATTTAATTGCTGTACAGTTTTTGTTACGCATTCAACAGGTATTTATTGAGTTTCTATTATGTTCCAGGCACTGTTCTAGATAAGACACACTGATTAATTTCAAAAAGTTTAGATACAGTGGGCCTCCACAGATTTGATATTTACAAAATTTTTAATCAAACACTATCATACATTATTCTACCAGTTTCTAAACTTGGAATTTTATTAGTACTTAGGGAATGATCAACATTAATCAATAATACCAATAGTACTATACTGTTAAATGCAATTAACTTTATATGTGTATATCAAGTTATAAATATATAATTATGCTGTAACATTATTATTAGGCAAATACGACATCAGCTTAATTGTGATTTTGATACAGTAGTTGGTCCATTTAGGGAGCTAAATTAAAAATATCATGATAAAAACCATAAGAATTAAGATATTAGGTAACCTCATTTAAACCTGCAGCATCGACTCCCATCTATATTCTCAAGTGCATGTTTTTGGTCCAGAAATCGTTTCTAAGTTTCAGAAACTTGAAACCAATGCCCTACTACACATTTCTACCTCAAGTACTTCAAATTTAAAAGATTCAAAAATAAAATCAGTATGTTTCCCTTAACAGCTGCTTTGCCTTGATATTCTTGGATTTTCTTTTGATTTGACAATGGCACACCCAGTTTAATCTCTGAGACAGTGGGTGGTGCTTGTGGGTGAGACTCAACTACACCCTGTATGATGAGTCAGTAAATGCTGTAAAGGGTGTGCAAATTGATGTCCCTGTCAGTAGGTGGCGCTTGCCGGAAGGAACAAGCTACAGTGTTTTTGGGTCCTGTGACTGGCTCTCCAGAGAAACACTTGATTGCCCCTGGTGGTGGGTGGGGCCCTGGAACTTCAGGTGAGTCCTTATTCTCTGCCACAGCAGAGGCTGGTGGGGGAGTGTGGCTGGGCAGGGCTGGGTTGGGTGAGCTTGCCCTCATGCTCCACCAAAACAGGCAAGATGTCAAAGGTCTGCTCCCAACTTCTAGGCAAAGCTGCCAGGGAGGGGCTGTAGTGACCTCACCCAATCACCCCTCCTTGCCCGCAGCAATACAATTTAGAACTGGGGGTATGGGATCTGGCCTGTGGGCCTGTCCCTGGGTCCCCAAAGATCAATCCCTGACCATGCCAGGAAGAAGTGCACTGGTCCTGAGTTGCCCACAGGGTGCCTGAGCTGCTTTGATGTCCCTTTGCCTCGGGCATGCCCCACACTGATGGAGTCGCTAGGCAAGCAGCACCAGGGAGGGCCATCGGGCAGGGAGCTCACAGTCTGAGCACCCCTTATGCCACTGCAGGACCCCTGAAGGAAAGGTCTGAGCCCAATTCTCTGTGGAAGCCTCAGTATGGTGGCTCTATTGTTTCTCTCTCTTGGCAGCTGCAGGTGGGGAAGGGGAAGGGGAGAAAACCAGTCTGGAAAGGTTTGAGCCCCACTCTCTTGGAAAGCCTGGTGTGGTGGATGCACCAACAGAGAGGAGCAGCAGTTCCTGCCAGCCCCTGCTCAATCATCTCTCAGCAGCAACGGGCAGGGCAGGGGAAGGTGAAGAAAAGTGTCTGAATGGAGGAAAGCCAGCACTCTGGTGGTCTCTGTTCCCCTATCCAGGAGGCAGCCCACCCAGAATGTCCAGACTCAGTCACGCAGATCCCCCAGGACCCACTAGCCACCGGCCCCCTGTGGCTCCCACAGTCTGGGCTGCCGGAGTTGGGAAATGTTTGTGTGGGTCGAGCGAGATGGAAATTGAGGGGCTGAGGCCACCTGAGGAAGACAAAGGTGCACTGTGGATGAAGAAGCAATATGGTGCCTGCCTTCTCTGAGGTAATGGGAAGTGACCCTGAGGGCTCCGGCTGCCTGGTGCTTTGTACTCACAAAGCTTCCAGTTCACTGGCTGCAGCAGCTTTTGGGCTTGTGAGGGTGTAAGAGCTCTCCAGCAGCTCGGGAGCCCACTGACTGCCAGAGATGTGGGGGGGAGGGAGAAAAAAGCTGCTACACCTACCCTTCTTGCTGCACTCCAAGCCTCTCCCAGGGTTGATCTCTGCCAACATCCTGCTCCTTCTTGCTCTGCTCCTAATTCTGGGGGTTCTGGTTGGTGCAGATTCCTTTCAGGGTATGAAAATTCTTGGCTCTTGATGCACAGTGTTAAATAGCTTTCAGCAAAATTATACTAAGTTACACTCCTGAGCACAGTGTTTCAGTGCCTGCTTTACTGGTATTCTTTAGGTTAGTTTTCTATACAAGTCCCAAACCAGAAATGAAAGAGTGAACCTAAGTCACTCCTTCATACTTACTTATTTACTAATACTAATCAATCTGTAGTGCTTTTAATTTTAGGTTCTGAAAATCTTTAGAAGTGTATTTTCTTATAAAAATAATACCTATCAAATAAAAATTGGAAAATACAGAAAAACAGCAAGAAATATAATCACTTGTGATTTTACTATGCAATGAGTATAATGCATGAGTTTCTGCTACTCTTTTCTTAATATAAAATTTTATAGGAGGTTTCTTTTTTCACTTAGTAAAATATAATATAAATTATTTGTTCCCTGCTTTTTAAAATTTAACATTATATTATAAATTATATTCAATCATGCCATTTGGTCATTGTAAACTCTATTTTTAATTGGCTACAAAATATTTAATTGCCTCATGTTCCAACTGTTGCCAATTGCATTCAAGTTCACATCCTTTTTTCCTGCATTATTATGAAAGTTATTTTAACCAGACTTCTTTAAATTCTATAATCTATACTGTGCTACAGTTAGTATTCATATTCAAAAATGATTATGCCACTTTCATTCTTAAAAACCTACAGTGGGACTTCTGTATCTAACCAAGATGGAACAACAGGGACTTAATTTACACTCCTGCTTGAAAAAACTAAAAAACTGGAAAATATATATATAAATATACATTGTAAAATGTGTATTATATGTATATAATATAAAACATATTTTCAAACATTCAATATTAGATAGCACAGGACAGTTATGCCAGAGATAGGGAAATCAGAGGTAATCCTTATATTACCTTCCATTCCTTGTATTTGCCTTCCATTATTACCGGGAGAGAGTTTCCAGGCTGTGGCACAGGATAGAGAAACCCAGGCAAAGCCTGGTGGTCTTACTACGTGAAGTAGATGGAGCTGAGCGTTCAGGGAGGTCAGGGTGACTGGAGTTTATAGAGTGGAGCACTACAAAGGAGAGAGCTGCAAAGAGAAAGGATTCTGGATATCTACAGAGGAGCCTCCTGAAGTATCTAGTGATGTTCTGTTCAGTACACACATGGAAAGAAGTTATCTGAGGCTATGGAAAGAATTGTCTGAAAGGATAAGAAGAGGAAAAAATCTTTGGAGCCCACATAGATCTGGGAATAGTTATTGTTCCCATGAGCCAGAGTGGAAAGGGTCATAATTCATAGGGTATCAAGTAAAGTATTTAAAAGGATTTTGCCTCACTAGTGGAAGAAAAATTAGTAATAGAGTCAAGCATAATCTGACCCTAACAAAGATTTAAATCAAGACCCCCAAAATCAAATGGTTTCCATGTAATTTAACCATGGAACAAAGTTGAAGAACATTTTTTATGATAAAAATTACCCAACACCCAACAAGGTAAAAACTACAATGTAGATCATCTAATATTAACAATAAATTATCAGACATGCAAATAGCAAAATAGACCCCACACTGATTTTTTAAAATTATATTAAAACATGCATTATATAAATGATAGAAATTTTAGGCAAGGACATTAAAAAGTTAGTATAACTATATTCCATGCCTTAAAGAAACTAAAGAAATAGTGAACATATTAAGCAAAGAAACAGAAGATATGAAAAAGACTCAAATCTAACTTCTAGAGAGGAAAACTACAGTGCCTGAGAAGAGACAACAGTGAATGGGACTAACAATAGGTTAAAAACAACAAAAAAAAACCAAAAATAAGTCAATAATACTAAAAGCTGGTTCTTTGAAAAGATCAATAAAATTCATAAACTTTTAACCAGAATAATGAGGAAAACAGACAGTAAACACATTATCACAAATTAGAGAAGTGACTTCACTACAGAGTCTACAGATATTAAAATGATAATAAGAAAACAGCATAAACAAATGTACACCAAAAAAATTAGCAATTTGGATAAAACAGACCAGTTCGTTGAAAGGCAGAAACTGCCAAAACTCACTCAGTAAGAATGAATTATCTGAATAGCCTGATAAGTTTTAAGAAAATTGAATTTTCAGTTAAAACACTTCCCATAGGAAACGTCAGGTCCAGATGATTTCAGTGGTGGTGTCAATCAAACTTTTAAGGAAGAAATAATATAAATTTTATACAGAGAGTTAAAGAGAAGGGAATATTTTCCAACTTATTCTAAGAGGCTAACGTTACTTTAATACCAAAACTGTTTAACACTTTATAAGAAAAGAAAATTACAAACCAAAATCTCTCATAAACATGCAAAAATTTAATATTTTAGCAAATAAATGTCACCAATATATAAAAAGTCTAATACATCATGATAAAATTAAACCCCTCTTGAAAGTACAAGGCTAGTTCAACATTTGAAAATAGATGTGTTTCACCATATCAAGAAACTAAAGGAGAAAAAACATGACTATCTCAATAGATACAGAAGAAAACATTTGACAAATTCTCATGTCTATTCCTCATACAAATTCTCAGGCAACTAGAAAAAGTAGAGAACTTCCTCAGTTAAATAAAAGGCACTTTACACAAACTAGATGTGAATAAACTGAAAAACATAAAACTTCAGCAGAAAAAAATTATGGCCTTGGTTTAGGCAAAGAGTTCTTAGATACAATATCAAAAGCACAGTCCATAAAAGAAAATATTGATAAATTTATCTCAAGATTAAGAATTTCTGCTCTTCAAAAGACACTGTTAAGATGATGAAAAGCCACAAACTAGAAGAAAAGATTTGCAAATCACATTTCTGGTAAAGAACTTGTATCCAGAATATACAAAGAACTCTCTAAAATGAATAATAAGAAAAAGAAAAGTAAATGAATAAAAGACCTGAACAGAAGCTTCACCAAAGAAGATATGTCAATGGCATATAAACTGAACATCATTAGTCATTGAGGAAATACAAAATAAAACAAAAATAACATGCCACTACACATCCACTAAAATAGCTAAAATTAAAAAGACTGACTATACCAACTGTTGGTGAAGATGTGAAGCAACTGTTACTCTCATGCAATGCTGGAGAAAATTTAAAATAAAATACTTGGGAAATAGATTGATGTTTTCTTCAATCATAAACACTTATGTGTCATACTGTCCATCTGTTTGATTCCTAGGTATTTACTTAATGGAAATAAAACCATATTTGCACACAAAGACTTATACAAGAACATTAATAGCAGCTTCATTTACAACAGCAACAAACTGAAAATAACCCAAATGTCCATCAACAGGTAAATGTATACACAAATTATGGTGTATTCATACAATAGAATATTATACAACATGGATACATATCAAAATAATTACACTGAGTGAAAAGCCAGATCACAAAAAAAACACTTACTTTACAATTTATATAAATGTCTAGAAAATGCAAACTAATCCATAGTGAAGAAATGGATTACAAAGTGGCAGGAGGAGACTTTTGGGGTGATGGATATGTTCATTATCTTGATTGTGTTGGTAGTTTCATGGATATATAAATCTGTTAAGAATTTATCAAATTGTACCTTTTAAAAAAGTGTGGTTTTATTATTCCCAAAAGATTAAGGAAAAAAGAGAGAGAGAGAGAGAGGAAGGAAGAATGGAAGGAAGGGAAGGAGGAAGGGAGGACAGAATGAAAGGAGGCAGGAGAAAAGGAAGGGGCGGAGGGGGACGGAGGGAGAGAGGGAGAGAGAGACCACCATGCTTCCCCCAGAGCTTTCATGATAATACCTAAAATCTTTAAATCACAGGTGTGTCCTTTCATGAAAAGGCCCGTGTCTCTCCCTATGCAGTCTCACCTCAAAGCTTGTTATCCTCAATGACTTCTGCAACTCCCATTTGTCTTACCTTTTTTAAATTTTAAAATATTAAGGCAGTACAAAAGTTTTTGTTACATGGACAACTTTATTAATGCTTAAGTCAGGGCTATTAGTGTGCCCCTCACCGGAATAGTGTTTATTGTACCTGTTGGGTAGGTTTTTACCCCACCTCTACTCCCCATGTCCCCTTCTTGATTTGCAATGACTTTTACTTCTTACTGTGCCTATGTACCCATCGATTAGTTCCAAATTAGTGGAGAGTACATGTGGTGTTTGTTTTTCCATTCCTGAGATACTTCACTTAGGATAATGGTCTCAAGTTCCATCCAAATTGCTGCAAAAGACATTAATTTATTCTGTTATATGGTAAAGTACTACTCCTTGGTATACATATATTACATTTTCTTAATCAGCTCATGAGTTGATGGGCACTTAGGTAGATTCCACATCTTTGCGATTGTGAATTGTGCTGCAACAAATATTCAAGTGCCGGTGTCTTTTTGGTAAAATGACTTCTTTTCCTTTGGGTAAATACACAGTAGTGGGATTGCTGGGTTGAATGGTAAGTTCATATTTATTTCTTTGAGGAATCTCCATACTGTTTTCCATAGAAGTTTGCAGTCCCTCCAAAAGTGTATAAGTGTTCCCTCCTCTCTGCATTCACACCAGCATCTATTGTTTTGGGACTTTTTACTAAAAGCCATTCTGACAGGGGTAAGATGAATCTCATGGAGGTTTTAATGTGCATTTCCCTGAAGACTAATGATGTTGAGCAATTTTTCATTTTTTTTTTTTGCCATTTGTCTATCTTCTTTTGAAAAGCTTCTGTTCATGTCTTTTGCCCACTTTTTAGTGGGGTTGTTTGTTTTTTTCTTGTTGATTTGCTTGAGTTCTTTGTAGATTCTGGATATTAGCCCTTTATCAGATGTATAGTTTGTGAATATTTTCTGTAGGTTGTCTATTTGCTCTGTGATTATTTCCATTGTTGTGTAGAAGCTTTTTAATTTATTCAAGTCTCATTTCTTTATTTTTGTTGTTGCTGTTATTGCCTTCAGGGTCTTAGTGATAAATCCTTCCCTACGCTGATATCTAGAAGAGTATTTCCTACATTTTCTTCCAGAATTTTTATGGTTTCATGCCTTACATTTAAGTCTTTTATCCATCTTGAATTAATTTTTGTAAATTGCAAAAGATAGGGGTCCTGTTTCTTTCTTCTGCATGTGGCTATCCAACTTTCCCGGCACCATTTATTGAATAGGCTTCTTTTCCCCAACATATGTTGTTGCCTGCTTTGTCAAAGATAAGTTAGTTGTAGATAGATGGTTTTATAGCTGGGTTTTCTGTTCTGTTCCATTGGCCTATGCCTCTATTTTTGTACCAATGCCATGCTGTATTGGTTACTATAAACTTGTAGTATAATTTGAAGTCTGGTAATGTGATTCCTTCAGATTTGTTCTTTTGCTTAAGATTGCTTTGGCTATTTTGGTTCTTTTTTGGTTCAAAACAAAGTACAGAATTATTTTTTCTAGATCTGTGAAATATGACATTGGTACTTTGGTGGCAATTGCATTGAATCTGTAAATTGCTGTGGGCAGTATAGAATTTTTAAAATGTTGATTCTACCAAGCCATGAACAGTAGATGTTTTTCCATTTGTTCATGTCATCTGTGAATTTTTTCATCCATGTTTCATAGTTCTCTTTGTACAGATCTTTCACTTCCTTGGTTAATATATTCCTAAGTATTTTATTTTCTTTAAAGCTATTGTGAATGGTAGTGAGTCTTTGATTTGACTCTCAGCTTGACTGTTATTAGTATATAGAAATGCTGATTTGTATACATTGATTTTGTAACCTTGAGACTTTGCTGAATTTATTTATCAACTCTAGGAATCTTTTGGTGGAGATTCTGTGATTTTCTAGATACAAGATTGTATCATCATTGAAAAGTGATAGTTAGACCTCCTCTTTCCTGATCTGGATACCCTTTATTTCTCTTGCCTGATTGCTCTAGCTAGGCATTCCAGTACTATGTTGAATAGAAGTGGTGACAGTGGTCATCCTTGTCTTGTTCTAGTTCTTATGGAGAATGCTTTCAACTTCTCTCCATTCAGTATGATGTTACCTGTGGGTTTGTCATATACTGCTTTTATTATTTTGAGGTATGTTCCTTTTGTGCCTAGTTCATTGAGGGTTTTTATCATGAAGATGTGCTGGATTTTATTGAATGTTTTTTCTGCACCTATTGAGATGATCATATGATTTTTGTTTTTAATTCTGTTTATGTGATGAATTACATTTATTGATTTATGTATGTTGAACCATCCTTGCATTCCTGGGATGAAGCTCACTTGGTCATGGTGGGTTTTTTTTTTTAATGTAATGTGGAATTTTGTTTGCTAGTATTTTATTGAGGATTTCTGCATCTATATTGGTCTGTAGTTTTCTTTTTGTTGTTGTTGTTGTGTCCTTTCTTGGCTTTGGTATCAAGGTGATACTGGCTTCATATAATGAGTTAGGGAGGATTCTCTCCTCCTTCATGTTATGGAATAATTTCTGCAGTATGGGTACCAGCTCTTCTTTGTAAGACTGTGCATCCATCTGGCCTGGGGCTTTTTGTTATTGTTGTTTTTGGGAGATTTTTTGTTAGTGCTTCAATCTCACTGCTCATTATTGGTCTGTTCAGGAGTTCTATTTCTTCCTGATTGAGTCTTGGGAAGTCTTGTGTTTCCAGTGATTTGTCCATTTCCTCTACATTTTCTAGTTTATGTGTGTAAAGATTTTCATAGTATTGACAGATGATATTTTGTATTTCTGTGGTATCAGTTGTAATATCTCCTTTTTCATTTGTAATTGAGCCTGTTGGGGCCCTTTCCCTTCTATTTCTGCTTAATCTATCAAGAGGTCTATCGATGTTGTTTATCTTTTCAAAGAATCAACTTTTTGTTTCATTGATCCTTCGTATTTTTCGTGTGTGTGTCCTTTTCATTCAGTTATGCTCTGAGCTTTATTACTTCTTTTCTTCTGCTGTCTTTGGGCTTGGTTTGGTCTTCCTTTTCTAGTTCCTTGTGATGTGACTTTAGGTTGTTAATTTGTGATCTTTCTGTCTTTTTGATGTAGTCATTTAAGGCTATGAATTTTCACTTTAGGACTTCTTTTGCTGAATCCCACAGATTTTGATAGCTTGTGTCCCTTTTTTCGTTCAGTTTGAGGAATTTTTTGATTTCCTTCTTAATTTCATCATTCACCAAAGGATTGTTCAGCACCAGCTTGTTAAATTTCCATGACTTGTGTAGATTTGAGTGTATCTCTTAGAATTGATTTCTAGTTTTATTCCACTGTGGTCTGAGATAATAAATGGTATGATTTTGATTTTTTTGAATTTTTTGAGACAGGTGTTCTGGCCTAAGATATGACCAATCCTGGAGAATGTCCTATATGCTGACGTGAAGAATGTACATTCAATAGTTTTGGGGTAGAATGTTCCGTAAATGTGTTAGTTCCATTCGATCTACAGTCCATTGTTAAATGGTTAAGTCCATTGTTTATTTATTTATGTTCTTCTTCAATGACCTGGGGTATTGAAGTCCCTGGCAATTAGGATGCTACTATTTATGTCTTTGCATAGATCTAATAGAATTAGCTTTATGAATCTGGGAGCTCCTGTGTTAGGTTCACATATATTTAGGATTGTTATGCCTTCTTGTTGAATTTCTCTCTTTACCATTATACAATGACCATCTTTGTCTTTCTTTATCATTGTTGATTTAAAGTCAATTTTATCTGATATGAGAATGGCTATACCTATTTCTCTTTTGGTTTCCATCTGGAGGAATTTTTTTTTTTTTCATCTCTTCACTTTCTGTGAGTCCTTTGAGTTAGAGACAGCAGATACTTGGGTTGTATTTTTTTTTTTATCCATTCAGCCAGCCTATATCTCTTCAGTGGGGCATTCAGACCATTCACATTGATTGATAGAATTGATATGTGGGATGCTGCTCTGTTCATCCAGTTGAGTAGTACCTCATTGCTTTGCTTTCCCTCTTGTGCTATTGTATTATATGAACTGTGAGCTTTAGCTTTTGGGTGATTTTACACTGGTGGGTATCTATTGTGCTGATCCATGTATGACACAGTTCGAAGTATTTCCTGTAGGCCATGTCTGGTCATGACAAATTCAGTGTTTGCTTGTCTGGATAAGTCTTTATTTTCCATCAATTATGAAAATTCATTTTACAGAATACAAAATTCTGGGCTGGCAGTTGCTCTATTTAAGAAGACTGAAGATGGACCCCTAATCCCTCTGGCTTGTGAGGTCTTTGCTGAGAAGTCTGCAGTTAGCCCAATGGGTTTTCCTTTGTAGGTTAGTTGTTGCATTTATCTTGCTGCTTGTAGAAGTTTCTCCTTCATTTTGACTTTGGCCAGGTTGAGTACTATGTGTCTTGGAGTTGTTCAATTTTCTATGAATCTTCCTGATGTTTGATGACCATCTTTTATATGGATGTCTGAATCTCTGGCAATACAAGGAAGCTTTCCTCAATAATTCCCTCTAATAGATTTTCTATGCTTTTTGTTCTTTTGTCTTCTCCCTCAGGGATACCTATAATTCATATATTAGTTCACTTTGCATAGTCCCATATTTCTGTAAGTGATTGTTCAGTCTTCTTTATTCTCTTTTCTGCATCTTTGAATGATTGCGTTAGGTCAAGAACCTTGTCTTCAACCTCTGAGATTCTTTCTTTTGCTTGGTTTAGTCTGTTGTTGAAGGTTTATGCCGTGTTTTGAAATTCTGTAAATGACTGTTTGTTTTTTTTAAGTTCTACTATATCCTTTCTTATGTTGTTTAGCTCTTTGTGACTTTTTCATTTTTTTAATTGCTTTCCTGAAATTTTTTTTTCACTTCTCTTTGTTGGTTTTCAACTTTCTCTTCAATTCCATTCATCTTATTTGCCATCCATATTCTGAATATAATTTCTGTCATTTCAACAATTTCCTTTTGGTTGGAGTTCACTACTGTAGTGCCACTGTGATCCCTTGGGGGTGTGGAACTGTTTTATTTTTAAATATTGCCAGGGTTCTTTTGCTGGTTTATTCTCATGAATCCTCTTCCCTTGGCTCAGAGCTAATAGGTTTGCAGGACACCTGTTCTCCTTTGCTGGGAACTCTCCTACTTAGTGAGAAGAAGAGGAGGTCCCTAGATGGTGCTTTTGTGTCCTACTCTGGAATATTGACCCAACAGGAGAGGGGTGGGCATACTCAGAGCCTATAGTGTAACTGTTCTGTTTTATCCCATTCTCTTGTGATTATCACAGTTCAATCCAATGCTGAATGATCTTTGTGCAGGGTGATGGTTTGTTCCCCAGATTGTTGTTGGATGTTCAAGTTGGTGGCTGGGTGAGACCCTCTCTATGGAGGCTGGCATTGTGGGGAATTGCTTCACTTGGAGTCTCCCCGTGGAGGTGACAATAGCAGAGTGAGGCTATTTAGATCATACTATTTGATCACTGACTTGTGGTGAGTGAGGCTATCTAGGCAGTGGTCACGGGTGTCTGGGCTGTGGGTGTTTGCTCAAACCAGGTCCAGATGTAATGGTAGCTCAAGGCTGGGGTGACCCTGCCAGAGCATTGGACCTAAGAGTGGTTCCACAGGCCCAGTGGCAGTGGTGGTGACTTGGGGGTGGGGTCTTGGGGTCCAGGCACAATGCTGGAATCTCAGGGGTGGTGTCAAGGGTCTGGCAGGACCTCTGGAGCCACAGGGCAGAGATTTGGGCTCGGGTGCAGTAAGAGCCTCAGAGCCAGTACTGGGGACTGTGGAGGCAGAGCCACGTGGGGGAGGGTGCTGTTCAGTAGTCGTGTGAGGACTGTAGACGTGGTCCAGGGTCACCAGGCAGCCAGGTTTCTCCTTCTTCCCACGTAGGTCCCACTGAGACAGTCACCCACTGCTTCCCAGGTGATGCATGTGGTGCCTGAGGTACCTCCTCTGCTCGGATCTTGCACTGGGCAAAGGGAGGGGTGTTCAGCTCCCAGTCAGAGGGCATTACATGGGGGAGCATCCACTCTGCTTTCTTCTTCCCTGGCTTGGCAGGGGCAATGCAACAGCTGCTGTTGCAAAGCCGAGTCCTGTGCAGACATGGCACCATGCACCAGAGAGCTCAGGATGGTGTCAGCTGCAGAAACTTCAGATCAGCAGACACCAAATCTCTGCTGCACATGCTCCCTGGGCATTGTCTCTGCACAGACTCTAAGCAGTCCAGAGGTCTGTAGTGGTAGAGGGATCCCCTTCACAGCTCAGGCTGTGGTGCTTGCATGGTAAGCATGACACCCCACGGCTCTCTCTTCCTGACCTTGCCCACATATGGATGCTTCCCCACAGATACCTTCAATCTTGCTGAGTTAATCACCCTGTCACCTTCTCCTTCACTCTGAATGCCCCCTGTTACTTCTCCAGAGTTTTACAATGTTCATTCCAAGAAAAGCCATCTGTAGGTAGGCATCCGCTTGCAACTTTCAATCCTTTCCTTGAGAGCAGCATGCACAGGCTGCTTCTAGTCTGCCATCTTCCCAGTCTCTCCTATTTATCTTTCAATAAGTGTTAGCCATACTTTCCCTGAGCTCCTGCTCCCAGTCTAAGTTAATTTCTTCTCACCAATTCATAGCTCTAATGAAACATTCATCACACTATTTGATCACTGTTTGACTTGTTCAGGTCTCCCTTTTAATGAGAAATCTCTGAGGAAGGAAATTCTCTTGTCCACTTCTATTCTTCCAATATTTCATGCAGTGCCTAGTACACAGTATGCACTTAATGTAATTTGTTGCATGAAGAAATGAATATAATTATGTTAATGTATACTCCTTCCCACTACTGTCCTTTTGGTACTATAGCATATTAGCAGACAGTCCCCAAAGTAGTCATAGCTATTAACCCAACATTTGTTTTTGTTTTTTACATTGGAATAAAAGAGAAAGCATTAAAACAAATTCCAAATTTATGAGACCATTAAAAAATGTTCAACACATCATAGAAAATCATTTCACCATCAAGGTTCATAATGGGCTACACAGCCTCACTGTAGTTTGATCTGCCAAATAGATGTCTAGGTGGCTTTCTAAGGATATCTTGATTGACTTTTACCTATGTTTTCAACACAGCACTAACAATAATAATTTAGTGGAGTAAACTGCATGAGAAGAGCTACCTGACTGCTTTTTTGTTTTGAGTGCAGAGTACCTAGTTGTGAACTCTTGAAATATGAAATTAATCTGGCTCACAATTTTGCTGTAAGAAAGTGTCTGACAATCAGGAAATAAATTAATCTAGTTCTCAGAAAAATCCTCACTGGGAATTATAGAGGACTAAGGGGGATTTTCTTGGAAGAACAGATGTTTTCATCAGAATGCTTTTCTGTCTCTCTACTTTGATGATATTTATTAACTATCACAAAATATGCATTTACTGTAAACAGGTATTTTGTTGCCCACTTCTGCATGGAGCCACATTTCCTGAAATAGGCTGGAACAAACCCAGTTGTACTGTTTCTGTATGATCCAAAATTGAAGATCAATATGGAAAAAGTTCTGAAATGTCATTGGACTAGATGCTAAATGCAGTCCATTGTGAAATGAACTGAGAGTATAGCCACTTAAGATATTGTTCTGTGTCATTTAGGTCAGACAATAGAAGCAGAAAAGAAAATGCGCAAAGAATTTTCTTAAGCCTGTCTTTAAAATATAGCTAAGAAACCTGGGGTGAGGAGGTGTGAATTTCCAGGCACTCTAGGAAGAGGTGAAAATTAAAATCTAGCTGGTTATTCCCTCCAGAACAGGTTGTTTCCTCCTCCTGAAATACACAAAGAAGAAATCATGTACCACATAAAATCAAATCCCTTTAAAGCTCCTGTTAGTAGTAGGCTCATTTATTTTTCCCCTAAGCAAGCATCACTGGATTCAAACGAAAAGCTTGAGGCATGTTTGGAAGATGATAATGAATGATGAAGAATCTAGCTAGTAAAGTCACAGTGGAAAATCAGAATGGTAAGTTTACTTCTACAAACATTTATTTAATAAGGACATGCACAGAAACCTGAAGGCAAAATGGTTGACGGGAAACAATTATGATATACCTAGGGGCATCCTTCAACATCTATATCAAACTGATGGAAACTAGGGAAAAAACTAACAGGAAATGAAATTCTCATTGGTCAATTATAAGAAACGTGAAAAGTAGTAACATGAAAATATCATTCACCTTCTCCATACACAGAGATAAATAGAAAACTCCTTTGTAGAATTTTATTTTCAGTCATGGTAATGCATTTAGAATAACTGAAATGAAATAGACAACTGTTCCAGTCTGAAACAGCCTTTTACATCAACCTATTACCAATTTCTGAAAATTTTCCCTAAAAAACATTACAGCAATTCCACTGTTTAATCTATTTTAGACATGATTAAAATACCTAAACAAGGAATTAAAATTGCACTGTAATGGAAGATGTGTAGGTTTTCACAGTTAAATCACATTAAGCAATAATGGGGGTGTGTGTGCCAATTACCACTTCTTTTATTATGAATCACCTTTGCTCCTGAGTTTATGTGCCTCTCAAATTATAGGGGAATATTGCAGAAATGACTCATAACATAAGGCTTATCCTCCAACAACCCAAGTTTAGAGGGAAAGTAAAAGATTTTAAATGCTAAAAAGCTTTTCTGCTGTGTCAGTAGCTATTCCAGAGCCTGTACATTTTGAAGCATTTATTCTTTGCCCTAAAGGGCATAAAATGACAAATTTTGAAATAGCAGCATCTTAAAGATGATTGTTAGAAAGTATAGTCTCCTCTTTAGTGGCACTACGCCTGGAAACTTGTCTTTCTTTCACCCAAAATCATGGGCTGAGTCAGGAAGGGAATAAAATAACAGATAAGTTTTCAAATAGCTACCATGCTCTGGGCAACCAGATTAAACACTTTACATGTTATCTTGTTTCTTATTTGGAATACCCTGGAGTAAGTATGATCACCATTTTACAGGTGAGATTACTGAGGTCAAGTCTCTCTAAACCAAGTTGACCCACTTGGTAAACAGAGGGCTGGGAGTGAAACCCTGTCAGCCTGACCCCAAAACTAGGTTGTTAACTCTATACCAATCAATTAATTAGATTCCAGGTCCTGTTTATGTTCCCACTGTGGTTTTATTCCAAGAAGTCAACCATGAGATCAACTTCTATAGGAAGTCCTTCCTTGCACCTCTCAGACTGCACCGCTGTCTGCAGTCCCACAATTCCCTAAGCAAACTGCAATCAAAATATTGACCACGTTAAATTAAATTATGAAATTAATCTTCTCTTTGGAGATTGAGACCATAGCCACTTTTGTATCCTAAGCACTTAGCAGAGTGTCAAGCATGTTGGAGATGTTCAACACATATTTGGTGAATTATAATTAAACTGAGAGGACTGTGTGAAGAGTTTCCCAACTGTGCTCCATGGAATCCTAGGAATTCTTCAGAGCTCACTTGGTGTGGGGAGGGGGCTGGAATTGTAGGAAGAACATATTGACTGGGCAAGAGTTTAGCCCCCACCATCACCAGAGCCACAGCCATTCCCTGTTTCAGTGGGAGTGCTTCTTCCTTAATATTTTTTTCTGTTGGAATTCCACATAATACATTTTGTTTGAACAAAGGAATGTATGGCTAAAAAATGTTTAAAATTATCACAGTAGATGGTCACACTTTTACTTCCAAATTTATACTATTTTTTCTACTTTCCTCTCTAAATCCATAGCTGAAATCGAAATAATCCAATGTCTGCCAAGTATGTATGTAACTGAATTTGCTGTGGGAAATTGGTGTTGGTGAGTGTGGTGTACTTTGCTTGTATAATGTGTTCCAGAATCTCAGGGGAAAAATTGTGGAATAAGCCAATATATTAAACTCATGAAGTTATAGAATGTGATCCTTTGGTAAAGAATTTTTTACTTGATTTTCTGGAATGTTGCAAGGACACTATAATTGAAAGGAGGTATGAGTTACCCCAAAGTTTGGGGTTCATCATTATGATTTCTCCTACCAATCATGGACAACAACAAACTCTACTAGAAATTATTCTTTGAGAAGGTACTTCCTAGGATCCTTGGTTGCCATAGGTGGTTGAAATCATGCCAAATGGAATAGTCTTCAGGAGAAGTCCCAGTATATTAAGAGCAGAAGAGGAAGAAATATATAGCATTAGGCAGATTAGGACATTTTTACCTTACTTTAATGCTAATAATTGTAAGTATACAGAAATGATCAATCATAGAAGTGGGCAAAGCCCAGAACACTTGAATTACACTGCCCATGCCCCAATCTCAGTTGCACGGGCAATGGGACCCCCCCCCATTTCACCATCCCCAAAATTTTATGGCTGTGGCATTATGAGACAAGTGTCAGGCAAATGATATAAACAGTAATTAGAGGCAGAGTCAATTGTGGGCTGTGTCCATCCCACAAGATCAGGGGGTGGAGGCAATGTGTGTGTGGAGAGTTTATTAAAAGGAGTATAACAGAAAAAGATTAAAGTCATAAGGAAGAAATGTTTGTGTCAGTGCTCTCAGGAACACGTCTGAGCACCGGACTCCAGCTGATTCACCCACTGCGTCGGGTCAGAGCAGTTCAGCCAATAAATAATGTTGTTACACTTCCGTGGTTTTTGCTTGTCATCAGTGCTGCCTGGGGGGAGCCAAGAACTGGCTAAACATGACACTTATTCTTCTGGAGTGTGTATAATGTGTCCTGAGACCAGAGCAGCCTCAGCAGCCTTTGGTTCAAGTTGCTCTTGCTGTTTTCACTCTTCCCCGAGGGAAGGAATTTGGGCTAAAGCCCTGCCTAGAGGGAGGTGTTGAGTGAAGGATCAACAGCAACAGTTTTTGAGCAGAGACTTTGTTCTAGGCCAGACATGCCATTGTCATCCACATTTTACACAGGAGTGATCATGCAGAGGTTAGCTGACCTGCCTGGGCCCCGCACACAAGTTAAGTAATAAACTGGGATTTGAACCTTGTTAGGTCTGACTTGAGGACTTAGGCCTGTAACAATGTTGAAACAGTATCTTCTGACACCACATTGCCTCCCTCTTGTTAAAGTCTTGAATATAGTTATGCTTCTAAATGGTGCAGGAAACCACAGAGCCAAGAGAGATACAGCCCCCCCTTCAAAGAGTGGACAGCTTTGTGGAAATGATTTGTGCTAATGGATCACTAGCAAACTCACACTGAAAGCTTATACCAGCAGAGGGTGAACAGTAAAATATTGAATAGTGGATGAGAACATGGGCTTTAGAATAATGCAGACCTGGGCTCAGGTCCTGGTTCTGCCATTTAATCACTGGCCTTAGGGAAGTTACTTTGATTCTCTTCATCTATGAAAACTTCATGGGATTGCTATAAGAATTAACTAAATAAATGTTGTAAAACTCTCAGCATAGTCCCTAGTGCATAAGAGCTTTATGAATGCCAGTTATTATTATTGATGTTGTTATTGTATTTACAACCACGTTTCAATATCACACATTTTTTCTTTTTTGGCAAAAACACATTTTGCCTATTCAGTCCTTTCTCATGATCCCATAGGATGCAATAGAGATCTTAAATATATTTACAAATGATTACTTATCACCACAGAACTTTAAATAGAACACTAGACAATTACTATTAATATATTAGTTACTATCATATATACTTGCACATACCAAAATACTAATATTCTACCATAAGAAGAAAGTGAACAAACAATAAAGAAAAAGTCAATTACTAATGCTAATTTTCTCAGGAATGATAATGGTGAGGTGGCCATGTAGAAAAATGCCCTCAACCTTAGGATATTATCATTCGTTGAAGAATTTAGGAATGCAATGTGATGATGCCCTGCAACGTACTCTTACAGTACAATTCTCAATGGGACTTTTGTGTTCCTGCACACCTTGGGAGCATGGGCACTAACAGGTATTTTTAATACTGTTTTTTTCAAAGGTGTTTGTTTAGTGAACAGCCTTAAAAGACAGAGATGATGTCTCCCTCTGGAGCAAAAGTGAAGCAGATTTGTTTGTAGTCCTCTAATAAAAGTTCGGGGTTCCTCAACCGTGACATAAACCTTCTGTGTGCACAGACTCTACCTGGCCCTGCCTTTGCAGCATTCCTGTAGGACTTGAGGACAAGAGGAAAAAATGTGAACATAAAGTTCATGCTGCCTGCTGAGCTGTGAGTAACAATGCTTTTTAGTTTCTGACCCAGGAGTCATATGTCTTCTGCTAACACCCACAAAACGCAAGCAGGCTAACTGGCTTTCAAACAGGATGACATCTCAGACCCTTTGCAGTTCTGGACGCCTAAACTTTCAGATATTTAGACCAATTAAACATGTGTATATGTACGTATACTGAGATTCTGAAAGTCAAGGGATTAGTTACCTGTCTTAAGAACATAGGTATATTAATGTCAGCTATAAAATCACTGAATTCTACACTTGAGCACATGGTCCCAAGTGAATATTGAAAGAAATCAGGCATAACTGGAGCTGTGTGGGCATGCAGGCATCTAGTGGCTCTTTTGGGGGTCTCTAGCTATTGCTTCAAATATGAAATTAAGGGAAAATCTAACCAAAGGGGCCTCAGCAGATGTGAGGCAGCACATAGGCTGGCTCAGTATTTTAAAAACACTCAGATAAATACTTAGACACATTATTTGCACACTGCTTTACTCTTTTTCCCTTATGCACGTGTTCATCAGTGTTTCTCAGACATTTAATAAGGACCTACTTTGTGCCGGCTATCACAATACATCTAATAATCCTGTGATAGATGGGTGGAAATTATTATTAAACCTATTTTGCAGAAAAGGAAACTGAAGCAGCACAAGGTTTAAGGATTTGCCTGACACTCAGAATGATAGGGCTAGAATGTGGGATTATAATCAATCTTCACATCTTCTAGTAGTCCATGAATTTTATATTCTAATACATGGAGCAGCAAGGTTATTAGGGTCAACTTTATATTCTCCTTGTGAATTAGAAAAATTTAACATCGAAAAGAGTCTATTTTTGAGAACTTTTCATGAAAAATTTTATTCATAGTGAACTGATGTTTGTGCTATTTCATGATGAGAAATGTCCATTTAATTGAAAGTTGTACTGAATGTTAACTTACTGAGGTCTGAGCAGAGAAGCACTGAATTGTATCCTTTAGAAATGGGAGGGATCTTGGAGTTTCTTTTTTCCTGTCCCCTTGTTTTATAATGAACCAGGCTTAGGGAAGTTCAGTAAAACATTACATTCAAATTTACAGAACAGCATTTCTCTTTTAATGATAAACAATTTTTGAGGTATGAGAGAAACTACTAGCCTTAAACACAATCAAATGTAACATTTTAATTGCCAGATTATTTTTATTCTTTTTCCCAGCATTATTGAAAAGTGCTTTATAAATAAAAATTGTATATATTTAAGATATACAAGGTGATGATTTGATATACATTTACATTATAAAATGGTTACCACAAACAAGATAATTAACTCATCCATCACCTGACATATTTCCCCTTTTTTTGTGGTGATAACACATAAGATCTACTGTCTTAGAAAATATCAAGTATACTATATATTATTATTAACTATAGTCACCATGCTATATATTAGATCTCCAGAACTTACTCGTCTTAACAGAAAGTGTGTACAAATATCTCCCCATTATGATCCAGCAAATCCACTTCTGGGTATATCTCCAAAGGAAATGAAGTCAGTATCTCAAAGAGATATCTGCACTCCCATGGTCATTGCAGCATTATTCACAATAGCCAAGATACGGAAACAACTTAAGTGTCAATGGGATGAATAGATAGAGAAAAATGTGGTACATATATACAATGGAATATTATTCATCCATATAAAAGGAGGAAATTCTGTCATTTGGGACAGTATGGATGAACATGGAGGACATTATGCTAAGTAAAATAAGCCAAACACAGAGAGACAAATACTGCATGTATTCCACTTACATGTGGAAGCTAAAAAAGTCAAACTTCTAGGAACAGAAAGGAAAAAAGATCTTTTATATTACTGATATCTTCTTACTGAAGTAAAATCAATAATCCACTATATTTTTAAAATATATTATCTGATTTCATATCCAGAGGTTTTTGATCATAAGGTTCCTCAGTTTTAAAAATATAGATACTAATATCTGCCTTGCAGGTTATTATGAGAAGTAGATAACATAAATTATACAAAGTTCTTTCACGCATGGCAGTGAAAAATACTCATTTTCCCATTAGATGCTTTATCAATAAATTTGGATAAAATTTTCTTCTTAGATGTACTAGTTTCCTAGGGCTACTATAACAAATCACCACAGAGTGGCTTAAAGCAACATAAATTTATTCTCTCACAGTTCTGGAGCCTAGAAGTCCTAAATCAAGATGTCAGCAATCTCATGCTCTGTTTGAAGGCTTTAGGGGAGGACTGCCCCTTGCCTCTTCCTAGCTTCTGGTGGTTGCCAACAATATTGGCATTCCTTAACATGTAGATACATCATTCCAGCCTCTACCATTGCATGGTGTTATCTCTGTGTGTCTGTATGTCCAAACTTCCCTCTTCTTATAAAGACACCAGTTGTACTGGACTTAGGGCCCACTCTAACTCAGTATGACATCTTAGCTGATCACGTCTGCAAAGACCCAATTTCCAAGTAATGTCACATTCACAGGTTCTAGGTAGAAATGAATTTTGGGGAGGGCATTATTTAACCCAGTACATAAGAATTGTTATGACAATTAAATGAAATATTATGTAAACTTTAAAGTACAAATAGATTCCACTTCTCAAATTTCCAATCCTTAGATACCTTGGAGATATTGTGGGTTCAGCTGCAGGCCAATGCAAAAGGTGGATATAGTAATAAAGCAAGTCAAATGAATTTTTTGGTTTCCCAGGGCATAAAAAAGTAATGTTTACATTATACTGCAGTCTATTAAGTGTGCAATAGCATATGTCTAAAAAAAAATGTATATACCTCAATTAAAAACATTTTATTGCTAAAAAATGCTACCAATCTTCTGAGCCTTCAGAAAGTCATTGTCTTTTTGCTGGTGGAGGGTCTTGCCTCAATGTGATGGCTTCTGACTGATCAGAGTGGTGGTTGTTGAAGGTTGGGTGGCTGTGACAATCTCTTAAAATAAGACAATGAAGTTTGCTGCACTGACTGACTCTTCCTTTCGTGAAAGATTTCTCTGTAGCATATGATGCCATTTAATAGCATTCTACTGACAGCAGAACTTCTTTCAAAATTGGAATCAATCCTCTCAAACCGTGCCACTGCTTTAGCAACTAAGTTTATAGAATATTCTAAATCCTTTTTTGTCATTTAGACAATGTTCACAGCATCTTCAACAGGTATTAGATTCCATCTCAATAAACCACTTTCTTTGCTCATCCCTACAAAGCAACTTCTTTTCCATTCAAGTTTTATCATGAGATTACAGGAATTCAGTCACATCTTCAGGATCCACTTTTAATTCTAATTCTCTTGCTATTTTTACCACATTTTCGGTTACCTCCTCCACTGAAATCTTGAACCCCTCCAAGCCATCCATAAGGGTTGGAATCAATTTCTTCCAAACTCCTGTTTAAGTTCCTATTTTGATCTCTTCCCATGAATTACAAATATTCTTAATGGCATCTAGAATGGTGAATCCTTTCCAGAAATTTTTTAATTTACTTTGCCCAGATCCATCAGAGGAATCACTACCTGTGGCTACTATAGCCTTATGAAATGTATTTCTTAAAAAATAAGACTTTAAAATTGAAATTACTCCTTGATCCACGGGCTGTAGAATGGATGTTGCATTAGCAGGCATAAAAACAACATTAATCTCCTTGTATGTCACCATCAGAGCTCTTGGGTCACCAGGTGCATTTTAATAAGCAGTAATATTTTGAAAGGAATCTTTCTTTCTGAGCAATAGATCTCAACACTTGACTTGAAATATTTCAGTAAACCATACTGTAAACAGATGTGCTGTCATCCAGACTTCGTTGTTTTGTTTATATAGCATAGGCAGAGTGGATTTAGCATAATTCTTAAGGGTCCTAGGATTCACAGAATGGTAAATGAGCATTGGCTTCAACTTAAAGACACCAGCTGCATTAGCTCCTAATGAGAGAGTCAGCCTGTCCTTTGAAGCTTTGAAGCCAGGCATTGACTTTTCCTTTCTAACTATGAAAGTCCTAGATGGCATCGTCTTCCAACAAAATTCTGGTTTTTCTACATTGAATATCTGTTATTTAGTGTAGCCACTTCCATCAATTATCTTAGCTAGATCTTGTGGATAACTTACTGCTTCACTTTGTACTTTTATGTTATAGCAACAACTTCTTTCCTTAAATCTCATGAACCAAACTTTCCCAGCTTGCAAATTTCTTCTGCAGCTTCCTCACTTCTCTCAGCCTTCACAGAATTGAAGTTAGAGCCTTGCTTTGGATTGGGCTTTGGCTTAAGGAAATGTGGCCATATTGATCTTTTATCCAGACGTTTAATCGTTCTCCATATCAGCAGTATGGCTGTTTTACTTTCTTATCATGTGTTCACTGAAGCAGCATTCAATTTCCTTCAAGAAATTTTCCTTTGCATTCACTACTTGACTGTTTGGCATAGGAGGCCTAGCTTTCAGCCTATCTTGGCTTTTAACATGCCTTCCTCACTAAGCTTAATCATTTGTAGCTTTTGATTTAAAGTGAGAGTAATGTGACTCTTTCCTTCACTTGACACTTAGAGGCCATTGTAGGGTTATTAATTGGCCTCATTTTGATACTGTTGTGCTTCAGAAAATAGGGAGGTCTGAGGACAGAGAGAGAGAGAGAGAGAGAGAGAATGGCCAGTTGGTGGAGCAGTGAGAACACCCACATTTGTCGATTAAGTTCACCGTCTTATATGGTGCAATTAGTGGCACCCCAAAACAATTACAATAGTAACATCAAAGATCACTGATCACAGATCACCATAACAGATATAATAATAATGAAAAAGTTTGAAGTATTGTGAGAATTACCAAAATGCGACACAGAGACACAAAGTGAGCACATGCTGTTGGAAAAAATGGCACCAACAGACTTGCTGGATGCAGCATTGCCACAAACCTTCAATTTGTAAAAATCACTATGCACAATAAAGTGAAGCATAATACAATAAGATACGACTTCATGTGTGTGTATATATATGTATGGTATACAGAAATTATGCATTCATATTATGCATTTAATAATTACTTTCTATCATAAAATTTTTTTTTACAAATTTGATAGAGAAGGAATGAGCTAATTCCTATACCCAAATAATAAAGTTATAAAAGAACACATAAAAGTGTTTATGTTTAGGATGACATTTCAATATGTCAAATTAACTCATTTTAGAAAATCTAGAGTAATGGGATGTGTGACACAGGAATTACAATGTATTGTACATCAAATTTAATTTTCTATTAGTTTATGGTGATGATTAAATTATGTTGATGTGATGGTTTTTGTGCCCTTGAGCCACAGTTTAACAGTCCACTTAAAGTTTTTTTTAATAGAAATCTCTAAAAAGTGATGATTCTGTCACATTGTAACAGCAGAAATAGATTTAGTTCAATGATTATTCACATACAAATACTTAAATGAAAAGTGTATGACATCAGTCATCTTTTATAATCTATAGGTTGGGTTATATAATAAAATCTCAGGATGTATAACTTATTCTCAAATTGTGAAAATTGTAAGTATCTTTATTTAAATTAATGTTAGCAGAACAATTGAATTAGGTGAAATATTGTCATCACAGTAACCCGTAGCAAATCAGTCAATGTCACTTGAATTACTACATGTACACTCCCAATAGCATATGATTTTCACTGAGTGATACTGTGTAAAATACACCTCAAACACTATGATCAATCCTAGGAGAGAACAAAAACGAGACTTCTTTTACAAAAACAAGATGTGATCATAAGAGTACTTCAAGCTTCCTGCATAGAAATAGAGAAATTCATATAAACAGCAGAAGGCCTGCAATTTCATCAGGAACTCTAACACTTGTGCTTTGAATTGAAGACACATTGGGGTTGTATTTTTGATATAAATAACTTGTAAGAAAATGAGAACTTTTTTAATTATCTAAAAGGAGAGTGAGAAGACATCTTAAAAAAATTTAAATCCCTTTAACTTTTTATCCTCTAGGATAAAAAATATAAACTTTCCGTGTTCCAAATCCCTTTCTAAAACCAGGTTGTCAGTCCTGTAAAGCTATGCTAATTTAAAAGAATACAGGTGGTATCACTCACATTGCCATTGTCCCAGCCTAAAGTTCATATTACTGTCACTTGAAACTTCTGCATTTACTTCCTAATTATTCTCTCTGCTTTAGCCTTTTCCCTGCCTTAATCTACCTATTCCTGGTCCAAGTTTCAGGTGAATCTTCCTGCAGATAGCATGGCTTTCCTCATGCCGTTCCTCTGAGGAAAAATCTGCTGGTACTGTCACTGCAAGCAAATCATCCTTGCCTCATTCCAAATCACCTGAGATGTGACCACAGCCAATTTCTCCAGTTTTATTTCCCATTTCTTCCCCTCAAAATGCTCCACTTCAGACAATCCAGATTTTTCTCTGTTCTCTTCAGATAGTCTACACTTTTCAATCTCTTTGCCTGTGCTCTGATTATTCTATTTGAATTGACCTTTCCCCATCAAACCTTTTCAGACCCACCCTAATGTCCATTCCTTCACAAAGTTTTTCTGATTCAACCCCCTTCCTCACAATTCCTTCCAAGTACCAGGTGTACCTGTTACAATGTTTAGCACATTCTGGTTTATCTTTAACGTCATTGCTTATTTTTCTCCTTTACTGATCTTTCTTGTTGTACACTTCATGAGGAGTCATGTTTTCATCACATTTGAATTATCCCAAGTACTAGAACACCTGCATGGATTAAATCAAATGAGTTTTCCATGTGAATTTTTTCTGAAAATTTTATGGAATACTATCATCTCCAAGAGAAAACTAATTTAAGACTCCTTCACAGATTATCAGATGAAGATATGGAATCAAGGAAGAAGAAATTTGAATAGTTACAAATTTATCTGCTCTCAGGAGATAGATGAAGGGAAATTATATATAGTAACTTCTTAACTAAGTACTATAGAAACTTTCCGTAAAATAAAACCTGTACATTCTACCTTCACTGAGTAATCACAGGCCATATTCTGTACTTGATCTTAGCAAAAGGCCAAGAAGCAATGTCATAGGCCATGTTCTGTATCTTCCTTATATTCATGATTTTTTTTGGCAGAGGTTGATATAATCCTAAAATAAAATAAGTTTGAGATTTGGAAAATTTAGGTTTATTCACGAGCTGACTTTTAGGGCCAAAAAAAAAAAATCTACTTTAGATATCATTCCGAATAAGATGATATAAAAGAGTGACTAATCTTTCTCCCATTACTTATTTGTGAGTCAGAGAGAATTGAAAATAAAGCCAGAGTCACTGAAATGCTTTTAAAGGGTGTTGGAATGTTTAAATACAGACCCTATAAAATACAAGTTGCATTTCTTGTCACCTGGCCTTCATTCAAACACTTCTCAATTTGTTGAGCTCTCTTTTCAGCAGAGCCTCCTGGTGATAGAAAACACAACTCTACATTCTGCCAGTGGGATTGCTTGGCGCCAGAATTCTGCCTGCATGTTCCCCTATGAGAAATTCATTTTTAGTATGCATTGTTGCACATCTTACTGTATAGTTAGATAAAGCTTTTATTTCATGACTTCTTAGTTTCTCTTCTTTATGAAATCCAGGTAGTGTAAATCAGCTCTTTTGACTTGTACCTATTAATTAGAGCAGTAGTTAAGAAAAAGATATTAATGAAATCTTTCCTTCTATTAAAATGGAGGTCAACAGTGGAATATTACTCCTCCATAGAGAGTATAACCAAATTTATAGTAGTGAGCTATTTGGCAGATATTAGGCTCTGGAGAATAATAAAACTCCTGTAAACTTCATTGAAAAAAATCTTACTATCTAATAAGAAATGCAGAATGAGAAAGCTTTCTTAGATTTAAACTAATTAGAATATGCTTAATGTTTGCCCCATTACTCATAAAAATAGTTATTCATAAAAAAATTGTTCTCCATCTATTGCATCTTACACTAATCATTTATTTTGAAGATTTTAAAAAATTTTGTTGTGCTTTGTTTTGCTGTTTAGGTACATTGGGTTCCTCCATTAGATATTGCTGTTAGTCTGTTTTATTATCATATGTGCTTAACCACAGTGTATAGGATTGATTGTGCAGTGTAATATTCCCTGTCCACCTAGATTTCACCTCCAGAATCAAAATATGAAAGAACTTTTATTCCTTGTATTTATCAATATCTTATACAGGAATGTTCATGACATTTGAAGAAATTTACATATATAATGAAGCTAAGAGGGATAACAGTCCATACAGGATCAGGAATACAATTCAAAATATCAAAAAGGGCTCTATTAATACCCCAATTCCAGCAAGCTAAAGTTTAATTAGGCTGAAAGTCCTTCACTCAAGTCTTTAAAAATACTACTACATGAGTACAGAAGAGGAGATATACATTAAAAGTAACTTGTAGAAACACCAAATGAATAAAAACAATCTCAGTGTTATTTCAAGCCCTTTAAGTTGAAATAAGGAAACAGATACCCAAAGCTAAGAGTGACTCAACTAAAGTAACTTAATTACAAGTAGCTGCGCAGGATGCCCATGTGAGGTTTCTAGCCTCAGGTCAGTGAGTTGCCAACGTATTATGTTACCATCCATGGGGTAAAGACTGGGGAGTTTTAACTTACTCTAAGCTCAAAAGTTTGAAGTGACTACCAAAACCAATGTTATTTTAAATAAAATTAACTGAAGAATAATGTCCAACACTAAAGATATAACACTCTCCACTGGTTGTACCCAAAGTGGGGTTTTGCACAGTTCCAGATGCCATTTTTTGACTATCAACTCAATAAAGCACCATCAGTTTAACATTCCTTGTTTCTTGTTTCTTTGTTCCCAGTCCTTCACTCCTGTTCCTTGGCCTCACATCTCAAAATAATTAGCGCATAACTCCTTGCCCCAGGTTTCCTACTGGGAAGAACTATGCTAAGACAAATAGCGAATCTGCCACATGGGGATATAGCACACTGGACTTCACAATTTATTTTTCCATAAAACTATTTTTTAAAAGAACACCTCATCCCAGATGTTCCAAAGAATATACTCAGGGTAACAGAGAGATAGGATGAGCCCTTCTAACACAGAATAAGACACAAATTCCTTGTTTTGACCTCCTACAAGAAAATATGAGGCAGAGATGTGATCTCTGTAACTTGGTCCCCAGCTCGCTCTTCATACTCACATCTCATCCCTCTTTTTCTCACTCTCTTTATTCCAGTTCCTCTGTTCTCCCTACTCTTGTTTAAACATGCCACGCATGCTCCTGCCCCTGAACCCTTGCCTTTGGCTGTTCTCTCTTCTGGGAACAGATATTTGTCCAGGTAGTGGCATGACTCACTTTTTCACTTCATTCAGGTCTCCATCTTCCTGTCACCTCAGCAGAAATGCCTACCACAGTAGCTAAAATATCACCACTTTTCTTTTATACAGCTTTATTTTTCCTCAAAGCACATATCACTATTTGGATGCACTCCTCACTCATTTGTTTATTGGTTGTCTTCCTCCACTAGAATGCAAGCTTTCAGAAGGGCAGAGCCTCCTTTGTTCACTGTTGTATTTCCAACATCTGGGGAAACTTGTGTGTCTTTGAAAATATGTGTGTGCTCTTCCTCATCCTTATTTTTCTCATTCTATTATGGGCCAGCGAAAATGCAAATCCAAACCAGCTTTGGGAAAACATCGCTCTGTAGGCCTTAGCAATTTCTGTAGCATACCATAATGCCTTCACTTATTCTGTTCCTTTCCCTCTTTGGCTTTTCCTCCTCACATTCACATGGAGAATTCTCAGTCCCTCTTAACACTCAGATTCAGCATCATCTTCTCCATGAAACCTTGCCAATTGCCCATCCAGGTGGATGCTCTGTCCTGCAAGCCCTTTTCCCTGTGCTCTGTGCACTCATTTGTCTTAACACATTACTCTGTGCTGTAAGGACTTGATCATGTGTCTGCATCCTCCACCTGACTCTGAGTCCCTTGAGGGCAGTGACTCTGTTCTTTGTCACTCACTGTGTCTTTAGTACTGTCAACCTTTAAAAAAAGGCACTAGAGAATTATCTCTAAATATGTTGCATTTACTCTGGAATAAGAAATAAGGATTATAATCTGGAATACATGAAATGGCAAGCCACCAGTGCATTCCATGAGGGAAGGGTTAAGGGATGTATTTATTAGTAAAAAGGGAGAGGTTTACATAAGCTATTTAGAAACAGTTCATTGGTTCCAGAGGTTCAAAGTCAGAGTTGTCAGTTTGTTGGTGGGGATGCCATTACTGGGGAAGAGTTCTGAGAGAATCTTATCTGAATTACTGCAGTTCTAAAGAATGTCTGCTGATAAACCTTGTCAAAGCAGGAGATGCATGAAGGATGGATGTAAAAGGGTTTCTTGTGGGGTTTTTGGAAAGTCCTTGGAAACAGTTCTTATCTCAGACCCGTAAGCATGAGCCTTCTTTCCTTCTTGCCTTCCCAGCCCTATTTTATCTGGGTGTGACAAAAGTGATTTTGTCCTGGTATCTGCAACTTTCATAGTACCTAGAATAGTGCCCCCCTCAAACCTTTTGAACCACCACTCTCCGAGTCTGACATTGTGTTGCTGAGTGGAATATTTCTGAAGCTGTGATGCTTTATCTTTCCTTACCAGACTTGCTAAGATATGTCTCTGTCAAATGTGGTTGTCTCATAGGGTCTTTAATGTTGCAATCATTTTTTTTCATTCTATTTTCATGCTTTGAGTAAAATGTATTGTAAATAGTGTAGTATTGGATGGGTTGAACATCATTTTTATATGATTATTTGGTGCCACCTCTGGGACCCCTTTATAACAAGAGACTTCCCTACCAACTGAGAGAAGCTTGCAGTTTTGGAACCTAGAAGCCTGTCCATTTTGCTCACTGCAGCCAGTGCAATCTGTTGTAAATGTGAATCTGACGGGCTCGCACACTCTTACTTACCGTACTGCTTCCCTCACAGCCTTTACCAGTGTTGTTCCCTTTTTGGAAATGCTCTTTCTTTCCCTGTCCCTTCACTTGGGGCACCTCTACTCATCTTCTGATCTTATTCTGTAACTATTATCCCTCTATTATAGACCTTCTTAGCACCAACCACCTCTCTTTCCAGCATCTTTCATATTCGCAATTCCATTTTAATCATATTATTAATGTCTGTTTTTTCCAGAAAGCTCCAAAAGAAAGAGGCTGTTGTTGTTATTCACCTATCATGGTGCCAGGCACATAGTAGATGGTCAATAAATATTCCTAGGGTAAAGTAATGAACACATGTACAAAAATACTTATAATTTAATTGAGTTTCCAACATGCAATGAAAGGGTTGCTATGGAAAAAGATTCCTTTTCAGTCATCCCAGGAGGATTTGGTTTCTAAAGGAAACTTAAATTCTTACAGAGTTAAAAAAGGAGTAGCTTTTTGAACCTGATCACTTTTAGAATGCTAGCCTAGGCTGTAAGTCAAAGGGAGAAAGCTTTCTGTTCACAAGCCCCAAGGGGTTAAGGGCACAATCCAGGGAACTTGGAAGAAAAGTCTGCCACTGAAGCATGAAAAACCAGGCGTAAAAGAACTTTCAATTCAGGTCCACTTGTTAGGAATTCTAAGTTTTACAGTCCTTGATCCTCCCTATATCAGATTACTTTGTAACTCAATTGTTTCCTCAACTCAAAGGAACTTGATCTTGCTTTTTTTGATTCAGGTGTTGAGTGAAGTGAAAAGTAGAGAATAAAGAGATTAATTAAGACAGCAATGGTCAAGTTTGCTCTCTGCTGAGAGTATCGCCCTCATCTTAAATCTTCTTAAACCACATGCAATTAATTTGAAAGCCTGAGGGCACTTGCATGGAAAGGATAATGGGCTGAATCTTTAAATGATATAAAGTTCTTAATCCGAAGTCTCTCTGCTTTATTGGTTTGTGTTAACACCTTACTGATTAATCTTGTGATGACTGAAGCTGTTTCTATTCAGGGATAACAAATTGACTGTTTGAATCAATTCTATTTTTAGGCATTTTAAATTCTCAGTCACCACACAATTGATTGAATTAACCAAACTATAATCTAGATCTTAAAACTGCAGAAAATACCAGATTGCTCATTGCTTAATCCAATAGATACTATAGACTCATCTAGTCTCTATGATATTTTCTAAATAGCTTTAAAAAGTATATGTAGACAATGTACATATGCAACCTTAGAAGGCTAATTTGTAAATTACTTACATGTATAACTATAAGAGACTGACATGTAAACTATAGCACATCCATACAAGTACTATCCTGATACAATCTTTAAAATAATGTTTTTAGAGACAAGTTAGTGACACGGGAGATGCTCACATAATATTAATGAAAAAGGCAGATGACAAAACTATGTAAAGAATATAAATCCATTGTGTGTGGAAGAAAACAACTATATATAGGAAAATATGTATGTTTATATATTCCTATATTCCTATGTATAAATATATAGAGAAAATACATATATGCAAAGAGGATACACACACATATGTGTGTGTGCACATATATGTAAACGAAGGAAGGAGGGAGGATGAAAGGGGAGGAAGGCAAAGACAGGGGTGAGAGGCAGGAAGACAGGAAGAGACAAAATGAAAAGGCACCAAAATGTTGACCCTGGTCAACGGAGTGAAGAAATTATAGGCAATTTTTTTCTGTCATCATCATACTCCTTCCTGTGTTTTCTGAAGTAGCCTGTATACTTTTATAATCAGAAGAAATCGACATTTTCAAAGTTAGAATATATACTCTACGGGTTTCAAATGAAGAAAATCATCTCTAGAAGTTTCTCATAGCCGGAGTAGCCTGGTGGGGGAGAAATGGGGAGGAAGAGAAAGGATTTACCACCCAGCATCGTCTCATCTTCTGCCACAACTAAACCACCAGCGCGCTCGCCCGCGCGTGCGCACAGCCACGCTGCCCTAGGCTCGGGCGTCCACGTGGAAAAGCTCCGCCTGCCAGTAACTGGAAAACTCCAGCCATGTGTTTGTTCCCAGCTGCTGATCACCTACAACTAATGCCTCGTTTGAAAAAAGCAAAAAGTCCCCGTTATTTTTTACTCTGAAGCCTTCTGGAAACCAAGACACTGAGAGGCCTTCATCAACCGTGGATAGAGAGAGAGGATGCGGAAAGGCCCGCGTACCTCTTCAGGCGGCAAGGCCTCCCGTGTCCTGGAGTCCACCTCTGCGGAAAACCAGCCTTTCCTACGAAGAGCGTCCTCCCCGCTGATGGGAGAAGCCAGCCTAGGTGACGTGGCCTGGCACTGGGGGCTCACAGAGAGAATCTTTTCACTCAGCCTCTTGCCAGGGCTGCAAACACTTTTAGGGAATCCATGATGAATAAAAGAGAAAATAGAAGTGATCCTGAGAACATTCTGCAGAGCAGGCTACAAAATTTGCAGGGCCCAGGTTAAAATGAAATTGTAGGACATCTTGTTCAAAAAGCAGAAACAAAGTGCGGTTAAAGGTACTAAAACTTAAAGCTCTCTCCTTTCTTCCTTGTCTTTCTCTCAGCTTGTCATGGTGTTTTTTAATTTGCTGTTGAATGTCATTCAAAGTAAAGAAAAATTTTAATTTTTGATTATTAGCATGAATTTTACCATCCCTCTTTATATTGTACAATCCCCATTTTAAATACAAATGTAAGAGCATTCAAACGCATATGCAGAATCACCAAAACTATACAATTTGTATTTCATAGCTTGTACACGTGTTTGTGTTGTTCTTAGCAGAACAGTGGAAATACTGCACAAAACTAACGCAACTGTCTTTATTTTATCTCTTGATACATGCACATTTTACCCACACTCTCTACTTTAAGTTTTATAGGTAAGGAAAAGTGAAAGGAAAAGGAACTACACATTGCTTTATTGCCCATTCCTTCTGTCATCATTTTCAGCATATGTGGTTAGCTAATATAGAGAAGTAGCATGATATGGTTCCTTGGTCATTCCTGTGTCTTAGGGTGCCATTTCCTTCTTTTAAACGGAAAAGGCAAATTCTGGTTCAAATAGGAAGCATAGCATCTCAGTGCTGTCAATACAGTTACTTATTCAGTCACTGATATAACATGCTTACCTTGTATGCACTGAACATCCACACATTGCGGGCCCACTAGAGTTCCGTGCTCACAGGGCACTACAAACACTACATGCAAATGCAGCAGCCAGGGAGGTAGGCATACATTTTGTGCTTATCTCCTCTGCCCACACACATGCTCCATTGCCCCATCAAACTTTCCTCCCAAAACACAAGGTCAAAGATAAAACTGGTAGGAATTTCAGAACAACAACAGAAGAGCATTAAATCGAATGCAGCACCTTTCTGATCAATTTCTGTAGCTCCACAGGTTGCACATTCATGGCCCAGCTCTGCCACAGTGCTTTGGTTTTTGACCAAAGTACTTTTCAGCTCCCTCAGCAGCCTGATGTCTACTTATCTAATTAATGAAATTACGTTTGCCAGCCCCAGGGGCTTTTAGGACATGTGCACACTGAATTCTACACAAAAAGAGAAAACAAACTCACCAAATAAGGGAGCTGACTGCAATGATCTGATACTCACATGACTCATTATATGAGTGACTATTTCACCAAAATCCTGCTTTACAATTTGTGGATAAAGCAAGTAGTGGAAGAGAGATTAGGCAGCAGCAAAGAAGGAAAGTTTACTCACTGATTATTTCAGATGCAGTTCCTGAGATTGATTGGGACACTAATTGGAGAATCACTAAATGTGAAGGTACCGTCTTACATATATCAATGGTCTGTTTTTTTTCTGGTTGACAAAAACGAACAATTCCAGGAATCATGCTGAACACTGTAATCTGATAATTAAGGAAGGGCTCAGTGGAGCAAGGAAAGGAAACAGGAAAATTAAATTTAAACAGAAGCTGACGAAAAGCCAGGCACCAGCTGACACAAAATTGTCCATTTAAGATGTTCTTAAAGAGAAACTGAAAATGCTCTTCATAAACAAGAAAAGCATTTCTGTAAAATAATACTAAGGCTATCAAGGCAATGCATATCTTAACCAAACATGTTAACACGGCTTTTGCCTGCTGCTTTCCCTCAAAACAAGTGAGGCTAGTCTTATACTATGATCAAATAGTGCAGTTTAAGTGAATTGCATAGGAACCTACAGTAGCCACCCACATGTATAACGTGATTCTCATATCTATAAATCAAGGAAGCAAGATTAACCAGAAGTATTTTTCTGGGCACTGATTTAGCATAATTTCTACCTCAATTTGAGCAGTTTTAAAGTTCCCTAGGTTTTCTGTAGCCCTGAGGTCTTGACAAAACCCAAAGCTTATGGCCTCCCTCCTAACAAACCATCTTTGCTGGAGCTGCATCCTGTTACCCATGCCTTCCAGTGTGGTTCAGTCTCCAATATCTACATGTAGACAATCTCCATTGGCCAAATGCTACCTGCCTGAGTTACAAATTGGACACCACCATTGCCATTATCACCACGTTAGAGTTTTGGATTCAGTTGACTCAGCTCCCAAATCATTTTGGATATTGTGCCTTAGACCACCCAGCTCACAATTCTAAGATTATTTTTTATCAACTTGTGTGTTTTCCTCAGGCCTTTAATCCACTAAGAAGGTTATCTCCATCTACTACTTGCTCATTCTATTGCCTTTGGCACAAATTTGTTGAGAATTCAACAAGTCTCTAGCCTGCGTTCATCTGAGAATTAAATTAGTTTTGAAGTCACTCGAATGTGGCACCCCATCATGTCATATAACTCTGCTTCTACGTAGCCCAAATCCTTACCTGAGAATTGGGGAGCACTCCCCTCCCCCATAAATGGTGTGTGTGCAGTCCACTTCAGTGCCCTTGTACCCCATTGTAAATAGGAAGGAGGAAGAAGAGTATGAATGTAAGAATTGAGAATTAATAAGGTTATTTACTTCAAAAATTGTCCCAATCCAGGTGCCAAAATATTTGCGATATCATCATTGTAATTCCACTCAATTCAACATAAATTTTTTGAGTCCTAATACAGTAGGTGACTCTCCATATGTTAATATGAAAGATAGATAAGGCACAGTCCCTGCCCTTGAGGAGCTCACAATTCAGTTAGAAAGAAATAACAAACATTATAGTATATATTTTAGTTACTTTCATGTATGTGCATAATAGACACGTGTGAAGTGCTATGAGGGTATATATTGAAGATCATTTTCTTTGGGTTAATCATTGCTCTTTTCCAGACATTATTTTATTCAAATTTTTCCAAGAGGCAATACATCAATTAGTAGAGCTATCAGGACCTTGCCTCTCCACCAAACTGTGTGGTAGAAGGTGATAAGTGTGTTGGGAAAAATTAGAGCAAGATAAGAGGCATCAGGAAAATATTCATTAATGTATTCATTCATGCATTCAACATTTATAAATCACCAACCATATGACAAGTGCTGTGCAACATACTGTGCAGGATGAAAAGTTCCATAAGGCAGAGTTAATATCTTCAAAGGAACTCATATTACCACCTATTCCTTGATGTTGAGAAATCAAGTTGAGACTTTTTTAATTTAGAGTTTAATAGCTAAAATTTTAATATTTCAGGCCTTGATCCATATTTTATTGTACAACAAATTCTTATACGTACAAACGTGCCTTACACCTTTTATTCCATTGAGTTGTCCGTCTTTCTAATTGTTCCTCTTATAGTTGCTCAGCTTCATTTCTCTCATAACATTTAAAAAAAAGGAAAAGATTGACTGGTAAGGCCTGTATTTCACAAAGAGTGAAGCCACAGCTCCTTACATCAGAAAGAATCACTTGGGGTACTTATAAAAATGCAGAAAATCTGACGTCTGACTCAATCTCCAAGGTTGAGGGCCAGAAATCTGCATTTTAGTAAGCACATAGATGATTCTGATTAACAGTGAAGTTTCAGAATTACCACTCTAGCACACCTTTATCTTTGCCTATACTTTCAAGGATATAGGTAATTCCACTTTTAAATAGTCTTCTGCCTCCTAAACTTCACAGCTCAACTATCCCTTTAATAAACAGACTTTTCCTAACCACCCAAAATTAACGAGGTCCCACCTAGAATTCTTATTTTATAGAGTTCTGTTCCTTTCTATCAAATAACTCATCACATTATGATACATTTGCATATATTTTCCTTGATGCATATTTTCCTGCCACTCTAAGCTGCATAAGGGAAGGGACCATATCTGTTTATTTCACCATTATATATCATCTCTTAGCACAGTGCCTGGCATAGAGTAGATGCCTAATAAATTCCTAAGAGTGGTTATTTTATATATTTTTATACCTTTTCCCCCCCAGTGTTCTGGTTATTACAGAGGGAGGGCAAGACCAAACTATTGACTTTAATATGGCAGAAGCCTTGTAAGCAATTTTTAATTTTTTCTAAAATTGAATAGTTTCCTAGTTAAATAAATTTTATGTATATATATATATGTATGAGAGGATACCCAGTGATAACTCAAGAGACTTCTTTTAATGTCTGAAAGTGACATGAATGCTAAGCAAAGGGAGAGCTCATTTGAATGAGAGGAAAAAACTGAATAGCGATTATTTTCACACACATGAAGATGGGACAAAAGCACTGTATAAAATATATAGAATATTTAACAAGTTAATATATGATTACTTATGTGCAAGTCATAAAATGGTTTAAGAATTCAGAAGGCAAAGATCAATGTGCACTGAAGTGGTCCGGAAAGACTTACTAGATGAGATGGAACCTTAGCTGGGCCCTAGACAGTAATTAAAATCGGCAAAGAGGAGGAGAAAGACAGGATTCATAGACAAAAGTTCAGAGGCCAGAATCACAGTGACCGAGTTAAATTTTCCCAAGATTTATTCCAATTCAGCACATTCTGTTTACAGATAAATGTGGTAAGGAATTTTTGATTTTGATTGATTCTTTTGTCCCTGGAGGAATGGTCCACAGAAAAGCAATATTCTAAATCTCTCAGCGGTTGTATTGATCTCACCACCAATTCCTAGAAATAATAACTCTGAGGGATTCAAAGTATAGAGAGAGGTTAAAGGAGCATCAAAATGTTACCAGATATCCAAGCAGACATTATGAAATTTAGCAGAAGTGATATAAATATTGAAATGAACCACATCTAACTTATCAGGGAATCAAATCAGAATGTGAAAAAGTTGATTCCTCTAATGCAAACCAGGAATCTGGGCATCAGTCTCCCCTCTGATGTTAAAAACATTAGAGTAGCCAGTCTCCTTTTATTTATACTCAAGCACAAAGATAAAAGGAATTTATAAAACACATTTTCGCCCAAACTCTCAGTCTATTAAACAATCTGAACTTGAAGAGATGCATATATAAAATGCTCTTTTTCTCCTCTTTTGCTGCCAGACATATTTCATAAGCTCCCCCTTTGCTTAGGATTCATGTCACTTTCAGACATTAAAAGAAATCTCTTGAGTTATCACTTTATGTCCTCTTATATATATGTATATTTTAACTGGGAAACTATTCAATTTTAGAAAAAGATCAATTAAAACGTGCTCACAAGGCTTTTGCCATATTAACGTCAGTAGTTTGGTCTTGCCCTCCCTCTGTAAACTGCAGGAAAAATGTATAAAAATATATAAAACAACCGTTCTTACGAATTAAACATTCTGATCTCTGAGAAAAAGAAAACAAACGAGGTAAGACTTTCACTATTCCTAGCTTTTGGCCTAAAGGAACATCGTGGTCTGTAGCATGTGGGCAGGGAACCCAAGCAGAGCATTGGGGTCTCACTGAGCTCACAGGCGGAGATCAAGGTTTGGGTTTGCTGAGGCAGCTGCAATTTTCCAGACAAAACACAGAGAGGAGTGAAATATAGAGAGGAAGACCTCCAAAAACTTTCATGGGGGTTCCAAAGTCTGTTTTTAAAACTAAGCTGTCAAATATAGGATGAGATTCCAAAGGCCAAGCAAAGAGCTAATGGAAAGCTATAAAAAGAACAATTCCCAGAGATCAAACTGGACTGAAAGGCATTCAGATACTGATCAGCCAGAGTGGAGAGACCTTGTCAGAGCAGACAGTAGAGACTTCTGAAGGTTTGGACCATAGAAGTAAGGCTAAAACTCGGCGCAAAGAATACCCTAGATATAGAAATGAAAAATTTACTGAATAGGCTTAATACGAGATCAGACAGGGCCAAAAAAAAGAAAAAAAAGAAATCAGTACATATGATGACATAGCAATAGAAAACATCCAAACTAAAGCACAGAGAGAAAATGACTAAAAGAAAAATGAACAAGTCCACAGTGACCTATAAAACAATTTTAAGTTGTCTACTACATACGTAATTGAAATGACAAAAGGGGTATCAGCAGGAAAACTTATGTGAAGAAACAGTATTCAAAGACTTTCCATATTTGATGATGAAAACTATAAACCCATATACTCAAGAAATTCAATGATTCAAAAGCAAGGAAAAAAATGAAATATGAAGTAAACCACACCAAGGTGTGCCATAAGCAAAAAGAGAAAATCTTAAAAGCAATTATAGATAAAAAGGCAGATTACATACATATGAACAAAGACAAAAATGACTAGGGACTTTTTCCAAAAAATACTAGCCAGAAGAAAATAGAACTACTTTAAAGTACTATAAAAACAGACAAACGTACAATTGCCATCCTAGAATTTTATAATCAGCAAAAGAAATATTAAGATAAAAGTCTTTTTCAGGAAAAAAAAAAGCTGAAAAACGTGTTACTAGCAAACATGCACTACAAGGAATGGTAAAGTTCTTCAGGCAGAAGAAAAGTGTGAAGAACTTCAGAAATGTTAATCATGTATGTGAATATAAATGACATCTTATTCACATTTTAAAATTTCTTTAAAAGATAATGATGAAGAAATAACAAGATATTAGAGAATTATAACATATATAAAAATAAAATGACAACAATCACATAAATAATGGAAAGTGGAATTAGAAATAAACTCAAGGTTCTTACAATATATGTGAAGTGGTATTGTTTTGTCTTGAAGTAGCTTCTGCTAAGATAAAGAAGCTTATTGTAAATTTTACAATAATCAATTAAAAATGAAACAAAGAACTATAACTTATACTTTAATAATGAATATAAAATAAAATACAAAAAGTAATCCAAGAGAAGGCAGGAAAAGAGGGACAAAGGAACACGTACCACCACCAATGGTACAAATAGAAAATAAATATTATTGTTCACTTAAATTCGACTACATCCAATTTTACATTAAATATAAGTAGATCAAACACTCCAATTAAAAGGTAGAAATTGTTAGACTGGATCAAAAGCAAGACCAAAATATATGCCTATCTACAAGAAATGCTCTTTAAATACAAAGATATACATAATTTAAAAGTAAAAGGATGAACAGACATATACTACAAAAACTCCAATCATAAGGAATCTGGGAGTGGTTATAGTAATATCTGACAAAGAAGATTTCAGGGCAAGAAATTTACGAGGGATAAAAAGAGAAATTCTGTAGTGATGAAGGGGGCAGGCAATTTATTAAGAGGACATAATAATATAAATATAGTTGTACCATCTTTGAAAGGCAACTTCAACACTTTTCCCTCAGTATTTGTTAGAAATAAGATTTTTTAAAAATAATTAAATACTAAGAAGAATTAAATCACACATTTAACTAATTTGACCTAATTGACATTCTTAGAACATCTTCTTTCCAACAACGTTTCAAGTACTCATGTAACATTCACCAAGATAGGTAGATCATCTGCTGGACCATAAAAGCAGTCTCAATAAATATAAAAAGATTTAACTCACACAGAGTAGGTTCTCTAACTACAACATAATTAAGTTAGAAATCATTTTTTTCACAGTTTCATGGAATATTGCCAAATATTTTGGAAATTAGCAATGCTCTCCTAAATAACCTGGGGTCAAAGAAGAAATCACAAGAAATATTAGAAAATATTTTGAACAAATAAGAATGAAAGAAAATGTAAAAAATTATGGCATATAAATAAAGCAGTATTTAGAGGGAAAGTATCAGAAGTTTATATTTAAAAACAAGAAAGATCTAAAACCAATTATCTAGGGCCAGATGTGGTAGCTCCCACATGTAATCCCAGCACTCTAGGAGGCTGAGGATCGCTTGAGCCCAGGAGTTTGAGAACAGCCTGGGTTACATCGCGAGACCCCATCTCAAAAATAAATAAATAAATAAATAAAAATAAGATAAAATCAATTATCTAAGCTTTAATCTTAAAAGCTTGCAAAAGAACAAAATAAGAAGATACAAAGCCAAAAAAATGAGAAAATTAAATCAAAATCAATGCTTCAGAATAATCATTAAAATTGATAAGCCTCTAATTGGATTAATCAAGAAAAAATAGGGGAAGCTCAAATGACCTATAGCAGTAATAACATATCACTACAGATATATGATGGCATATCACTACAAATCCTACAGACATTAAAAGTATATTAAGGGAACATTTTGAACAACTTTATGCCAGGTTAGCATAATAAATAAATTTCTTGAAAGCCATAATTACCCAAATTGAATCATGAAGACATCAAAAAATGTAAACAGCTATTTGCCTATTTTAAAAACTTGAAAGTATAATTAAAATCTTTCCCACAAGGAAACTTCAGGCCCAGATAGCTTCATGTGTAGTCTATCAAACATTTAAAGAAAAAAATAAAACCAATCTTACACAAATTATCTAGAAAATTAAAGAGAACGAAACACTTCCTAAATCATTTCATGAAGCCAGAATTATTCTAATATCAAACACAGACAAGAATATTAAAAGAAAAGAAACCTAGGAACCAGTCAGTATCCTTCATGAACACAGATGCAAAAATCCTTAAACAATATCAAATTGAATGTACAATGTATAAAAAAGATACTATATCCCTGTACACTGGTACTCACCATCAAATTGGTACTAACTGATCAATACTTATGTCACACATGGCAATAATATTCATCAGGGGGCAGGCAGGGGGGAGGGGGCTGGAGGGGATGGGAAAAGTCTCACTGAACGGGTGCGGGGAGCACAGTTTGGGGGATGTCCATGATTGTAGCTCTGACTTGGGCAGTGCATGGGCAATATATATAACCAAAGTGCTGTAACCACATAATATTATGAAATTAAAAAAAAAAAAGAAAAAAAAAGATACTATATCATACCAAGTGGCATTTGTTTCAAGAATTCAAGGATGCTTTAACAATTGAAAATCAATGTTATTTCCCATCTCAGCAGAATGAAAGGGGAAAATATGATTATTTTGATAAATGTATTTGTCCATACTCAACACTCATTTATATAAATTTCTTAGCAAACTAAGAATGAAAAGAAACTCCCTCAATTTGACACTGGGTGTCCCTGCAGCTAACACAAACTGAGTGGTGAAAGACTGAATATTTTTCCCCTAAGATTGGGAGCAAGACAAGTTACATCTGCTCTCACTTCTATTCGATATTCTGCTAGTGGTTCTAGTAGATATAATTAAGCAAGAAGAGAAAAATAAAATAAAATCATATGAAATGGAAAGGGAAAAAAAAACCTGTCACTATTCTTAGAAAACCAGATTGTATATGTAGAAAAAACTACAAAACAGGTACTAGAACCAGATGAATTTACCAAGGTCTGAGTACACAAAGTAAAAATACAAAAAAACCAATTACAATTCTATATGCTAAAAATAAAATGTTAAATGATATCATTTTCAATAGCATCCAAAAACATCAAATATTTAAAATAATTTTTAAATGTCCAAGTCCTATACACTGAAAACCGTAAAACATTGCTGAGAGGTATTAAATGAGAACTAAATAAATGAAAAGACATACCAATCTATTGTATCAGTATTGTTAAGACTCAACATCGTTAAGATGCAAATTCTCCCAGATAAAACACCAACAGTTTTATAGAAATTGATAAGCTCACTCCATAATTTACATGGAAATTGAAAGGACTTAGAATAATCAAAATATTTTGATAATTAAGAAGAAATCTGGAGGATTTATACCACCTGCTTCCAAAACTTTAGAGGATTGATACCACTTGATTGTAAGACTTTTCAAGAAAATGTGGCAATGACATAAGGGTTTTTATATTGATCATTGGAACAAAATAGAGTCCAGAAGTATACCCATACAACATCCCATCAACAAAGGTTCCAAAGTAATTCAATAGGAAAAGTCTAATCTTGTCAACAAATGATTCTGGAACGAGCCATTCCAAGAATCAATTCAAAGGAAATCACATACCTAAAATTGCAAGATCTATAAAACCTTTGGAAGAACATATAGGGGTAAGGGATGACTCTGAAAGCATAAATGAAAAAAGAAAAAATTGATAAATTGGCATTCACCAAAATTAAAAACCTCTGTTTCTCAAAAGATACTATTTAAAAAAATGAGAAAATATTCACAATACATATATCTGACAAAGGACTTGTACACAAAATATGTTAAAAACTCTTACAACTTAAAAATAAGACAATCCAATTTAAAAATAGACAAAAGATTTGAACAGATGCTCACATGAAAATATTTGAATGGTCATAAGAGCATAAAAAGGTGCTCAACATGATTAGTCATCAAGGAAATGCAAATTAAAACCACATGAAGATACTATTAACATGACTGGACTGCTAAAATTTAAAAGATTAATGGTATCTATGACATGTCACAAAGATGTGGAACAACTAGAACTTTCATAAAATGCTGGTCGAAATGTAAAATGGCACGCCATTTTAGCAAACATTTTGACAGTTTTTAATAAAGTTAACCATATATATAACATACAATATTGTTATCCCAGTATGTTTACACAGATAAATGAAACCACATGTTCACACAAAGACTCATATATGAATATTTATAGTAACTTTATTCATAATTGCCCACAACCGTAAACAACACATATCCATCACCAGGAAGCAGATTAAACAAGTTGTGCTGTACCTATACAAAGGAATACTATTCAGCAGTAGAAAGGAATGAATACGAAAACAATCACCAACATTAGTGAAGCTCAAAAACATGCTAAGCAAGAGAAGACAGACACGAAAAAAACACATACTGCATGATTCCATTTATAAAACATTTTTGAACAGAGAAAACTAATCTACATTGATAGAAAGCAGATATACTGTTGTCCACCTGGAGTGGAGTAAGAGTTACTTCAAAGGTGGGTAAGGAAATTTTGGGGGTAATGGAAATGTTCTACACATTGATCGTGGTAGAGATTACATGGGTGTATATATAAAAATTCATCAAATTATATATTTAACATGGTGTATTTGTTGTATATAGGATTTACCTCCATAAAGTTGAATTTTTTAAGCTTCTTAATAACTGCCACAGCACTTCCCTCCTAGGTCAAGGACTCACTACTGTATCCTTTTTTAACCAATCTCTCTCTAGTTTGATCTTGTGGTTATATGTTAGATGGCAATGGTAAGTGAGGTTCTCAGAAAGGTTTGTTTACTATCTATCTATCCATTTATTTATTTATTTATTTTTGAGACAAGGTCTCACTCTGTCACCCAGGCTGGAGTGCAGTAGCCCCCGATCATAGCTCACTGCAACCTTGAAAGCCTAGACTCAAGTGATCCTCCCACCTCAGCCTCCCCAGTAGCTGAGACTACAGGCGTACACTGCCAGGCTTGGCTAATTTTTTATTTTTTTAAATAGAGACAGGATCTCACTATGTTGCCCAGGCTGGTGTTGAACTCATGGCTTCAAGCGTTCCTCCTGCCTCAGCCTCCCAAATTCTGGGATTACAAGCATGAGCCACTGTACCTGGCCTATTTACCCTTTAACCAACCCTGGAAGAAATACCTGGCAGCAAGTTTTGTGCTTTCTATAGAATGCAGATATATGTATGCCTTAGTCCTTGGCTTGGGACTTTACTTTCTCTTTTAGACATAATATTTAAATCCATTTTAAAGAACAAACACATTGGTATATTTTGTCTAGGAACTCTTTCCAGCCTTGATCCAGAGGAGGAATCTTAATAATTAGGAGGCATAATCTGGCATCCCTGCAATAGCAGCTGTTGGTTCAGAAGCTTATCCAAGATCATCAAATCAAGCTGATCTGAGCAAGTTAAGTAAATTTGGCCAGCTAGGGGTGTTTAAGGAATCTGCAAGCTTTCTAGATCAAATCATTCTCAGGCAGCACAGATATGATGAATCCTCCCATAAAGAGGAGAGCCAGGGACTGTCACTAGCGAGGGGGGGTTACCAAGAGAACCAGGATCTAGATAACCTTAAGGGGACATAACACCAAATTTAGCATGGCTGGCCAAAATGGAGAGTTTGTACAGTGTAATTCTTCTCAAACGCTTTTACAGAAGTAAAACAGTGTTCAAAGAAGTCCTGTGCAAGCATGAAAGTCTCTTGATTTATTTCTAAAGTGAATATACATTAACGTAAAAATGATGAAATAACTTGTTATTGACTTAAAATGACACTCTAAGAAGATGCACCATGTTTGTACTGTGGCTTTGTATACTTCCTGGTATAGCACCTCGTTTTTCAAAACCAAGATGTAACAATATACTAAGAAATGAAGTCGAAATGGCTTAGCCCACAGTTAATAAAAATTATTAAGGATTTGATGAAGGTTAAAGTTTCTAAAGTTTTAGAAAGACTTATCTAGTAGTAGGGTAGATTAAAGGGGGAAAAATGGGCTAAGGGAGATCAACTAGGAAGCTATTGCGTTACTTTAGGCAAAAAGGAAGAATCCCTCAACTAGTGTTACTCCTTGAAAATTTGAAGAAGTCTCCCACAGACCTCTCTGGGTGCCAAGTAAAGACTAACAGATCGTATTGTTAGCCATAGGCAGAGATTGCACCCTAGGGGTTGCTAAATGCTCCCTTTTCTTTTGATCTTGAAGAGGTATGTTCATAGGAATCCCAGACAAAAACAAATGAAGACATCTCTGGAAAGCTAAAAATCTGACTACCTTTTCACTGGTATTTGAAAATATCTTTTTAATATTTATTTAGTGATGGCATCAAGAAACAAATTTTCTATTAACAAAAGTTGCACATCTCTATTTAAATTTAAAATAAGTGATTATATGCATTGAATGTAACATAGCATTTTAAATACTTGAATTGTCCTCAGATTGCAATTTTCCAAACCAGACAACATCTTAAGGGGCAGAATAAAGGTATTTAAATTAGTTAATAAAATAACATGCTCATTCCCAGTAAATACCACCATGCCATGAATTATTCAGTTTCAAAGTTTTAGCTAACTACAATCATCAAGTGACTGGCCTCAGGGTTTGGTGGGTAAATTGTGCTTATATAATGCCTCATGCAGAGTCACAAAAAGTGCTCCTTAAAGATAAATTGGCACCAGTGAGGGTGATTATTCACTTATTTGTTTTCAACTCAAAGGTGATAACTTTGTTAGGAATGGGACCAGTCATCTGTGGGAATCTAATTAATCTGAATTAATTAGCAGCATTTTTAAACTATTTCTCTAATGTTTAGTACATGTCATAAAATGGCTACTTTACCTCATTGTGTCACCAAATGGCCCAACTTTGAGCACCATTTTGGCCCATTGTGTTTGGGAATAGAGCTTTCAGTGTGAAAAGAAGTTAAAGAGCTTTTGCCTGCTAATGGGGAAAAAAAACTCTGTAAAATAATTTAAAGAGGTTTATTCTAAGCCAAATATGAGTGGCCACAGCCCAGAGCTTCACAATCTCATGAGTTCCTGAGAAAGTGTTTATGATGTGGTAAGGTTAGTTTGGTTTTATACATTCATGGAGGAAGGAATTGCAAGTAAAATCATAAATCAATACCTGGAAGGTATACACTGGTTCAGTTTGCAAAGGCAGGACATCTTGAAGTGGGGGGCTTATAGGCTATGGATGAGTTCAGAGATTCTTTGATTTGTGATTGATTAAAGAAATAAAGCTTTGTTTAAAGACTTGGAGTCAGCAGAAAGCAATGCTTGAGTTAAGATAAGGGGGCCTGCTATCTGTCATGTGATACTATACCAGTGTCAGGTTGGAAAATAAGCCATATTATACCCAGTTATTAAAAAAAAAAAAAATTTTAATGAGATTATATGGCTTGTAAGGCCTGACTTAACTTTTGCCTTGCATGGCCTTAGGTCTTGTTTGTCATTTCATATCTTACTGCTACAAAGAATCTCTTTTGTCAGTCTTATGGTCTCTATGTTAACATCAGTGCTGGTGTGTCTCAACTCTAAATGGGAGGGGGTATAAAGACGCATGTCCAACTTCTCTGTCCTTCATGGCTGGAAACTCAACTTTAAGGTTTCTCTGGAGTCCCCTTGGCCAAGAGGAGGTGTATTCAGTTGGGGGGTTAGGATTTTATTTATTAATTTTTGGTTTACATGACTATGATTTTATTTTTTTTAATTTTTGGTTTACATGCCTAAAAGACACTATTAGTGTCTTTTAAATTTTTTTGTGTTTGGTTTCAGGTTGTTTTGCTTGCTCTGGGCTGTTTTCCTGCCCTGGAAGTTCACTCCATTCTCTGAAGTATAACAGAGAGCTGGGGTACACTCTACAGAAAAGGAAACATCATAAAAATTGTTTGAACTAGACTGCAGTCCTTGCCGAAGGACTTCTCCTGACTCTCCTGTAATGGCATCCACTGGTTCTCAAACTTTAGCGTACATCAGAATCACCTGGAGGGATTGTTAAAACATGGATTGCTGGACCTGTTCCCCAGAGGTTCTGGTTCAGTGAGTCTGAAGTGGAGCTGGAGATTTTGTGCTTTTAGTAATAACAAGTTCCCAGGTGATGTTGATGTTGCTGGTATAGGACAACACTTTGAGAGCCAAATAATTAATCAACTCATTAGAACCACAGTTCACAGAGAAATTTGGGGTCAAAATATCAGATATTTGTTAGGTTTTTTTTCTTTACCTGATCTTCTCCTTTGTAATTCTCTTTTCCTTATGAACCTGAAGTTATGGTAGGATGTTAATTGAGGAATTATGTAAACATTCTAGATGCCTCTCTATATCTTTCAGCCTCAGAGACATGACCAACAATATTGGCAATGAGGGTTTTGTGGCTCCCCCCATAACAATTATTATCATTATTCTATAACTTCTTAGAGATAACATTTGCATTGTTTTTTGTTTGCTTTGTGCATAGTTTGTTTCTGTGAGTGTTAGGAAGCTGAAATCAGTAACCTCCTTAAGCTCTGTGGAGGAAGATTTCAGTGATGATGGACAAACCTAAAACGCTGCCTTGTGCAGCAAGGAGCAGTCATCAAAATGCATTAAAAACTACCTTGTGTACAATTCATACAGCAATAGCTGTCATCATCAGATATTATCTAAATGAAAAACAGGAGTTGAATGATATTAACATATTAAAAAGTGTATAGAAAATGAGAAATGAGTCCAAGAAAAATAATTTCAGTTCACAATTGTACACAATATAAACCAAGGGGGGAAAATCCTATTTAGGGAAAGTATGTAGATTTGATTAATCAGATTCAGAAGATAAATGATAAGTAAAAATGGCAAACCCTGAAAGAATTAAAAATGTAGAGATATTAAGAAAAATATAAGGTGAGTTAAGTAAAAGTCCTGTACAGAAAAATTCACTAGAAAAGGATGACTTTTTGAAGCTTGAGACTCAACTATATCCTAGAGTCAGTGCTGAATTAACCCAGTTCTGACATTTGTCTCCTACATTTCTACCTACTGAGAAGTGGTGATTTGAATTATAACCTTGAGGTACTGTAAGATGCTCACTTGTAAAAGAAGGATGAAACTACCTTTATTATAATTTACTAAGCTTAAATGTATATTAAACTTAGAAAATCTTTTAGAATGATTTTAAATAACCAGAATTAAGCCAAAAGATGATTCTGTTTACCCCATCATTAACCAGAGAGGAAGGACATAGGAAGTAGTTCAGAGAGAAGTTACTGAAGTCAGACTTCCTGGATGATTATGCACTACTTGCTTACTTGCAGTTTAACCTAAGCCTCAGTTTTCACATCTCTAAAATGGAGCTAACAGTAGTAACAACCTCATAATTTTGTTGTGAAATTTAAATTAGATAGTTTTTGCAAAATTCTTCTGTGGTGGGCACATAAGAGGTCAATAAATATCAGCTGTTTTATTGTTAGTAGTAGTAATTGTCATGTTATTAGAGTTGTTGTTAATAAGTATGTTAGTTTTCTATTGCTGCTGTAACAAATTACCACAAACTTGGTGGCTTAAAACAAAACAGATTTATAATTTATTATCTGCCTTCCTGTAAACACCCTAGTGATTTCATTGGGCCCACTCTTATAATCCAGGATAATCTCCTATCTCAAGGTCCTTAATTTAATCACATCTGCAAATTCCTTGCAAAATCACCAAGTAGAAAAACTTTTTTGAGTTCATCAAACATTACGTAAAAACAAAAAAGTTATTCAAATATGGTCGGGTACCATCTTTGTAATTCTGCATTAAGAAATACAATTGGTTCTGTAACCTGATTATACAAATACATTCTTCTAATTAAGGTAGATTGATGAAATCCAAGTATTTAGAATGACTACTCAGGAAAAAAGTGGTTCAATTAATGCAACTCACAACAGCTTCTATAGTTCTCTGTACTATTGATTCTTCTTTATGTGAAAAATTACTCATGAATAACTCATATAAAAGAACAGCAGAATTCATAAATGTGAAAGCAGGATATATATGGTAAAAAATATTCAGCAATTTACTCAAAGGAAAGCTATTTTATTACTACTTATTTCATAATAATTTTCTTGGTAGTGGACAAAAACAAAACAGAAATCACACTCTTGCTCTCGACAAATGCTTATTTTTATTTCTAAGATTCACCAAAAAAGACAGATGAGTATTTGAAATTATCTGTAATTAAATGATAATCCATAATCACTCACCATTAAGTAAAACATGTGTTAATTAGAGAGTACAAACTAATTGCAGGCTGTCAAATACATATGTGTAATAAAAAAATTCTTATTTTCATAATAGTCTATAATTATATATTCCTCAATAGACTAATGGAGTTTCAGGAGCCATCATATTGTGTGGTGCCTACTTATTAAACAACAGGATGAATAATTTAGAAAGGGCTGTTTCTTCCTTCATGCTATCAAAAATGAATTAAAGCCAAATAAAATTCAGGTTCAGGAAACCATAATCAACTTATATTATAAAGGAAAAAGAAATATTAAGGTGATTCTTTGTTAGGATGATTTTTATTTTTTTAGTAAACATGCAGTGTTAAAGGACTGAATTTTGGTATGAGGCACATTCTTGTTGGAGCCCATACAATGGGGTTTGTTGGTTGGAGTACCAAATATAATGACAAAATAATAAATTAATCCACTTCAGTAGTAATTGCCCAAAAGACACTCTAAACTCATTCTTGGTTTCCTTCTTATACTATATTTTGTTCCTGAAGCGAATTAATGCACGTGAGAAAGGGAACAGTGTGGAAGAACAAAAATAATTTCCTCACACTTACATTGTAGATACGTTTCCCGTGTGTTTCTTTAACCTTACATCACATTCCAAAAGATGTTACACTCCATGGGCTATATACTAGCTCAGCCCAGTGAGCCACAGGATACAAAACCGAATGTGAGGTGCTCAGTCCACAGAGCCAGTACTCACAATGGTCACGATTACCATAGCTTTATTTTTGGCCCAGGGATACATGCTACTTTATAAAAGCCCCAACAACAATGAAAATAATCTTAGGTTTTCAATATCTTTGTCATTTTTGTCCTTTAATAATAATAAAGAAAATCAGATGGCACACACATCATAAATTTTTAAGATCTTAGCTTTAGCCAACATAGCAGAAGTCAGAGGCCATGATTCATATATCAACATTTATTTAGCACTTACTAAGTGTCAGTACCTGGGTGAAATACTTTCATTTACTATTTAATCAAATCACATATTATTTCCTTAGGCCTTAAAGTGGAAAGCCTAGGTTATTTTGCTGAGTTAAAGATACCATCATTTCTATTTTACTGGGAAAAGTTCAAATAATTATGTAAATTTTTTGATTCTTTAATTATTCTAATAATCCCTCTACATCTCTGCCCATTATTTTGCCTCGGTAAAAATGGTCTATGATTCACCTAAATTCTTTTTTAGCAATCATTTTTTGTTAACATTTATACTTTTATTGGTTTTAATTGCTAAGTATTAAAATTACCTTAGAATAAAAAGTCAAACTCAATAAGAAATCAGTCCCTTTGGTCTTTACACATTGGTTCTAATTATTAAGCCTGTGAAAATACATCAGCATTTCCTTAATGTAAGAATAAATAGAAAATATTAGATATTTTCTGACACAACAGAGAGGGAAAGAAAATAGGGAAGAAAGTGATATTTTTTTCACAGCCAATCTCAGAGTTAGTTGACGTCCTAAAAAGAAACAGAGGACAGGTACAGAGGAGCCATTTAGCAATACTCAGACCACAAGCTGAGCTTCACAGGTACTGGTGAAGGCTGAGGACGTTCTGGCTGTATTTGTATAGTTAATTAAGTAGTGTTTATTGTAATACTGTCCCCCTGAGCCATTTCTTAAGTTTTTCAGTATCTGTGTTAAAAATCTTCATTTGTCCTCAGCTTCTAACATGAGGCAGCCCTTTCCCCAAACCATCGGGGAACAACCAAATTGTCCTTGGTGTTCCTACTCCCACAGAGACTTGCCACTTCAAAACAGGGGATAAGGGCCTGAATACACATGTATGAAAATAGCTCACAGTACTTCACTGGGCTGACAAATCATCCAAGATCCTTGTTGACAGGTCCGAGAATTACTATCAGGTCATTAGCAAGGACTTGAAACTGCAGGGGAGGAATCAGCTGTCATTATGGCTCCCCCTGTAGGGCAGTGGCATTCATTAGAATGAGGTGATTGTGTTTCTACTGGGCCTTGACAGGCTGTCCTCAGATACCAACCCAAGACTCCCTCTCTTGTTCATCATTATCAGCAAAAGTATCTGATAATTTCCTCTCCTTGAGCAGATGTGTAAACTAACAGGAGAGTATGGCCTGTCAAAATGACAATGTACATTGATTCCTCTTATCTTGATGTCTTTGGGAGGACAGCTTATCTCAATTTTACAAAAGAAGGAACTCCATATCAGCCTTTCGTCATCAATAAATGACAATGGCAGCCCTGGTTTATAACTAATTGCCTGTTTCCAGAGAAATATTTAAAATGCAAAGCATCCACCCACTGTAAACTGATGGGAGACTACCTTTGCTCTTGAATAAATAAAGGTGCATTATTTAGAAGGGATAAAAAACAAAAACATTGTTGCTATTGCAAAAGTATAAAAATATATATGATTTTAAGTAAAAGTATATGATTATAAAAATGACCTTAAACTAAGTACTGAGATAAGTTTGTAAAATATATATTTACATAAGTAAATATATGATGTGTGGGCTACAAATAATATAAAGATGTACATTACACATAAGGGAAAGCTTTTTCTAAGATGTATAGTGGGCTTTGCTTAAAATACTTTTTAGAAATCCATAACTTTTTACTCTTCTACTCTTTACTTTATCTCTTTATTTTTATTTTTATTTTTAAATGCATAAAGTTTGGGACAGTATTATCTTTTGTACCAAATGTCAAAAGTTCCCTATTATTATATAATCTAGGTATTTAATTAGTGTGATTTATCAATAAAGAAGAGAGGAAGACAAAATTGATGTCTACCTCAATGCCCACCACCACCTTCCTGCCACTCCTCCTATCTCCACTCCAGGCTGTTTCTCAGAATGTGGTGTGATCCTAGGAATTGGAGCGGAGAGTAATATGCTTTAAAGAAAAAAACATAAGTATTATTTTTAATTAGTTCTATATCCCCTAAAATGAGAAGCTAAGGAGATGGGCATGAGTTTGTTCTTTCAGCCTTTCTGGATCTTTGAATCTAGTCCTTAAGCTCAGGGCCTAGAAGCAAATAGATAGAGAGAAATCATCTATAACTATCCAGCTATTACATCTGGGGCATCACATCAATTCTGATCTTTGGTTCCATATTGGAATAAATCTGAACCGTTTGACTCACAGTAATTAATAACTATGTAACCATGAGCAATCTACAGTATTTAATTTCCCTGTACCTAGTTTCCTCAACTGTAAAGTGGGGATGATAATATCCATCTCAAGTGTTTCTAGCAGGATAAAATGAGATATTCCACATAAAGTTCTTGAAACAATGCCTGGCACATGGTAAGTTTTCAATAAATGATAGCTATCTTTACAGTAAACATCACTAAATTACAATGATTAATAACTATGGTTCAGGCCAGTTCTCCAAAATAGACACTATACATCAGTTAAGCCTAATTAATAAATTATTTTCCAGGATTCAAAGAGATATGCTACAGCCCTAAGGTTTTGTACAAGTGTCCAAAGATGATCACCTTGACTTCCGTGAAGTCACATAAACTCTATAAGATCCTGGCTGAATTCTACTCATACAAATTAATACCTCTGTTTCGATGGCATGTCCTTGAAATGTGTAGCCTCAAAAACAAAAACACTTGGAGAAAGCTGGCCTTTGTTGTGATAATTCTATTTTATTAAAAAAGGGCTGGAGTAGAAGAAATACATAACTTATTTTGATAGAGTGATGCGTGCTTTGAATTTTGAATACTCTATCTGTATTCTTAACATAGACCATCGATAGGTGTTACTAAATTTATTTGTTAGCTAGTCATGCAAATAGAAAATCATATTTTCCTCTGGGAATACTGAATTTAGAAACTAGACAGCTCTTGTCTACCCTTTTCTTCCACCCAGCCCTCCCTCCTCAAAAAGAAGAGACCAAAATTACTGCTTCAGTACCTGTCAATTTCAGAGTTAGGCAAAAGAAGAATTGATGGATGTGCCACCAAGTAAATTGTTCATACCCCCAAACATCAACCCTATTTACCACGTGAGTAACATAGAAGATCAGATTGGCAAATCAGACTTAAACAAACCAGAGATCTTGCCAGGTATTGAGTTTTACTAATAATTTCAAGGGCACAGGCAATCAATTGACTCAGATAAGCAGAAAGATCAAGGGCAGTCCCTCAAGTCCTATCTTCCCATGTGAAACATGAACTTTTGGCTCAGAATAATAGATGAATTCTCTAAAGTAAAGTCCACAGTGTTACCTCATAAAGCAGGAGAATACTTTTATTTTTGAAACATCTCCATTTAATATCCTACAGAGTTAGAGATCTTACATGGCATTCTCCAGGAAGCCATGCCCCATAGATTCCAAGTTTATTAAATAATCCATTAGCCAGGGAACAGTACCACCTTCAGACTCAACCAAGCAGGACCCCTGACCCAGGACGAGCCCCTCAGAAGGCTCTGTGCTTTGGAGTACCTTCACTGAAATGTTCTAAGTCTCCCTCTGATGGCCAGGACTGGCTGAGGTCAGCAGTGTTGTCTTAGCAAAGTGCCACCGGCCAAAACCAGATCCCATGTGACTCCTGTCACCAGAAATACCTTCCTCAAAATTTTCTAAGTCCACTCCCGGTAGTTGGGACTGCCTGCAGACAGTAGTGCTTTATAGTTAAGGTGCCACGTGTGCCATGATTCCCATTTCTTCCCTTTGTGGCACTCTGATCCTCTATATTACACATGGGGTTGACCGGATGCCCGGAGGAGCTCCAGGACTTGCGTCTTTAATGTGGTTCCATGGTCCAAGGACAGGGCTCCAGTTCAAAGAGGGCAGCCTTAAAACCAGATTGCTTCCAACAGCAAGCATGATATTTTTTACATTAGATCTCATGAGATTCAGCCACCAGAATGGTGCTTACACCGAGATTTTGTGTGGTTCTCACTCATGTTAGACACAGGACAAGTTTAAGACTCTGGGTTTCTGAAAGTTCACCACAAACCCTTGGGCTTAAGCTGCTTGTTTGGGCCTGTGTATCAGTTCTCACATGTCCATGTTCTGACTGTAATGCTGCCTATGGACTTCAGTACCCAAGAGTGGTAGAGATGGTGGTAGACATCTATTACCCTGTGTCTGTTCCCCTGCAGCCAGCACCAGAGCAGTCACCCTAACCGTTCTGCAGGCTCCACACCATATGTCAGGCAGTCCTCCAGGGTGCCCACATCTATCTCTTCCAAGGATTTTTTCAAGCGTTGCTTTGCACTAACCAGTGGCCCATTCCAATTATTATCCTCTCTTGGCTCCAATTGATGTAGTGATATCATGTTCTCCAGCGTCAGTCTTAAGCAGAGCTGAACAAAAGACAAACATTCATTGAACAAATGGGATCCTTCTTTTTGCCCTACCCAAGAGTCAGCCCCTTGCCTTTTACTCACTGGTGGTGGTGAATGCAAAGCAGAGATGTGATCACCATTGAAAGAGATTATATCATAGAAATGCAGTGATTATGTCCTGAAGAGTTCAAGAAAACACATGGTTGGAATATGTGCCCTTCTATATCTATGCTGTAAATTTCTAAACGATAGATTTACTATGACCAGAAAATATATTATTATTCATATTTTCCTGCATACTCTATGAAAGACTTGCATTTATGGTCATCAACACCAAAGCACAGTAGCAACATTTGAGAAAGTCTTTAGAAGTCCATATTCGTGGGTGGCGTGATGGATAATGCAGCACCCAGAGTAATGATGTAATTATGATTAAATAGACGGCATTTGGGAACTGTAAAACCAAGAAGATCCACATTGTTTTATATAAATAAGTTTTGAAGATCCATGACATTTTGAGTAACAGCAGTACAACTACCTTTTTCTTGTGGTAGAAAATATGAAATTAGACAGAAAGGGCACATTTGACAAGAAGAACATGTATTCTGGAATTGAACAAAAACAGAAGGTGACCAGACATTAGGAAGAATCATCACATACTCTGATCAGAAAATAAGCGAATACTTAAGTACCGCTTCTATGCCCATTATTCGAAATTTCCATCAATATATCTCTACCCCTCACATGTAGTATTAATTTAGTAATACATTATTATCTTGTTAAATTGTTTATACACGCCTCCATCTCCAGAAATTATTTTCCCAGGGCTTCACATGCCCTAGGGGCAGCCTTGCAGGAAGCATCCTCGTAGGAATGCTAAATAGATATGGTCTCTTTTTCTTGGGTAATACTATTACTTCATAGATTTGATGAGATCACCTGCCTTCTTTTCCTTCCCCTCAGGGTTTCACTTCTGAATGGAATGTGAATAAACAGACCAGCTGTTTTAATTCCTTTAATTTTGCAAAGAACCCCTTAAAGACTGCCTACGTGTGAATTCCAGCTCCACTCCCTACTAGCTGTGTTACCTCTGACAGTTATTTAACCTCTCTGTGCCTCAATGTACAGTAGTTATTACATGTAAAGCATTCATATGTTCCACAAATATTTATTGAGCACCTATATACCACACAATCTTCTAGGTGATTAAGAAACATCAGTGACAAAAACAAAGATTCCTACCCTCGTGAAGGTTCTCAGGAACTTCTTCCCACCATCACAGCTTTTTTTCCTATATGCTTTGTAAGTTTTTTCATCTTTAAAAGAAAATTCTGACTTGAGACAAAAACATCCTAGATAGAAGGTGCAGTTGAACATGTGTCAGCCAGTAACCTAATTCTTAGTAAATATGTGAGCAAAACTCAGTTGGCAACTAAAAACACAATAATGAAATACTGGTCAGGTAAGGGCAGTGATATGCTAGTAAACTGGCTCAAAAAAAAGTTCTGATATGTAGATTTTGCTGACTTCTGTAAAATGAATATTTCCATCATGGCCATTTTCAAGTCACCAGTGGTAGCTTGCAACCATCTTGAAAATTCCTGAATTTTTAACAATCAGCTCAGCAGTACAAGTTGGTCTCAGCATGCCACTGGGTTGGGAGGAAGTGGGCAGTGAGATCAAAGCCAAGCAGACAGAAAGGAGAACTGGCTGTAAGGCAGAGACAATGTCAAGGCAACATTGTCCTCCATATAAATACACATCGGCTAGGTTCTGGTGTTCTCCATAGCTTTGCATTCCACACACGGACGAGGTTTTACATTTGCTAATAATATTACTCAATGTTATTTAAAGAAAAAAATAGCTGAAAGCATCTGTTGACCTTAGCCTTAACAAAAGCAATAATTAACTCAGCTACTAAAACAATTTCCTGCTGCTTTAAAAGAAAGTAATATTCATCCAATTTTAAAAAAGTAATAATCCTATTGTATTTCAACACTAGTGAGAGTATATCTGATATATTTTCACTTCTTTGGACATTATATTCACACACAGATACACACAAACATATATACACATAACTGACATCATTAAGCATGTACTATATGCCAAAAACCATCTTAAAAAGAAATATAACTTCTATGAGGGCAAGAAAGTTTGTTTTGATCCCTGATGTTTCTCAACCACCTAGAAGATTGTGTGGTTCATGGTAGGTGCTCAATAAATATTTTTAAAACAAATGAATGCTTTACATGTAATAACTAAACTGAGGCAAAAGAAGTGAAAATAATGGTCCAAGTTCATGCAGCTAGTAAGGAGTGGATCTGGAATTCAAACATAGATAGTCTTTTTAGGGATGTTTGCAAAACTAAAGTCTGAAAAGAGGGAAAGAAAAAAAAATATGAGTTGCCTAGAATTTAAATGATAGATAGTTGGCAGACCTAGAGATATTTAGTGTAGAAGAGACAGAAATTCACGTTAGAACTGTTTTGACCTAGTAAAATATTAGTTGTTTTGATAATATTGCCTCCTACCCTCAGGTTAGAATGGGAAGAGTGATGAAGAAGAATCTAATGTGATAGATTTTCAGTGAGGCAGAATTTCAATTCAAAATAAGAGAGAAGTTTCTGGGAATTAGCAAGGTTTAACAACGCAGCAAAAAAGAGAACAGACAAGTGACCCCACCTCTTCCTGCTCCTTTCATGGAAAGTATTCAAGACTACATAACCATTAGGATTTTCTCAGTTCTACGATTCCTTGTTTTAAATAGGAGCAGGAATTCAATAAATAAGTCCTGAAGCATCTTTGCCATCATCTACCACTAAACCACAAATTGGCTTAAATATTTGAGACTATTTGTATACACTTGTCTGGTTTGAAACTCTCCTGTTGTTTAAATCAAAATGAAAGACTGAGAAAACTGGACACAGACTAGAAACCCAAGAGAACGATGTTTGCAAATCAACCCCCCATAAAGTCTCCAAAATATCACATATTCAACAGCATCTAAAATTTTAATCTAGCTAATTTTTCAGGAAGTACATAATTTCAATAAGAAATATTTGTAATCAGTCATTAATTCATTAGTATGCCTCTAAGGTATAGAAATTAGAAAAGGTTTTCCTACAAAGATCAAGGGGTAATATCCCATGATAGCAGGTCAATGCATACATATGAGTTTCTTATTTCTCAGTGGATCCTTCAGAAGAATGCATTTAGTACCAAGTTGTAATGCAGGGGTTATGCATAAAGCTATTGAAAATGATTCATTATACTCTCCAGCATTAGCCTTGTAGAGCCTTCCATATAATAAATAATAAGGATATTATATGGAAAAACCTGGAGCACTTTATGTAGTCACAATCTACCTGGTGATTTGTTTTATATTTTTGGATGTTCTTTTGGTACTATTAGGGCCAAGACATCTGCACCCTTATGCAAATTAGAAAAAGGTCCCTGTTGGGCAGCTCAACTATATAACACAACTATTCCTCTGGCTGCCTTCCCCTCTCCCCTTCCCATGGTCACAACTTGGCAAACAGAGCCTGAAGTAAGTCCTATGCCTCAGCCAGGCACACTTATGAGGGCATACTCTACATATGTATTCATGGAAGCCGAGATTCTTAGTCCATTTGTGTTGCTATAACAAAATACAAGAGAATGAGTAATTTATAAACAATAGAAATTGTTTCTCATAGTTGGGAAGTCCAAGGTCAAGGTGCCAGCTGGTGAGGGCCTGGTCCCTCTGCTTCCAAGGTGGTACTTTGTTGCTGCATCCTCGAGAGGAGGAACACTGTGCGCCCCCCCATTGCAGAGGTGGATAGGTAAAACTGGGTGAAATCCCTCCCTCAAGCCCTTTTATAAGGGCACCTAATCACATTCATGAGGGCAGAGCCCTACTCAATCTCTCCCTATAGGCCATATCTCTTAATACTGTTGCATTTGGGATTAAGTTTCAACATGAATTTCAGAAGGGACAAAACCATTCAAACCATAGCATCTAGGTAGGTTTTTAACCATAGAATGGTTCTGACTCTTAAGAATATATTTGAAATAAAAGTCTAAAGAAAACAGGCTACTCCAATTCATTAAGTGTCCTACACTTAGTACCACCAGCATTACCACCTTACAAATGGAAAATTCCAGAAGCAGTGAATCTCCAAATAATTATTTCTTACATTTCATTATCAAATCTAGTACTTTTCACAATTGGTTAAAAATATAGAATAGGTCAGATGCAAACCACTCTTGCTCAGGATTAAGCCTACTTTTGCCTTTTGATCCCAAGAGATGACTTGCTCTACTAGAGTAAACACATTCCCCTGGATTTGTCACTGATTTTTGTTATTCTTTCAAACCTCATTTTTTGGTCTTTTATTGATCTTGGATACTACAGATCCTCCAGATATTGTTTTGGCTCCACCTCCGAGACCTTAAACTTTCTTCATACTCTTGATAATCAATTATTTAATATTTCAACTATTATTCATTAAGTAGGTGCTTGGCACTGGCCTAATCATTGGAAATACAAAGATGATTAGGATAGCTTACTTACCCTCAAAGAGTACAGTTGTCCAGTAGAGTATTCCTGAAAATAAATACTTTAATAAGTACTAAAATGTAGTCTGATAAGTACAAAAATAGAAATAATCAATCATTCAGATGATGAAACTGAGGTCCAAAGAGAATTATCATATGCCAAAGTAACAGAACTGGGACCAGAACCCAAGTGTCCTGACCCTACTCTAGTGCTGTCGTAACCACTTTATGATAGCACAGTTCCTTCCATTTCATTAATTTATTGATTAAATGATTCCTTTATTCAGAAAGTATACTTTATGAACAGAACTATATGGGTTATTGCAGCAAGAAAACTACGAAATGAACATATAGATTATGAATTCAGAATTTGGAAATTAAATGAAGAAGCAGAGAGAAAGGACAAGAGAGAGAACAAGGAAAATGAGTGTGGAAATAATGACCATAATGTGCCTTGACTTGCATAAAATAAATGGCTCAGATTAAATTGCATAAATTTCCTGCGCTTTTGCCTGCATTTTCTGACATTCACAGCATACTATTTACAAGGGTTTTCTAATTGACAGATATTTTTACAGGTCATGTTGAACACCTAAATTTGCACATACATTACATTTCTTATTTTGACATTGTTAAGTACTTTCTTTTTATGTACCACGAAGACATAGGAACATTTTGTACATTTCATAACTTTAAACGTAGTTCCATTTCAAAGTAATAAAAAGGTTCATGATATTTCTTTATAGTTTAGTTTTAACAAAGTACACATTAGTTTGAGCTCCTATTTAGCTTATGGCTTTTACCATTTACCTGGTCAACCAAACCAGAATGAGAAAGGGTATCCCGGATCAGCTCTCCCTACACATCTCCAGATCCCATCAACTAAATTATGTGAATCTGCATTTGAAACTACTCCCTCCTCTTCAAGTACCGCAGCATTTATACAATTGTCACCTAGACTATGGCAATTTACCTCCTAACATGCCTTTCCACCTCTGGCCTTGACCCACTCCAATGTCTCTACTATATTGCCTTGTTGGAGAATGCTGACTCTCATCAATTCCCACTCCATCACCTCTCGTGCTTCTAGACCTTTAACTGGACTCAAACCTTGAAAAAAATACAAAGTCTGATCCTGGAGGACATAGTGTTCACGTGAAAAGAATTGCAATATTTTGACAATTTATATCAGCAGAAACTAGGGGGATATCTTTGGGAAAGGATTCTAAGAGTCTTAGAACAAGGAGGAAGAAATACGCTGTTTGATTCAGCTGGGTTTATTTACATGAGTGCACTAACCAGCGATTTTGGATTCAATGTGTTACCTTGAACAGTTATGAATAAACTCTAACAGCTTTGTATTATTCAGCATTCTCCATAGAGAATAATTGATAGTTAGATAGATAGATAGATGAGAGGGGATTTATTAGGGAAATTGACTCACGCAATTATGGAGGCTGAGAAGTCCCAAGTTAGGCTGTATACAAGCTGGAGACACAGGAATGCTGGTAGCATAGCTCAGTCCAAGTCTGAAGGCCTCAGAACCAGGGAAGCTGATGGTATAACTCAGTCTGAGACTGAAGGCCTGAGAGCCTGAGGGAAAGATAAGAAGGGTGTCCCAGCTCAAGAAGACAAAAAGATAGTGAATTCACCTTTCTTCTGCCTTTTTTTTTTTCTATCCAGGCCCCCAGCGAATTACATGTTGCCCGCCCACGTTGAGGGTGGATCTCCCCACTCAGTTCACCAACACACATGCCAATCTTCTCCAGAAACATCCCCTCAGACACACCCACAATTAATGTTTTACCAACTGTCTAGGTATCCCTTAATCCAGTTAAGCTGACACCTAGAATTGACCATCACAAGCTTATTGGCTGGTTGACTGTAATTAAGTCCCCATGGTGGACAAAAAGAACTGAAAAAGGCAGTATCCAAAGTCTTAGAAAGATAGGGATGCTGGAGTGGGTTTATTGTATTCCACCGCTCATCTGCTCCTTCTCCAAGTCTTTCAGAAAGACATTGAGGAGGATGAAACAAGCAAACCTAAAGACTCATTAATGGCTATTTTTTGCATGCCAGGAATGACAGCGGGAAAGGTTATCAGTGGAATAGACTCCCAGAGGCAATGGGAATGGTGGGATTCTAATGAGGCCGGGGCCAAGTAACGCAGTTAATTGTTACTGGCACTTAATTGCCAGGGTCAAGGTGGGTATTGTTATCATAAAGGGCAACAAGCATTGATATTACAGCAGTAGTCAGATAGTGTGACCTATAGAGATCTTTGCAGCTACTAATTATATCCTTAGGACTAATACATGTGGACTGCCTACTAATAAAGTCCATTTGATTTATGTAAGCAAAAATCTTCAGGACTGGTGGATAGAAACCTGAATTAAATCTGGTCTTTATCCACTTCCCAGACTTGAGTGGTTTATAGACTCAGAGCACCTTAAATGAAGAGGTGGCTTGAACCCTTGAGGAAGGATACTGCTACCCTGCCAAAAATGTATATTATAAAGTATCCATTTAGTCTTTTCCAAAAGAACCTGGAGCCATTTACCAGGGTGTTTGTGCTTTAGGGAAGGACAAAAACTAAACATCTTAGGGATTACTAGACACTGGCTCTGAGCTAACACAAATTTTTGGAGACACAAAACAGCACAGTGATCCACCATTCAAAAAGGGAACTTTTGAGAACCAGATGAGTAATGCTGTTTTAGCTCAGCCTATCTACAGGGGTCCCTTGAGCCACCCTGTGGTCATACTTCTAGTTCTAAAATGAAAAGTTGGAATAGAAACATTCAGCAACATGGGCTTCTACTTATCAAGGTTAATCTGGTGATATCAACATTGAGTGCCCAACCTGCCAACAGTGGAGACAAACCATGAGCTCCTGATACAACAGCATTACACAGAGTGAGCAGATAGCTATCTGAAGGCAAGCTGAGTACATTAGAAAACCTCTTTCATGGAAGGGGCAGAAATTTCTTTATACTGAAATAGACACTTATGCTGGATCTGAATTTGCCTTCCCTGCCCAGAAGTTTTCTTCTGGCATAGAGATCTTAGTTTCCAATGGAATAATGCTTCCACACAGAGGTAAAACAATGGTTACATGAAAATGGAAGATGATAATACCACCTTGTCACCTTGAGCTCATTTCATGGAATTAACAGGCAAAAAGTGAGATGACTCTAATGACTAGTACCACTGGATTGCTAATACACAATAGTGGCAGAAAGGAGTATGCCCAATGTGTTCGACAGACTTCTAAGATGGCCCCAACAATCCCCAGCTTTTGATATTTATATGCTAGTGTCACCTACTCCCTTTGAGTGTGAGCTGCGCTTAGTGACTTACTTCTAACTAACAGAATACAAGAATGGATTCAGTCCCTCACAGGGTGGGGTGTTACTTCTTGATTAGGTTACAAAATTTTGTGACTTCCGCTTGTTAGACTCTGTATATGGTGTTCTTAGCTTGCATGCTTTGAGGAATCCAGCTGCCTTATTGGAGAGACCCACTTGACAAGGAACTGAGGGAAGCCGTTGGCCAACAGCCAGAGAGGAATTGAGGCCCTCATCCACCATCCCATGAGGAACTACATCTTGACAACGATCACATGAATTTGGAAGTGCATCCTTCCCCAATTGAGCCTTAAAATAACTGTATTCCAGCTATTTTTCTTTTATAAGAAAGTTAACACTTTTCTTACAGCCTGTGAGAGACCCTGAAGCAAAGCATCTGGCTAATTTCTAATCTACAGAAAGTATGAACTAAGAAATATATGTTGTTTTAAACTGCTGAATTTTGTGGTAATTTATTATGCAGCAATAAATAGCCAATAAATTCAGAATTCAGGAGATTCCCTAGGGATCCTCTTAATATTCCTGTGACAAAATTGCATGGAAAACTACAACATAAGCAGGACTGCTAATGGCTCAGACCCCTGTCTGGAATAAAGGTTTGGGTCAACCACCATGCAAAGAACCACAAACAGTTGAGGTGCTTGCTGAGGACAAAAGGGCTATGGCATGAGGAGTAAAAATTATAAGATATAATACCAGTTTATGGTCATGTGAACACATGTAGATATAAGGAAAAAGATAGTGATGTCTATTTTCTTGCTTTCACTCATATATATGTGTGTATATATGAGTGTATTTCACTCATATATGTGTGTATATATATGTGTGTTTGTGTATACATATGAATACATGTATATGGATAGTTGCATTATGTTAGAAGCATGACATAATTATATCTTGATTTGAAAGTTAAAAAGGATTGTATGAATGTCAGATTGACAAAGGAATGCACTGTGCTGGATTGTGCTATATCAACTTGGTTAAGCTTGGTACTATGTTTTCCAGAATCCTCTTTACTTTATAGCCTCATAACCTGAGACTAAACAAGTTCCTGACTAAAAGGACTTAGTGTTAAGATAAGGCAGAAATGAAACAGACGATATTTTTCTAGGGAGATCATAAAGGATCTGACTCAGTGACTTTGCTGAAATAGCTAGTAACTGCTTCTCTGATCCTCCAGACACAGCCCTAGAGAACATCATTCCCTCAGCTACTCCCACATCAATGTAACACTTACTTCCTATATTAAATCTCTTATTTCTGTAATATTTGTTGTGATTTTGCTATCCTCACCCATCTAAACTGATACACTCAGTAAATTCTGTGATGTAGTAGTATTGGTGTTGTTTTTTCTTTAGAGTTTGTACATTTGATTTTTCAAATTACTACTTTAACACAAGTTTGAAACTAGTGAAGAAATACAAAGATGTACAAAGAAAAAGTTCATCATATGCTTCACGACCCCTCCCTCCATTCCACCTTCCTGAGATAACCCATATCCACAGTGCAGTGTGTATCTTTCTACACATTTTACCTTGCTTATTCAAACTTATTCAAGATCTCCATGCATATATAGGGGATTTTTTTTAATTCCCTTTGCATGGTTGCTTATTTTATCATAATAAAATCATACTGTAAAAGGAGTCTGCAACTTGGAAAAAATCTTTATTTAGATAAAAGTACATATGGTTTTTCATTATTTTCCAAAATTGAAATCATATTAAATATACCTTTCTATATTCTGCTTTTCTCATTTATAAATATTAATACTTTGTGGCAAATCCTCCAAGTCAACTGGCATAGCTCTAATTCATTTGTTCATTTAAGTGAGCATAAAATATCTCCTAGTTTTGATATTTTATAAATTTATTTAGACATTGCCTTAGCACAAAACAGTCACTTTAATAATTATATGCCACTAAAAGAATGCTAATCAAAATAAGGATACCTTAATTTGCTTTTAGTTGTATGGAAAAGATATGCAAGCGTGAATTGCAAATTGTATAAGGCTAAGGGTTTATGGATTTTTTTTATTTAAATGATTGCTAACGTTGTTTTCCAAAAAGGTTGCAACAGTTCATATTTTTACGAGAATATATGAGAGTACCCAAGTTTGTTAATATTAATTGTTAAGGTTTGTTACTTTTGTTTGTATTTCCTAAACAATTAACTTAATAATTTTCATGGGTTTCTTGGTCATTTGGTTTCCTTTTTGTGAACTGACCACATTCCTATTGGTTTGCTTATCCTGTCTATCTTGCCTTTATCTTGCCTACCTCTAAGACTTCTTTGTATTGTTTAGAAATATTTATCCCATCTATCTTTAAAACTTTGTATTGTATAGAAATGCACCCTTTATTTGCCATCTAGACTGCAAATACATAGTTCTACACTATATTTCTTTTCATTGATTTTGTGTATGGCAACTTCTTGCCATATAAAATTTTATGTTTTCATCTGCTCAAACATTTCTTTTTCAATCATATGGCTTGCAGTTTAAGCTCTATCACGTAAAGAGCTTGGAAGTCATCAAGTCCATTCTTACAACAAGAAATATGAATACAAACGAAAATCAACAATTTCCTTGTATCTATGAGAGAACTGGGGTTGCAGACAAATCAACACCCCAAAATATGGAGAGACAGGTGCCTCAAGGAAGAAATAGCAACTAAAATCTACTTACCTGGAGCAGATGCTGCTGGAGCAATTAATTGATAGAAATGCTTGAATATAATTATGATGAATTGCTGGAGGCTGAGTATGAACAAGTGGACAGTAAAAAACTGCTGGGCCAGCCACACTTTGGGGGGCTTTTTCTCCCAGAATCACACCAGGTTCTCTTGCTGTGGATCTTAGGAAGATTTTTTTTTTCAGTGGCTCTGGCAGGAGGAGGGAGAAGAGTAACCACTGTGAAATAAGCCCAGAGCCTTCTTCATAACAAATACCTGTTCTCCAGAGGAAAGGATTCTGCCAAAGCCCAGCTGAAAAAAAAGGGAATTCAACCCACTCCAGCACCTCCAGCCTTCCTATCTCATATAATGGGAGGAAATATATAACAAATAGGAAGCACAGATTCAGAAAATAGGGGGCAGGAATAAAAAAGCTATACCACTGCAGAAACACCTGTGAATCTCACAGTCCTGAGACACAGGTCCACTAAAGAACTGAGATCTGATTGGAAAATTATAGAACACTTCTCCTCCCCCATACCTTACCACGACACCAACAAGTTTCTAGTATATTAACAGTGGATTATAGCTGAAAGAGCTACAACACACAGACTCTTTGAGGAGGAGTACTTAGAAAATCCTGAAGTCAAAATGGGAGACAAAAACAAAGACACTAGAGGAATTTGAAACCTCTGGAACCTATAACTAAAATAAACATTAAACATAGCCCAAGTGCTAGCTATATCAACATAAATGCTTTCACTAAAGGCCTATTTACCTCAATTCCTATTACCCTATACAATATATCCAGCTTTCAACAAAAAATTAAAAGCCATGCCAAAAGACAAGGAGAAACACAGTCTGAAGAAACAAAGTAAGCATCATACCCAGACTCAGATATGACACAGATGCTGAAATTATTAGACAGAGATTTTAAATTAATTATGATCAATACTTAAGGACACTAATGGAATAAAAAGAAAACATGCAAGAACAGATGGATAATATAAGTAGACATATGGAAATGCTAATAAGGAAGTAAAAGGAAATGCTAGAAATCAAAATCACTGTAACAGAAATGAAGAATGCCTTCAATTGGCTTTTCAATGGACTAGACACTGATTCTGAGGAAAGAATTCATGAGCATGAAGATAGATCAATAGGAACTTCCCAAGCTGAAATCCAAAATTGATGACAAAAAAAAAACACCACCCAAGAACTGTAGAACAAAATCAAAGCATGTAATATACACATACTTGGAATACCAGAAGGATTATTTGAAGCAATAATGGCTGAGATCCCTCCAAAATTAATTAAATATTTGAAGCAATAATGGCTAAAACCCTTCCAAACACCAAACTGCAGATTCAGAAAGCTCAGAGGATACAAAGCAGGATAAATATCAAAACAAAAAACAAAACAAGAAAAAACCTCACACACACAACATAAAAACACCTGGACATATCATATTCAAACTTCAGAAAACCAAAAAGCCCACAGGCATAGCAGAATATCTTTCTTATCCGCATAAAAACAAAGGTAATAATTACAGTGGACTTAAAAGAAACCACATAAGAAAAAAAAGAACAGAGTGAAATATTTAAATGTTGAAAGAAAAGAAAACCCCACTAAACTAGAATTCTATATCCAGAGAAATTATTATCAAATCATAAGGACAAATAAAGATTTTTGTAAACAAACAAAAAGTAAGGGAATTCATCACCACCTGTCCTGCAAGAAATATAAAGGAAATTCCTCAGGAAGAAGGAAAATGTTACAGACCAGAACTTGTGTCTGCATTTAAAAAACAAAAAAGAAGAGCATCAGAGATGAATAAATGGAGGTAAATATCTCTTTGTGTCTTCTTAATTGATCTAAAAGATACCTGTTCATTTAAAGCAATATTAGTAATAATGGTTAAGTAAAATGAATGACAACAAGGTGACATGGGATGTGAGTTACTTGAACTATACCTGAAGCAGTAAAATGCTATTTGAAAGTGGTCTTAGATTAATTAAAAATGCTTATTGTTTAATTAAGTCCCATTTATTTATTTTTGCTGTTACTATATTTGCCTTTGAGGTCTTAGTCATAAATTCCTTGCCTATACTGACATCTAAAACAGTTTTACTTATATTTTCTTCTAGAATTTTTATGGTTTCATGCCTTACATTTAAGTCTTTAATCCATCTTGGATTAATTTTTGTATATGGCAAGAGATAGGGGCTCTGTTTCATTCTTCTGCACGTGGCTATCCAATTTTCCCAGCACCATTTACTAAATAAGGTTTCCTTTCCCCAGTATATATTGCTGTCTTCTTTGTCAAAGACCAGTTGATTGTAAGTAGATAGTTTTATTTCCATACTCTCTATTCTGTCCCATTGGTCTATGTCTCTACTTTTTTCCCAGTACCATGCTATTTTGGTTACTATAGCATTGTAGCATAATTTGAAGTCAGTAATGTGATGCCTCCCGATTTGTTCTTTTTACTTAAGATTGCTTTAGCTATTTGGTCTCTTTTTTGGTTCCAAATGAAATTCAGGATTATTTTTTCTAGATTTGTGAAATATGACACTGGTATTTTGATGGGGATTGTGTTGAATCTGTAAATCACTTTGGACACTATGGACATTTTAACAATGTTGATTCTACCAATTCATCCAGCAGAGGATGTGTTTCCATTTGTTTGCGTCATCTGTGATGTCTTTCATCAGTGTTTTGTAGTTATCCCTGTAGAGATCTTTAATTTCCTTTGTTAAGTATATTCCCAGATATTTATTTTCTTTGTAGCTATTGTGAATGATATTGAGTCCATGTGACTCTCTGCTTGAATGTTTTTAGTACATAGAAATGCAAGCTTCTGCACAGCAAAGGAGAAAATCAACAGAGTGACTAGACAACCTACAGAGTGAGAGAAAATGTCACAAGGTATACATCTGACAAAGGACTGATATCCAGAATCTACAAAGAACTCAAACAAATCAGCAAGAAAAGAACAAATAAGCCCACCAAATTAGGGCAAAAGACATGAACAGAAATTTGTGAAAGAAGATAGATAAGTGGCCAAGAAACATATGAAAAAATTCTCAACATCACTAATCATCAGAGAAATGCAAATTAAAATTACAATGAAATAGCACCTTAACCCTTATCAGAATGGTCATTAAAAAGTCAAAAAACAATAAATGTTGGCATGGACGCAGAGAGAAAGGAACACTTATACACTGTTGGTGAGACTGCAAATTAGTACAATCTCTATAGAAAACTGTATGGAGATTCCTCAAAGAAATACATGTAGGCCTACCACTTTATCCAGCAATCCCACTGCTGGTTATCTACCCAAAGTCATTTTATCAAAAAGAAACCTGTACTTGAATGGTTAGTGCAGCCCAATTGTGGAATCACCTAAGTGCCCTTCAATTAATAAGTGGATAAAGAAAAAGTGGTATATATATACCATGGAGTACTACTCAGCCATAAAAAGGAATAAAATAATGTCATTTACAGTAACATGGAGGGAACTAGAGACCACTGTCCTAAGTGAAATATCTCTGGAATGGAAAACCAAATGCCATATGTTATCACTAATAGGTAGGGGTTAATTAAAACCAGAGATGGCAGAAAAAGAGGGGAGGGTGAGAAACAAAGAAAAAAAGCAAAAAAAAAAAATTACAAACATGGTAGATATTAATTAAGCTATAGCAATAATCACTTCAAATATGAATGGTCTAAATATACTAATTAAAAGACAGACTATAAGAGTGGAGTAAAAAAAAAAACAATACTGAAGACAGATTATAAGAATGGATTAAAAAAAAACAATACCCAACTATATGCTGTCTACAAGAAACCCACTTTAAATATAACGACTCTGGTTAAAAGTACAAGGATGGAGAAAAATGTACCTTCCTAACACTAATAAAAGAAAATAAAGCTGGAGTAAATTTTGAACAAAGCAGACTTCAAAAAGGGAAATTATCAGAGATAATGGGAGGCATTACATAATCATAAGGATGTCAATTCTCCAAGAAAACACAATTTTAAACATGTATGCACTAACAAAATGTGAGATATCAGCTAATAGAATTGAAAGGAAAAATAGACAAATGTTTATTTCTTATTTGCCAGTTGAGGTTTTCCTGTTTTAGTTAAGAATGTCTCCCAAATTTAAATAAGGGAAATATATATGCAGATATTCTTTAATCCCTAGGATAGGAGATTTAATATACAGAGTAGTTTAACAAACAGAGATAAATGTTTAACAACTGGCTCCAGGTGAAAAAGAAGGGGAAGCCCTGATTTTCAGAATTTGATGATTTGTGGAATGTAAATTCTCCCACCATGGAAAACTTCAAGCTACCAACATGATGTCCTTTAACATGTAGTTGAGAAGAAATATACACAATTATTTCACACAAACTGTTATGAACCAAACTCTATCATGCTCCTTAATATCTGAATATCTCTAAAATTCTTTCCTTTTTTAAATAAAATTGCCATTAAATTTTCCTTGAAATTAATTTTTAATACATGATGTGAGACAGAAGTTCAATTTTATTTTCTTCTAAATAAATATTCAATTGTGCTAGCACCATTTACTAAATAAACCATTTTTTCTCACATTGAATTGAAACAGTAATTTTGTTACAAATAAAAAATTCATATATACTGTAAATTATTTCTGGAGACCATTATGCTGTTGTTGCTCTTAATCCAACATCATATGATTTAATTACAGTACCTTTATAGTTCTGGTTTTGTGAAAGGCAAGTGTCACATTATTGCTCATGGTTTTTTAATTACCTTCAAGAATTTATATTTAAATAAGTTTTAAAATCATATGATCCAATTATTTAAAAAATGAATTTCTACCTGTAATATTATTAAAATTACACATGATTTGGATAAGAATGTCATTTTTATAATATGGGATATGTATTTTTTGTTGATAAATATTTATTATATTTAAGTAGTTTAATTCTATTTTTATCTTAATTAGAGTTCTTATTAATAATCATGCTGACATTTACCAAAGGACTTTTCATAATCTATTGGTATGATCATATTACTTTTCTCCAGCAACATGGTGGTAGTTTGTGTTATGTTGACAGAAATCCTGTTATTGAACCACCTTTGCATGACTGGATTCTTTGATAATGTTTTTTACAACTATATCATAAGAGAATTTAGTCCATAGTTTTCTTTGGTGCATTACATGTGTTATTTTTTATATTCAAGTAATACTATCTTCATAAAATAATTGAAAGTTATTCATCATTTTCAATAGTCTGACATAGTTTAATTAACATGGAATGTATTTTTAAAATTTAGACACAAATTAGAGGTGGCTCACCTATCCTAATATTTCATTTTAATAGTAATCTTTAATCACCTTTATAATCGCTTTTCTGTTAATTCATTTAGTCAAGTTTTAATTTCCTTAGGGGTTATATTTGATCATTTCTTTTAATCTTTAAAATTTTTTGACAGAATTGCATAGCTACTATCTATTAATCTTCAATATTTTCATTCTTTTGCTTTATTATTATTCTTTCTTAATCACCCTAATACAGTATTTACCACTTTTTTTCAAAGAACCAATTTGAATGTAGTTATCCATTGTACCATTTTTTTCTTTATTTTTGTTTATATTTCATCAATTTCAACTTTTGCATTTATTAATTCCCTTTTCCTAGTTTCCTTATGTTTATCTTGTTATGTAATTCCAATTGTTTGAAATAAATAGTAATATTCTTTTTTATTTCAGAATATTATGAGGATACAAACGTTTTGATTACATAATTTGCTTTTGTACAGTTTGAGTCAAAGTTATAAGTGTGCCCATCACCCAGACAGTGTGCATTGTACCTGTTAGGTGTGAATCTACTCATTCCCTCCACCCCCTTCCCACCTGCCCAATTTCCACTGAGTTTTACTTCCATATGTGCACATAAGTGTGGACTGATTAGTTCCAATTTAATAATGAGTGCATGTGGTGTTTGTTTTCAATTCTTGAGATACTTCAATTAGAAGAATGGTCTCCAGTTCCATCTAGGTTGTTACAAAAGATATTAGTTCACCATTTTTCTTTATGGCTGAGTGGTACTCCATGGTATATATATACCACATTTTATTAATCTACTCATGTATTGATGGGCACTTGGGCTGGTTCCACATCTTTGCAATTGTGAATTGTGCTGCTATAAACATTCAAGTGCAAGTGTCTTTTTTTATGAAATGTCTGTTTTTTCTTTGGGTAAATACCTAGTAGTGGGATTGCTGGATCAAAAAGTAGGTCTACTTTTAGTTCTTTGTTGTATCTCCATACTACTTTCCATAGAGGCTGTACTAGTTTGCAGTCTCACCAACAGTGTATAAGTGTTCCTTTCTTACCACATCCATGCCAGCATCTGTGGTTTTGGGACTTTTTGATAACAGCTATTCTCACTGGAGATAGGTGATATCTCATTGTGGTTTTGATTTGCATTTCTCTGATGGTTAGGGATCTTGAGCATTTTTTCATATGTTTATTGACTATTAGTCTATCTTCATTTGAAAAGTTTCTGTTCATGTCTTTTGCCCACATTTTAATAGGGTTGTTTGATTTTTCTCTTGCTGATTTGCTTGAGTTCTTTGTAGATTCTGGTTATTAGCCCTTTATCCTATATATAGCATGCAAACATTTTCTCAGATTGTCTATTCACTCTATTGATTCTCTCCTTGGTTGCGCAGAAGCTTTTTAGTTTGGTCAGGTCCCATTTATTTATTTTTGTTGTTGCTGTGATTGCTTTTGGGGTCTTCTTCATAAATTCTTTGCCTAGTTTGATATCTATGAGTTTTCCCAGCATTTTCTTCCAGAATTCTTAAGTTTCATGCCTTAGGTTTAAATCTGTTATCCACCATGAATTAATTTTTGTTAGTGATGAGAGGTGCAGATCTTGTTTTAGTCTTCTACATATGGCTATCCAATTTTCCTGGCACTATTTATTGAATAGGGATTCTTTTCCCCAGTGTGTGTTTTTGTCTGCTTTGTCAAAGATCAGATGGCAATATGAGGATGGTATTATATCTGGGTTCTCTGTTCTGATTCATTGGTCTATGACTCTGGTCTTGTTCTAGTACCATTGCTGTTTTTGTTACTATAGCTTTGTAGTATAGCTTGAAGTCTGGAAAATTGATGCCTGCCGATTTGTTCTTTTTGCTTAAGGTTGCTTTGGCTATACAGGGACTTTTCTGGTTCCATTGAAGCATAGAATTATTTTTTTCTAGATCTGTAAAAAACGACACTGGTATTTTAATGGGAATTACATTGAATCTGTAAATTACTTTGAGTAGTATAGACATTTCAACAATGTTGATTCTGCAAATCCATGAGCAAGATATGTTTTTCAATTTGTTTACATCCTCTGAGATTTCCTTCCTCAGTGTTTCGTAGTTCTCCTTGTAGTGGTCTTTCACCCCCGTGGTTAAATGTATTCCTAGGTATTTTATTTTCTTTGTTGCTACTGTGAAAGGTATTGAGAATTTGATTTTGACTCTCAGCTTGACTATTGTTGGTGTATAGGAATGCTACTGATTTGTGTACCTTGATTTTATAACCTGAGACTTTGCTGAATTTATCAATCCCAGTAGTTTCTTGGCAAAATATTTGGGGTTTTCTAGATATAAGATCATATCATCAGCAAACTTTTAGTTTAATGAAGGCATTTAAACTTATTTTCTTTTGATGAAAGGTTTTCTGTGCTATATAATTTGTGATGAGATGTTTTCTTTTTTATGGCTTTCTTGAAAGTAATTTTATTCTTTATGTTCTGTGATCCAAAGAGTATCTAGAAATAGGTTTCTTAATTTCTAAGAAGAAAGCATTTTATCACAATTTATTTAATTTCATTATTTACTTTAAATTTTATTAGATTTTGTTAAACAACTTGTGGCATTTTTAAGCTTTCTAAGAATCTAGTTTTGTAATTGTTCATGAATGTATAAAATATATATCATTTTATATATATGTATATATGTAAACTTTGCATCTTAATGATGTATTATGTAACATATATTATCTCATTCAATTTTTCTATGCTTTTACCAAATTTTTTATGTTAAGTGTTTTCAACTATAAAAGGAGTATATTAAAATCTCTCATAATAATTTTACTTAGTAAGATCGCCTTTCATTCAAACTAGCTTTATGCTCTTTATCTCTACTGCTTAGAAATACAGGATTGTATTTGTTATAGCGTCCTCATGAATCATATTTTTTTATTGTTTTCTACTATTCTCATTGTACTGTTTAATATTCTTAGTTTAGATTTCACATTGTCTAATATTAATATTGTTATTACTGCTTGCTTTTTGTTTTCAGTTGCCTGGTATCATTATATCCATTTTCTTCCCCCCCCCAGCCATTCTTTATCACTTATTTTTGAGTATTTCCTATGAAGCATATATTTCTGGGTTTTGTGTTCTAACCATCTGAGTCTCTAACTTAAGAGAATTTAAGTCCATTCACACTTAGTTTAATATCTGCTGTACTTGGTTTAATTCCTTCCATTTTAATTTATGTTGATCATCATTCTTTATGCTTTCCCATTTTACCTATCTATATGTTTGCTGGCATAATTAAGTCACTATTTCATTTATCCTCCTTGTTACTTTGAAAGTTCTTCTTTTCTACAAAGAAAATAGGATCCTAATGAAACATATAATTGAACACTTATTCTCAATTATTACATGAAAACAACACATCCCCATGTCCCCTTTAACAACGTGCCTTCCCCCATGCCCAAAAGATGAAGCTTATAAAATGCCTTTACTTCTTCACTCTAAGCTACCTGTAGAAAAGGATTTTACTTTTTTATCCTTTCTCCTACCTCAACTTGGCAAATTTGACAAAACCCCCTACTTCTTCTGTCCCAGACTATTTTCAGATTTTTGTATTTGTTGCATCATTATTTAACATTATACACCTATTTATCTATTTATCTACATATGCGGTGATACATTCATTGCTCATTAGTTTTTCCTCTTCTTTTTATTTTCCCCTCTCGTGATGTTTCTCTTTGGATTTATTTGTTACTTGGTTAGAATCTTTCCCAAAGTATTTTGTTCATAAAGCGTATGTGGTTCATATATTTTTTTAATATTGCATACACAAAATATCTTTCTTTCTCCCTACAGGTGAATGGTATCTTGGCTAGAAAAATGGATTCCTTAGTTTCAGAACTCTCACCCATGTCTGTAGTTCTCATTTCATGGTCTTCTAACTCCAATGTTTCAAATGAGAAGTTTGATTATAGTCTAGTTTTCTTTTTAAATAACCTGTTATTTATGTGTGACGGTCATTTTATTTTTATTCTTGAAATCCTGAAATTTTTCCAGGATGTGCCTGGCAATATTTTGCAATAATTCTACCTGTGGCTAAAATTTGTATACAGGATCCTTCTTTAACACAGATTTTTCTTTAGTTATTTATTTGGTTATTACCTTATCTCCATCTTTTTCGTCTTCTTTTTGAAACTGCTGTTGGTCACATGGATATGTCTTCCTTGTTTTTAAATTTCACTTCATATTTTCTTGGACATGGTCTGTACATAAGACATATCCTCACCACATCTTCAGATCTACTTTCCCTCCTTAGCACTCTCTGATGGATTGGGACAGGAATGAAGGGACAGGAAAGAGGAAAACAGGCAACACCACTGGAAATTGATGTCCTCCCTGTCCAAACATTCAGATATTGTGAGTAGCATCTATAAGTTCTTGCTGCAAGGTCCTTTCCACTGCCTTCTTCCCATTGCTCCAGTTTGACTTCTTCTCCCTGAGCTAGGTCTCAGTAATATACCTTACCACATCTTTCTTAGGGGATGTTCTCATCCACCTCAGCAGTCAATTCTCTTTATTGGCACACCTGAAAGATGAACCAAACTCAGCCACCTTCTGCAGTGTCTACTTGACCCATGGAGAATTTTCATATTCTTATCACATCAAGCAGTAGGAAAGCAGCCTGCTTCACATCTACCTGCTGTCTCTCTCCAATTTCCTTCCCACTGTCACTCCTCATTTCCACTAAGATATGCACAGAAAAGAACAGAATGTCTACTGCATAAGTGGACATCCAAGCTGGGAATGAGATGTCAGGTTTCTCTTCTCATACACACTTCCAATCTCTACAATAGTTTCCCAGAGCCTCACTTAGATGGGTGGGAATTATTGTGGAAGGAGTTATGGAGCAGCCACATCCATGGAGGAGGGAAAGAAAAGCCTTCTAGGCCAATCATTTATCATACTACTGACTTATGCTTCCCAGTTGTTTTCTGCTTATAGAAGCTAGGAGTATGAGTGATATTTGAGGGTAAAATGCTTTGGTTTCATTACAAGTTTGAAGGTATATGTGCCCTCAATTGTTTAGTACTTAATGGCTCTTTGTCTTCATCTTTGGGTACCAGTTTCCAGAAGTCCTATTCAAAATCTAATTCTACTGCTTACCTTCTGTTAATTTAAGGTTGAGACTAGTACATCTTCTGAAAAATACATGTGAGCCTTTAATCTATCTACAAATAAAAGCTTCACTATCACTTGCACTGTTTCTTTCTTCCTTTTTGTTTGGATGTTAACAAATTCAAACAAAATGTGGGACAGCACCTAAAGTTCCATTAGAAAAAATTTTCCCATCTTGAAATTATATTATAGATTCATGAAAAATTAGCACAGGTGAAAATGGTGAGCCTTTTCTCATGCAGCTAAACTCTGGGCCCTGGTATATTCATGCTACCCAAGACAGATGCTGTTCTCTACAGAGACCTATCTCATCATCATTATTAAAAAAAATTAGGGGAATAATCATTTGTAATAATCACAATTTGGAGTTATTCATCAAATTCATTTCTTATATCTAGCCCAGGAATGTTGTGTCTAATTTTTAAATGTCATTGCTATCACTCAGAATTGTCACAGGATAGTCTTGTATTTACTCAAAAAAATCATCTGTCTTTTCAGTAGCAGGGGGTAGCCCCACTGTCGTACTGTGAAGTGTTGTACCATGAAGTTTTCATATAAACATAATCCTAGGCTTCTGCCTTGGTCATTTAGCTCATGTCGCAGTAAAGCAACTTTACTTGCTTAGTCCTAGTACATATAAGAGGGACATTGTGTTTTCAGTGGACAGGGAGAGGAACTGAAAATAGGATAACAAGAAATGATTGAAAAAGCTGGGCATATTTAAGCTGCCAAAAGAAGACGGAGGTGTGATAATTGTGATAAACTATTTTACAACCACTCTATAGAAGAGAAATTGGATTTTAATCTGTGTGGCTCTGAAGGAAGAAATAAAGGTCAAAGGATGGGTGCTAGAGAGGTAGCTTTCCCTACAACTTAAGGAAGTTGTCCTTCACTCCCATAGGAGTCCTCAGAAAACCCAGAGTTTGGCCTGTGGCAGAGCTGAAACAAAAGGGACATTCCTTCATGTGAAGCTTATTACTGAAATGTATGAATTTGGACTCAACTAGAAGATCCATGTTCCCTCATAACTCTTAGCTAAGATTTTATGACTTGCTTTCCTTTCTTTCTTTAAAAATTAGTGTGAATTATTTGTAACACACTTGAATACTCCACTTATTTCTCTCTTAAGAAACAGAGCATTAACAAAGTAGTAGCCACCTTTTATCTAACACTTTTACTCTCCTTTGGAAGAAACTATCAACCTGAATATAGGAATTATTATTTCCATACTTTGTTTTATATTTTTATTACATTTAGGGATGTAAAATTTGGGAAAAAATAATTTAATTTTTTGTTCAATTTTATATCTTTTTTTTAAAGAGCAAAAACAAAAAAAAAAAAGCAAATTTACACCGCATAATTTAGACTAGTTTGTGGTATTAAGCTAAAAATATCAGTTCAAATCACTACATTCTATTTCCAAAGAGGCCTACATTGGTGTCTCTGAGGACGGCCTAAGGAATTCATAAACCAATTACTGTGCAAAAAACCAACAAATGTCTTGGAAAACAACCCTTAAAACCCAACTGGTGAGCTACTTGTAGTCTGAAGTATGCAAATAAAAACTTTTTCTTTTTTCCCTCTTGTATTAGATATACACCTCTGAAATATATAACAACTTTTAACTTAAACACAAGCTGTATGAATTAAGTGAACTAGATAATAGAATCAGTTCAAACTAAGGTCAAATTTTATTCAACCATGCTAAATTAAAGGGGATTTCCCCTTTAATAAGTTTATGGAAGAATCATCCAGTATTTTTTTTGTTTTATTGGAAATTGAACTAAGTTAAGGTTTATCAACATAAAATAGATAAAATAGAGAAAAAAATAGTTACAAATTGCTTTGTTTAAGCCCTTGGTTGCCATAAGATAGCTAAAGTAAGGGTTGGGTGGGTAGGTTACTAAAGGATGCATGTGGAGAAATGAAGGGGATAGAATTTTATGAGACGAGCCTGAATAGACTTGCACAGTCTAGATCTAAATCAAATCAAGAAATCCCACCAGTAGGAATATGTAGATTATCAGCTCTTCTGATATCCGTTCCAATCTCTTCTTCCTACTCATGAACTTCTGCAACTAGTACATTGTATCTTTTCAGAGTCTCGACTTAACTAATGGTTTCTTCTTTCTCATGCCTTTGGTTTGTCATCATTTCTTCTGTTCCTATTCTACCTCATGATCTTGGCAATATACTCATTCAACTTGGTGCCCTCCCTGTTCGTGACATTAGTCTCAGAAAATTTCCAAGTTAAAATGGCTAAGAGGTAGAATCTAATTGACCCACTTATCTATTTGTGTGAGAGCACATCATGGACTCCTGAGCAGGCATTATCTGGCTGTCTACCACTGGCCTAAATAGCTGGGGTGGGAAACAGGGAAAGAATCACGCTGTAGAGTAAAAAGCCACACGGAACTGCCCATCCCCACAAGCTATGGTTGAATTGTGCTTGAGAAAAGGCTGCATACTTTTAAGATACTTTGAACTGACTAGCCCACGACTATAAGAAATTATATTTTAACCAGTTTGCTAATCAATATTTACTATCTGCTCTATAAGCCTCCAAAAGAAATGATGTATAGATCCTGCCCACAGAAAATTTACAATGTGCTGACTCATTTCGTTCACAATTTAGAGGATTTTATGCTGCATTTCTCTCCCTGGTTACACTTACTTTCTTATTCTTTTGAAAGTACAAATTAAATTGGCTCACATCTTCCCTAAACTTCTTTCCATTCAAGTAAGGGGTAATTAGGCCTTCCTTCCTATTTTTTTTTCTGAATCCTAACTTTCTATTTAAAGAATTCAAAGTCCTTGATCACTTGGAACACATCTAGAAAGCTGGCATTATCAATCAAAAGCCTCTGATACTGAAACTTAAATTCTGTGATTTTACCTAGGAAAATAATGAGTCACATTCACACATTATGTATAGAATTACTCATGGTAGCATTCTTTTTTTTTCATAGTAGCATTCTTAAATAAAAAAAAAGAGGAACAGTCTAAATATACAACAATATTACATAGGCAACTAAAATTTTTTAAATAAATTGCCACAAATAAAATGCTCATATTAATTTTAAAAAATTATAAAATAGTACACACATTACAATATAAATGCATAGAGAGAAGACAGAAATATATATATGTTGTTTAAATATTTAAAATGGTTAAGATATTTAAAATGGTTAATGTTAAGTTGTAGGAGTGGAAATGATTTTTATTTTTTATAATATGTCCCTGTCTTTCAAATTTTTTATTTAATTAGAAGAATACTTGAAAAACTATTTTTAATCTATCTTTTTCAATAGTTCAACTATAATATAAGGTACAACTGGTAAGACAGAATCATCCTAATGTCACTCAAGCTTTCCAAATTACTAAGGATTTGCTCTCTCTTAAAAATTCATGACTGGAATAACTACATATCCACATGCAAAAGAATGAAGATGGATCCTTACATCACATGATATAAAAAATTAACTCAAAAAAGAAGACATAAATGTAAGAGCTAAAACTGTAAAACTCTTAAGAGGAAACAATACTATAAATTTGCATAAACTTGGATTAGGCAACAGTTTCTTAGATATAAAACCAAAAACACAAATCAACCAGTGCAAGTAGCAATCACTGGGTGTCAGGCAGGAGGGAGGGGGAAGAAGGGAAGGTAAATTCACACTTAATGGGTGCAGTACGCACTGGCGGGGGATGAACACGTTTGTAGCTATGACTCGGTCAGCACACAGGCAATGTATGTAACTTCAATGTTTGTACCCCATAATATTCTGGAATAAGTAAAATAAAATAAGAAAAAAAAAGAAGTAAATAAATTGGAGTTTATCAAAATTAAAAACTTGTGTATGTCAAAAGACATTATCAAGAAAGTGAAAAAGACAACAGATCAAAAGAGAAAAAACATTTGCAAATTATATATCTGGTAAGGGTTTGATAGTCGGAATATGTAAAGGACTCTTACAACGCAACAATAAAAAGACATATAATTTAACTTAAAAATGGGCAAGGGATTTGAAGAGACATTTCCTCAGTAAAGATATACAAATGGCCAATAAGCACATGAAAAGATTCTCAACACGATTAGTTATTGGGGAAATGCAAACCAAAACCACAATGAGATACCATTTTACACCCATTGGTATAGCTATAATCAAAAAAAAAGGAAAATTAGTGTTGATGAGAAATTGGAATTCTCATATATTGCTGGTGGGAATATAAAATGGTGCAGCTACTGTGACAAAGCGTTTGGCGGTTTCTCAAAAGTTAAACAGAATTACCATAAAATTGAATTAGCAATTTCAGTCCTAGGCACGTATGGAAAACATATGTGGACACAAACACTTACACATGAATGTTCATAGCAGCAATATTCATAATAGACAAAAAGTGGAAAGAACCCAAATGTCCACTGACTGATGAGTGGATAAACAAAATGTGGCATATCCCTACAATTGAATATTGCTCAACCGCAAAAAGAAACGAAATACCATTACGTGCTAAAACATGGATAAACCTTGAAAAATTATGCTGAATGAGAGAAGGCAGATACAAGAGGCCTCATATTTTAAGATTCTATTTATATGAAATGTCCAGAATAGACAAATCCATGGGGACGGAAAGTATAATAGTGGCTGCCAGAGGATGGGGAGGTCAGGAGTGGTGGACAGAATTGGGACTGACAGCTAATAGGAATGAAGTTATAAGATTTCCTTTTGGGATGGTAAAAATATTCTGAAATTAAATGGTGGTGAAGGTTGCACAACATGGTGAATATACTAAAGGTCACTTAATTGGATAATTAAAATGATGAATTTTATGTGATGTGAATTATATATCAATAAATATAAATCCATGAACACTGAGACTTACCAACTCTACCTGTTTTAGATTTGTGGTCTCTGGATAGGATAAGAGGCAATATTGGTAATCAGATTATTTGCTAATATATGTGCATGGGTGGGGGGGGTTTGGTGACTATATTAGGAACTGGAGTAAAAGCTATTAATTTATGTATAAAAATTTTTCTGTAAGTAACATTGTTATATTTCCTCCCCTTAGAAAATAGAAACATGTGTAGTGGCCGAATAATAAAGATAGGTATTAAACTAGCACTAAATGCCATATATTTTTTCTTCCTCATTGGAACCTCATATATCAGGTGTAATTAATATGCCATTTAGCAGATGAGGAAATAATAGGCTGAAGATAAGTAACTTTTATGGATTTATTATAGGGAGTTTGACTCAAAAGACAGAGAAATATTCTGTACTGTTTGAATCATCAGTGTTTCTCTAAGTTCCTTACTCTTTCACTACAATGGCAAATATCTTCAATGTCTCATTACCTGGTTATTCTACCTATGGAGCTAACTCATTATTCTACCATTTTGCATTCCCTTGAAGTATTATAAGGAAACAAGAATAATGGTCCCATGATAATGGGGTTTCCCATAAAAACTGCAAGGCAGGCATTCTAGAGTTACTGGCTAAGAAGATAGTAAAGTTTCAGATATATCACCTAACATCTCTGTTTAGAATGTCACAGTCCAGTTTCCTGTTCCATCAACTAACATGGTGGTAAAAACAAATGATAATAATAATAAATATTTGAGGACCTATCACCACTGCTACTCCTGCATTCATAAAAGCACATCTGACTAGATAGATTAATTCATACATGTCACATAAGGTTAAAAAAATTGAGAAACATTAACAAAGCTATCTCCCCTACTCTTAGTTTATTATTAATAGAGCTGCTGAGAAAATATACAATTATTTTTACATTCACATTCATTTGATGGATATTTATAGTATATATATGTACAGTGTGTGTATATAGTGTGTGTAATAGATGAGCATGTAAGTTAATGACTATAAATTGTGAGAGCAGAGCACGAGTGGACCCAAAGTTGGGGCAGGATTAGATCCCTATATGGATCAGTGAGAACCGTTTTTCACTAAAGTAAACTATGACCAGTTTGCACCCTGGGCTGCTGACTCCAGTGACAGGTAGATCACTAGTTACTATAGGATACAATTAAGAAAGTGCAACTTATCTATTATATGGAAAAATCAGGATGAATATCATAACAAAACAACAATAAGTGCTGCTCATATTGTTGAGCATTTATGGAGTGCTGCTTGAGTCAGGTAGCTTGTCACCATTTTGCCTACGTTTTTGATGGTTGATCTGTAGTTCCTAGCAACGTGCAGGAAACATGGCACAATGCTTTCTTGGTATAGGAAAGAATACTGCCTCCTTTGTCCTCATGCATTCTCTCTTCCTTTATTTAGTATTCACCTCCAAATCCCAGCATCTGCCTTCCTGGATTAATTTAGCCTGCTGACGCTTAGCTCCAGTTAGAACTCTTTTGTGGGCAATAGGTACTATTCCCAACCTTGTTTATCCCTGGAACAAGAGCAGGAGCACTTGCAGCTTTTGCTTCAACACCCTGAGAGTCACAGCCTATCACCACACTCTCCTCATCCTTAAAGAGTGTTCCCTATGTAGAAATAACAATAAAACTGGAGAAAGGAACCCTTGGAGACTTGTTGGCAGGCAGAATTAAAGTCAGCCACACTGTGTGATTGATTGCAAAGGTTATACTCTAGCCATGGAGAATGAATAAGGGCCAGACTATTGGATTTCCAGAGTCTCTCGTGGATGAGAATTGTAGTCAATAATATCACCCACTTCTGGGAATTAGAAAACTCTTTGCTATCATTACCACCAGGAAGAGCCTGGAGAGGAAGGACTCCCTGGACTACCCACTAGGGACACAGGGCACTAGAAAGTTAAAGCCCAGGATCCTGCCAAATAGAGAGAAAGGAATTTTCAGAAATGCATGTAAATCATACACTAAAGGAACCTCAGAATTACTGACTTATTTTGAATATTCAAGACCTTTATTTACATGGACAACAGTCTTAGGCAATAATCACAGGCACCTTTACTGTAGGTCGCCACTCAACAATAGCATAATTATGCAATTCAGTATATCCTACCTAATGAAAATACAAATGAACTGGCTTATAGCTCACTGTGATTTTGGCAGTCAGCTCTGCACTTGATGTATTTTGTGACCAGCTAACTATTTATCTTCTCCTGGCTTCACAAGCATACATACGAGGTGCAATATGCATAGAAATGGTCACTTAAATTACAAAACCTAAATGCTGTTGACACTTTTTCCAAATATAAATTGTAAATTAAAATTGCTCTTTATAAAATAAATCCACTGCTGCAAAGAGGCCAGCTATGAAATGATTACATAAAGAGAATAAAGGCTTAATTTATACAGGACTTAGATTTGCAGAATCCACTTAAATATATAAACAATAAGTAAGAAAAAAAACATGTAAAATGGTAAAAATGGCTACAGAAACTATTCAACAGAAAATCTTCCCTCAAACCTAAACATTTATCTAAAGACTGTGTAAAAATAAAATAAAATAAAATAAAGGAGATGTGATCCATTGCAAACATTCAATACAGCACTAAAACATGAGATTGTCACAAAGAACTATGTGATTTCACAGAGCACTCTCTCTGAAATCATTACCATGTATGTGAAGCACTCTCTTTTTGAACTTTATGAGTAGCTTATTGCTTAAATCAACAATATTAAGAACATTCTCTGAGTTTATTTGAATATGTACATGCTACATATAAACTACAAAGTAGTTTACAGAAATAAAAATGTGACCATTTTGTTTTCTCTTCCAAATAAAATGTTATGCCCTTTAGAACAAATTAAAATAATGAAGTCAGCTTTTTCTTTATTATGAAGTGGAATGCACACACAAATAGACACAGAGATATATACGTACAAATGGTTCTCCTTAACACTTTCCTTTCCCTCACATTAAACATCCAGTCCCTCAAACAGGTCTCAGTTGTGACTTCAAAATACACTTCTCACAACCTTCACAGCTTCATTCTGGCCCCACCCACAATCATTTCCCATCTAGACTCCTGCCAGAGCCCCCTAATTGCTCTGCCTGTTTCCATTCTGTAGCTCCCACCCCATATGGCAGCAGAGTGATTTTTATAAAATAACCTTCAGATAATTCTACTTTTCTGTCCAGAACCCTGCAATGACTTCCTAGAACATTCATAATAAAACCTGAAGTCCTTGTCATAGGCTACATGACCCTACATAACCTGGCCCCTGCCTACTTCTCCAAGCTCATCTCCTCAAGAAGTTTTTTCTCAATCACACTAAGCATGTTCCTGTCTCAGGGTCTTTGCACTTATTACCCCCTCAGCATAAGGTCTTTTTTTTTTGTATAAGAGCTTTATTGAGATATAATTCACATACCACACAATTCACCCATAAAAAGTGTGCAATTCAATGCTTTATAGTATATTCACAGGGTTGTATAACTATCACCACTATCAATTTTAGAATGTTTTGTCCCCTGAAAAGAAATTTCATACCCATTAGCTGTCACTATCCATTTCTCCTTATCCCCCAAGCCCTAGATAACCATAAATCTACTTTCTGTCTCCACAGGTTTTTCTGTTTTGGATATTTTATATAAATGGAATCACATAATATGTAGTCTTTGTGACTGGCTTCTTTTACTTAGCATAATTTTTGCAAGGTTTATACAGGTTGTAACATGTATAATATTTCATTTCTTTTTCTTGATGAATAATATTCCATTGTATGGTATATCACATTTTATTTATCCATTAATTTGTTGGTGGGTATTTAGGTTGTTTTCACTTTTGAGTTGTTATGCATAATGCTGCTATGAATATACATGTGCAAGTTTCTATACAGACATATGTTTTCATTTTTCCTGGTATATACCTAGGAGTAGAATCATTGGGTATTATGGTAACTCTATGTTTAACATTTTGAGGAACCGCCACACTGTTTTACAAAGTGGCTGTGCCATTTTATATTCCCACCAGAATAAAATTTAAAAGACTGATATTGCTAAATGTTGGCAAGGATTTGGAGGAACTGGAACTCTCATGCATTGCTAGTAAGAGTGTAAAATGGTACAACTATTTTGAAAATCAACCTAGTTTTCTCATAAAGTAAAACATATACCTACCTCTATGACCCAGCAATTCTACTTCTAGTTATTTGCCTAAGACAAATAAAAACAGGTACACACACACACAAATAAATAAATGACTTGTACAAGAATGTTCACAGCAGCTTAAATCATGATAATCCAAAACCAGAAACAATGTCTATGGTCAACAAGAAGAAAATGGATTTAAAAATTCTGATATATTAACTGTCCATAAATATCAAGAAAAAAACATGTATCGTGTTACACATTACATGATAAATGAGCAACAAGGATGAACCTTAAAAAATAGTAAAAGCTGCCAGATATCAAAGTACACATTGTATGAAGTGTGTATTGAATGAAGTTCTATAATAGTCAAAAACAATCTATGCTGGTTTGATATCCAGTACTGGTATCCTAACCAGTACAACCAATCACAACAGTCAAAAAACTCACAAGAGTTGCTTCTGGGAGAAAGGTTTTGACTGGAAGGGACATGAGGAAACTTTCTGGGATAATAAAAATGTTCTTTATCCTGATATGGTGTGGGCTATATGTGTGTACATTTGTTGAAACTCATCAAACTGTACATTAAAGATCTGCGCCCTTCCAAAAAATTATACATCAATGAAAAAATTAAAAATACAGATATATATGTGTCTAATTTCAAAGATTAAGAGCAAGAGAGAACACCAGTATGTGCCAATCACTGTGGGCCCAGTGTATACAGTGCTCTGCATCCTAATGGAGCTTATATTCTACTGGTCTACTAGGAAATCATGAAATATCTACTACTCAAACCTCAGTAAAGAATATCAATGAATGACATAATTTTGGTCCTCTAGGAACTGACAATCCTTGTTTCATCTATCACTCTGTAACATCAGCAAAAATGAGCATGGATATGACTAAAAGCAACCCAAAAAAGGAGATAAAGAAAATACATGGTTCTTTTGAATACTCACTTGTCAATCTGTAAATAACCAAGAGTTTCCTAAGTTTGAGGATTCCTGTAAATGATATTCTCTATATTTGAGCAAAGCAATTGAAAAAAATAAAAAGAAAAGAAAAAAGTAAATGTATGAACTTAGAATATCATAAATTAGTGGTAAATGAGCAAGCTGTGTTTACTCTTAGCAAATTATACCAGTGCATTTTTATACAGTGCGTTAGAATGCAAAACATTAGCCCCATAAAATATATTTTGTTTCAAAAATACACTCAAGCAATGTTCACTAAGAACACAGCTATGTAGGAATTTTTTAAATATCTCAAAAACTAAAAATCAAAGATAATGATAAAAGAGGACTCATCTTTAGGAGATGTGTTGTGATCAGGTGCTGCAAGGGTAGTATTAGGTCTAATAATTGAAACACTTATTAAGGAAATGCAAGAGGGGTAAACAGCATGTTAATTAGATTTGTCATAAATACTAAAGTAGGAAGTGTTGAACACATGAATAAAGACAAGCAATTACAACTGGTTGAGGGGGAGTAAAGAACTTAGAGAAAAAATAATGAAAGTCGTTATTCTGGTATTTGCTGATTCCTTTTCAATGTAGAATGATGCATGTGGAAGATTTAAGAGTAACCATAAGTAATTTGTCACAGAGACCTAGGAATAATATTACTATAAACTTGTAAACAATGTTTGGACTTCCTCCATGAGATTTCTTTAATGGATTCTTCCTAGTGTAGTGTTCCCTGCATATAGAATGGAGAGAAGCACCTTGATTTATCTTCTGAAATTGGCCATAGATGGAATCATTGCTCTGCACTAGGCTCTCAGTACACGGTCACATTTTTTAGGGAGGAATAGGAATAAATAAGTGAAGGACAGCAACCACTATTGCATTTTAAAAGAAAGTGGTGAAGACTTACACAAATCATCCTGAGCTACCCATGCAAGATTCTGCCTCTCATTTGGTCTGGGAGACCAGCCTTACCCCTTGTTGCTGGGAGACAGCAAAAAGGTGCTGATAAGGTAGAATTTTTTTAAGTTATTGCAGTTTCATCTATATCTAGGAGTGCTTGACAGAGCATAAATAAATAGTATAATAAGATAAATTTATGAGGATGTATTGATATTAAAGAGTTACACGGATCCAAAGAAACCATAGAATCCCATGATTTTCCAGGTAGAAAGAAACTTAAGAGCCAATCCAACCCAACTCCTTGAGTTTTCTAAGGAAATAGTGCCCCTACAAAGTCAAGGAACATACATAAAGGCAGAACCACAATTGTGGAATAGATCACCTCCAGCCCAGAGCTCCTCCCAATATCCTCTACTGCCCCCAAATCAGGACCACTCCCTGGGATGGGACTTAGTAGCCATGTTGTCTAAGCTACACTGTCCACTACCTCTGCCTAATTCATAGCTAGTCTTGGCATTCAACTATAAACATGAAAAATGTATTAATCTCTAGAAGGTCAGATGAAAATAAAACTAGTAGTGCAAAAAGAAGATTAACTTTATCTTAAAGAAAATAAGGGAAAAATCAGTTTAATGACTGATTAAGAAGAGTAGAATGAAGGTTACCAGAGGCTGGAAAGGGTTGCACAGAGGGAGAGGGGGACCAAGTGGGGATGTTCAATGGGTACAAAAATATAGTTAGATAGAATGAATAATATTTTATAGCACAACAAAGTGACTGTAATCAACAATAAGTAAGGGTATACTTTAAACTAACTAAAAGAGAGGAATTGGAATGTTCCTAACACAAAGAAATGCTAAATGCGTGAGATGATGGATACCCCAATTACCCTGATTTGATTAATTCACATTGTATACCTGTATCATAACAATGCATGTACCCTATAATATAAACAACTATTATGTTCCCATAATAATTAAAAATTTAAAAATAAAAATAATAAACTTCAAAGACCTTAGCAAAGAAGCAGCAGCAGCAGCAGCAGCTGCTGCAGCAAAGGATTGAATATATAATATGAAGAAAAGAAATTCCAAAGGTTAAATACTCTGGAACCAAAAGTAAAAGAATAAATTAAGGTTGGAGACACATATAGTATTTTAATCCACTATTAGATTGTGCAATAAAGAATTAGTAGGACCAACCTCGTTTAACCTATACAAAATAACTGAATAAATATGGTGATTAATGCTTTGATTATACTAAAAATCCTTATGTACTTGGACTTAAATATACAATAAGAAGACATTCTTAGTAGTCAATCAAATTGTTCTTAAGTAAAAGCCAAGAGTCCTCTCATTTAAAATTTCTCTATTCAAGTACTGAATATTTCCACAAAAATTAGCAATATAGGGCATTTGGTTGAATTAGGAGACTGAATGTATCCCCTCAGATTCATATGTTGAAATCCTAACCACAAATGTGATGGTATTAGGAGGTAAAGCCATTGGGGGTAATTAGGATATGAGGGTGGAACCCTCATGAATGGATTTAGTACCCTTATAATAGGGACCCTAGGGAACTAACTCACCTTCTTTCTACTATAAGAGGATACAACAAGAAGTAAGCCATCTGCAGCCCAGAAGAGGGTCCTCACCAGAACATGACCATGCTGGCACCCTGATCTCAGACTTCCAACTTCCATGACTGTGAGAAATAAATTTCTGCTTTTTATAAGTTAGAATATTCCTAGATATTAATTCTGTAGAAATACTGCTTTAGTTCAGGCTATTGTAAATACTATATATATTTCTAACCATACAGACAGAGGCTCCATCTCAAAGACTGAAAATCTTGATCCAAATACAAAACCTCCTGGTCTGGTCTCTTGTTTTGCCTTGAACTTAATATCCTTCTTATACATTATGAAAATATCAGAAATATTTTGTGATTGTAGCATTAAAAACAAGCCAACAAAAAAATCACTAGAGTTTTGATGTTTATATTGGAAAGAATTGCAAGGAGTTTCAGTAACCTGAAGGAAGCCATGAATCACTACTGTGTATTAATTTATTACTAGTTCTGGATTAGAAAGAGGGTGATTAGATGCCTTCAGGTGTAAACTCAATGGCTCTATGCTAAACAGATCAATTCAAAGCTAAAGTCAATTTAATAAGGAGACAATAGAAGATTTACAAAAGCGTCAATAGAACACCTTCTCCTGTGATTTCTAAAGAATGAATTACTCAAAGATTTATGGAAAGATTACCTCATGGCTTTAAAATTCTTTGGTTGTTTTGTCTTTTTTCATAGAATTAAATTGACAGACTTTTTTTGCCTAATCCAGACATATCACTGTTTGTTTTTGATCTACTAAATTGATATAATAGATTTCTCTTAAGGATTTTAATAACAAACTTAGTTGAAAATTAATGAAATTATATCATGCCCTTTGGTCAGTGATAGTTTACTCCTTTCTCCTACCATGGAAAGCATCTATCTTGCATATGTGGTTATAAGTCTTTTTGGGGGCTCGGTTCACATCCTTCCAACCAAGGATAAATTGGCTCAAACTGAACTTTTAGGTCATTTAAGCTTGATGCAACATATTTAACTAGGTATTTTGATTGGACCTAGACACTCTGAGATGTTAGTTTCCAATAAAACTGAGTGGGGTTTTGCTTCTTTGTTAATATCACCCACTGACGGACATAAGTTTTCTCAAAATATGGTCAATGAATCACCTAGAATGGAATCACCTGGAAATTGGCTGTTAAAAATGCAGATTCCTGAGTCCCGCACCAGATACAGTGGATCAGTATGGGAGGTTAAGGGCATCCCAAAATCTGTATTTCAGACAACCTTCCCAGGTAATTCTTATGCAGAATCATTGATATGGATGTTGTAGCCAGGGATTAAATGGTAGCTACTATATAAAACAGTAAAGAGAGCCTAATAACAAAATCAAGAATTACCTTTCCTGTACATCCCTAGGATGAAAATGGTAATGATAGTTTATGACGCTTGGCACAACTCAGCCACTCCCTTGTATAACTTTTTACAGTTACTTAATCTTCCTAAATCTTCATTTCCTCATATGTTAATATCTACCTTACAAGGACATTGTCTCTCTTCCTTTACCTCATATATCTCTTTAATCCCATGTGTCTCAGTGAAAAAGACAAATAGTAACACAGTTCTCAATACCCTTTATATTTTATAAATGAGAAAACTGACAGCTAAGAAATGTGAGTTTCCTAAGGCCTTTCAACCAGAAATCCTGTATTCTGTCTGATTTTATAATAGTATACAATTCAGATTTTTTGCTGTGGTTACTTTTTACCAAATTTGCAATAATCATTCTTTAAAAATTATATTTATCACCTCTGTTAGAATTTTTTTAAACAGCAAAATGCACAAAAAATAGTATAGCTTGTTGTATTATTGACTTTAGTCATATTACAGAAGGGGGTTTGTGACAAAAAACAAATAAGAAATGATAATGTTATTAAATCTTGTATTAGTCAGTATATATCAGCAATGTCTGATCTTTCTCACCAGTCTACAAACTCATAAAGAGAACACCCTCTCTGCTCTATAGATATTAACAACAACATTTGGCACATAGACAGATTTCAATAAATAGTTTTAAGTGAATACATGGATTTTTATTTTGCATCTTTTTATATTTTCATGTATGTTCTATTCTGGGTAGAGGTAAATATGATGTTCTTTCTGTAGCCACTTTGACCATTCATTAATTTATTTGTGTGACCAACTTGTGTCTGTAATAAATTGCAAAAGATTTAGAAGAAATTTAATGGAGTGAGGTATGGTGAATCACATTGTAATCCCAGCTACTTGGGAAGCTGAGGCAGGAGAACAGCTTGAGCCCAGGAGTTCAAGACCAGCCTGGAGAATATAGCAAGAACCCGTCACAAAAAAAAAAAAGAAGAAGAAGAAGAAAAGGAAATTTAATGGAAATGATTACTCAATAACATATTTATTATGAGAGAAACAAGATGGCTGACCAGAGACACCAGCTGCCAGATCATCTCAGAAAGAAGGAAAAGTTTTAGATGAAAAAGAAAAAATAAGCAAACAATCATATCAGGTATAATTCCAAGGGAAAAGTGTCAGAACCTACAAGGGATTCCACAGGAAGAATTTGCAGAGCAGAACAAGAAGGAGAAAGATCAGCAGAGGACAACCCCCAAGAGGCTTAAAGTCCAGCAAAAAGGGTAGGTGGAGCAGTTTGTTTCTCCTTCCCTCACATCTCCAGCAGTCAACAGGCTCCCGAGCTGCTGGAGAACCTTTCTAAACTCACAAGCACAAAAGCTGCTATCGCCAATGAACTGGAACCTTCTTGAGGACAAAGCATCAGCCTGCCAGCCCCCTTGGAGGGCTTCCCATCACCAGAGAACTGAGCCGAGATGGCAGGCACCATATTACTTCTCCACCCACCATGCACCTTTGTCCTCCCCAGGGGTCTTCGGCCCCTCAGTTTTCATCTTGCTTATTCCCACATAAACATTTCCCAATTCTGGCTCAGACTGCAGGACCAAAGAGGGCCAGTGGGTCCCGGGGGATTTGCATGACCCCCACAGTCAGGTCATTCTAGGTAGGCTGGTTCTGCAAAGATGGACAAAGACAACCAGAGTGCTAGCTTTCCTCTATCCAGACTCTTTCCTGACCCTTCCTCTCCACCCACCTGTGGCTGCCAAGAGAAACAATTGACCCAGGGCTCTCAGGAGCTGCTGCTTACCCCCTGTTGGTGCATACACCACACTAGGACTTCCACAGAAAGTGAGTTTCAAACCTGCCCTTTCAAAGACCTGCAGAGGACTAAGGGGTGCTTAGACTGTGATCTCCCTGCTCACCAGCCCTCCCTGGTGCTGCTTTCCTGGCTGCTCCATCAGAGCAGGGCCCACCCTGAAGCAGAGACACATCAAACCTGCTTGAGCACCCAATAGGCAACTTGGGACCAGCACACTTCTCCCTGGCATGGAAAGGGACTGACCTTCAGGAACCTAGGGACAGGCCTGCAGGCCAGATCCTATACCCCTAGGACTCAATCATGTTGCTCAGGGGCACGGAAGAGAGATTTGTGAACTAATCTTGGGAGGTGAGGGAGCCCGCATGGGCAGAACTGAAAAGAGAGCACAGTGTGGGTCCCAGCCACAGTGCACTCACAGAGCCCCCATCCCCCGACGAGAAGGCTGTGCTCTCAGCCCAGGGAAGGATCCTGGACAGGGATGCTCCCAGTTCACAGAGCCATCATGGGGGAGCTCAGCTAGTTTGAGCTCCTGCCTCCTGACAGATGCCAGATGGAGACCACGGACCAGGGGAGGGGAAAGAAGAACAAAATCAGCTCCTGACAGCTAGGTTATGAATCTCAGATGGCCCTGCCTCCACAAGCACACATTCTAGCTGAGTGTGGCCACTTCAGACCCTTTCTGGCAGCTTTACCCAGAAGCTGGGAGCAGACCTATGAACCCTGCTTGAACAGCTACCTTACCAGCTTTTGTGGAACCTGAGGGCAAGCTCACCCAACCCAGCCCCACCCAGCTTCACTCTCCCACACCTCTGCTGTGTCAAATAATAAGGACTCACCTGGAAGTTCCAGGGCCCCACCAAAATGTGGGGCATTCGAGTGCTTCTCTTGAGAGGACAGCCGGTCACAGGTCCCAAAAACAACACTGCAGTTTGTTCTTTCAGGCAAGCACCACCTACTGACAGGGAGGTCAACCAATACATCCATCCAAGACCCATCATAATCAAAGCACCCACAAGCAAAGCCAAAGGTTCCTACCCAACATATGCTACTAATACTCCTTTACAAGTGTGTGGTGGGGGGAAGCCCCATCTCAACAAAAGAAAATCCATAAATAAGAAGTGACAGCTGCCCCAGATGAGAAGGAATCAGTGAAAGAACTCCAGAAATATAAAAAATCAGAGCAAAAGGACATCCCAAAAGGGAACACCAGCTCTCTAGCAATGGATACCAACCAAAATGAAAATATTGAAATGACAGATAAAAAGTTTCAAATATGGATTGCAAAAAACTTCGATGAAATCCAAGAGAAAATGGAAAACCAACTCAAAGAAACTAGAAAAACTATTCAGGAAATTAAAGAAAAATTCACTAAAGACATCAAAATATTAAAAAAAAAAACCAAATAGAACTTCTGGAAATGAAAAATTCATCTAAGGAAATACAAAACTCAGTGGAAAGTATTAAGAATAGACTGGACCAGACAGAAGAAAGAATCTCAGGGCTTGAAGACAACACTTTTGAATTAACACAGTCAGTCAAAAATAAAGAATAGAGAATTAAAAGGAATGAAGAAACCCTGCCAGAAATATGTGATTATGTAAAAAAAGCCAAATATAAGAATTATAGGCATCCCTGAGGGTTAAAAAAACAAGACCCAGGGATAGAAAACCTATTTGAGGAAATAATTGAGGAAAACTTCCCTGTTCTTGCTAGATATTTAGACATCCAGGTACAATAAGCTCAAAAAACACATGGGAGATTTAATGCTAAGAGACAATCACCAAGATGCACAGCCATGAGACTGGCCAAAGTCAACATGAAGGAGGAAATCCTGTGAGCTGTGAGGCAAAAACATCAGGTAACTTAAAAAAGGAAAACCCATCAGGCTAACTGCAGACTTCACAGCGGAGACCTTACAAGCCATAAGGGGTTGGGGCCCTATCTTCAGTCTTCTTAAATAGAACTGCCAGCCTAGAATTTTATATCCTTAAAAACTAAGTTGCATATATGAAGGAGAAATAAAGACTTTTACAGACAAGCAAATACTGAGGGAATTTGTTAATACCAGACCTGCCCTGCAGGAAATATTCAAAAACTGCATTATACATGGATCAGCACAATAGACACCCACCAGTGTAAAACCACCCAAAAGCTAAAGCTCAGAGCTCAAATAAAACAATTGCACAAGAGGGTAAACAAGGCAATAAAGTACTACAGAACAGGATGAAGAGAGTAGCATCCCACATATAAATTCTATCAATGAATGTGAACAGTCTGAATGACCCACCCAAGAGATATAACCTTGCTGAGTGGATGAAAAAATACAACACAAGTATCTGCTGTCTCCAGGAAACACAACTAACCCACAAGATCTCATAGAGATTCAAGGTGAAGGGATGAAAAAAATATTCCATGTAAATGGAAACCAAAAGAAAGCAGGTGTAGCCATTCTCATATCAGATAAAATTGACTTTAAATCAACAATAGTAAAGAAAGACAAAGATGATTACTATATAATAGTAAAGGGAGCGATTCAACAAGAAGACAAAACAATCCTAAATATTTATGTACCTAACACAGGAGTGCCCAGATTCATAAAGCAAACCCTACTTGATCTAAGGAAAGAGATAAACAGCAGCATTGTAATAGCCAGGGACTTCAACAGCACACTGACAGAACTGGACAGGTTGTCCAAGAAGAAAATAATAAAAAGCAACACTGGACTTAAATGGGACTCTAGAACAGGACCTAAGAGAGATTTACAGAACATTTTACACAAAAACCATTGAATACACATTCTTCTTATCAGCACATGAAACATTCTCCAAGATTGATCGTATTTTAGGCCACAAACATGTCTCAACAAATTAACAAAAAAATGAAATCATACCATGTATCTTCTCAGACCTTAGTGAAATAAAACTAGAAATCAACTCCAAGAGAAACACTCTATTCTACACAAAGGAAATTAAACAACCTGCTACTGAATGATTATTGGGTCAATAGTGAAATTAAGGTGGAAATAAAAATATTCCTTGAACTAAACAACAAAGAGGACACAAGCTATCAAAATCTATGGGATTCAGTACAAGCATTCCTAAGGGAAAAATTCATACCTTTAAATGTTTACATCAAAAAGACAGAAAGATCACGAATCAACAATCTAATGACATGCCTCAAGGAACTAGAAAAGTACGAGCAAACCAAACACAAAGCCAGCAGAAGAAAAGAAATAACTAAGGTCAGAGAAGAACCAAAGGAAATGTAAAACAAACAAACAAAAAAATACAAAGGATCAATAAAACAAAAAGTAGGTTCTTTGAAAAGATAAACAAAATTAATAGACCTCTTGCTAGACTTACCAGGAATAGAAGAGAAAGGACCCAAACAAGCTCAATCAGAAATGAAAAAAGAGATACAACTGATGCCACAGAAATACGAAATATCATCTGTGAGATCTAAAAAAATCTCTACACACATAAACTCAAAAACGTAGAGGACATGGACAAATTCCTGGAAACACATAACCTCCCAAGACTCAATCAGGAAGAAATAGAACTCCTGAACAGACCAACAACAAGCAACAAGATTGAAACAGTAATAAAAAATCTTCCAACAACAACAAAAAAGCCTCAGACCAGATGTATTCACAGCCAAATTTTACCAGATCTGCAAAGAAGAGCTGGTACCCATACTGCAGAAATTATTTCATAACACTGAAAAGGAAGAAATCCTCACAATTCATTCTACAAACCAGTATCACCTTTATACCAAAGCCAGGGAAAAACACAACAAAAAAAGAAAACTACAGACCCTTATGAATATAGATGCAAAAATCCTCAGTAAAATACTAGCAAACCAAATTCACAGCACATTAAAAAAAAAAATACACCTTTACTAAGTGGGGTTCATCCCAGGAATACAACAATGGTTCAACATACAGAAATCAATAAATGTGATTCACCACATAAACAAATGCAAAAACAGAAACCATATGATCATCTGAACAGATGCAGAAAAAACATTTGACAAAATTCAGCACCTTTTCATGAAAAAAACCTCAACAAACTAGGCATAAAAGGAACATATATCAAAATTATAAAAGCTGTATATGAGAAACCCACAGTCAACGTCATAATGAATGGGGAAAAGTTGAAAGCATTCCCACTATGAACTGAAACAAGACAAGAGTGCTAATGTCACCACTTCTATTCAACATAGTGCTGGCAGTCCTAGCCAGAGCAATCAGACAAGAGAAAAAAATAAAGTGTATCCAAACAGAAAAAGAGAAGGTCAAACTATCGCTTTTTGCTGATGATATGATCTTATCTAGAGAACCCCAATGATGTCACCAAAAGACTCCTGGAAGTGATAAATAAATTCATCAAAGTCTCAGGTTACAAAATCAATGTATACAAATCAGTAGCATTACTATACACCAAGCTATACAGTCAAACTGAGAGTCAAATCAAAGGCTCAACACCATTTACAATAGCCACAAAGAAAATAAAATACTTAGGAATATACTTAACCAAGAAGGTGAAAGATCTCTACAAAGAGAACTATGAGACACTGAGAAAAGGAATTGCAGATGACAGAAACAAATGGAAAACACATCATGCTAATGGATTTATAGAATCAACATTGTTAAAATGCCCATACGCCCAAAGTGATTTACAGAGTCAATAAAATCCGCATCAAAATGCCAGCATTATATTTCACAGATCCAGAAAAAATTTTAAGCTTCGTTGGAACCAGAATAGAGCCAAAATAGCCAAAGCAATCTTAACCAAAATAACAGATCTGCAGGCATTACATTACCAGACTTCAAACTATACTACAAGTCTGTGGTAACCAAAACAGCAGGGTATTGGCACAAAATAGAGACATAGACCAATGGAACAGAACAGAGAACCCAGATATAAAATCACCCACGTACAGTCAACTGATCTTTGACAACGCAAATAACAATAAACACTGGGGAAAAGAAGCCCTATTCAATAAATCGTACTGGGAGAATTGGCTAGCCACATGCAGAAGAATAAAACAGAATCCATATCTCTTACCACTCACAAAAATTAATTCACAAAGGATAACAGACTTAAATGTAAGGCATGAAACCATAAGAATACTAGAAGAAAATGTTGTAAAAACTCTTCTAGATTATTGGCCTAGGCAAAGAATTTGTGAATAAGACCCCAATGGCAATCACAGCAACAACAAAAACAAATAAATAGGACTTGATTAAATTAAAAAGCTTCTGCACAGCTAAATAATCAACAGAGCAAGTAGACAACCTACACAATGGCAGAAAATATTCACAAAGCATATAACTAATAAAGGGGTTATAAGTAGAATCTACAAAAAACTGAAGCAAATCAGCAAGAATTAAAAAAATAACCCCATTAAATTTGGGCAAAAGACATGAACAGAAGCTTTTCAAAAGAAGATAGACAAATGGCCAATAAACATATGAAAATGTGCTCAACATCACTAATCATCAGGGAAATGCAAATTAAAACTACAATGAAATATCCCTTTAGCCCAGTTAGAATGGCTTATATTAAAAAGTCCAAAACAATAGATGCTGCCATGAATGCAGAGAAAAAGGAAAGCTTATATGCTGTTGGTGGGACTGAAAATTATTATAACCTCTTTGGAAAGCAGTATGGAATTTCCTCTAAGAACTACAAGTAGACCTACCATTTCATCCAGAAATCCCACTCCTGGGTATTTACCTAAAGGCAACGAAGTCATTTTATCAAAAAGACACCCACATTTGAAAGTTTATTGCAGCAAAATTCACAATTGAAAACATGTAGAATCAACCCAGGTACCCATCAATTCATGAGTGGATTAACTAAATGTGGTATGTGTATACTATGGAATACTACTCAGCCATGAAGAAGGATGAATTATGCCCTTTTGCAACAATTTGGATGGAACTGGAGACTTTTATCCTAAGTGAAGTATCTAAGTAATGGAAAAACAAACACTACACATACTTACTGCTAAACTGGAACTAACTGATAAGCACACATGTGTATGGAGGGAAGTAAAGATCAGTGGAAATCAAGTGGCGGTGGGGTGGGAAGGGGAGAGGAGATGGGCAAAAACCTACCTAACAGGTACAACGAATGCTATCTGGGAGATGGGCACACTTATAACCCTCTCTCAAGCATAACAAAATCAATACATGTAACCAAAAACATTTGTACCCCCATAATATTTTGAAATAAAGAAAAGATATAGTTAGGATTGAAAATATACAGTATGAACAATGAAAAAAATCTATTTGTTAAGCAGATAATATGTACTCCCTATTCAAGGGGCTTTGAGAATTACCAGGATATTTCAAGAAATACATACAAATGTATATATTAATAATGAGGTCTACCACTATGTTCATTAAGTAATCAGGCCCTGTGAGATACATTACTGGTGAGTCCCACTTTGCTTTTGAGTCTCCAAGAGAGTAAGTGACTTGTCAAAGGCACAAAGTGTTCAATCTATCTAATGCTTTCTACCTAAATGTAGAAGTTCTCAGGAGGGTGTCATGGGCACTTTGGGCTGGCCTAGTGCTTTATGCCAGGAAGGCACTTTAGAGATGAGCCAACCTGTTCTTTACTATGTATAGTTTCCTCTTCTTGCATCCTGGGATTGAATTGTCAGCTCTTTATATCTTCTAATGGTTCTGATTATTCAAACACCTCTCTCTGGAGGTAACATCTAGTACTTGAGGCTCATTTGCAGGCTGGTGACCCTGTAAACAGGTTGCAATGTGGTGACTTCTGACTATAAAGTCCTTCTATATCTAATAGGCCTCCAACTTGTCCAGGCCATGTCTTTTGCTTATGGAGCATAGTTAGCTTTCCAACTTCTGGAGATCTTGTTACGCTAACTAGATCATTAGATACAATGGCATCTACCTTTTTTCTCTATCAGCTCTGCGTTCATCATGACCTATTGATGTATTCAATGACCTCTAATGTCCCAGACACTCAGGGCTCAAGCTAAACTTTAATCTTTAGTATGTAAATGGATGACGGAAGTATCATCTCAAAGTGAACTGGAGTCATAAAATGAGGCTCAATGGAGATCTCTTCTGCTGTATCTCTATCTTCTCTTAGTGAGATTCATTTTTCTGTGGATACAGGATGACTGATTCTGTTACAGTAATAGCACAGAGTAAACCCATGAAGTCAACTCTTGTTAAGAATCCTGAAAGAATGTTAGATGTGAAGATACCTTTATCAGTCAAATCTTTCTATATTATTGGTGCAAAATGCCAAAACTATATCCACTGTTGAAGTCCATAGTGATTCCAGATTTAATAGTTTATTTTACTATACCATTTAAGATAAATACGTATAATACCAATCCCAGGGTCACAAAAATATATAAAAATAAACAACAATCTCTTTGGTCATATCTGATTTAACACACGAACTAAAGACATTGAGGCTTAATTTATACCCAAGGAAGTTCTGGGACTCTAGAACTTTATAAAACTCTATCTGCATTTACCTGAAGATATTCTTCAGAGCTTTTGTGAAAGACTTTCAAGGGATTCTTTTTTAGGATTTATTGATTGTTTTTATGTTTGTTGTTTTATGAACTCTTAACCCTTGTGGTATAAAATGTTCAAGCCGCTTTTTGGTACCCTATGAGATTTGAATGGTTATAAATCTGTAGCAAAGAACTCATTGGTCTTAGCTGGAGTGGGAGAACTATGTCAGTACCACTACCACTACCATATATGGTCAAAATGGATCCCCTGAAAAATTACAATAAAATAATCATCTTTATCTTTAATGAGTCAGAAGATATTTTAAACAGCTGGGATCTTGATGCCTCTAGAAAGTTCAGATCTTACAGGCAGAGAAATATGCCTGACAGAAAATTACACATTTTTAAAGAAAAAGTTCTAAAGAAAGATTTAATATACTATTCAATCTATAATTAATTAAAAACTGCATATTCATGTATTTATTGAGCACTTATTGAAAGCAAGACACTAAGAATAGAAAGTAAATATTGACTGACTTGTCCACATACAGGCATCCTTTGGTATCCACGGGATCTGTTCCAGGACACACACACCCCTTACGCTGTCAAAACCAAGATCACAGATGCATTTGTCCCATTGTCAGCCTGTCACACCCGCAGGTATGAAAAGTGGACCCACTGTATCTATGAGTTCTGCATATCAAAAATACTGTATTTTTGATCTGCTGTTGGTTGAATCTGCAGATGTAGAACCTGTGGCCACAGAGAGCCAACTATACTATAATTGCAGGATGATCTGTCAATATACCATAAACAGGTGGTAGTCTAAAAAAGTCACTAATACACTGGTGTCAGTCACTTATCCAAGAATCTTTTTTTAAAATGGTTTCTATGTTTCAGACATTGTACCGGGTGCTAGGAATATAGTGTAGGAGATAAACAGACCCACATATCCACCCACACCCATAGTCCCTGCCTTGAGGTTGTTTTCAGTGTAATGGGAGGAACAGAGAATAAGTAGGTAGCTATGAGACCAGAAGATGAACACTGTGAAAGAAACACAAGATGGAAAAACATGTAACCTGTGCAGGGTTCAGGCAAGTCTTTCCAGAGGTGGTTGTGCATGAGCTGAGTCATAAAAGAGAGCAGAAGTTAGCTAAGCAAAGAAGGTGGAGAATAGCATCCCAACCAGAGACAACAGCATTTGTACAAAGATGTAGAAGGTTGAGTTGTGGGCACATGTTAGTACCCAATAACCTCAGAGCTATATGAGCAAGCAGAGAAGGGGAAGAAGAAGGAAAGGGTGAAGCTAGAGAAAATGGCCTTTGTAAGCCATCCTAAGGAGTTGAATTTTATCTTAAAGACTGTGTGAATTCATTAAAGGCAAGGGAAGGTGGACTTGATCATAATTGCATTTTAGAAAGATCACCTTTGAAGTACGATAGAAAAACAATTGAAGACAGTGAAGGAGAAAGCAAGAAAACTAGTTAGATTGCAGCCATTAATAGGAGAGACAATGAGATTATGAACTAAGAGAGTAACAGTGAGGAAGGAGGAAGAGAGGAATGAATAGAAAGGTATCAATATCACTATTATCAATAATGATAACAATGAATACATAATATTTTTGTATAATAAGACAAAATAATACAATATAAACACTTTTATTTCTTCAAATTTTGACAACTGTATTATTTTTCCATCTAACAGATTATTTAATACAACATATATAGTAGATAATAGTGATCTAATATATTACAATGAGGCACAAGCAAATTAAGTTTCTAAGGTTACAAAGACATTCACTTTGTACAAAGTTGGTCAACCAAGACTTTACTGGAGTCTTTAGTGAACAGTTAAAATGGAGTAGAGAAAAAAAAAACAGAAAAATTACATGATGCAAAAGCATAAGTGAGAGGTAAAGAACTAGAAGTGATGAACATAGCTTAGTGTTTTCTAACACAAACAGCTGGGCCTCACTAACCATCGAAGATGAAATGAGATGACATTAACCTTTTTGTTTCATTTGCTGATTTTTTAAAATTTACTTTCTTTTGGAACAACCTCAAATTTACAGAAAAGTTGCACAGTAGTACAAAGAATTATTCCCCCCTTGAATCATATAAGAGGTTGCCAATCTGACTCCCTATCACACCCTAAAAATAAGGTCATTCTCCTACACAGCTGCAAAACAACGTTTAAAATCAGAAAACTAGCATTGATAAGGTACACCCATCTAACACTCAAACCCTATTCAAGTTTTAACAAATGCCCCAGTAATATCATTTAAAGCAAAAAAAAATCCAGTCCAGGATTGCATGTGTTCAGTTGTCATTTCTCTTTAGTCTCCTTTAATCTGAAACAATTTGTCTTTCCTTGTCTTCCAAGGACTTAACACTTTTGAAGATTATGGGTTACTTATTTTGTAGAATGTTCCTCGGCTTGAATTTATCTGCTATTTCCTAGTGATTAGATTCATGTTACACATCTTGGGCAAGAACATCACAGAAGTGAGGATGTATTCTCATCATTGCATCTATCAGGTGGTACATGATTTCAATTTTTCCCATCACTAGTGATGCTAACTTTAATCTCTTGATTAAGCCAGTGTCTGCCTGGTTTCTCTTCTTAATCAGTATTTTATGGGGAGGTATTGTGAGACTATGTGAATATCCCAGTCATGAGCAAATGTTTAATTTATTCACTTATTTATATCACTATAAACTGAGAGATTCTTATTTTAGTTGGTTATGATCTGTATTATCATCATTTATTTTGATGTTCAAATTATGTAACATTTGGCTACTGGGAGCCCCTGGAAGCTGGTTTCCCTGTCCTTTGACATGTCCCCATTACTCTTTAAGCAGTTCATACTTTTTTTTTTTTTTAACAATACAAGATCTCCAGGCTTATCTTGTAACTTTCTTTGGCCCAGTCCTGGAAACAGAATTTTTCCAAGAAGCCCTGGTTTCTTTTAGTGTGTGGTATGTAGAAACCAGATCAAAGTACCCTTTCCATTGTGGAGTTGCTGCGCCAGCCCTTAAATCCTTATTTCCTGTGCCATGTTATATCTCCTTCTTGGATAATTGAGGGAGGAATATTTACCAGCTTCAGAGAAAATATCCTGCCCATTCACAGGATCATAGCCTTTCTTTATGGACAATTTATCCAACGTCAGTACTTGTTGCATCAACCAAATATATGTAACAGTGAGTATCAGAAATTACCCACCCACTTTGGTTCCTTTTCTCATCTGCTCCTCATGCCAAGTGAACCTGATAATCATTCTATATTCTTTCTACAGGTGTCTGATTACCTTAATTACTTATCTCCTACCTTAACCTCTTGAATAAGAATGCCCACTACTCCCCCAAGAACAAGCAACATTTTACAATACTGGACATTCTAAATTTATTCAAGGCCAAAAAAATAGCTCTCATCTCCTCTCACCACATAAACAACACAAAGAACATCTCAGAGATGTTAATCTGCTCCAGCAATACAGAACAACTTTTATTACCAACAGAATTGTTTAACTTCTCAGTCCAAAAAAAAAAATCAGATTTGGGTTAATAGTGTTCTGTTCTCCACAAGAACAATAGGCAAATGCTGGCTTTATATTTAATAAAAACGACCAATTAAACATTTTTTTCTAGAACAAAAGAACATTTTATTCTGCACTTAGAGAAAGAAAAATGCTTGCAGTTTTGAAATAAAAGGGTTTCTAGTATTTTTTTTTTTTAGGTTTTCAAAACTCTTAGGGCCAAGTGTCTCACTCAAGGTACCCCACAGCACTCTTGTGAATTTTAAACATGAATTTTAAACACTATTGGCCAATATTTAGTATGGGTTGAGAACAGGTTGAATCTTTTTAATGTCTGAGAGAATTAAGCATATTTACAGGTTGAGAGGAAGAGTCCCCAGTGCGGGAGGGGCTGGTGATACAGAGAAAAAGGGCGCAGGTGGAGAAGCAGGTTCCTGCAGAGATGGAAGTGGTGGGACCCAGAGAGTAGGAGGGCCCTGAAAGCAGGAGGAGAATGGTGAGGAGGGTGACAGCGGATGCAACAAAACCTGTAGAGATAACAAGAGGTAAGAGGCTAAAGTGTTTCTGCCTGACGGCCCTAGCTTCCAATAACATTGGAGGCAGGCTTGAGCTATTAAAGAAGAGCAGTGAAGGCTTTACACTGTTATGTGAAACGAAGAGAGGTAACAGGCCATGCACATGAAGGGAAGCTAAGGCCCATCCAAGGTTACAGACCACAAATTTGTAGACTGCAAACCTGCTTGGTTTATAATTTTCTTGGGCTGCAGCACAGGTATCAAAAATACCAAAGGCAAACAGCTTATTCCAGGGCCCAGGTGTCACAGGGTAGGTGCAGTCTTGGATTAGGGCGCCTGAAACACTGGACTTGGGTAAATGGGAAAGCAAATCAACTTCCGAATAGGCTAATAGATTAGATGAAAATGTCATGAGTTATCTAGGACCTGGAAATACAAGTGAAAGAAGGCAGATATAATAAGAATAATGGAGAGGGTAGGAAGGAGTAGGACATTAGCACTTACAATTTCAGAGAGAGAGAGAGAGAGAGATTCTGTCTGATAACCAGGGCCACAGTGGAAACAGCAAAAATGTATTGGTGATGAAAGTTACTAGTGTTGAGGAGGTCAAGAAAGTCTGAAGCAAACAGATTTGATGCGTTGTTCACCTGGACCCAGAGAGATGGTGAGACTCGGGATGAAGTGAAAGGCTGCGAGCCAGGTGTGAAATCTTTCATACATTTGAGGTGACCAAAAGGCCAGTATATATGAGTAAATATACACAAGGGGTAAAATATGCCATAACCAAGTGGTATAGACTTCAATGAAGGAGTGATTTTTACAACGGTATTGAAGAGAAATGACTTACAGACAGCATTTTGGAGTTAGAAAAATGCTGAGGATGTGGCTCCAGGAAAATGAGAAGCTTTCACTGTAGAGATATTCAGGAGAAGCTGTGCCTGGATTCCAGGAACAGTTGGCTTCCAGGTAAGGCAAGAAGTCAATTGAAGAGATTGTGGGTATATAGGACTGTCTACTTTCCTGATTGAATTTTCCAAAGGGGGATGAGATGAAAGATTGTGAGGGAAGAAACCAGCAAAAAGGTAGTTCCAGAGAAAACAAACAAATGAAATGAAGATGGAATTCTGAAAAGAGGACAGATGAGCAAAGGGAGCTACATTTTGGATAGTGGTCAGTGATGACAGAATGGCAAGGATATGAGAAGAAGTGAGATTACCTAGCCTCAAGGTGTTAAATGTGATTTGGGTATTACATTTTCCCAGCAGTGATACCAGCTGAGTCACCAGGCAATATCTGAGGCTCCATCGAGTGGGTGCACGTGAGTCTTTGCTAAGACCATCAGAGTAATCCCTACAGTACTTTGGAATGGAAAAAATTCTGGAGCCCCCGAACTAGAAAGAACATGGGGAATTTGTGCAGTATATGACTTGCCTATCACTGGTGAATTACAATTATACAGCTCCTCCCAAGCCCATCCCCAGGCAGCTGTAAATCTCCTGGAGAACTATATACTGGTAAGAGGAGATTGGCAGTCCATTCTCACATGATCGGATGATTAAAAATAATACCTCTGACAGGAGCAGCTATGGCTTTAGCAGTAAGGTACTTGGTCAAGTAGTCCTTCCCCTTGAAGCTTTTTTCCTTCATTTTCAAATTATCTTTCTCTACTTACATAATACCTTTCTCAGAAATGGAGTCATTATTTCATTTTTAAGCCTCAGTGCTTGGCCTGGATACAATACAATTTAGCCAATGAATAAGGTAGCAAACATTTCACCTCAACTTTGCTATATATTGGATTTGATTTATCACAGGATTTCAAATGGTTTACAGAATCACTGAGAGGGTTGAAAAAAACAGACTCTAGTTTGAGCTTCTAAGAAATGACTCCAAGACAACATCACAGAATAGGACCACCTAGGGAACTTCTGCCCTTGCTACAATTAGAAGATGCTTTTGGAATTAGAATGTTGCCACGACAGCCACTAGCTCCAGGACCACACCTTCTTTGCCAGATTTATCCCAGGCTCTTGACAGTTTCCAATTTAAGTCTCATAAAAGTACATCTAATTTGGAGACTCCACGTCACATCCTGAATCCTAGCATTGAGAGAATTCTTACTTTCCAGCATCTGAAGTGTAGAAAGCATACTAGAAACAGATTGAATTAGATATCAAATAGGCCAATATCTGCCACCATGTTCTACCCATGTCCTGGTAATATGATTGGTGATCCCTCCATCAAGGGATATTATTTCTTGACCAATGGCTGCCAGAGATTACTTATCACTCCCCATTCTTAATGGGTTATTTCTTGAGTTCTAACAGGCCTTCCAAATTAGAATGGGAAAGGAGGAACTTGAAGTTCAAATTTATTACTCTAACTCAATGGTGTTCACTTATGCAAATAAGAGACATGAGAAGGAAATTCATTTACCTATGACTCCAGTCCCTTGGTAACAGTAAATGAGTTCTGAGAGTTGATTTTTTAGTATAAAGGACCAACAACAACAACATTCCTAGCATCTGAAAACTAACGGTCATGAGTCTTAGTTCAGAGAGACAATGAAGCTGCATTTGCCTCAAATAGGTAAGAAATAGAAATCAAGTCACACTCCTGGAAGTGTTAATGCATTCCAGAACCATTTATTTTTCCTAAAATTCTGGTTTGAGTTTGAGTGTGCTTAGTTTCAGGCAGAAAGTCAAAATAGTGCAAATGATTGAAATTAAAGTGTAACATATTGAGGGATACAAAAGAAACAACTTCAACATATGTGTGTGAAGAGGCTGTAAATTGTAATGTTTCTGTGTCTTAAAGCAGGAATTTGTAAAAACTGTTATGTAGATTTTGTTGGGCTTATTATGTTATTTTGAGCTGTTGTCCTGTTGAGGTCATAGCATAAGACCATGATTGTCAGTAGCAGTTGGAGCTTTTTTTGAATAGAAACATTCTCAATATTAATCCCCTAGGAAAGAGATGGAATGTCAGACAAGGACATGAAACTCAGAGAACATATTGTGAAGCAGAGGTCATGTGGTGCTGGTCTATAGGCCAATATAATCAATACACAAGTTCTATTCAGCCAGCACCATGTAGGGGCTCACTTTTTTTTTTTTTTTTTGCTTTTTACTTTGTAGTTTATTTTTTTCACTGAGTTATCAATCTAGAAATGAACATTTCTAGATTATGATATTTCAAATGAAAAACTACTTCTCCATCTTTCTTGGAAGTTCTTGCACCTTGGTCCCACATTCTGTAATGATAACAAAGAGATCTAAGATGTTGTGGTCCACAGTTTGCTTTTTGTATGGCCCATTTCACTTATTTAAATTTCTGTCAGGTTCTATATGCACCTGAGTTGGTGATTTCTGTCTCAAAGAATCAGCAAGAGGACGTCCCACCTTTTGTGGGGCTTGCTCTCTTGGGCATGTCTTTAAGGGACTGCAGATGAGTGGGACACACACCTGGTAGAAGAGGCTGGCTGAGAGCTCCACAGGGGAACAACCAACACACAGGATGCTCAATAAGTGTTTGTGGAAGGAACTAATACATGAAGCAAATAGAAAATAAAAATAAGAAAAAATAGACATTGAGTTTGGTTATCAACTTCACTCATTTAAAAGGTGATTATTTTTTCATTCAGAATCTGGATTCTGTTTCTGTTCTTAATTGTAGCAAGTTTCATATGCTAAATGATGAAACATTTATTATCTAAAATAAATAAATCATTGTGATAAGTCTTATGAGAATATACATTTAGATTGGTTATCACTTCTCCAAGACGCTTAATCAAAATATATATATATAATGGCCAAAATTATCCCCTTGAATGTTACAGTAAACAGTAATTAAAAAATAATTCAACAGAGTTCTGTTTATACTATTTTATTAAGACTAATCATGTGTTGGTTTTAAATAATATATTTCCTTTTATTAAAATAAGTAACATGCTGATATAAATTAAAATGCTTTTGAATATTACAGGTATGTTTAAATTTCACACTTCTCTGTTTTATGGTAGAAGAATTAGCTGAATCAACTCTTAGTAGCACTGATGTGTAAAATGAAGAGGGTTTTCCTTAATGGAAAAGGTAATAATAATGAAGCATGTATTTTCTAAGTATTAATTCTATTGTGATGCTTATGCATCCTTTAGATTAATATCAATTTAATCACAAGCAGCAGAGTTGTGGTTAAGAACATAGCTTATGGAGTCAAGCTGCCTACCTTGGGTGACCCAAACTGATCTTGAGGTCACTTAATGTCCCAAAGTCTTAGTATCCTTCTGTGAAAAGTAGATCATAGTATCTGTCTGTGTCATTGTGAATGTTAAATAAACTGACAAGTATAGATTTTAGTACTATGCAGCCACATAATCAGTGTTATGTAAAGTTACAAGATACTAATGAAGGTATTAAATCAAAGGTGGGGAACCAGTGGCCTTTTAGGTCCTCAAGTGTGGCCTTTTGGCTGAATCCAAATTTTACAGAACAAATCCTTTTATTTTGATTAACACATTTTTGTTCATCATTATATTTTATTTTATTTTTTAAATGGAATGTATTTAAAATACCAAAGAATAAAATAAGTTTCAATGAAATAATCCTCCCAAACTGACCGGCACAATTAGAACATTAGTAAGCCATAAGGGCTAAATTGATGGCTGCTATGCTCATGATTTAGTTCTACCTTCCCCCACCTGACTGGTGCCACTACTGTACAAGGCTGGCTGGTGAGAGTTCAAGGCGGTAGAGTATGCCAATCTGTTATCAGCTTTTGACAGTGGTGCACTAGGTTTCTCTTTGAAGTAGAATTTGTGAATAGTTTCACAGCTAGACAGTACTTTTTAATTCTGTCTGCTTATCAGCCCATCATGTCAAAGACGACCAAGAGAACACTGAAGGAAGAAAACAGATTTTTTAATGAGAATTGAGAATTGCAATATTATCTTGTTTCTGCTAAAGATGAGATGATTTGCTACCTTTGTGATACTGCAATATCAACATTAAATAAATTCAATGCTCATCAGTATTATAACACTCATAAGGACCACAAACATTTAAATTAGAGGGATAGGCATACAAGGTTGTATTGCAGAAATTAAAAGATGAAAAGCAAAAGCAAAGACAATTCTTTCAAGCAGCAATAAGACCTGGAAATAATGCCACTGAAGCAACTTATAAAGTAGCTTATATACTCGGAGAAAAAAGGGAAGCCATTCAAAGTTGTGGAAATTGTGAAAGAATGCATTGTCAAAGCTGTAGGATGCTTAGACCCTGATAATGTTTCAAAGTACAAACAACTGCTTTTTTCAAGGAGAACCATAACTGATCAGCAGCATGAATTAAGACTTCAACTTAACAGAACAATTTCATGCAATACTTCAAAAGGAAAATATATATTATTCAATCACTTTGGATGAATCAACTGATACTACTGACTCAGCATAGGCTTTAGACTTCATTCAGGTCATAACAAAAGATTTTCTTTGCTACAAACAGTTACTTGCTTTGGGCACTCTTGTGAACATAACATGGGGAATACATACCTTCAACAATTTCCAAGATAAATGTCATGAAGTTGGACTGAATTTGGTAAATTTAGTGAGTGTATGTACAGATGGTGCACCTTCCATGACAGGAAAACATGAAGGGTTTATCACACAGATAAAAAAAGTATTAACAGATGCAGAGGCTCTCATTTCTTTTCATAGTATCTTGCATCAGCAAAATCTCTGTGCTAAAGCTACTATTTTAAGTGACACTTTGCAACAAGTTAAAAGTATTTTTAACTATATTCATGCAAATGCAACATGGCATCATCAGTTTCATAACATGCTAAAGTTGAACGATAAGGTATTCAGTGTAGATTTGCTATATCATTCTAAAGTTCAGTGGTGATTGCAGGGACAGGTACCAGTCAAAATTTTATTTCTGTGAGAACAGATAGTTAAGTTTTATGAAGAACAGAATCAGCAATGCAAATTATTGAAAGAAGATTTCTATAGGAGTGTAGCATTTCTGCATGATATCATGTCAAATCAAAATGGCTTGAATATTTCTTTGCATGGTAAAACTAAGTCTATATATGCTATGTGGCAAAAAATCCAAGCATTTCAAAAAAAGCTATCTTTTTTCAAAACACTTTTTCTTCAAAAGGAAAATTTGGATGAACATTTTCCCAAGTTAGAAAAGGTCATTGATAAGCAGGATGATATATGTGAGTCACTTGAAGAATATGCAGCTGTTATAGATCTATTAATTAGAAAGCACAATGAAAGGTTCAATGACTTTGAGAATCATGACATCACACTGAAATTAGCATTTCAGCCTCACCTAGTTGATATCACCAAGGCACCTAAAGAACTATAGATGGAATTGATTGAACTCTCAGTAGATGACATTTTAAAGTCATTGTTTGATGCTAAGAAAGATCCAGTTGAAATAGGGAAAAATGCAGTAGAATACCCACACTTTCAGCAACATGCCCCAAAAATGCTGTCTTGCTTTTTAACCACTTATTGAAAAGCAATACATTCTCTTACCTAACCCAAATCAAGACACCCTTAAGGTCACAAATGACTGATACCCATGTAGAGGATCCACTGAAACTGTGGACCTCCATGCTGCAACCAAATATTCAAATGCTTTCCAACAAAGAGCAGACACAACAAAGTCATTAAAAGGTCAGTTAACTTTAAAATTAACAAATAGTTTTCATTTTTGGAAATTATTAAGTACATAGCAGTTAGATTTTTACAAAATAATGTACATATTTAAGAATATCTTATCGAAGTTTCTTGAATGCAACCTTATTTGGTTACAGCTAAATTAATGCAGCCTTCCAACATGAAAAGTTTCCCCACCCCCATATTAAATATTTCTAGGTCCCTGAACGAAACCACCAAAAGTCAGATGAGAGATACCAAAAATGTCTAACTAGAATCCTCTGAATTAAGAGGAATAAGTGGTTTTTGTTTTTTCCTCAATAGTTTAGAAAATATAAATATTTTAATATAATTAAGCAGTTTGTCCATTTATTTTATTTTACTTTAAGATTGCTTTCTAAATTTAATTTTATTTCAGAATTACGTAAAATATTTAGACAGTTAAAAAGTCAAGTCTACAGAAGATACATTCAAAGAAGTCAAACTACTATCTTTGTCCACTTCTCATATGGGTAGCCATCCCTCCCTTTTTCTTAAATAAATGATAACACACTATACACACTATTTTCCACTGAGTATTTTTTTTTTTTTTGCTCAAGAATATACCTTGGCGATATCTCCATAGCAGTACATGGAGATATTTTTCACTCTATTTTACAGCTGGTTAATACTCCATTGTGTCTATGTAGCAGATTTTATTCAATCAGTCTCCCATTGATGGATTTTTTTTGGGTTATTTCTGCTTTGGCAAATAGTGCTGCAATGAATAGCTTTGTGTATACAATAAGAGGATCTTAGGTTGGATCTCTAAGATGATTTCTAACTTAACTGAAACTTAAAGAAATCCTGTAAGTCTGAGAATTAACATGCATGAAATACTGGGTTAACACCTAGATGATAGGCTTACTCTTGGCCTTGAAGGTTATTGTGACAGCATAGGAAGCAGTCTTTGCCTCTGCAGAAAATGATAGTTTGCTAAAGTTTTTTGCTCTTTTCCCCCCATTTATTATTGAAAATAACTTGCATCCCTCTTCCTCAATGAGATGATAGGAAAATTACAAGCTGATAACCACGAGCTTATTAAAATATGTTTACATGGCTTCTTATTGTTTTTCTCCAATTTAACATATGTCATAAGAAGAAACATTTCTTATAGATTTATTTTCCTACTTCACCCATTTTTCTTCAAATTTTTAACCACTTTGGTAAAAGATTCCTTTTTTATAGCTTTATGAGATATACTTCATATACCATAAAATTAATCCACTTAAAGTCTACTGTTCAGTGTATTTTTTTTATATGCACAGAGTTGTGCAACCGTCACCAGAATCTAATTTTAGAACACTTTTTTAATCTCAAAAATAAACCCTCTACTCATTAGCATCTCTCCTTCCCCCCTACCAGACCTAGATAGCCATTAACCTACTTTCTGTCTCTATAGATCTGCCTAGTACAATCAAACAATATGTGGCCATTTGTGACTGACTTATTTCACTTAACATAATGCTTTCAAGATTCATCAATATTTTAATATGAATCCACTTCATTAATTTTTATTGCCAGAAAAAGTATTCTGTTGCATGGATATACCACATATCTTCCTACTCCAGTCCCTGGCAACCAACATTCTGCTCTCTGTTTCTCTGATTTTAGTGCTCTAAGTACCTCATATAAGTATAATGATACAGTATTTATCTGTTTGTGACTGGCTTTTTTCACTTAGCATAATGTCCTCAAGGTTCATCCATGTTGCAGCATATGTCAAAATTTCCTTCATTTTTAAGGCTGAATAATAGTCCATTGTGTTTGTGTGTGCGTGTGTGTGTGCACGTGCATCACATTTTGCTTAGTCATTCATCCATTGATGGTCACTTGGGTTGTTTCCATGTTTTAACTGTTGTAAATAATGCTACTATGAATATGGGTATACAAATATCTCTTTGCAACCCTACTTTTAATTCCTTTGTGTATATGCCCAGAACTGGGATTATTGGATCATATGGTAATTCCATTTTTAATTTTTTGAGGAATCACCATGCTGTTTTTGACAGTGGCTGTACCATTTCCTTTTCAGATTGTGCAACTGATTTTTATGTATCGATTTTGTGTCCTGAAACCTTGCTGAATTCATTTATTAGTCCTGGTATTCCCCCTCCCCAACCTCTTGCTTACTCTGTCACCATGTGATCTCGGCACACACTGGCTCCCCTTCACCTTCTGCCAGGAGTGGAAGCAGCCTGTGTCCCTCACCAGATACAGATGCCCAATCTTGAACTTTTTTGAGACATCGAAATCATGAGCCAAAGAAATCTTTTGTCTTCAGAAATTACCCAGCCTCAAACATTCCTTTTTAGCAACACTAAATGAACTAAGACAAATAAATGTTTATAATTGCTATACCTTCTTACTGTATTAACTTTTTAATATGTAGTCCTTTTTTGTCTTTTGTAGTCTTTTCTGATTTAAAATTTATTTTGTCTGATGTTAGTATAGCCACCCCTGCTCTCTTTTGATTACCAGTTGCATTGCATATCTTTTTCCATCCTTTTACTTTCAATCTATTTGTGTCTTTGGATCTAAAATGAGTCTCTTATGGGCAGCATATAGTTGGATTTTGGTTTTCTTATCCATTCTGCCAATCTGTATTTTGATTGGAGAGTTTAATCTACTTATATTTAGTTACGTATAAGAAGGGACTTACTTCTATCATTTTGCATTTGTTTTTTATATGTCTTATAGCTTTTTTTCTAGATGCCGTATAGCATTTGTGATCACTTTCTAATTTTCTCCATATATGCAGTTGCTTTTGAAAATCCTAGTCTTTAATGTCTGGTTCCTAGAAAGCAAAAAAGAGAAAGTGAAGGAGGGAAAAATGGCACCAGCCCTTTATGTTCCCCAGAAATCACTTCAGCTGGAGGGGGAGGGGCTTGCAACAATTGTGGGAGGTACAATAACATTGACCAACACTTCTTTGTCTATAAACTCTATGATCAGCATTAGCAATCAGCAATCAGAGCACAGATCTCCTATACATTGAGTACAAAGTCCTTTTTGCCCAGTCTGGTTCCCACAAGCTGTGTGCAGGATGCTCCAGGAACATATACGTGTTCAGCTGCCTTCCAAGGGGTTAGAGATAGGGGATGAGTAACTGCTACTGTGCTAAAAGTTGAAATTGACCAAAATTAACCACAATTTACCATCCAACCCGTCCTCTGTAAGTTGCAAGCTTTCAATGGACTTCACAGTTCCAAAATAATTATATCAGACAGATTCTACCAGTGCAATTGTTGGATAGGTGGAGAGACAGATTCCTGCTATTTTCTACTCAGCAATCTTCCCAGAATCCTCCCTATCACAGTCTACTTTGTATGATTTTTGTATTGCCACTGTTGGTTACAGTTTGCATGGTATATCTTTTCCCATCATTTTACTTTAAACCTATTTTTGTCTTTGAATCTCAACATATCTCATGTACAATACATAGTTTAATCATGTTTTTAAAATTCATTCTGCCAATGTCTACCTTTTCATTGAAGTTTTTAGTGCATTCACATTTAATGTAATTACAGATAAAGTAGAATTTATGTCTGCCATTTTGCTGTTTGTTTTCTGTATGTCTTTGTCTTTCTTGTTTCTCTTCCTCCATTACTGCCTTTTTTGGTTTTGAAGAAATATTTTTAGTGTACTAATTATCTTGTTTCTTTTACTATATTTTTTAGTTATTTTGTTAGTGATTTCATTAAGGACTATAATAAGCATCTTAATTTAATCAGTTTAGACTGACACTAACTTAAATTCAAGAATATCCAAAAATTTTTCTCCAATATACCTCCATTATCACTCCCCTCCTTTAGTTATTATTGCCATACACATTTTATCTGTATACATTATAAGTTCATCCACACAGTTTTTATAATTATTGTTTATGCAGTTGCCTTTTAAATAAAATAGGAGAAGAAAATTGTTACAACAAATGCATTTATACTGTCTTTAATATTTGCCTGTGCAGTTACCATTATCAGTAGTCTGTGCCTCTTCACATGAATTTGAACTACTATCCAGTGCACTGCCAAATCCTGGCTCCTTTATGTTTCCTTAACTGTTGCTTGAAAATTAAACAGACCCTTTTTGAACTTATCTCTCTCAAAGAAACCAGATGGAACTTTTCAACATTCTGCCTGGCAATCTCCTTAGCCAAGTCCATCAGTTCATTAAGTATATATATTTTCCATGTAATGGCAGGTAAGAAGTATCTACCACTACATAGCAAGGATCCCTTTCCTCTAGCTTTCAATAACATCTTACTCACTAACACCCTCCAAAAGGACTTCTGCCAAGAGCCTTTTCAAATCCTTTCCAAATTTCACCCACGACCTGGTCCCAGTGACACTGCCACATATTTTGCTTTGTTTTCATATCAGCACCCATCTCCCAGGTACCAAAGCCTTTTATCACTTGCTGCATAGCAAAATACTTGAAACTTATTGATATAAAACAGTAACAATCATTCATTATCACTGCCTCATTGTTCTGGACATTGACAGGGCTCAACTAGGTAATTTGTGTTCAGAGTCTCTCATGTAATTGCAGTTAGTCAGTTACTGGGCTGGAGTCACTTCAAAGGCTTCCTCACTCACGCGTCCAACAATTGCTACTGGCTATCATACGGGTCTTCAGTGTGGTTGTTATCCAGAATGTGGCCTTTCCTTTTGGCCTGGATTTCTCACATGATAGTGGTTGAGTTCCAGCCAGATGGAAGCTCTATCACCTTTTATAACCGAGCCTCTCAAGTCAGGTCCATAGCATTGCTTCTGTTATCCATTGGGCCACTCACAAAGGCCTTCCCAGTTTTAAGAGGTGAGGACATAGATTCTTACTATTGATAGCAAAGTGGCAAAGTTCTGGAAGACACGTGGGACTTGATATGTTGTTGCAGCCATTTTTGGAAAACACAAATCTGTCACACAAGGATAGAAGAAGCTAGATGTTACCTAGTAAAAATATGTAGTGATGTGGTGCACTTCAAAGGGGAGAAGTTATTCTGAGTATAGACTGCCTGTCTCTCTACTGCACCCTGGCTTATAACCCCAGTTTCAGTTTCTAAAGAGATCAATAATTCTATAAAATATTGGGGTATTTATAATAGTTCATATTATATAAGGTGGGAAAGACAATCCCTCTATTATTACAAACATCCATGTAACTTTGATCTTGGTACCGGGTATTGTTGGCACCAGCAGCAGTGCCAATGAGAGGTGACTTATTTCTAAGAATACATGAAACATGGCATCCTATGTGTCCCAGAAAACTATGCATGTGGTAGCAGAAGAAAGTCTTTTGCTAGGGATGGAAATAATAAACCATAAAATTTTATTTATCACTATTAATGTGACTTTAAATGCACCCACTGGATGACAAGGAATAGGAAACTTACTTATATTTAATAAGTACAATAAATACTGTTTGATTTACAAAGATCTGTGTTTGTTCGGATAGGGTATTTAGTTTGTTCTATGGGCCATTATTCCTTCAAATCTTCACAGTTATTTATAACGAAAGTGAATGAGTCAAATAACAGAAAAGTTGAAAAGGAATTGTAGGGCAAAGGAAAGAAAAGATAAAGAGAGAGAGAGAGTCAGACAGGGTAGGGTGGCACTTCTAGATGGTTTTGCTGAGCAAAGGCAATTTCTAAAGAATCTCTTTATTCAACTCTCTATTCGTAACTGGCTGAAAGTTGGATAAATAAGAGAAAACTCAGAAGTTTGAAGAAAGAAAAGTTAAGTAATAAGGAATAGGCTTTTAAAATGAGCTTTAGTTTATATCTGCAAGAGGAAAGATGAGCTAGGAAAAAAACTCTGGTTCAACTGAGGCCCAGTTTAAAATATATAAGTTTGAGCCTGGAGGCACAGATAACCTGGGAAAATAGAAATTTCTCCCCAGATTTTATATTTTGCTGTGAAACTTTGTATTTCGCAACAAATCATGGAATGCTCCAAAAATGTTACCAAGAAGAGCCTTTAAAATGCCCCAAAATAAGGCAAAAAATAACCCCTCCTTAGACAGTTCAGACATCTAGGAGTTAATTATTTCAATCCAAAGAGATGTCTAAGGAGTATAATATTGGCTTTTATTACCTTATCTATTTAGTGCTCAGCTTATAAGAAAAACTCCAATATAATTAAGTCGTTCAACAGAAATTATTTTTGAGCCACTGATGTGTTCCAAGACCCTGGGTCTATCCGAGGATCTCAGAGTTTATTTAGGGACGAAATATTAATAGAAAGACTTGTAAAGACATAATTATAATTCATTCTAATAAGTACTATTATTAATATATAGGCATATGCAGTGTTACAAAATCACACAAAAATGGTAACAGAACTGCCAAGAGAAGTTTGGCAAAAACATAGACTCTACTTGAACTAAATCCTGTCAAATGAGTTCAACATAAAAAGGAAGGAGGTAGATCTATATATATTGACCAGTAACATTTTCCAAGGCATATTGAAAAGCATGAAAAGCAAGTTGTAGAACAAAATGTGCATTATGATCCCTTTCACATAAGAAAAAAATCATACTTTATGTGTACACTTACATATTTATGCAAATACATTAAGAAGGACCTAAAACAACATAACCCAACAGATAATAGTGGTTACTTCTGGAAAAGGGAGGGGAGGTAAGAACATAGGGGCAGCAAAGCAAGACTTTCCTGTACAAGTATGGGCTTGCATACAGTTTGAATTTTTTTCAGCATATGACTTCACACATTGCCTTCGTGGCCACCCAGTTTCAGATCTCCAAGGGTTGTCATTAGCACTGAAGTCTAAGTGAAGAACTTGCTCACGGGGGCTGTGCAGTGTATCTTTCACATAAAGTACAATATGAATGAATGATGCCCCTGGAATTCTGAAACTTGGCCAAGATTAGTGGAGTCATTCTCTTTTTCTAAAATTTCAGTGGCCTTAAAAAAGAAAGTTTCATCAGGTAGAGGGGATGTAGAAGAGAAGAGGCAGAGGAAATAGCAGGCCCAAAACACAGACTATGGGAGAACTTGAAGTGCTTATGAATGTGAGTATTGTGTTCAGGCAGTCCCAGGAAAAAAATCTATAAATATAGGTCTGGGTCAGATTATGAAGGCATTTCAACTTTATTTTGTTTGGGATATGTAAGCAAGAAAGTGACATGATCAGATTTGACTTTTAGGAATATAACTGACAACAATGTGGAGGATGAGTGGGGAGAAGTAGGCAGCTGTGGCGGAAAGAGTGGTTCTGAGGCTAAAGAAGATGAGGATAGGCACCGAGACACGTGGCAGTAGAGATGATTGGGATAAATCAGATTTAATCCATTTTTAATAGATAATTGAATGAAAAAAGTGAGAGGGATATCAAAGATGACTTCAAGATCCCAAATCAAGATTTCTAGCAAGATGTCTGAGAAAAGGAGAGATCATACTGACTTGCATGCTAAGCCATTGAATTCCTGACCTAAATCATGACCCGGGTCAGACATGGTCTCAGAGCCTCAGGTGGGGTTGAGCCTGCCAGTGGGCACTCACTAATTGGTCCCACGTTAGATGTACTGAGTCAGATAGGTCATCGTATTGCGTTATGAGCAGCTTACGTTTCTCAGTCTTATTCCTAAAGATATTATAGCTTGGTCAAATTCATTGCTGAAATATGTCTACAGCAGCCTCTTAATCTGACAGTCCTATAATCCTCCCTTAAAAGAAAAAGCACATTTCACTTGGCTGAACTTGTTCTCCATAAACTAATACTGCCTCTTACTAAAACATTTTTCCCAACCACTCAAAATCCATTTAAAACATCTAAACACTAAATATCTAAATTGTTTTGCTACATATTTACATTAGGATTGTTACTCCAAAGTTTTCCAAATCTAATTTTTTCCCTATTTTTTTTTAATTAGAACAACATTCGCCCATCTTCCATCTTCTGGAACATTTCTCATTCTTTATGATTTATTAAACACCCACAATCATATCTTCAGGTTTTCTAAGGATTTTTGGATGTAAGACATCTGTATCTTGAACTTACTTAAGATGCAGAAGTGAGATATCTTAGGACTCTTACTTTAATATTCTGCATTCATTCCCCGAGGCATGAATTTATGTGTTAATATAAAGTTAACATATTTTAAACAGTGCATTAGAAAGCCAGTTGGTCTGGATTCCAATAAGCAAACTGGAGAGCAATAGATGATGGGATTAGGGAGGTGGGGAAGGGCCAGATCACCAGGCAAATTAGCATAAACTGAAAAACCAGGCTTATCTTGGGAACCATCATATCACTACATGATTTCACTTCCCTCTGAATAGATGAGCAAATCAAGCCAACTTGTTATTTTATACTCCCATCCTGGTTTGCTCACTATGTGTATACCTAGCATCAGACAATAATAACAACAACAACAATAAATATTCATGGAGTTCTTTACTAAGTACTAGGTGCTGTTAAATTCTTTACATACCTAATCTCATTTATTTCTCATAATATGCCTACAAGGCAGTATATTAACATTCAGTTAAAGAACAAACTCCATTCTTGCTGGTTTAAATGAAGAATTATTTTATTACAGGATATTATATAGCTTACAGAATCATGGAAAGAGTTGAAGAAACAGATGTTGAGTTTTAAGAGTACAGCTCCACACACCTCACAATAGAATCAGTACTGCCTCTTCTAAGACTAGAAAACTATTGGCCCCAAAACTAACACCAGTTGGGAAGTCACAACAGCCAGATGGCTGCCACAATCAGAGAACTTCCATAAATCAGAGGCTGCTCTAGCTGCCAGCTCCGGAACTGTTCCATGCTAGCTACAATCTGTACTACCAGAATGGATAACCCATGTTTGCCTTTGGCACCTACAAATCAAATGACTGGACATGGTGAGCTCTGCTTAATGCTGCCACAGAACAACCTAAATGCCTCCACTACCTCTTTACCACTTCCTCCTGTCTGTGGTTTGTCTTTTCATTTTCTTTCAAAAAAAAAAAAAAAAGCAAAAGCTGCAGAAATACATCATCTGCCTCACTTCAACCTTTCAAATCTCAACAGTTCATCTTAACTTATCTGGAGCCATAGCTGCAAGACTGAGAGGTGTTATTCTTTTTGATTGGATTTATTGGTATGTAATTTATCAAAAATAAAGTTCTCCCATTGTGTTATAGATGTAGAGTTCAATGGGTTTTGAGAAATTATAGTTATGCAACTAATTTGCAAGATACAGAACACAGTTGATATCTAGAGCATTCCCATGCCCCCAAATGTTCCCTAGGGTCCCTTCTTAGTCTATTATTACCTGCCACCATAGGCCCCAGACAACCATAAATCTACTTTCTATCACTAGGTTTTCCCTTTTCAAGCATTTCAAACGAATGGAATCATATCTTATGTAGACTTTTATGTCTGGCTTTTTCATTTTGCTTAAGACTTTTGAGTTTATATGTTGTTGCATGTATCAATAATAGTTTGTTTCTTTTTATTGTTGAGTAAGTTTCAATCATATGGGTATAGCATAATTTCTTTATCCATTAACCTAAATGGACATTTAGGTTGTTTCCTTGAATATAGTGTTATGAACATTCACTGACAAGTCTGTGAACATATTTTTTTATTTCTCACAAGTCAACCCTTAGGTATGAGATTGTTGGGTCACAAAGTACATGTATGTTTATATGTTAACTTTAACTTTATAAAAATTTGTCAAACCATTTTCCAAAGTGGTCATATCATTTTGCATTACCCCCAGCTATGTATAAGAGTTGCAGATACTCTACATCCTCACCAACACTTGATATTGTAATTCTTTTCCTATCCATTCCAGTGGGTGTGTGGTATTACGTTCTGGTTTAATTTGCATTTTCCTAATGACCCATGATGATGAATGTTTCATGGCATTTTTATATGTCATCCACACATCTTTTTGTGTGAAGGGTCTGTTCAAGTATTATATTCATATTTTTAATGTTATTTGTCTTCTTAGTAGAAGACAAATCAAAAAGTTGATTACATATTCTAGATAAGCATCCTTTGTTATATATATGATTGACAAATATTTTCCTCCTGCCTGTGGTTTGTCTTTTCATTTTCTTTCAAAGGGCAAAAGTTTTGATGATTTATAATTTATCTTTTTTTCTTTTATGTTTCATGTTTTTTGCTGAGTCCTATCAAAAAGACTTAGTGGAACCTAAGATCACAAAGAATTTTATCTATGTTTTTGTCTAGAAGGTTTATAGTTTTATCTCCTATGTTTAAATCTATATCCATTTTTGAGTTAATTTTTGAATGTGGTGTAAGGGAAGGATTGAGCTTCCTTTTTCTAAATATGTTGCCCAATTGTTTCACACCATTTGTTCAAAAGATTATCTTTTTTCCATTGAATTGGCTTTGCACCTCTGTTCAAAATCACTTGAATATATATGAATGGGTTTATTTCTAGACTATATCCATTGATCTACATCAGTGGTTCTCAAAATGTGGCCTAACTCCCAGAGATTCTTTCAGGGGTCCCTGAGCTCAAGAATATTTTCATAATACTCCTAAGACATTATTTACCTTTTTTACTCTCATTCTCTTATAAATTTTCAATGAAGTTTTCAAGAGGGTAATTATGTGTGATATGCCAATAAACTGAATGCAGAAACAGAAATGAGAATCCAGCTGTTAATATACCAGATAATTTTAAAATTTGCAAAAATGTAATATAATGCCACTTCTTACTAATTTGTGAGAGTGTTTGGGAACTTACAGTTATTTTTCATCAAAAATGTGTTCCTCAACAATGAGATTACTATAATTATTTCAATGTAAAAGTATTTAAAATACATAGGTCAAATACTATTTTTTAAATTTCTTCATTTTAATTTTTCATGTTAAGTATAAAATATATGGTAGATATTAACAGATATAAACTATATTACTCATATAAACAAAAAACACTTTAGAATTCTCAATAATGTTTAAGAGTGTAAAGGAATTCTGAGACCAAAAATTTTGAGTAACACTGATCCATATATTACTCCTAAGCCAATATCGTTCTGTATTGATTAATCTAGTTTTATAGTAACTCTTGAAATCAGATAGTATCAGTCTTCCATATATGTTCTTTTAGAACATTATTATATTAGTTTGTATTGCTTATTAAGAAATAGCTTTGAAACACAAATTTATTATCTTGCAGTTTTGTAGGGCATAAGACTGACATGGGTCTCACTGGATTAAAATCAAGTTGCCCACATGGCTATGCTCCTTTATGGAAGCTCTAGAAAAAAATCATTTCCTTTTGGCAGTTGTTTGCAGAATTCCATTCTTAGTGGTTCTAACACTGAAGACCCCATTTTCTTGCTGGCTTTCAGCTGGGGGCTATTCCCAAATCCTAGAAGCCACCCTTATTCTTTGGCTTGTGGCCCCTTCCTCCATCTTCAAAACCAGCAAGAGTCTCTCATGTATCAAATCTCTCCTCCGTCTTTTTATGTCTCATTTGACTGGACCAGCATCGAAAAGTTTTCTACCCACCTGGATAATCCAAGATAATCTCACCATCTCAAGGTCCATATCCTTAATCATATTTGCAAAGTCACTTTTGCCCATGTACAATAATATATTCACAGGTTCCAGGAGTTAGGTCATGGACATTTTGGGGAGCAGGGAGGAGGCATAATTCTGCCTACCACAATTAATTATGTTATTCTAGATCCTTTGCATTTCCATATAAATTTGAGAATCAACATGTCAGTTTCTACCCAAAAAAGGCTGCTTAGATTTTTTATTGTGATTTTGTTGAATCTACAGATCAAGAGAATTAACTTTTAATAGTATTAGGTCTTGTGATCCATGAACATGGTATAGGTCTCCATTTTTTTTAAGTCTTCTTTATTTTTTCTTAGCAATGTTTTATAGTTTTCAGTATAAAGAATATACAGTTTTTGCACATATTTGTTATATTTTCTCTATGTATCTCATTTTGGATAATGTTATAAATGCTATTTTTTAAATTGTTCATTTCTAAAATGTCTATAAAATTACTGTTGGTTTTTGTATATTAGTTTTAAAACCTTTGATCTTACTAAATTCACTTACTAGTTCTAGTAGCTTTCTCATAAATTCATTAGATTTTATTTTTAGTCAATTATTTTTCCTCTATTAAAGACCATTTTATGTCTTTATTACCAATCTTGTTCTTTTGGGGGGCTTTTTGCCCTGTCTATACCTCTTGCACAGTGGTGAAGAAAAGTGGTCAGAGCAGATATCCTTACCCTATTCTCAATCTTAGAATTCTGGGGGGCAAACATGCACTATTTCACCATTAATGTGATGTTAGAAATAGGCGTTTTATAATTTTTATTATCAGGTTAATTCTCTTCCATTCCCAGTTTTCTGAGTGTTTTTATCATGAATAAGTATTGATTTTGTAAAATGTTTTTTCTACATCCACAGAGATGCTCATATAATTTTTTTCCAGTCAGTCATTGTGGTTATTTACATTGATTTATCTAAACCAACGTTACATTACTAGGATCAAACCAACTTGATCATGTATAGCATATATTGCTCTCGTTTTGTAAACTACTGGATTCAATCCACTAATATTGTATTAAAGACTTTTACAAGTATGTTTAGGAGATATATTTTTCTGTTGTTTTCTTTTCTTGTCATGTCTTTGTCTTATTTTGGTATCAGGATAATGGATATATCCACTGGATAATGTTCATATATCGGGATATAGAGTGGCTTATAAAATTCTTTGTAGATTATTTCCTCCTCTCCTATTTTTTAAAAGAGTGTATACAGGATTGGTATTGTTTTTTCTTTAAATGTTTAGTAGAAATCACTAATGATGTAATTTAAGGCTGGAATTTTTTTTGCTCAAATGTTTTTAGCTACAAGTTTAAGATTGTTTAGCAAGTATAAGGATATTGAGTATTTGTCTTTCAAGGAATTTATCTATTTCATCAAAGCTGTCAACTTTATTGGCATAAAGTTGTTTATAATGCTTCCTAATTATCCTTTTAATGTTTATAGGGTCTGTAATGATGTTCCTTTTTCATTCCTAATATTGGTAACTTGTATTTGTCTTCTCTTTTTAATTTTGAGCACTCTGGCTATAGGCTTGTCAATTTTATTGATTTTTTTTCCCCAAGAAACCAGCTTTTGGTTTCATTGACCTTTCTCTATTGTTTTTTTGTTTTCTATTTCACTGATTTCTTCCCTTTATTATCTTATCCCTTCTGCTTATTTTTGTTTTATTTTTCTTCTTTGTTTAGATAGTAGCTGAAATCATTAATCCTAGCTCTTTCTTCTTGTCAAATATAAGTATTTAATGCTATAAATTTTCCTTTAGACATTGTTTTAGCAGCCTATTACAAATTTTGAAGTGTTATTTTTTTATTTTCATTCAGTTCCAAAAACTTTCTAATATTCTTTTTGACTTATTATATGATACATGGATTATTTAAATCTTTGAAGTTTATATTTAAATATGTGGAGATCTTCCAGATATATTTCTGTTATTAGTTTCTAATTTAATTATTTTGCAGTCAGGGAACATAATTTGTATGATTTCAATTTTTCAAATTTGTTGTGATTCTTTTATGGCCCAGTATATGATATGACCTGTCTTAGAAAATGTTCCATGTGCACTTGTGTATGTGTATTATAACAATGTGTATTATGCTATTGTTGGGTAGAGTTCCATAAATGTCAATGGGTTCAAGTTGATTGATAGTGTTTTTTAAGGCTCTAGATGCTGACATTTTTGTTTACTTGTTATACAAATTTCTAAAAGATAAAGATTGAAATCTTCAAATGTACATGTAGATCTCTCTATTCTTTCCATTTTAAGAGTTTTGGAGTAACATTTTTAGGTTGCTATTAGATGGTTACACATTTAAGATTGTTATGTTTTCTTTTTAATTGACTCTTTTTTGATTATAAAATGGCTCTTTTTATCCCTGGTAAAATCCCTTGTTCTTAAGTCTATTTTGTTATTAGTATAGACAGTCCAGTTTTCTTTTGGTTGTGGTTGTCATCATATATTTTTCCTATCTTTCTTTTTATATATTTTTCTCTTTACATTTAAAATGGGTTCCTTTAGACAAAATATAGTGATTTCTTGTTCTTTTATCCAATCTAACAATCCTTTGTCTACTTTTAATTAGAATGCTGAAACTACTTGCTTTTATTGTGATTATAAATATGGATATTTTACATGTACTATTTTGCTATTTGTTTTCCTATTTGTCCCATCTATTCTTTGTTCCTTTTTCTCTCTTTTCCTATTTCTTTTAGATTATTTGTTTATGATGCTATTTACCTCCATTAATGGCTTATTTTCCTTACATATTTTTGTTTGTTTTATGGGTTGCTCTAATATTGAAAATATGCACCTTTAAATTATCACAGTCTACCTTCAAAATAACTTTGCTATAGTTTATATCTTAGAGCAGTGTACTTCTATTTCCCTTCTCTCATTCTTTGTGCTACTGTTTTCATATGTTTTACTTCTACGTGTGTTATAAAGCCCATAAACATTGTTATTTTTTCTTTAATTTTTTTATCTTTTAAGAAATTTTAAAAATAATATTACAAATGTATTTTGTATTTACCCACATGTTTACTATTTCTAGCAATCTTGATATATTTTCAAACACCCAGATTTTATCTAGTACCAATTTTCTTCTCCCTGAAGAAATTCCTTTACCATTCATTGCGGTGCAGGTCTGCTGGCAAATAATTTTCTGAGTTTCTAATTGTTTGAAAAATATTTTTATTTTGCCTTCATTTTTGAATGATATTTTATATCTTTTCTTTGGGTGCATTTAAGATTTTCTCATTATCACATTTTTTCAAGAATTTGCTTGTGTTTTGCCTTTTGTGTAGCTTTCTGTATTTTTATTTGGCTTGGGATTCTTTGAGCTTTTAGAATCCATGAGTTTAAGTTTTCATCAGTTTGAAAAAATTTTGGCCAACACTTTCTTCAAATATTACTTCTGCCCTCTGCCTTCACCTCACCTCCCATCACTGTCTCTCTTTCTGGGACTTAAATATATGTCAGACATATTGATATTTTCCCACAGGTTTCTATACCTTTTGAAATTTTATTTAATCTTTTTTCTTTCCATACTTCATTTTCAATTGTGTCTGTTGCTGTGTTTTCAAATTCACTGATCGTTTCTTCTATCCTGTCTAATGTACTGTTGTTAATCCCCTCCAGTGTGTTTTTCATTTCAGCTATTGTACTTTCATTGCTTTAAACTCTATTTGGGGTCTTATTCAAATATTTTTTCCTCTCTTCATAATGTTTATTTTTTCTTTTACATCCCTCAACAAATTTATAAGTCTCATAATAGCTGTTTCAGGGTCCTTTTCTGTCAATTTCATTATCTCTATCACTCCTGGATCTGTTTCTATTAATTTTTCTCTTGGTCATGGGTAATGGGAATGTTTTCATCAGATGCCAGACACTGTGAATTTAAAATTAATGAGTGCTATATTTTACTGTATTCTTTTAAAATATGTCCAACTTTGTTCTGGCCTGCAGTAAAGTGACTTTCAGTTTAGTTTGATCCTTTTGTGGCTTTAAGTTTTTTTGTTTGTTTTTTGGGTTTTGTTGTTGCTGCTGTTGTTTCTCTGGCATGCACAGAGCAGTCTACCCTCTGAGATTATGTATCTTCTGAGGTCTGTAGCCAATGGCTTATGTGTTATGAAGTTTACCTACCCTGGCTGGAAGAAATGTGAATTATTCCTAGCCTTATGTACTCCTGGAATTATTTCCTAGTAACTTCCAGTGTTTTTTTTTTTTCTTTCAGTCTCATAAAATTTCACCTCATGTTTACACATATCAATACTCAAAGACCAAAGGGGACCTCTCTGAAGTTCTTGCTTTCTCTGAAAGCTCTAAAAGCATTCTTCACTCCAGATTTGGCCTTGCAAATTATAGCCATCTTGGCCTGTGTATCGCCTCAATTCAGCAAGGCCACTGGGCTTTCCTTGGTTTTCCTTCCTTATGCTGAGGCCTGGGAGTGTTGTCAGGCAGTAGCTGGGGAAACTGAAGGCCTTACCTCATTTGTTTTCCTTCTCTCAGGTCTCACAGTCTTGTAGTGCCTGTTGTCCAATTTTGGAAAACAGTGTTTTTATAAATTTTGTTCTTCTTTCTAGTTGCTTATCGCAGAAGAACAATACCTGTAAAAGTTAATCCTTCATGGGGAGAAGCAAACTCAGAAATACAGCTTTTAGTTTTCAACACTACATAAGAGGAAGGCAGATCAAAAGGAGAGGAGAATGATTTTTGAGTACCAATTCATCGTATCCATCCATATTATTCCCATGCTGCAAAGAAGAATACTTGGGCACAATAACTCACAGAGATAGTAAGTGGCAGAATTAGGATTAGAAACACAATCTGATTTCAGACCCTCTGCCTTCAGTCACTTTTCTCTATTTCTTTCTTAATTCTCAACTATTTACACCTATCCATGCCTGACTGATTCTTTTCTCTTTTGTATCTACTGTTTGTATATCCAAACCCATCCTGACAAAGCAGAGAGAAGTCCCTGAGACACTAGACAAATCACGAAAGGAATAATCACTCTTACAGATAAACAAGAAAGAAAAAAATTTAAATCTATGGCCCTTTGTCTTCAGGTCCCCCTGACACTCAGCAAAATTGCATTCCTCACTGTTGCTCAAGATATAGCCCCCCTAAGTGAAGCTCTAAGCACCTCATTCTCCTTTCCTTTCGTACCTTTTCCTTTTATTTGCAATTCTTGACTTAAAATAACCAAATGGTGGGATCTACATTATTAATATTAGAATTAACGAGAAATTAGGAACAAAAATTCACATAATTCAGTACATGTAATTCAAAGAACTCTACCCTAGAATGGTTTTTATATAGCTGGTGTATTAATGTGGCATTCAGTTATTTGTCATTATAACCTTCTCTCTCTCTCTTAACCAACAAATATTGTTCAATCTCTGGAATCATGGCTTCATAAATCATGTAAGGCAACACAGTTGCTATTTATAAACAGCTCTCAAAGGCCATATTGTGTCCCTAATTCACATTCCAAACTCCCACTGAGATATAGTCATGTGCAGATCAAGGTCACACCATGGATAATATTCTCACTTTCATCCCCATGTGAGAACCTAGGGTGAAGGCATAAGTCTTTTACATCAGTAAAGTCCAAGCTCCAGTGTAACTGAATGGGGTCCAAGGCCAAATGTGAAGGCTGATTTTTAACAAAATTGTTGCCATGGCTCAGTCATCTCCCAGATGTTTGTATATATCAAAGCAACAGGCACAAATTGATTGAGACAGCTCAGATCAGAACTAACCAAAGGACTCACTCAGAATCCAGCAGAATCACTGCCTTGGAGCTGTCAAACAATAGGCTATTGATTATCCAAAACCCATAGCTACCCTCCTGCTTCCCTCTCACTTACTCAGCTTCAAGCTGAGCTGATACAGAAAAAATAATATAGTTTAAGAAAAATAGAAGGCCATAAAATTGCTAGTCTTAAACCTGCTTCCTGCAAAGGTAATTCTCTACAATGATTCTTATCTTTCAGTGTCTTGAGTAATTACAGCATTTAGAAAGTTTATCCTAATTTTTCTGTTGTTTGTATGAAGCAGTATATTATTTTCTTCTCAAGCTACAGGGATCATAATCTCCATGCCACTGTTGTTTTGAAGATGAAATATATTCTTTATTACTTCAAGCAACACTTGATGCATTACGTTTAGCAAGTATCCAAACAAGTCAAGTGGAGGAGATCCTGTAATAGTATGGACATTTCTGTTCATTACTCACTCACGTGAAAAGGTGAAGTCAAGTGTACAGTGGATGGGAATTTATGAAAAGATTTAACCACCTCCACTTGAGAAAATATCATGTATTCCTATTCTCCTGCCTTTCAGAGCCAATATTAGAGGTGATGGCCCATTTCAGGTCATAACAAAAACAAAACTGATGCACTGTTTTTACACAAGTTTGCTAAAGATTAGAAGTCAATGTTGTATTGTCCTTATTTTTTCTTTTTATTTCAAAGATTTTTTTTTCTGCTTCTGCTGTTTAATGCAGGCTGTATGCCAAAACCATCTTAGAAAGTCTGTTGTGCCAGATGTCACCCTTTTGCCCTTTTGCTCTATCTGCAGATTTTCTTTTAACAACAGCTGAAGCCCAAGTTAGCAAGCATGTATTTTCTACAGTAAAAGAGGTATTATGAATAACACCTTTTGTATTTTGAATCACACTCTCAAAGAGCACAGCACTTTGTTCATGCACTATATCTTTAAAAAAGGATTATTCATGGGCTCTTTTAGATCTAAAGGGAGAACTTTAAGGTTTTAACAATTTAAGATCAGTGTCATCACCCATAGTAGAAGCTGATACACAAGGTTTAGTACACTGATTGTTTTTTGGGTTTTTTTTTCTTTTTTTCTTTTTTTTTTTTTTTTTTTTCCTTTAAACTGATCATTTCTAGGGGGAGGAAAAAAAAAAAAAACACTCCTTTACCAGTAAGTGCTTTATGTCTACTCTATGTTGCCAAAATAGACCTGTAGATAGCAAAACTGTCCCCCATACAAGCTAGCTCCCTGGAGAACAGACCTGCTCAACAAAGTGCTTCATTCAAACAAAACATTGGGTGGGTTTTATGCCATTATAGACAGGAGAGGTCCTCAAGTCAATAGTTAATTAGGGCAAGGAGGAGTTTCTGGATAAGTTGTTAGGCCAACTTTGGCCTCCCATATGTTTGTAGCTGAATGTAACCCAGTCAGAAAGTATACCATTAGATGTTCTGGATTTTGAAGAACTTAGAAGGTTCTCCAAAGGAGAGGAATGGAGGTTTCAGGGCAAAAGAATTCCTTCTTTCAGGAAGAACCTGTTCTAAGTATCCAATTTTGAGTTTCACATAAATTTATTTCTACCCATCTCCAAATTTATTTTATAGGACAGAGGCCTAAGCTACAAAATCACAACATTCACTATATAAGGTCATAGATATTGCTCTTTTAGAATTGAAAGAGATCTTAGAGATCATCTGGTGTTAACCTGAAAAAGTAAAAACAGATATGAAATGAGCTGGTTTACAGTTTCAGAAAGTACTGAACAACAGCCATGAACTAATGCCCCCAACTAATGGGACAACAAAGTTCTAGCCATATACTGGCAAGAACTCAATGAAAAAGCAGCAGCACTGAAATGGAACCAGCCTTCTTGTTTCATATGTGAGGAACACGAAACCTGGAGATAGGAAGTAACCTATGTTACTTAATATACACTCAAGGTCAGAGAATTGGTCTTTTCCCTTCTTCTCCCCCACTTTTTCCACTATACCACAACTACAGATCCTTTTGTGAGGTAGTTCTAGACAGTTGGTAGTGCTGCTTTAAATCACCTTTAAGAGGGATTCTGAGGCCACATCAAAGCCTAGTGCAAAGGATGCCACGACGAATATGCTATGTATGCCATAGGCTCTGGGGAAGGTGATGGTGCCATAAATGCCATGCAAATGCCATTGCTGGACTAGCTGGCAAAATTGGGTCCATGGTTAAGCCATCAGGTAAGGGGAAGAAATAGGTTGCTGTTTATCTGCTATCAGGATACTGGAAAACTTTCCTGAGTTAATTGTATGGTCCTGTACCTAATTCAGTTGTGCTATACAGACCAAACACAAAGGAACTAAAAGAATGAATTCTGCTGATTTTTCATATGAACAGGAACATTTTCTTTTCAGTGCAATTCTGTATACTCTATTAAGAATCAAATCTAAACAGGCCTACTAGAAACTCATAAAAAGAAAAGAAAACAAGTGAGGGCAATAAGGAAGTTAATAATTCAATCGAAGCAATTACAATTACTTGGGCGTTTAAATCATTTTTGCTAATCCTAAACCAATCTTCAGCTTCTAAAATCTCAGCTGCTCATGAAAGCTAAATGCCTCAAAATAACAGTTTGTTAAGCGTATCCAAACCTGTGCTCATGTGAGCATCTGTGCTTCTTAGACCAATTGTCTAAGATAAAGAAATACTATCTTTAATCTGATTCTGTCCACGCCACAGTACACAATCTCTGCTCGGGCTGAGTAGCTTTACAGTGGAGGTGGGGAGTTGATCCACTAAAGATCTCTGCTTCTCCCAAATACTTTTGCACAGTCACTTGTTCCCAACCTGGCTGCTCTTTAGAATCACTCAGGAGAGCCTTTAAAACATACAACTTTCTGGCCTCCAACCCCAGAGAGGCCAATTCAGTAGGTGTGGGTCCAGAAAGCTTTTTTGATTATTTTTAATTAAGTTCTCCAGGTGATTCTTTTGTAGCTAGTCTAGGAACCAGTCTTTGTGAACCAGAACCATAGCTCTCTTTTATTCCCATGAAGCTCTTGTTTTTGCCCATCCATCTCTTTCTCACCACTTTCTAGTAATTGTGCCCATCAGAGAAAGCACTATACCTCAGAGGGATAACAGGGAAATTAAGAGCTGAAAAAGCAACAAACCAAAAAAATCATAAAATTTAGAACCTGGAAGGAGTTCCAGAAACAACATACACCAGACTCTTACACCATCAAGCTCTGATTGACCTGCCTGTAGGAAAAACGTGACCTCTCTGGCTTGGCCAGAGGCCACGACACTGATTGTCATATCCTGGCCCTATTAGCACAGTGGTGTTAGTGCTTGTCTTTCCTGTAGACAGGGCCCCCAAGATGTACACCTGTAGAAGGCCCTGTTCACATGGTTTCACCTTAGGGTTTTCCATTTACATAGACCACAATGTGAATATCACCCCTTGGAGTTGTGCTCACCCAATGGCCCTGACTATAGGCATTTGAGTTCTTGATTTCTGATCTTTTCCAAGCCTCTCATGTTTCATATCTGAAAACTGAAGTCCACAGACATGATGGGACCTACCTAAGATCATAGAGCAGGGTAGTGACAGAGTTAGGGAATACCATTCCTGAATCCATAAGAACAGTTACCTGGGTCAATGCAGACATCACAACTTGGCAGTCCCAGCTCCAGAGGAAATAAGGACAATGTGTTGAGATAAAAGAGTTGACCCACTGAAGATAAATATTATGTCACAAAAGTCTTGCCAGTGAAACTCCACTTCCCAGAGTCCCACAGTCAATCTGAGGGATTCAAAAGCAGTAAATTAAGCTCCACAACAGTAAATATTCCCGTTCTAAGAGATTTGGGTACTTGATGGGGGAAATAGGGAACACAGCATGTTATTTAGTTAGAGAGATGATAATAACTTGCTCCATAAGGTTAAAAAGAGAGTTTATTGTTCCTAAGACTTCCTCTTAGATGTTCTTATCTTCATAATTTTAGAAGAAAAATACCCATATTATGAAGTCAGAAGTATCTCAGAAGATTCTCAAGAATAATTAAAGGATTAACTGATCAATGAAAGAGAGTCTTTGGACAAGCTGGAAGGGGTGACTGATTCTGAGGTACACTGTTTTTATGCTGAAATATGGGCTGTTGGAAGACAATTTTGTATAGGTGTCTAGTGTTATGAGGAGAGGCACTGATTAGCTTTGTTCCAATTTATCTTTTCAAGGATAAGAAAGAGAGAACATACTTGGAAGATAGTGATAGTATTTCCATCCAGAGCAACAGGAAATTTTCTTTACTATCCTACATAATATGATAATGTCTTCCTCTGGGGCAAAGGACAGGCAGGCTTATTGTAACAGAGGGAATGGCCTAAAAAAAAATGGCAAAAATATTTTCTGTCTCTTTAAAACATCTTCCACTCCTTTTTGAGAACTAAAACCTTCATCCCTGCCTCAGGTAAGGGGTTGGGGGGGGCAGGGTAATGTCTTTTGTTCTTTATGCTATAGGAGATGGCTCAGCCCTGACCTGGAGGAGGGAGGTCCTGGGTGGAGGTCTCAGGATTGTCTTCAGCCAGATGGGACAGAGATGGGAGATCAGGATCATCAACTGTAGTTGAACAGCAATTGCCTGAAGCTGAGAACCCACCCTTTAAATGCTCTGTATTTCTGCTTATTATTAGGATGACGGCATTTCAGACAGGAGTCTCCATCCTCCTCCTTTGCCAACAAAGTAATGAACTTCTCTTTCCTTCTCCTCAAACCACTTGTTTTTGTTTTTCTGATGCAGCCTCAAGGACAAGTGCTGGGCTTTCGGTAACATTACTATCTACTATAAAAGATTCAGGTTTTCTAATTCAGGATTCCTCACCTGTGATGCATTCCCCCTGTATATGCAGCATTCATCTGAATCTCTCCATGTCACCTACATGGGATCTGGAGCAGGGAGAGGAAGAAAACTGATACAAACATTATGCTTATTCCACTTGCTGCTGTTTTAGGGAATAGAGTCCTCTGTACCTGACCCAGGAATCTCGTGTCTTCTGCCAGTATCCACAAAATCATAGTAAGCAAACATGTTAGTTTTCAGGAAAGCTAAAAATCTCAGAATCTTCACAGTTTTTGACATGGAGGAAAGACAAATTAAATAAGTAAAACTGGATTTTCTTTCACTACACTATGAAAACAAAAAGATGAGTTACCTTTCATTCATACAAATATAGTATTAATAAATATAAAATTAACATAGATAAATAAGTTTTTGCTTTCTATTGATACATCACAGAAATACCAGACTACTGCATGAAACATTCTAGAGCCAGGCTAAAATGTAAGAAAAGTGACCAGTGCCTGGGTTGAAATCCAGAAAGGCTAATTGGTAGTTCAAGGCATAGTATCCTAAAGACCTACCTAGCTGAGACAACAAGCAGGTGCACAGTGTGTGGTACAGGGTCAACAGGCTAGAGGAATACCAATTATCAGAAGGGTAGAGGGGCAGCTGGTTCCTGACAAGGCAATCGATAGTGTCATTGTAAAGTGCAGATTTGGCTTCAAGAAACATAATCCACTCTCTCACCCATAAGGTAAGTGGGAGGATGGAGAGTAGTGGAACAAGTTCAAGTTAGGACCCCAAACCATGAGAGAGACTAGAAAACTAAGCAGGCTTACCAGACAGATATAGAAGGGGGTAAAAACTGGAGTTCAATTGTAAGACTGGGCTAAAGAGACACAAGAAAAAACAGGGAACGTAGAGAGACTCAGAAGATAAACAGATCTCAGGGCCATCCGTGGCTTACCAGATAGTGACTTGAAATTGAGGCTTGCAACATCTTTCTGCTCCACTCTGAACTGCCTTAGCAATTGAGTGGGATCTGCTGCTGGAGCCTTCTGTAGATTCAGTATGAAGGTAAAGGCAGAGGGAGAGAAGCAGCACACTGAAAGGCAGCATACAGAATTCATTGTTCTGTTTTCCAAAATATCAGAGAATTGAGTCATATGACAGTCCATTAAATCAGATAAACCATGCCATTTCTGTCACAGAACCAATGACTCTGACATCAAAATGGGAAAAATATTTCCAAGGTTTAGATTTGAACTATTGGGTCATATGGCTTTTTAAACACTAATGCAAGTTGTTTTTGCTTTTGTTTTTATTGCCCCAATACAGCAAAGCTACTCTTTAGACTCAGAACCCACTGGCCCACGGGTCCTCCGGTGAAAGTCTGGGAGAACAATTACAGCATATATGGGCCATGGTGTTGCAAAATCCTTTCCTTAGGTGACCCAGCTGCCACTTTGGTCAATGAATTCTAGGTCTAGAAGATGGTCCAGGTCTGGAAACTGGAAAGAGATTGTGAATTTTCACTGGGAAATTTTCTCTCAGTCTCTTGCTCATCCATTCTTGCCTCCTGCCCATCGACTTCCTTGCTATTATGTATATTCATCAGTAACCTTGTTGGCTGTCCATCTATTTTGCCCCTGAGAATGCCATGTCTGTTAACCATCTTTATGATTCTCTACAGGTCAAGCCAGCTTGGCTGCCCGTTCATGACATCTGGAGGTTAAGTGCCACCACCTGGCCTTTATTACTTTGGGGCCTTATCATTCCCATTGCTAGCAACAAGCCAACCTCTTTAACAGTGTTTCCTCCCATCAGCCCTGCTTTTCTGAGGAGAACCACCACTGAACGTCTTGGTGATGTTGGTTTCCTTCTCAGCATCCCATTCCTGATGGCCTTGGTGAATGGTGTGTCCTCTGGGACTTTCCGTGGAACACAATCCTCTGTCAGGGCTTCTGACCTCATATACAATAGCCACTCCAGGATGCACACTTTCATGAATTTTAAACCTCTTGCTTTGCCCTTTACCATAACAATTCAGGCATTTCCATTTCTTTTAGCATGGACAGTCACTTTCTCCAGGTTTTTAGGAGCCACTCAAGAAGTGGGTTTTCACCATCTTCTGAAGTCCTTGTCAGGGTGTTGCATCTCACATCCTAGGAGAGTTCCCTTAAGTCAATAAGGTCTCCCTTATTCAGTCATATGTTGTAATCCCCTTGGTCTGGCATCCTCAAAATCCAGTCCCATGGGTCCCCCACCAGTTTCTTCTAGTACATGCTGGCTAGTTCTCACAGCTCCTTTGGAGTACAGCTTCATTCTTCCCCTAGCTGGGCTATGCTGCAACTTAACCCTAGTTATTGATCTGGCAGCCAGGAAATAAAGTAGGAACAGATCCCAAGAGGGACTCTTGTAGCTTTGAGGGACAGAGTGTCTTTAACTAAGGGAGTAGGTTTGGTTCTAGTTGATTTTCTGCTTTCCTGCTGTAGGAGATACTGGCCTCTTATTAAGCTCTACCAAAGAAGCCTTCCAAATTATTTGTCAACTCTCCTCAGTTTGTCATTAACCCTTTGTAGGTGGTCGATAAAACTTAATAACAACAAGCCCATTCCATTGACTTTCTGTACATTGTTCTCTTCACATACTTTCAAAGATTGAAACCTGTATTGTTGCAACTGCGAGTCTCCTCCACCAAAGTATTCTCCCAAGTCACCTGCAGGAAGGTTTTGGCAATTGGCACACCATGTTGTGCCAGGGACTATCTCACATACCACCCCATCTTACTGCCTGCTTTCTCAGGACAGTCCTGCCCCCTGTGTATCAGTGGAGTCCTCCTGGAAGCAGACACTGAGACAGAGTTAGGAATGCGAAAGTGTAACATGCTGAAAGGCAAGGAGAGGAAGAAAAGATTGGGCAAGAAGAACTGCCAAACCACAGTGCAGATCTGTGCTCTGCATTTTTTATTAGAGATGCTCCTCTCTGAGGGAAATGTCGTGGCACTTCATCACAGTCTTGCTCCATCATCAGCTGGGACCACCCCAAGAAGGAAGTGACTTCAAAAGTGAAGCAGATCTGAAGAAAGTTAACAGCTGGTGGCTGTTTCTGCCACACTGTACCACACTCCTCTAGCAGGACAAGTTTTTTCCTAAAGGGGGTTCAGAGGGGCATATCTCTGCATTTGGCCACATTGTTTCTCTTCACTTCCCATTGAACAAATGCCTTTTCATGTGGGTTTGGTGGCTTTTGGTGGTTGGTCCCCACCTGCCTGTACCTTGGGGTTCTTGGAGTTGCAATGACACCTGTTATCAGTGTCAAGTTGAACACGGTTTTTTGCTTTTGCTTTCTTGTCTCTATTTTTATGTGAGGATTCAGAAAGATTTTAAAAATATGCTACCATCAATGCCATCTTCCCAGAATCAGGTGCAGATTGTATTTTTTTATCTGCATTTTTAAAGTAAAATGTAGAACACTTAATGAGAAATTTGATATCTGCTTTAGCATTTACACTGAATCAAGCCACTGAAGGAATGTCATCAGGAAAGAAGACATTTAAAACAGAAAATTAAATTGCAAGTTATCACAGATTATTTTAAACCAAGAAAGTGATGTGACTGAGACTGAGTCAAAGCATAATGAAATGACCTTCTGCCTTTTTTCTACCTGTCACATTCCACAGCTAATAATGTAAAGTCTGAAAGACACAAATTACATAAATTTGAGAGAATAGACTGAAGGAAATATGCAAAGGCAAAAAGAAATACATTCTGAATTTGCACAAATGTTCACTTTTGAAAGTGGAAGAAAGTTTATGCTTGTTATTTCACACAAATGGATTCACCTAACCATAATTAAAGGCTCTAGCCAATTAAAGTTGCAATAAAACCACAGACAGCCAGCTGTAAAATGAATAGAAGAAGAAGAAGAACTCTCCTGAGGAATCTGGAAACTGAAGGTTTGCTTATGGTTCTCTGTCTTAGATCTTATACTTTTGAAAAATAATGAATCTCAGGACTCTCATGGTTTTGTACAGATTTCTTACATTGTAGAGTATTTTTGTTCTTTTGAGCGTTTTTTCCCTTGTGTATATGGCATGTGCAATCAGATGAGCAGCAGATGCAATTCCCATATGAAATGGCTTTTGAGGACCTGATATGTCTTTCCTTTCTCAGGACCACACTTACAATAAACAGTCGTTCAATCCGCGTAAGAGTCAGGATGGTTCAGTGGAAGATGAAGGAGTTTGGCAACACTAAGCAGACTTGGATTTAAATCCCAATTCCACTATTTAATAGAGAGGCATTGGACACGTTGCTTAAACTCTCTGATCCTCAGTTCCCTCTTCTGTAAAATTAAGATTATATTATACAAGTCACCTTTTAGAAGTACTGAAATAATTAAAGATAACTATTTAATTGACTGGCATAGAATAAGTGTTTAATAAATGTTTATTATTATTATTTCATCACCTATTAGTTTTGAAAAAGTATTGTCTGTGATATCCCAAAATTATTACTATCTATATGTCAGTGGGAAATATTTTGTTTTTCTACAGAAAAGATCAAATCAGGTGGCTCTTTTGTTGTCATGTAGACACAGACTTCCTAGGTATTAGTCAAAGGAGAAATAGAATTAAACTTGGGCTCTGAATTTTGTTTTATACTGGGCATAAAGAGGCTACAAAAACAAAATAAAACAGGAAAGAAAGGTCTTTTACCCACACTATCACTTATTTGAAGAGCAGATCTAGTGTGCATATAAAGAAGGGAGAAAAATTAAAAGGGTATGGGTGTTTTTTTTGTTTGTTTTTCATTCCTCTGAAATATAGTCAGTGCTCAATATCCACAGGTTTCATAACCATGGATCAAAAATGTATTAGGCCTACAGTGGTGGTGTCTGTAAATACAGACTTTTTTTCCTTGTCATTATTTCCTAAACAATACAGTATAACAGCTTTTTACATGGCATTTGTGTTGTATTAGGGATTACAAGTAATCTAGAGATGATTTAAAGTATACCAGGGGATATGTGTAGGTTATGTGCAAATACTACACCATTTTATATCAGGGACTTGAGCATCCACGAATTTTGGTATGCTGGGGTGGGGCTGTACTAACAATTTTATCCAAATGAAACCAATACACCAGAATGAAGATGTTTGCCCTTAAATTTTTCACCAAAATATTAAGATCTGTCTATCATTGGTGAAGTTTTGGTTTTCAGCTTTTTTTTTTTTTAAGAAGCAATCGAACTTCAGATTAAATTAGAAATTTATGTTTAGATTCCCAAGAGAATACACCAGTTCAAAAATATTTTATAGAAAGTTCAGGTCATTTCTTTGTCTGCTGCTGCTACTTTTATACATGTGCATGATATTTTTAAAAAGAAAGCATTAGAACAGTATTTATCTTGCCAAGAATAAATGTCAAAGTCATATCTGCAAGAAGAACACTGAACTTTTTATTGAAGGCCAGCTGCCAAATGCAAATTAACACCTACAAAGAAATATGTGACAATTTCTTTGAATATTAATAAGTTTGAACCCAAAGGTTGATAGATGTTCATATAAGATATAATGAATATATATTTGTGCACGTACTATGGTAGTAAAAGCAAATATATGGTAGTAAAAGCAAATATGTTTTGTAGATTTAATTTATTCAATAAGTCGTAAGTATATATTGATTCTCACAACGTGTAATATAGTATCTAACAATAAAATGGATGACTTTTTGAGTCAATAAGCTCATGGACAGTGAAAAGTACATTAAAAAGCTGGACGTTCATCTGTTAGGGAGTATGAGGCAAATTCATAGATTAGATTAGAACAGAGATAGCAAATAGATATCCAGCCCTAATTAATTGGTGGGAACTGCCTAGATATCTACATGGAGAATAATTCTGAAGCTACATCTAGGTTCGTTAGGAAAAAATGCCATGATCTCTTAGCAAAATATGCACAAGACACAGGAGTGGGGTACATGCTATTTATTTACCATACCTGTTTAGCAAATGAGCTAGGTAACAACAGTTAACAATAACAAATGTCATCAATAAATGGTATTCATAAATTAATCCTTAGCACTGACTATGTCATCTAAGCACTTTACATGTATTATCTTATTTAATGTTCTTAACAGCCCTCTGAAATATGTGCTGTTATTATCTCTCTTCTACACATAGAGGAAACTGAGGAATAGAGATGTTAAATAACTACCCAAGTGGATATTAAATAGTAGAGGTAGGATCTGAATGTTGTTCTGCCTAGAATCAAAGCTCTGCTCATTAGCCCTCGAAGAAGTTGGGTTAGGTCCTGCATAGCTCCCAGGCTTAAGATAATATGAGTGAACAGGAATCAGGGCCCACCAACTACTTGCCCCGCTTCATTGAAAACCAATGGCCAGGAACTCAGGGAACAAACCCAACACTCAACATTGAACCACATTTTCTCTGTTTTCTCAGGCTTGAGAAAACAATACTGCAATATTCTTAACCAGACCCCTGTCTTTCAAAAAACTTGGGCCCCATTTATGTTCTAGAATTGGTATTCAGAACCTTGTCCTATTCCCTGTGCCTGAGTCCCTTGATAAATTTTCTAACCCCTACCCTGGGTCTCACCTTCCTCTTGCTAGGTCTCCCCAAGACAGAACCCCTGACCCACGGCCGGTATCTATGGACACTGCAGCTAGATCTGTGTTCTTGCTGCCATCACTAACCCAAAGGGTAGATGAGCTCCCAAAGCACCCCCATCCCCAGACTGCCTAGCCTTACAGGAGATAACTCAACATCCTGGGCTCTGAGCCAAGTGTGATGAGATAACCCCTGAAGGTATTTCTAACTCTAAGATTCTACCCTGTAAGCCTGAATATTCATAAGCCAAGAGGGGGTTTTTTTGGGGGGGGGGGCGGGAAGAAGGAAAGAAAGAGAAAGAAAAGGGAAAAAAAATATATCTTGCAGTTCTAGGTTGTACTGAGTCAAGGCCAGGGTATTGTCACAGAACAGAAAAGGTTGACAGTGAAAAGAGATCTAAGAATAGCACAGGAAGCCCTGCACTCCTCTCCCCTAGGGCCTGGGCAGGGTCAGGAAAGAGATGAGTCAGCTCAGGCCCACGCTTCCCAGACTGCAGCAAGGAGGCATCTGCTTAGAATTAGCCTAGTACTTGCTGGGTAACACCTGCATTCCCTCACCAGAAGGCACAACGTTTACCAGAGATCTTCCCACTGCCCTTGGTTGCTCAAAGTTTTCTGCTCAAATTTTCCTCCTCTGTCACTTTACTGTTTATCACTTAGATCTGCAGCCTCCAAAATTAACTATTCTTCCTCCATACTCACTATCTGTCAAAACTCTGATTACCTTAATGCTGGTGAGTGATCTTTTAACAGTGGAAATATCATAGAGAAAAACTCTCGTGGTTTTACTGGCTTCCCTAACACTGCCCTGAACTTCAAAGAGTTTATAGTCCAGAGGCAGGCAAAGGGACCCCAACCCTTAGCAGAGCACTACCACTTTAATCAGCTTTATATATGACATTTCTGGGTTAAACTTTCATTTAGAGTATAGATACTACCCATTTTTAAAAAATGAAAGAAGAAAAAACATTCCTTTACAATATTAGGAGGATCTTCAAGTCTCATGAAAATCTTGTTTAATTCACCTTAAGTCTATTTTCTCTAAACCTGGCCTTATTAGAAGCATTTGCTAGTATCCACTATAGGATAATATGCCATCTCCTTGAATGAGTCAAAGATAGAGAGGCAATATAGAATCTCAGAGGTATCAGAAAATAAAATCTATTTTCATCAGTCCACTGTAGCTTTCTAGTTGGCCCTGTCTGGAACCTGTCAGATGCCCTCATTCTTAAGAATCTATTATTTCTAGATTGTTCCTAATTCACATCATTCTATAAAATTATGACCCACTTCACTGTCTAGGAATTTTGCTTGGGAATTCTACTTTTCTAGGTGCAATTGAGAAGAGTGGAAGGGATAAGCATTTAATGGTGTGGATATTCAAAACAGGCTCTTGAATGCTTTTTTCTAATTCTAGATGAAAAAAGATTTATGAAAAAAAATACCCTTGGATACTACATATAAACATTAACTGGCTACCTGCAAAGTCTCCTGGAACCCGTCAGAAGAAGAGTCCATCTGGACCAAGGGAAACCACTCTGTCAGGCTCATGTGAGGAATACCTAGGCTCTGATAAGGTCATTGTCAGTGCATGTATGTAAAATTAAGATGATAGAGCATGACATTAAAAGGTAATGATCATATATATAACCTCATTAATGAGAGTTTTTTCACTTTGAATTAATCATGTCATATTTTATTACATAACATTATACATATTAGGAAATGCTGAGTCAATACCTTAGATTAATTCCTAAGTACAGCAAGAAAGACAATTGATTAATTACCTTTAGGAACATAGAGTGGTTTTCTCAGTTCACTTGGAAGTAGTTATTTAACTATTACTTCAGTAGATGATGGAGTAGCTTAATGGCCAGGAAAAAATATAATAATAGAGTATTAATGGTAAGATAGTAACATTAAGTAAAATGTAAATAGGAAATCTAATTATATTAATAGTAATTCACACCAAATTTACCAACTTCTATGTGCCTAAAACACAGATAGAAGGGGCCCTCTGAACTGTTTTTCTTTTATGGATGAGGAAACGGAAGCCTCCAAAGATTAAGAGACTTGCTAAGGTCATATACAACAAGTAAGTGGCAGGGTCAGTGTTTCAGCCCCAGCCTGTGTGAATCTAATCTCGTTGCTGCTTTGAGAGCACATGTTGCTGTTTCTTCTACAGTACCTCCTCCAGCTGCTCACTACAACTGTGGAATCACTTGCTCACTCAACCATAATGTAGTTGAGTTCTTTAAGTTGTAAGAGGCTCTGAACAAAAAATGTTCTTGTTAAAGGTCTGAGATGTCCTTCTGGACCAGCCACAAGATCACACAGTTCTACCTGAGGTTGTGATTCTACTCCAAGTGTCCCTACAAAGGAAATGGTTTCCTTCTCTCCTCTTCTTTGGCTCTGTCCTCTCCAGTCTCTCGGTCTACCCACACACACCATCACCACCCCACACACATGCCCTTTAAAAATCTTCCCTGCTTCCTACTATTATCTCAAACTCAAGCCCTATTTTTTTAATACTTGCTACTAACTTTCTTTTTAATAGTCTACATTCACTTTTGTATTCGCTCCTAAATTTCTTATTGTCTAACTTCCACTCCCAGTACTTTTTCACACTGTTGTTTCAAAGACCTTCTTTTCACCAAATTTAAGGGAAGTTTCTTGGAATCCTCATTCTCTTTGATATTTCCATATCTTCTGTGGCTGTCTGTTTCTTCTCCAAACCCTCCATTTCACTGGCTGGTCCTCATGAGACTGTGTTAGTAGGATTATTCTGCTGCCTTCTTCTTCCTTGATGGTGCCTCATCTCCTTCTGGGCCACACATGTGTAGGTGACCCCCAGATTATGTCCTCAACCCTCTTCTGTGTCGATACAGTAGCCCGTGATGATGTCATTCCCTGCCAGGTCCTTAACTAGCACCTCTCAGCAGGTAATCCCTAAGTTCACTGCACTAACTTCAGCCTCTCTCCTAAGCCTCAGACATATATTTCCAACTGCCTATTGAATATATCTAAGGGATATCTGAATGATATATTTATATCCAACCACAAGCTCAGCATATCATAAATTTAACTCACTGTCTCCATAAGAAAAACCTAACTTGTCTAACTTTTCCCTCTCTATTACGATCAAATTTCGGAGTCACCCATGACTCTTTTCACAACATCCTGTAAAAACCTGTTTTACTAAGTCCTGTAAATTCTATTTTCTCATTGTTTTCTCTCTGCCTGGCTTCTGTACTGATCTTTCTACCATAAGTATCTCCCTGTGAAAATCTACCGTGCACACTGCTGTTAGATAAATCACTCTTAATCACAGCACCAATAACAACATCTATCCTAAACATTTAATGATCATCTACTTTGTACAATAGCAACATCATTATCTTATCAGATTCTCATAACTCCGGGAGGTAGGTACTAAAAATCCTTACTTTTATCGTGGAGAGGGAGATAAATGTTCCAAGAAATTTAATCTTGCCCAAGGAAATGCATCACACAAAGAGCAGACTATGTATTTATATCAAAGTTTACCAGATGCCCACGCCCATGTACCAAATCATCTGCCTGCCAAAAGCCATCAAGGGCTCTCCTGCCTGTTTTCCTCACCTGGCACTTCATTTCCCCATCAGCGAAGCCCCAGTAAACCTTTCCAGCCTGGTCTTTCACTATTCCCCCCCAAACAGCCTACAATTCAATCAAACCCTAGCTCAGCGTTCCCAACCTTCTTGATTCACTGCAGTCTATAACCTCTGTTTAGACTCTCCACAATATCACTCTTTATCCAGCCTATCCTTTCTTCAAGACCAATCTCAAAGCCCCCTTGTCCAGAAAGCCCTTCCTGGTCCTCTGGCTCTGTGCAGTATTATGACACTTGAGAAATCTCTCATTTTATGCTTTATATTATTTTTATTTCTGTCCTTCTCTTATCCTTCAACTAGAAGGTAAATTCCTTGAGGACAGAGACTGAACCTGACCTATCTGGGTGCCCCCTATAATCCTTGAATCCCAGGAAACCTAGAAGTATACACGGTACAATGAATATAAGTTCTGTTCAATTGAATTAAAACCCAGGGGCCCTAGGATTCCAAAGCAAATGGGCAATGAGGGTACTTCCTGATTGTGCTTTAGTCTTTTTTCATAAAGCAATTCTCTGATCTCTTTAAAATCTCAATTCTAATTCTACTATTTTTCAGCATTGCTTTTATCCCAAAGGAGACCCTTCCTCAATGAGTAAGGTCACTCCAGTCACAGAGTGAAGGACTGACACTTTTATTCCAAAGCACTCTTTACATAAAGCCCAAAATAACCTTGAACTCTCAATTTGCCATTTCATGTCACGCTCCTTTCCAATGCAGTTAGCAAATCAAAGGAAAACCATTTTTAAAGTGCTTATCTTTTAGGTTGTTCTCACTTTGATGACAATAAGACACCATGAATTTTTTTTTATACTAGTCATGTTGTTGTTGCAATTCAGAGCCCCCGCTGAATTCTTCTGAATATAGTTCAGTTATATCTTTTTGCCACTTAACATCATTTATAATCTCTATAAATAATTCTGAATTAAGTATGCAAAGTATATTAAAAATATCACTTTCATCTGTCTCTTACATAATGTTAAAATGTTTTTCCAAACAGTGCAGTGCATCTTTTACTAGAGCAGTGCTTTGCCTAAATATAAACATGGAATTTAAGAATACTGCTATATGAAACTTCTTTAGATGACCTTGTTCTTGTGTAAGCAAGAACATACACCTCAGTCCACTGGTGGCATTTTTATGTAAACTTACTGTGGCGAATCCAGACGGAGTGTTAAAAATGTTACCCCACCCTCATGCTATAGCTGCTTGTATGTAGATGGGCCATTTGGCCAAGCTCTCTTATTACTGATTTTTACTAGTAAATGGGTTATTAGGATGTTAGTGACTTGTTAGTAAATAATCAAAATGATCAAACTAGTAAGTATTACATTTCATTCTTCTTTTTCTTTTTGTAACCTCCTTTGGAGGATTGCTTTCCTTCTATAAAAGTGACTTTTCCCAAAGTATTGCATTATATATTTTCATTTCCTAATGCTGTTGAATTTATTAATATGATTCATCACTTTTAATCAATGAAATTTTATTACAGTTTGGCTGAACAGCAACTAAAGTTTAATTAAATTTTCAGTCCCTGTGAAGGGAAAAACATCATTCTTATAAGGAAAAGAAAAATTGATCACTTGGGAGATTTTAGGAAATTAAAACTTATGCAACAATTTGGATGTTATTTCCTTGATAAGCTTTTCCAACATATCAGTATAAAAGCATTATATTTTTCAATGCCATGGTTATGTTAATATGTAAAGAGGAAGCAAATATTGTCAAAATTTTTGATGTGCCAAAGTGATTCAATCTCTTAAAACATGAAACGAAAAGAATATCTATTTCATGGGTCTGTTGTAAAAATCATGAGTGATGTATTAGAACATTTGTAACCTATATAGTTCTATAAAAATATGAATGACACTCTCTTTATCAACCATTCTGTACAAACAGAAGTTCAGTTTTTTTTAAATTGCTATTTCCAAAGAGATCTTTACCTGTTCTTTTGTCTAGACAGAATGAAGAAATTCATAAGTTTTGATGGATCTTTGCCTAACATTTACTCATCTCTTAATATTTAAATTTTTTTGAAGGACCAATTCCATCAAATGTAGGTGTCAAGCTTTCTAGTGGAAATAATTTATATAATCTGGAGAGGTAAATCAAAAGTCAGGAGACACAGTGGTCCACAGTACAGGCTTTGGAGTCAGAGAGACATAGGTTCAAACTATTTCTCTAGCACTTATAAGTAATGTGATGTTGGCCAAGTTACTTAACGACTTTAAGCCTTAGTAAATACCTATCCCATAGGATTGTAGCAAGGATTTCTGTAAAGTACTTAGCCCAGTACACCCAGTAGGTTGTAGCTACTATACAATTGTAAAAAGCAATATTTTTTTTTCCAACACCATGTTACCTGTTCCTCAAAACACCTGTGTAGAATGCATGGGATAGATAGAATACACTGAAGACTCCCACAGCAGTATCTAGCTCAGAACTCTGCTGACCTCCTGACATCTGTATCCAACAGTTACAAAGCATATCTACTGAGATATGCCATAGACACGTCAAACTCTACAAGTTAAAAACCAATCAATTGTATTACTTTCACAAAACATGCACTTATACCTCTATTTTCTCTTTGTGAATGGCTCCGGTATTCTATCTGGCCCAAATGATTCGAGGAATCAGCCTTGAATTTACCAAGTCACCTATCCCTATGCCAATCCGGCCAGTCACCTGGACCTGCTCATCTACCTCCTTAATTTCCCTTAAATAATTTACCTCCTCATCATCCCACTGCCACAGCCTTAGTTCAGGTCTTCACTATTTCTCCATTGGCTCCCAACTGCTCACTGTAACTCTTCTTAACAACCTCCACATACTGTTACAAGAGTGATCTTTCTAAAAGACGCACTAACTCCTTCATGATTTGCATATTGTTAGCTTCACCGCTATTTAATCTCCTGTCACTCTTCCCCCACCTACATTCTTTGTTAAAGCTATATGGAGTTATTTAGACTTTTCCAAATATATGATACTATTTCATGCCTCTGTGACTTCATACCTACCTCTGTCTCAACCTAGAATACTCTTCCACTACTTCTCATTAACTCTGTTTGTCTTTCAAAACTCAACTCAGGGATTTTCTCCTTCATGACAACTTTGCTGATACCACCAGAGTGTTTAACTACCCCTTTGGACAACAGTAGTCCCCTATGCATTATATTTATCATGGAATTCTGCATAGTGTTGAACTACTCTGTGTCCCTAAGTTATATGAGGGGATTGCTTTGACCTTTGTCCCTAGCCAAGAATATGACCAATGCTTGTTGAATTGATAAATAAATGAAAAAAGGAGAGAAGAGGGGTAGAAAAAAAATTATGTCCATTTCAATATGAACAAACTGAGATTCATGAGTTTCTCAACTTCTAGGACAGGATATTTTCTGCACACTTCCCTAAGGGAACTATATTAAAGCTATTATAATATAGCTTGTTGCAGTATTATCAATTTCGGTATATCATAAGTCAAATGTCAAAAGAAGACAAAGATAAGCTAACAAAAAGTCTAAAATGCTGTTGATATCTCAAGTATTCCCACCATTTAGCTCTCACAGGAAAACAATGCCAGTATAAAAAAGCAAAGAAATATTTATCTTACAAAATATCCTTTAAACACTCTATTTGGAAACATAAGGTAATTTGATGGAAAAAATAGAAAAACGAGTTAAAACGATTCTTTTTCACTGTTGTGATGAGCAAGATTTTGATTTTTTGGTTTCTTTTCCTTTGCATTTGGAGGAAATGCCTTAATTTGGGAAAGGCAATATGCCAAATATCCAATAATGAAATAAAGTTTAATATTAGGGAGATATCCATTAAAACAATGAATTCTGAATGTAATGCAGAACCCAGTGGTAAGCGTATTTCTCAGGATTGTTCCAGATGGTCAAAGCTTTAAAATACTGTAAGTGGTATGAATACTTTCACACCACATGGGAGGTCTCTATTCATCAACTTTAAGAATGATGACTAGACAACTCATTTGCAATCAGTGCACACTCATGAATTTGTCTTTTCCTTTTATTCACTAATATTCTTCTGAAACAATGAACATGAAAGAAATCTTCTTTCTTTCAGCAAGTTTGGGTAAAATTCCAAAAGTTCTGTTAGGCCTTCTAGTTAACCAAGGTATGATTTTTTTCATGAGATCATATATCCATCTTGTTTTTCTCCTCAAAATGGTAGCACTCTGAAATCTGAGCAACCATATAAATTCATACTTACACCATTTATTACTAAGGCAATGGTGTTTTACACTTTGTATTGTGATGTAAGAATAAATTATTTCCTAAATTTTTTATTGTTTCCTAGCTTAATGAAAAGTAGTCTACTTTAAATGTTACTTCTGTTTATCTGGTAGGTTTGTAAGGAATAGCAAAATTTACAAGGAAGTAAAATGATTTATGTTCCTTTTGCATGGCAAATCTTTATTTTCCACCAAGAAAAAAATTTGGGGGTATAGTCTACCAACCAGGTCATTTGGATTAGTGCCGACTTTCCTTGTTATGGTAGACATCATACCACAGCAAGATTCTTTTCATATCTAACAGGAATGTAAATTACAGTGCTTGCCAATCAGAGGCATTGTAGCCCCAGGGGCAGGAACGTGTGTGTGCATGCACACACACACACATACACACACACAGCTCTTGACAGTCAAAAAAACCAAGGGAATTTTCCAGGTACTCTCTGATCCCTAACTCTTTCATTGTAAGATGTGGTGAGATTTCATGTTTGACAAACACCGCTAGTCTGTCTACTGCAGGCTCCAGCTCCCTATCTCTTTGTATGCCCCTTTCCTTAAATCCCTTCTATTGTCACAGTGCAAAATTATGGTTAGGCTCATTCTAAAATCCCATCTCTTGAGGATGAAGCTGAAAATAAATGGGGGGGTGTGTGTTATAAAAACTCTGAATATTAATTTTACACATAAATTCCAATTTTTACTTGATTGCTATGTGGCATCCAAGAACCTTGATCCAAGAGTCTTAAGTACAAAGCACATTGGAAAGACTGTCAGGAATCTTGATATATAACGAAAGTCGGTCTGGCCTAATGGGAAATGCTAACACATATTATTTTACATGGAGAATGTGGAATAAGACACAAATTCCAATAAACCTAACTCTCAATCATATGTGTCTCCTGAATATTTTTCCTACCAAATCCCATCTCTGCTATGGCTGAATCCATAGTGATTTCTCCGAGGACAATTAAGTGAGATGGTAACTAAGGAATCACCAAAACCTGCCTTGGGCTCAAATAACATTGATATGAAGTTGAAGAAACATCAAATTCATGTCTTAAAATAGCATGGGATAACTTTATATTAAAGTCTAGAGGACTCCATTGAGAATTAGATAATGTCAAGATTATAGAGTCACTTGACATTTGGTTAACCTTGAGAAAAGAAGGGGGAGAGAATTTTTCTCTATAATAATCAATAATGGTATTAAAATTATTCAATGCTGTATGTTTAAAACACTTACTACTGGGGTTTCTGGGATTCAGAAGACTTTGGAGGTGGCCTAGGATCTGAGGGAAAATGACATCAAACTGGAAGTCCTGTGAGTTGCTTTATTGGGTGAAGTGATAGTGGGGGGTAAGAAGGACAGAAATCAGAGGGTGAAGAGAGAGAGGGTACAAGGTGGCCAAAGAGGAAATCAAAAGACTAGAATTCTAAATAATGGCATGACCTTAGCTAAGGGTCTATAAACTTTTTGAATATTTATTTCCAACTCTTCAAAAAGAGGACTGGCACTTCTAGTTCCAGCAAATGAGAAAAGGCCCTTGAAAAAACCCTGCCTGTCCTGGTGAGTAGCAGAACAGAGTAAACTATAACTTATACCCCAGGCTTGAGATTTTTCAAAGAATGAGGAAATAAAAGTCCCCAGATGGCAGGAGAGGAAAGAAAGTCGAAAGCCAGGGTGGCAGCTCAGGAGTCCTGGGAATGGCAGGAGGCTGGACTTTTTACTCCTCCCTGGGACACATGATGAGACCTGGGTGCTTGAGGAGGGGAAGTGGCCTTTAACTCTTGTGTAAATCCGGGCCTCTCTGAGGGCCACAATCCTCGTTAAGGAGGGACTAAAGCCCTCCTTACAGGTCTACAGCCCAGGGAAAAGGTGAGGATACAGCTCTCTACTTCAGCTCTAGAGATAGAGAGATATATATATAAATAAATAAATCTATCTATCTATCTATCTTTAGAGAGAATTTTAAACTCTAGTTTTGTGTTTCTTACCAGGTTGGAGTACAAATTCACATTAGCCATGTGGTACAGGAAATTTCAAGGCCCGAAATTAATAACAACAACAATAAAAATGGCCCTGAAGTGGTGCTACCCCCAAACCTGCCTGTAGCAGAAGCTCAAACAAAACTGCTGAGGAAGGACGCTCTGCCCACCCTGGCCTTATAGTATCCCCACAGAGAAAAACAGTTTTCCCTCTTTGAAAATTCAAATTCTCATTCAAAAATTTCAAAACCCAAAAGGAAGCCATCTGCAACAAAGGAAGGGCTCAGCAGACATGAAAAACAGTCATTAGCACCCCAAAATCTCATATTTTATTAATAGAACCATAATATAAATGGGACCATATGCGTTGGATTGTGCATCCCCTCAAAATTCACATATGAAGTCCTAACTCCTAGTATCTCAGAAAGTGACCTTGTTTGGAAATAGGGTCATTACAGATGTAACTAGTTAAAATGAGGTCATGCTGGAAAGGATGGGCTCCTAATCCAATATGACTAGTGTTCTTTTAAGAAAAGAAAATTTGGACACACACACATACACACATGGAGAACACCACATGAACATGGAGGCAAAGATCGGGGTGATGCTTCCACAAGTCAAAGAAGGCCAAAGATTCCAGCAAACCGTGAGCAGCTTGAAGAAAGGCATAGAACAGATTCTTCCCCAGAGCCCTCAGAAGAAACCAACCCTGCTTTGATCTCAGACGTCTAGCCTCCAGAACTGTGAGATAATGTCTGTTGCTTAAGCTACCTGCGTTGTGGTACTTTGTTGCAACAGCCCTAGCAAACTAATACAGAGACTATAAAGTAGGTATGCTTAAAATGAGTAAAAAATAAATAAAAGGTAAAGAAATTATAAGAAAAAATAATACATTATTAAAAATAGAAGTTCTATAAGGAGAAATATAGATAATACCAATTAAAATCTCCATGAACAGGTTAAACATTACGTCAAACACAGCTAAAGAAATTAATAAATATCAATATATAACTAAGGATAATACCTAGAATGCAGCAAGAGAAATAGAGATTAAAATTTTAAATAAAGATTAAAAGATACAATAATATAATAATAAATAAATAATATAAGGTCTAATATCTAGCCAAATAGGAGACACAGAAGGAGAAAATAGAAAAAATGGAGGACGCTCCTGGAAGCAGCAATGAAGAAGAATTTTCCAGAGTTTATGGAAAATATCTGTCCCCTAGTTCAGGAAACTTTAATAAATCCCAAGCAGAATAAATACAAGTAAATCCACATAACATGATTATAGTGAAACCACAGGAGATCTAAAAGCAGCCAAAGAGAAAAGATAATTTACTTAAAAGGGGTAACAGTTAGACTGACAGCTGACTTAATAACAGCAATGGAAGAAGACAGCGGAAAAAACTGACTTTAATGTGCTGAAAGATAATTAACTGTCAAAACTAGATTTCTATATGTAATAGCCTAAAGGTTATATTTCTGGATGAAGAAAACTGAACACAAAATGAAAGAGCAGAATGAAAATAGCAATAAGGGGCAAAGGAGTTGAAAGCACGTAAGTGAAGCTAAATTCAGGCATGACAAAAATTAGATTGAATCTTATTGGTAATTACGTATGATTTGATCTGATCATAATGGCTAACTTTGAGGATGTTAAAAGTCAAATGAAATGGGCGTATACACTTGTCAAAACACACCCAATCGTACACTTAACATATGTGCAGTTTATTTTATGTAAATCATAGCCCTGAATTTGGTTTTTAAAATAAATGAAACTGAAATGCTACATAATAACAAATTAGATAGAGGGCACTGATTATATTTTAGGCATTCTAATATACTTACATTGTTAGGAGGACAGGGATAACGGTTAGCTCTGGACTGTACTAAAGCACGCATGCACGCTGAACCTATAAAGGTAATACTCAAAGAGTAGAAGGAGAATGTAAGTCCTGAGGGTAAGGGGTGGTGTGTTCTTCATCCTTCCTTGAGTGTGACTTTACAAAAGTAACACAGGCACAGAAATTGTGCAGCAGTACCCAGTTATGAGGTGTCAGGTGGATGATCTGGAAAGCTGTTATTAGAAGGTTATTTAAATGAAAACAAAAATTAAACAAAAAAACAGAGAGGCCATACAAACACTTGAGGATATGTCTACAGGTCAGAATGTGAGGGATATTTTTATAAGATAATGAAGTAGAAACTTCAAGTGATTCGCCATTCCTCAGAACACAGAAAATAACGAGATGCAATCGGGCTGGAATAGGGGAACGGGAGCAGATGTTGGTATAAAAGAAGTCAGAATTTGGAGAATGTATAGGAGCCTGTAGGCAAAGTGAGTTATAGATCACAGTTAATAGATAAATGACTACAAGACTTTGGGGAAGCATAGAACCTTTGTAAATTTCTAGGTCAGGCTCTTTATTTAACAGATGAATACACGGGGGTCTAGAGAGGCTAGTAATTCACGCTACAACATTTGTATTCCTGAACAATCAGTTGCTACCATATTCTTTCTTCCAAGAGTAATTACATTTTTCACACTAGAGGCAAAGATTTATGTAGCACCTTGAAAAATACCTTCAAAAAAATGTGCTATTCAGGACAATTATTTCAGTTAAGGTAGTTAATTGGGTACTTAAAGTAGTTAGTGTATTTGCATGCTTAATTAACTATAATTTATTTAAAAGTACTCTAATATCAAATTACTGTGAGATGCGTTTGAGGCTTAAATTATTCTTTTAAAAAGTTTTATTTTTATTCATTTCTTTTGCATTACAAAGTAATACTAAAATTTTATTCCATTAAAGGAAAATCATCAAGTGGAGCTAAAAATATAAAATGAAAAAAACGAGTAGGGCTAAATGTTGAAACTAAATAAAAACAGTTCATTAAGCACCCATTCAAGCATTACAAGAAAAACAGTTTAATCTAAACAAGGATAATTTTCAAATAAAATACAATAATAGTAGCAGTGTGGTATGGTAGAAAGTGTTGCAAACTAAGTTAGGCTACCTGGATTTTAACACAACTTTATCACTGACAAAGTTCTCAATGTGTCTAGATCTCAGTATTCCCACCTGAAAAATAGGTTTTTGTGGTTACCTTCAAACTCTAAAATTCTGAGATTCTAATGGACTACAGACGCTCCTTCACTTATGATGGGATTGCCTTCCCATAAACACATTGTGAATTGAAAATATCCTAAATCGAAAATGCATTTAATACTCCTAATCTACCGAACATCATAGTTTATCCTAGCCTACCTTAAATGTGCTCAGAACACTTACATTAGGCTACAAGTGGGCAAAATCATCTAACATAAAGCCTATTTTATAATAAAGTATTGAATATCTCATGTAATTGTTGAATACACTACACTGTAGGGTACAGTATCATTGTTTACTTTTGTGAGTGGGAGCTGTGGCTCACTGCCGCTGCCTGGCATCACAAGAGAATGTTGTACTTCATGTCATTAGCCCTGGAAAAAAATCAAGATTCAAAATTCGAAATCACCTTTCACACCATCATAAAATCTAAAAATCCTAAAGCCAACCATTGTAAATCAGGGAAAGTGTAGTTCGATTAAGTGAAAACACTATCCTTGGGGCCAGTTTTATCGCCTGACAGATCTGGATCTTTATTCAATCAATTCAAATGGCCTGTGTATCCACCCTTCCTTTATGGTAGCATATGCTTGTTGCTATTTTAATAAATGCCTAAATGTTCTCTGTGGAGCTAGGGAAAACACCTGGAGGTTGTACGCAACTGCAATTGACATATGTAATGTATTCACTCTACTGGGTTGGGGAGGTAGGACAAGCTAAATCCTCATTACCTTCCTGTTTAAAAAACAAATCCTATGAGGAAGTGCCCTATACATAGTTATCAAATGTTCCATGCTCAGATACTTAATATTTCTGGAATCTGGCCCCTCTCCCCATTCTTATTGCCTGTGCCTTAAGTCTGGCCCTGTCAGTTCTTACCCAAAGGCAACAGCCTCCTAGTTAGTCTTGCCCTCCTCCCTGCCCTCTCTGCCTACCTCTCTCCCTCAAGGCTATCAGAAGGGACATAAGCGTATGTAAATGAGAGTGTGTAAAATCTTTCAATGGCTGCTCAGTGCTTTGTACTAAAGGCCAAAATCCTCAGAGTGGCATCTAAGATCGTTAAAGATCGGATTCGTGCCTATTTCTCCAGAGTCATTTCTTATTCCCACGTCGACAAGTCAGTTCTCTATCCATTCCAATCTGTTTGTTGCCAGAACCACTGAACTTGCATTCACTGCTCTCTCTGCCTGCATGCCGGTCCCTGTCCTTTCCACTGAGAGTAGTCCTTTTCCACTTGGCTTACTCCTAGCCTTCCCTAATTCCATCCCTGCCATTTATTTAGGTAAGATGCTCAGAGCACTGTGTGGATAATTGTTGGAACTTATCACACTGTACTGTAATCATTTACTTTTTACCATTGGACTGTAAACTCTTTGAAGACAAGAACAACGTCTTATTCATCTGTATTCCCTGTGCCTACAATTATACAAGTTTTTCTGCAAGTAGATGGTCTATAAATAATATTTTGTAATTGAATAATTATCTACTTCAGTAGTTTGTCACAAGATGATCCCTCAAGCACAAAACCGTTCATGAAAAATTCTAAAACATTCAGACTTAAATCTGTATACCTTTGCTGCAACTTTGAAAATTTCAAATTCTATATGTATGAATAATGGGTTAGAGAAATTTTAAAAGAGAAATCTGAGTAAGAGAAGTAAAAAGAAAATCTAACATTTGAATGAAGAACATATTTTTTGAAATAGAGCTTTTCATGGAAACTAAGTACATAACCTGATAACTATTTCTGGTGGTGAATGAAAATTAATTTGTTGGTAACTATTAAATTAATGTATAGCCTTTACTAACAGGACTATATGTTTCATTTTATTGTAAAATAAAGGACAGGATGTCTCCAAAATATTGTTTAAAGAAAAAAAGCTAGTTGTGAATAGCAGGTAGAGAAGAGTGCCTGTGATTTTAAGATCAAAATCAAGATTAGATATGATTTGACATCAATTGTTCTGTTCATTACTTTTGTGGACACCAAGTTACAAGGCTTAATGACCACAGTCTTTCCAGAAATGTTAGTTATTAACTCAGTAACACAACTACAATTTAGTGAGCATTTAGTATGCGCCCAACTTTAGTCTAAATATCTTGTGCACATGCTCATTTATTTCTCATGACATCCTATAGGGCAAGTAAAATTATTATCTCTAGTTTACATATGAAGAAACTGAGGCACAAATGGTTAAGTAAGTGCTAAAAGTTGTATAACTATTAAGTGGCAGAGACAACAATAGTCTCGATACAGTCTGGCTTCAGATACAGCGCGCGCTACCAATTTCTTCTTAAATTTTAACAGGTAAGGAGTATGGAGAATATCTACCTCATTAAGCTGTTTCAAGAATTATGTTAATTGCATTATTGACTCTCATTCTTCAGCCCTTCCATTCTTCATGTCCTTTACCATGAGACTTTTCTGTTCCTTCCTCCAAACAGGTAAATTATTTCCCTACTCCTTGACTTAGGTTGGGCCACGTGACTGACTTTGGCATAGAATTGAGCGAAAGTGATGGTGACAGGTGGTGTGCTTTTTCTCTGCCATCACCATGGAAGGTACATGCCCAGATTAGAGTAGGCCCCAGTCCCAGAAGGAAGATATCAGAAACATGATGCAGATTTCCCCACATGCAACCAGCCTGGATTAGCCAACTCCAGCCAATACTCAGGTGAATGAGGTAAATAAATGCCTATTTTTATATGCCTCTGAGATGTTTCATTGTATATTGCACAGCCGCATAGAACACAGTACCTATAAAAGTACATAGGCCAATGGCAGAAGTGTGCATACTTTCCATAGATATTAGATATTATACTCTTCTGTCTCTTTGTCTTTATATTTCTGTTTTATACAAATTATTCCACAAGGACACACAATTCATAATTTTTCTTTTTAATTATGAAGTGAGAGTACATAGGTACTGTATAACATTTTTTCACTAGACTATAAACTTGAGGAAGGAAATGTGGATTTTTCATCTTTTTATTCTCAGCTCTTCAAAGAATGCCCAAAGGAGGGGCTCAATAAATATCTGATGGAAGGATTCTTTTTTTCTCATTCTCGAGTCAAATTTTTCCAGGGCTAAGCTACTATTTGGTAGCAAGATAGGGCAAACACTTTAGAACCTCTTTAGGCACATACTGCATCACTACCCATAGTTTCTACAGGAGAATCTATTGTGTTAAATCTATTACAATGAATATAGTTTATTCCTTCAGTTATTAAATCCCCAGAGAAAACCAACTTCAGGGTTCCAATTTGTTACTGAAATGGTAAGTTGTTGCAAAGAACTAAAAAACACCATTTAGCATGAGTCCATCATGCTGTCACCAGTTACAAGGAAAACAAACATGTCTCTTAGCCTGCTCACAAGGTTAAGAATCTCAAACTATCCCACACACCATATCTGACACAAATAAACTTCTGTACTGTATCTACTAGGCTGTACCTACTATGATTCTATCAAGTAGAAATTCTACAAGTAGTAGCTGGAAGTGACATACTCCCTGCTTCACCATCTATATTTAGAGTCACCAGAGGAAATGCTGTGCCAGGCCCTTCAATGTCCTGGAGGCCCCGTCCTACCCAGGCCCTGGCTATCCTAGCACTCCCTGAGCCTTTTATTTGCACATCTAGCTTCCAGCCCCAAGACCCACACTCATCTCTACCAGTTTGGGCCTGCCCTGGCCCTCTGGTTCTCTGTAACTAGTGAATACCACTGAATACCTGTAATTTAGTAAAGGAAAAGGGTAAAACTTCCTATTTCCTCTCCTTTAGCATTTCCAGCTTTTTATTCTTTTCTGTCTCATTTTTTTTTCTTGCAGACAAAGAGATATTAAATAAAATGCCTTTCACTGTTAGTGGAAGCCAACAGCAAACACTGTAGCATTCTTTCTAATGATGGTTCTCAGTTCAAATATTTAATTATCCCCTTTCACCCTCATACATGCACACTACAGGCCAATGAATCTCTACAACTACCTGTGTTACAGAAGTGATGCCAGCTGCCCTGGCAGAAGGACAAGAAAGAAAGTGGATACTGTTTCAGGAACCTTTATTTCCTTCCCTAAACCTGTTAAAGTGTTATGTATAAGACTTTAAAAACTTTGTAAGACTTACTTATTTTACATGTTTATTGCTGGTCTTTGTGGCCTTCTCTTAAGTTGAAGTTTTGTATTATAAGGTGAATCACATGGAGAGTGAAGTTTTTAGAGTTGCTGCTATGCAATGAAGTGTGTAAAATCACCCAGAAATTAGTGTTATTCAAAGTTCTTCCAAATGTTAATATTTTCATCACTCTACTCAATTGTTTGATAAAAAGGTCATATTTGACAGATAAATAATCAGCATCATGTAATGTATTTATTTTAAATGATTTAAGAAGAAAGTATTAAAGATCCATTTCTTTTTGGATCACTGTTTTTTGCTGTTTCCCTCCTTCTCAACTTTAAGGTATGTTCAATTCTGTATTATTGCTTATATAATTTGCATTTGTAAAGTACTTGAATATTTTAAAAGTAAATATAAAGGAACTATCAATGGGAATTTTTAAAGATGTTAAAAAATATTTTCTCCTAGGCAAACAATGTAAACATCTAGTTTTCTTTAAGAATTTCAATAGGCATCCATAATTAAGGGTATTTCCTGATTTCTATCCTAAAGGAGAGTGTCTTTTCCGTGAGAAGAACAACTTGTGGGATTGAACTGCCTGATGTCAAATAAGAATTACAGTAGAATTGGTCATATAAAAATAGTTCCCTACAAATACTAATGTAAGAAATACAAAATACCTCCTCAAACTTTAAAGTGAATCATTTGTTGGGTGTGTGGTTTACGTGTAAGGAGATAAATGCAACTTATGGTTCTTCAGAATGAAAAAGTTGACTCAAGCCATGTTTTTATTTGTTGAGAAATATACTGTATCTACACTATGGTATACATTCTAACCGAGTTATTTACATGTTTGTTGAGTACTTGTCACAGCAATAATCAGCAAGTTATATCCATTAAACAAAGGAAAGTCATTCAACTTTTCAGTCAGCCCAGCCATCAGGAGAGAGTGTGGGAGGGAAAATTCTAAAAAGGCTCCCAGAATTCCTGCACCCTTTTATAACACACGCTATGTAATTCCCTCCTCTTGAGGGCGGGGCACTATTTCCCTATTGACTTCTATCTAGATGATCTGTACCTTGCTGAAAGTGGAGTATTTATGCATCTACTAATTATTGTATTGCAGTCTATCTCACCCTTCTGATCTGTTAATATTTACTTTATATGTCTAGGTGCTCCAATGTTGGATGCATATATATTTTAAATTTTTATATCCTCTTGATAAATTGACCCCTTTATCATAATTACCTTCTTTGTCTCTTTATGCAGTTTTTTTCCTCCCTGCAGCCTGCACCTCCCTCCCTGTCTACATGCCACTCTCTGCCCCTCTCCAAGCTTGCTGACTCTTTATATAGTTTTTCACTTGAAGTCTATTTTGTCTGATATAAGTATAGCCACAGTTGCTACTTGCTCTCTTTTGATTACCATTTTCCTGGAATATCTTTTCCAACCCTCTGTCTCAGTCTATGTGGGCCATTAAGGCTAAAGTAAGTCTCTTTTATCCATTCAGCCAGCCACTCTGTGTCTTTCGATTGAAGAATTTAATCCACTTACATTTAACACATTGACTGCCACAGTAGAAAAAAAATGTTTTCCTTGGGGCCACAGTGTTTTATTATGAACATAGAATAAAAACTTTGGAAATAAAACAATCCTTTCTAATTTAATGAAAAATTTGTTATTTTTTATTGTTTTCTGTGTGTGAGTCATAGGCAACTTGAAAAATCATTCTCACGGCTCCCAAGGTGAAGAAACGTGTGAGTTACATATGCTTCACAAGGCCCTGGGCTCAAAACTAGTGTGACTTAAATACAACTCACATGGCAGTTAATGTGTTAAAGTAACTTGATAGGTAAGGACTTGCTACCGGCATTATGTTAATTTTTTACTGAATGTTTTGTAGTTCTTTTGTTCTTCCCTTTCAATTTTGCTGTCTTTCTTTATAATTTGTTATATTTTTGTAATATTATGCTTTGATTCTTTTATCTTTTGTGCATTTACTAGATGATTTTTTTTGTGGTGACCATAAGCCTCACATAAAACATCTTATAGTTATAATGTCCCAGTTTAAGCTGATATCACCTTAACTTCAATCACATACACTCTACAATTTTATTTCTCCCCCCACCACATTTTATGCTATTGATGTCATAATTTACATCTATTGATATTGTGTATCTATTAACCAATTGTTTATAGCTATAGTTGTTTTAATACATTTGTCTAACTCATTTACTATAATTAAGAGTGATTTACATACCACCTTTACCATGTTAGGGTATTTTAAATTTGACTATACATTTACTTTTACCAGTGAGTTTTATATTTTCATATGTTTTCATGCTGTTATTTATCATCCTTTTGTTACAACTCCCTTTAGCATTCTTTGGAAGGCTGGTCTCATGGTGACAAACTTCTTCAGCTTTTTTTTTGTTGGAATTTCTTTATTTCTCCTCCATTTGAGAAGAACAGATTTGCAGAGTATAGTATTCTTGGTTGGCAATTTTTTCTTTTACCACTTTAACTATGTCATGCTACTCCCTTCTGGCTTGTAAGATTTCTATTGAGAAGTCCACTGATAGTCTTATGAGAGATCCCTTATATGTGACAAGTTTCTTCTTTCTTGCTTTTTTGATTTTGAAAGACAATTTGATTATAATGTGTCTCAGAATATTCCTTTTGAATTGACATTGCTTAGGGTCTTTTGAGCTTCCAGAATCTGTATTTCCATATCCCTCCCAAGATTTGCCAAGTTTTCAGACAGTAGTTTTTAAAGTAAGCTTTATACTCCTTTGTCTCTCTCTTCTCATTCAAGTGTTCCCCAAATTTGTATAATTTTATGTTTAATAGTATAGATCTCTTATGCTTTCTTTATTCTTTTTCAATCTTTTTCTTTCTGTTTCTCTACTTGGCTAATTTTAAGCGACCTGACTTCAAATTCACTAATTCTTTCTTCTGCATGATTGAGTCTGCTTTTGAAACTCTATTAAACTTTTCAGTATGTCATTGAATTCTTTGGTTTCAGGATTTCTGTTTGATTCTTTTTTGTGGTTTCTATTTCTTTATTAAACTTTTCAGTTTGTTCATGCATTGTTTTTCTAATTTTATTTAATTGCCTATCTGTATTTTTTTGTATCTCATTGAGCTTCTTTAAGATGATTGTTTTAAATTCTTTTTCAGACCATTTGTATATCTTCCTTTCTTTGGGGTCTGCTGTTGGAGTGTTAGGAATTTCTTATGGTGGTGTCATGTTTGCCTGATTCTTTGTTATCCATGTAGCCTTACATTGGTGTCTGTGCATGTTAAAGAGCAAACCCCTCTTTTAATCTTACAGACTGGTTTCAACAAGTTTAAGTCTTTTCCTATTAGGTCTCCCTGGGCTGATGGGATTGCCTCTGGAATCGTAGTTAAGTGGGGTTAAATCCATATCACCTGGCTGATGCTGGGTACACAGTGGAGACCACAGTTGACAGGCCTGTTCCCAGAGACTGTAATGGGTGTGAATCTAATGGGTAACTGGAACCCTAGGTGGACTGGTCTGTCTTCAGGACCTTGATCTGTGGGACTGATGCTGGCATAAGGGCCCATTTCAGGGTTCACAGATGATGAGACTTTTTATCAGGTGTGTTGATGAGTGTGGCTTCATTTGGGTTTCTGGGAGTGCTCCTGTTGGATCACTGGGTAGGTCCCTGCTCTGGCTCATGGCTTAGATGGGCTGGAACTGAATCCCAAGGCTACTACAAGGAGGCTTTTGTCTGTGGATGGATGCAGAATTCTTGTTTTTGTGGGGGGATAGGAGCTGGTAACCTCCTATTGCACTGTTTGCTGAAGTCATCTCTCACAGATTTCTAAACCTGTATCTCCCAAACTCTATTTCTGAAATCTGGTACATTTCCAAGTGTCTAATAAACCCCAAACTAGATATGTTATCACTTTCCCTTTTCTCTTCCTGTGTTATCTATCTCTGTAAACTGCCTCCCTCCCCACCCCTGACCCCATATCAAGGCAGACATGTAGAAGCCATCCCAGACTCATTAGCTATCAGAGAAATGCAAACTAAAACTCTCAAGCTGTAAAAATGCTGACTAGAATGGCTAATTATGCCACTGTGAAGAGAATGTTGAACAACTTGAACCCTTATATACTGCCGGTGGGACTGTAAGATGGTATAACCACTTTGGAAAATTGTTTGGCAGTTTCTTACAAAGATAAGCACACATTTTCTCTATTACCCAACAATTGCACTTCTAGATATTTATCCAGATGAAATGAAAACATAGATATACAAATAAACTTCTATAAGAATGTTCAAGCAGCTTTATTCCTAATAGCCAAACTTAGAAATAACTCACATGTCCATCAATAGAAGCATAGATTTAAAAAAATAAACTTATATTATAGTCCCATAATAAAATACTACTCAGCAATAAAAATGAACAAAATACAGATACACAAAACAACATAGATAACTCTCAAAAACATTATGTTGAGCAAAGAAAGCTAGATACAAAACACTGTATACCATAATGATTCCACTTATATAAGGTACAAGAATAGACAAAAATTATCTATAATAATAAAAATCAGAAAAATATTTACCTCTTGAGAGTGAGGAATTTATTGGAAAGGGGGACACTTTCTGAGTTGATGGAAATGTTCTACATCTTCTTAGGGGTGTGGGTTAAATGGGTATAGGCACTTATCAAAACTCATGGAAATATTCACTGAAGATATTTACATTTCACTGGATGAGGATTTTACCTCAAAAAAGTTATATTTACAATTAATGGCAGAAATTATTTTCCTTGTTCTTGCTAAATATACAATAATAGTGAAAAAGAAATAGTAAACTGTTCTTCGTATTTTATTCATAAGGCAATTTTTTCCCATCTAGGAGATCATCATCTTGAATACACTAAGAACTTACAAATTCTATTTACATGTTTTGAATCATGCACTTTATTCTCACTTCTTTAGGACAGATAATATTTACCAACCTAGAGTCATTTTTCTTCTTTGTCCTTGAAAGCTTCTATTTTTAACTTCTGGTTTCTAAGCTCACCAGGGTCCATTAAAGACAGATTGAAGAAGCAGAAAAGTATAAAGTACCGGTATAGGAAAGAAAATATAAAGCACTGACAGTCTATTATTTTTTCCTTGGAACTAATACTGCTTTCAATAGCACCAGATGTCAAACAATCTAACAGCCATCAAACATGCAATTCTGAACTCTTAGAAATAAGAAATACCAAACATGGGATTGACTAATTGCAGTGGCAGCACCTCAGGACATAAATATCTCTCAGTAGAACCCTAAACAAGGCTGGTTTCTCATGTATCCCCTCGAGATAAACAAGGATTCAGCTGCAGTGAAATGATGGTCAGAGTTAATGAAGAGTTGTCAGTGCCAGAAAATGTTGCATTTGAGTTTGCAGTTGACTAAATCTGGGCATAATTGCAAGCCAATCTGTATGAAAGCCAACAACAAACATAAAATACCTGGTAATTAGCGATGGCCAATTCAACTTGGATCACACCCCAAACCTTGTCACCACTTGTCATTCATTTGAAAAACAATTAAAACTGTAAAATATGCTTTATTACTGCCTATGTTTGCTCATTCCATGCACCACCACCTCTCTTTATCCATTACAATTTCTTCTAAAGCATTGCATATCATTACTAAAAGGAAACTTATTTTCTTGCTCCAAATAACTGAAGTCAGAAGTTTATATGTTTTAAATTCCTAGACAAAAACATTTCCCCTCACCTTGACAGGTGCTTACTTATATAATAAGCAATGAAAGGAAGTAGCACATATAAGGGCTGTCCAGAAAGTATCCAGCCATTGTTAATATAATCAGAACAGATACATGGCTGGATACTTTCCATACAGCCCTCATATTTTGAATCCAATAATATAATGTAATTCTGGGACACCACAGAAGAACCACTCTTGAGGTCAGCTCAAAATGCATGAGAATATTGTTTGAAAGCTTCTCAAAGCATCTCAGAGATATGGATCCTCCTGCACATGAGCTATATTATGTCATATTGACTAAAACATTAACATTTCTCCGGGAAAACATATGAATTTTTGGATAAATACTTGAAATTTTCTCTTGTAAGTTCAGGTCAGGATTTGTTACAAAAATAGTTTGCCACAGACTTTCAATAAAACTTTTCACTTTTCAGAGCTTTTTGGATTTGGGATTTACAAAAAACCTAGACTAGGTATTTGTGTTTGGCTTTCATACAGATTGGCTTGCACCATTAACTCCTCATTAACTCTGATCATCATTTTCTTGCAGCAGAATCCTGATATATCCAGAGGCAGTATGTGGAAAAACTAGCCTTTTTTCAGTTTCTACTAAAAGCTGTGGACTTTCATTTCTGTGTTCTGATGAAATACAGGAAACCCATTAAAATTCAACATAGCACTGATCAAGAAACCCCGTATACAGAAGTTTCCAAATGTATTTAGATGACAATATATTTCAGCATGACAAAGTTCTATGGATTCTTACCCTCTTCTACTTGCTACTGTTCTCTCAACCACCCATCATTTAAAAAAAGAAAGAGAGAGAGAGAGAGAGAGGGAGGGAGGGAAGAAGGGAGGGAGGGAGGAAAGTTTTACCCAAATGAATGAAAGGATGGATTGTTATCCCTGAGGAGCCGGAGTGGCTATACTTAACTTCTGATGCATTCACTCCTGAAAATTGTATTGAGCACTTTATATGTGACAGAAACTGCTAGCCCATAGAGATACTACTGCAAACAAGGCAAACAAATACCTTGTCCCCACAAAATTTACCTTCTTGGGAGGTTAATCAGTAGAGATTAATGAATGCAAAATAAACAGCAAGTAGATAATTACAAAGAGTGTAAAGAGTGGTAAGTATGAAGGACATAAAAAGGTTCCTGATAGAATGGAGAATGACTGGATGGGGTGCACTTTAGATAAGCTGGACAAATGTGAAGGATAAAAGAGGAGCAACAGTGTACTAAGCCAGGAGTCAAGCTTTCCAATGAGAGGGAATTGCAAGTACAAAGACTAAAGTATTGCAACAGAGGGAATAACCTGAAAAAATTGGCAAAAATATTTTCTATCTCTTTAAAACTTCCCCCACTCTTTTTGGGAACTGCAGCCTGTCCTGCATCCCTGAGGCAGATTAAGTCTTCTGTTACAAGAGATAACTTAGCCATCCCAGGCCAGCACCAGCCCCCAAGTGGGCCCAGGTGGGGCTTTGTTTTTGGCAGAGATGGGATGATTAGACTGTTAACCACAATAGCCAAGAACTGAGGGCCCTCCCTTTAAAAGCTCTGTATTTCTGCAAATGTTCAGAAAATTTGGATTTTGAGACAAGGAGGTCTGCCATTTTTCTTCCTTTGCCGGCAAAGTGATAAACTTCTCTTTCCTTCTCCTCAAACCACTTGTTCATATTCTTCTGATGCAGCCTCAAGGACAAGTACCGAGCTTTTGGTAACAGTATGAAAGAGTTTGATGGATTTAAAGGACAGAAAGGATGGCTGTGCACTTAACAGTATTGAGTCAGGGGGACAGAACTACAAGATGTAACCAACAAGGTAAGCAGGAGTCAGATCATGGCCTCATAGACAATGTATTTTACTCTAGGTAAAATAGGAAGCCAGTAAAATGGTTTAAGCAGGAGACTTCTGTAAGTCTATATACAATTTTAATCACTCTGATTTTTGCATGGATATTGGATTACTAGAAGTCATGAAGAATAAAAGGAAGAAAACATGTTAGAAAACTGTTGTGATAGTTTTGGTGAAAGATAATGGTGTTTTAGGGTAGAGTGGAATGGTCTGGTGCTGACGCAGAGAGCAGAGAAATGGCAGGATTTGTTTATAGATAGATCTGGGTGGTAAGGAAAAGAGAAGAATCAGTAGATTCAGGGTTTAGGATAAGCCATTCAGTGGGGCAATCTTGTCTGGAGACAAAAACTTTCAAGCCATGAGCATATAGATAGCATGAGAAGCCTGAGGGAAGAATAGAAGTTCTCTACCACTGGCTTTTAATGTTTGACAGAACTCATACAGGTTTCTTTGGAACTTAGACATGTAGATCAAAGCAAGAAAGCAGAAAGAAATACTGTCAACTAAAATAAAATCTTAAGCTTCCCCCCCACACCGCCAGCTGAATGAATGGACCCCCTTTTGGCCAAGGGGATACCCTAAAACTGAGTTACTGGCCATGAGAAGGGAGGTCAGATATGCCTTATCACACCCCTCCCCTTGTAGATATCCTTTGTAACTCAGTAACAGGCCTGAGGTTATGCAAGACAAACCAGCAGTTCCTCAATTTACATAACAAATCACTGAGTCTGGGAATATGTCTGGTGGCTTGTCTCTGCTTAACAGATTTCCTTATCTTAACTTAAAACATTCAAGCCTTCAGACAAAGCTTCATTTCTTTAACAATTACAAATCAAACAGCTTTAAACCCACCTATAACCTATAAGCCCCCACTTTGAGATGTCCCACCTTTTCGAACCAAACTAATGTACACTTTCCATGTATTGATTTATGACTTTACATGTAATTCCTCTCTCCCTGAAATGTATAAAACCAAACTATAACCCAACCACAGTGAGTCCACTTGCTCAAGGCTTCTTGGGCATGGCTCCAGGCCATGGTCCTCAAAGTTGGCTCAGAATAAACCTCTTTAAATTATTTTACAGAGTTTGGCTTCTTTTCCATTGACAATACAAAGCACAAAGGATATTCTTAAGTAGCTTCTTTTGCATAGATGGTCACAAGTCTTTAGACCCATTTGAACTGTTTTAAGCTGACTTTAGTTAATGATAATACTAAAGTCCCCAATTAATGGTAAGTACTGTGCATACTTAACCTGTATTGTATGTAAATATACAATGATGCAGAGAGAGAGAGAGAGAGAGAGAGAGAGAGAGAGAGAGAGAGCGCTCTGCATCACTTGCCATAAAAAAATTGAAGGCTCCACAAATAGGCAGGCAGTGGAGATCTTACTCTCCAAAGAACTCTTGCCACCACCGAGGAGTGAGTGCCTGGACTAGGAATGAGAGCCCTGTTTAGGTAACGTCTAATAAACTCATCTAACTCAGCAAGCTGGATTTGCCTAGGTCATTTATTTGGTCTCAGCACTATTTCAGTTTAGAAGGCATTTTCTCTATACCACCCTGGGATTTTCCCAAAACAAAGCCAGCCATAGGACAGAATGAGAAGACAGAGAGAGAGATAATAAAGAGAAAAGAGCCTAGGAAAATGCCCACAGGATCTATGACACTTAATGTTCCACTTAAGAAATGAGCTAGCACAGAGACTAAGAAAGAAGGTACAAGAGAGAGAGGAAAAAACACAAGAGAGAGCAAATTTTATCACAAATGCCAGGAGAGAAAAAGCACCTCACAAAAAGGGGAATGGAAAGTTATGAAATGGGCCAAAGAGTGTCCATTAGATTTGACAATGTTATAAATTAGTCTATTCCATTTAACAAATCAATTATAATCAACATTGCATAAATACTGCCACTAGATCCAGAATTTCTGTAAAACCTCTCTCTCCCCCTCTCTCTTCTCCGTATGTAAGTCTTTAGAGCACTGGCGATGTGAACACCAGCAATGCCAATTTCTATCTGAACAAGAGGAGGATGTCTGTGAGTGAATGGACATCTATCTCGACTTTTACCCCCCAATATCACACACCCTTATTGGGGGAAAACAAAGTGACCCGACCGGGCTCTGACCCAGGGCTTAAAGTGGACCAAGGTGGGACCCACAGAATGCAGAGCAGGAGAAGGACATCTTGAGGCTACAGAGGCAAACAACCCAAGCATACAAGAAACCATACATGAAAGCTGGCTGGGAAGAGAGAAAGAAAGGGGCACCAAACCAGGACAGGAGAAGGCAGTGATCAAATCAAATAGCTGAGCCAGAGAGACTGGCTGGAGTGAAGACATGAGCAATTTATGAGGTTCAAATCCATCTCTCCTTGAAGAAGCAGAACCTTTGCCTACCTTCAGGGTTGAGTATATGTATGTAGACAGGAACACCACAGCCATGGTACCGCCCACTTGATGTTCCCCACCCCTTGTTCAGCCCAAACTCACCATAACTCTAGCCTTTCTTTCTCCTTCCCCAGGCCCCAAATGAAGGAACTTGAAAAGCCTAGGCAAAATGGCCACACCCGCCCCTCGGTCCACCAAGGTGCTACCTGTGTGTGAGGTGCCTGGTATCTGTTCTCAGATCCCTGTCAAGTTGGAGGCATGTTCAGCATGAAAACCATAAGCAAAATCATGGTTCTAAGATGGCCACCCATTTTTCTGTCAGAAATTGATAGAAAAACACCCTGCAGATTTGTTTTTTTTTCCTAAACCAACTCTGAGACTGAAAGAAAAGCTCAATATTATAAAGATAACTTAACAAAAAAGATTTTAAGTTCCCAAATTTTCACATACATAAATCATATATTGGTTCTTCCAGTAGAGTTTATTGTCATAGGCTAGGAAAAATTTATAATACAGTAGAACCCAGCTCTTCAGCATAATCCAATATTACCCACTTATCAACCCATCCCCTGGCAGCCTCAACCTTGGGTCTCAAGAGCAGACAATCAGCATAAGGTAGTGCTGGTAACTCAGAACATTGTCTATTCTCAACAAATGCAAGTTTAAAAAGATGTGTAGCTGATTATGTAAATTCTATAATATAGTAGTCCCCCCTTATCCACAGGGGATATATTCCAAGACTCCCAGCAGGTGCTTGAAACCACAGATAGTACCAAACCCTATATATACTGGTTTTTCCTATACATACATACCTATGATAAAGTTTAATTTATAAATTAGATACAGTAAGAGATTAGCAATAACTAATAATAAAATAGAACAATTATAACAATATATTGTTCACAATTTCACAGACAGAAGATTTGTTCTTACCATAGATCTTAGCAACCTTGACATATAATTTTTTTCTCTCCTTATTTAGTTGAGAACTTTCACTTTTTCACATAAAAGAAGTACTTTACAACTTCTCTTTGGCAGATCCGATTTGCCAGCATCACTACTCTTGCACTTTGGGGCATTATTAAGTAAGGTAAGGGTGACTTGAATGCAATCTCTGTGATACCATGACTGTCAATCTGATAACCTGCATGGCTACAAGTGACTAACAGGCAGGTATCATAGACAGTGTGGATCCGCTGGACAAAGGCATAATTCACGACCCAGACGGGACTGAGTGGGATGGTATAAGATTTTCATCATGCTATTATGGATGATATGCAATTTAAAACTTATGAATTGTGTATTTCTGAAATTTTCCATTTAATATTTTTGGACCACAGTTAACTGTGGGTAACTGAAACCACAAATAAGAGAAACTACTGTACATACAATTTAATTCAGGTACATATGAATCATAGAAAACTAAATGTTTAATATAAAATTTATTGAGTTAGAGAGTTGTTTGTATATTAACATCCTGCTGTGCCCACACATATGTACCACACACATATGCAAGCATATTGCTTTCCAAAATGTTTTTTTTTTTTTACATTATATGCATAGAGTCATGGTTTCCCCAAGAGAAAATTAACACAAAGAGAAAAGAAAAATGAGGCAAACTAAATGACATTTTCTCTCAGAACATCCTTCTTCCTGCTTGTCAGTATTTCTTGATTTCTAGGCAGATTATCTAGTGTTCATTTTCCATGGGTACCCCAGTCTCTGAAGATTTTTTTTTAATGCCTAATCACCTCATGGGGGAGAAAAAAAGAGGGTGATTCTTGAAGGTTTTCTAGCCTGTGGAGCCAGCCTAATTTAAATAAAATTTGTATAAATATTACCATTCAAGTCTTTATGGTGAACTCTCTCTGTTATATTAGGAGTCATTAAAAATTCCATGGCTTCAAAGCTGATTTTGCTCTAAAGTGCACTAACCCTGTTCAAAGTGAAGACAAAACCATTAAGAACAGATGACCTAGGATGGGCTTCAGAAAGCTTGTTTCAATTTGGCTGAACACTGCCAGGACTCTGTGTAGCTTGATAAGAAAATTTATGATAAAATGAAGATAGACTCAAAGGCGCACTGTTATGAGATACCAGATGGACTCTGTGTTAACTCTTCGGAGGGCAGTGCACACAGCTTGGCAAGGTGAAATTGCTATAGAAGAAAAAAGAGCTACAGAAAATTGGGAGTGCCGTGTTCCTGGAAGAAAGAGACAAAGTGAATCTGGATGTCTTAGTAAGAAAGAAAGAGATAAATAAGGAGAGTCAAAGGAGCAGACCTTATTGGGCATTCTGTCAGGAAACGAAACAGGCCATCATGAGATGTGAAGTTACACAACAAAACTAGACACCATGTTCGGGAAAATAAGCCCCAAACAACCTGCGTTTGTTTTTCTAGAAAGGCTTTTGAAAAATTACATGTCATGACTTGAAAGAAGATCAGCTGTATTTTTAAGAAACTACAATGTGATCTTTAAAAATTTGTAAGTATCTTCTATAAAGAAAGCTCATAAAGAATATTTACCAATGTCTGCAGCATGGAAGAGTCAACAGATAATGTCAAATTTTAACATTTGTCTTATATTTTACTTGTTAATTGAATATGGTATTTGTACACCCTCAAAAGCATGCATAAGTAATATATTTGACAGTTTAGTAACATTTTTTATTATTATAACTTAGTAGTAGAAATAATAATATTAGCTACTCTTTATCATGTACTTGTTTCAATGCCTAGCTGTGTTAGCCATTATGCCAAATGATTTCTACATTATGTAATTTTACCTTAAAACTTCCCTGACACATGGATAAAATTAGTTCTATTTCAAATATTGTGGAAATTAGATACAGAAAATTTAAGAAGTTTGCTCAAAGTCACACAGCTGTCTAAATCTAAAGCCTACATTTAACCATTACATTATACTACCTCCCAATTGTCAAATATTTTGGGCACAATCAAGTTGCTTAAAATGTCAAAATGATATATTCTTTTAATCCAGGGTTTTCTATGATACAGGTCCAGTGTGATATTCTAATGCAAAGGTGTATATTCATACATGCACAGTATCTTTCACATTTAGTCCAACTTATTCAGTTTATTGGACACATAACATTTTGAAGGAACTATACTGAGATCTGCAGTGTATATAGTGAAGATGAGCAAAAGTCTCTGTTCTAAAAAAATGATAAAAATAACAATTTGTATCAGGTTTCTATATTGGAACTCTATCTGTATCTGTTTAGGCTAATGCAACAAAGACTAACAACCAGAAATAGGTGCCAAAGTGCCCACGACCCAAAGGCTGATGACAGAAGGAGAATAGACCTCATTTTGTAACCATCACTTAATAGTAAATTCAGGCAAGAAAGATGAGTGGATGCCAACACATTTAGGTGAAAGGCGGATGGGGAACAGAATTTTCCCACTGTCTAAAGTATAACCACCAGATTACTTATTAATTACAAAAGAAAAGATGACTACACAATGGAGAGATCTGGTAGATACCACCTTACCAAGTGATCTAGTAGAGCTTCCACAATAATGGGGCAAGTTGACATAATGTACCTCCTAGTGTGATGTCACAGAAGGTACACACAGTTATCTAGTAGGAGTCTTGACACAAAAGTTTACTTGGAGCTTCACATGAGAAAATAATATGGCAAATCCAGATAACTGGCCTTCAAATATCCAGACAACTTGCCTTCAAAAATGTTGATGTCTTAAAAGAAAAAAGAAGAACAGAGAGTGGGGAAGAATGGAAACTGTTCTATAGAGAGTAAAGATGATCAAAGGTATTGGACAACTAAATTCAAAGAGTGATTATTTTATTATAGTCTGAATTTTCTTTTAAAAGCATAGCAAAGAAGAACATTATTGGGTATTTAGAAATGCAAATTTAGTCTGCATATTATATAATAGTACTTACATCATTGTTAAATTTCTTGAAAGTGAAAATTGTTTTGAAGTTATATGGAAGAGCATTCTCATAGGTAGGAAATATATGTTAAGTATTTAGGACAAAGTATCATGTTGTCTGTAAACTACTCTCAAGCAGTTCAGCAAGATAAAAATCCAGATAGATGATAGATTACTTAATAAAGATTATATATCTGCATGGAAAGATTTGTATCTATAATATATATTATGTATGATACATTATATATAATACATACAGTATATAACTATTGAATATGTATTAGTATATGTAAAAATTTTATACTATATTATATGCTAAATAAATACACTAAAAATATATAAAGCATATAGCATGTACTATATAGTACACTATATAAAGATTATAGATTATATAAATATACAACTATTTAATAGAGCTTATATATAAGTTAAATATATCATATCTAAATATATATCTCTAAATAAGATTATATTTAAATCTAAATATATTTCATATTACATACAATATGAGATATTACATATAGATTACATAGAGATACTATATTGAGATTTATATATTAAGAGATTTATATAAGTAGAAATATAGAGAGTTTTTTAATATATCATATATAAGGGTGTGTGTGTGTGTGTATTTTGAAGAGATATAGCGATATTGGGCTGTTTCTTCCACTTCAAAAGGAAATTTCCTCCTACTCACCTTCAGCCAAATGAAGGAGCCTTAAAAGAGCCACTAGGACAGGTTGAAATGTATTTCAAAGTGTCTAACTCTTCCCTGGGAGACTCTAAAGGGGAGATGTAGGTAGAGCAGCATTGAGAATGTACTGACTTAACCACCAATGGTGCAAATGTTCATGGCTTTCTTGGACCAAATTTAGACCTCACAAAGACTTTCAAGAGGGAAAAAGAAGCCTTAACAGAGGGTGGACCTACTAGAATCTCAAAGTCCAGGACGGATGATTGTTCTAATGTGAAACTAGAGAAGGCATTGCCTGAGTCAAAATAAACAAAAAGACAATGTCCCTCTCCTCATAAGGCTTAGAGTCTAGAAGGGGAGATGGGCATTGTCTTAGTCCATTTGCTGCTGTGATAACAGGAGACTACAGACTGGGAAACTTATAAAGAAAATAAGTTTGTTTGGCTCATGGTTCTGGAGGCTGGAAATGGCACTGGCATCTGGTGAGGGTCATTGCATGGCAAAAGGGCAGAGGCAGAAATGAGCCCACAAGACGGAGAGAGGCACAAGAAACCAAACTCACTTTGAAACAAGCCACTCTCATGATAACTATCATGCTCTTGAGATAACAATATTAATTTATTCATGAGGGTCCCACCCACATGATCCAACCCCCTCTTATTGGGCCCCACCTCCCAACACTGTTGCATTGAAGATTAAGTTTCCAACACATGAACTTTGAGAAGGGGCACATTCAAACCAAAGCAGGCACTTATTATACAATTACACAACTAAAGATAAAAATCACAACTATAAATTTTGGTAGCACAGACAGAATCTATTTTATTATCCATTTCCCTCTCATAATACTCATCAAAATCAACAAGATAGAGAGGAGAAACTCTTTCTTAAATGGAAGAAAACTACCACAATCCTAAACTAAAATCCCTGGAACACACTAGTCATAGGCAGCAAAATCTGAGGAGAAATAAAAGGGCATGCTGATTACCAACGCATACCTCCATGAAGCTCAAAAGTATGGGTCAGTCCCAGAAGGTATATACAGTGGCTATTTCAGAGGTAGGGCTGTTCTTGTAGAGACCAGATTTGACATTATTGAAGAGCAAAGGAAGAGAAGCTGAAGGAAAACACACTGAAAGAACATATTATACATACAACCCTGCCTTCCAGTGGAGACAGGAGGGCAAGTGGAGTGACTAAGGGAGAGAGAGCAGGTTCTAAGTCGCCACCAAAAGCAGCTTAGATACACTGTAAACTACAAGGCTCTATTTGACCCACAACTAAAAATTAAAAAGAATTATGCCCTGAGTCAAAAGAAACAATAGATTTAATGAGGGATGTAAGAGACAACAAACCCAAGTCAAGACTACAAACAACTTCCAGCTTCCCCATCCTCTACCCACTGCTTTTTTCCAAAGAATAGTCATCTCCATTTAAAGATAAGTCAATAGTCATTTAGGAATATATGCAAGATCTGTGCATAAACATTTGGTGTTATGAACTGAATGTTTGTGTCCCCCCAAAATTCATATGTAGACATCCTAACCCCCATGTGAGGTAATTAGGTCATGAGAATGGAGTGTTCATGATTGACACTAGTGCCATTATAAAAGACATAAGCTCTCTCTCTCTCACTCCCCCCTCCCCCCATGTGAAGATACAATGAGAAGACAACCTCTATATACCAGCATGAGGATCTTCACCAAGGACCCTAATATGCTGGCACTCTGATCTCAGACTTCCAGCTTCCAGAATGAGAAATAAATGTTTGCTCTTCAAGCCACCCAGTCTATGATAGTTTGTATTAACAATAAAAACTGACTAAGACACATGGGGAATGTTAAGTTACTAAACTTAAAGCTATAAAAACATGGGCGCCCAGGCAGACAAAGCAAGTCATATAAGAAAAGCACACACACATACACACAAAAGTTGGGCAGTCTTCAGACTTTGTCATGGTAATACAATGACAAAAGAGTAGAACAAAGCCTACCAAATTCCTAGGAAAGTATGACCTGAGATTGTATACAGGGCCAGGCTGTTCAAGTGAAGCCAATATAAAGAGCATCTAAGAACCTATGAGTGCAACACTTTTGTACCATAGAGCACTCAAGTTTTACCTCCCATCACTGTTAAGACCCACTAAAATAAAAGGCTAGAAGAATAAAAGGCCAAAAAGCAAAATATGATAATAGAGAAGAGAAGAGAAAGTGCTGAGAGAAGAAACAGAGAGGGAAAACCATAGCCCAAGCTATGTAACATGAGCCCCTTCAGGAGGCTTTTAGGTTGAAAGGCTATAATTCTAAATGTCTTGAGATAATCTTCCTTCAATGTGGCACACTTGGATGGATATTTGACGAAAGGTGTTAGTTTGACTAAAATGTTTACATTTTAATTAAATATTTGAAGAAAATATAGTGAACCCTTTCTCAACAGGAATACTATACAGACATTAAAAAAAGAAATGGAAGACACTGGTATCGCACCAAGGCTTTCCTATTCCCTCTCAGATTCTGTCAGGCAGGTGGTCTTTCATTATTGTTAACATGTTACTCCAGAGAGTAGTTGAAGTCTTAGATTTAGTACTTTCTGATGCAAGGATCTCAGACTTGATAAATACACATTATGTGGCATATCAAAGAAAAATTGCACCAAGCAGAGTAAAAAGAGGAAAGGAAGATTTTATTCAAGACTATTGCAATAGGGGAGAGAAATTGAACTCAACTCCACTGAAACAAAAGGAGGGAGAGTTTTAAAGCCCCGGGTGAGTTGTGGAAAAGTACTGAAGGATGTCAGGGGGAGGACTGGTCAACGTGACTAGGCTGTCTTGTTTGTGAATTGGAGTTTATCGAAGTTTTAGGCTCCCACCTTCCCACAGAGACTGGGAGACAAGGGCACTATCTCCCTTGATAATCACAGGTCCCTGAGATAGAAACTCCTGAATTGTAGAAGCTTTACATCTCAAAGAAGGCACAGAAAGAATTTACAATAACAGATTTTTTTTTTTTAAGTAAATGCTCTAAGAAAAGAGAAGTCAGGAACCTAGAGTCAGGAAGAAACCTCTCTAAAGCTTAGTCAAGCTGAGGGGAATGTTAACGCTGTCTTTGTCAGTAATATGTCATAAAAGCTCACTAGTGGTGGCGCTGAAGACTCATAAGCAAGTCTGTCTCTGAGGATCTTGAAAACCAAGTTTAGGAAAAAACCTTTTTTCCAGGTTGATTTCTTCAGGCACATTAGTGATATAACTAGTGGCCAGAGACTAAAAGCCCCCACTCAGCACTTTCACTGACTGAGGCAAAGCTTTTACACTCTCTTTGGCTCAGTTAAAATGGAGATTAAAAACTGTTCCTTCCTACTTCAGAAAAATATTGTTAATAGGTAATATTTATAAAGCCTTTTCAGTTTTTTTAATGTAGAAAAAATAGCATTTAAGTACCAAGTATGATTCCTATAAATCACAGATGAAAATATTATCAGCAAGTTTACAAAGGGCCAAAGTAAATTAAATCTGAAGGAAAAAGAACCTCAACTATTCTTTTATGAAGACAAAATTTGTGCAAGAACTTCATTACAAGGAATTTCTTTGTGGTTGTAAATGAAGAATTGTGATAACTAAACATCATATAAATAACAATAGAAGAGCAGCATTTGTCCTAGAACATTCAAATCAGTTCTATAAAATGGAATTTTCTTTATTTCTGTAGTCTTGCTATAAATTTCCTATATTTTTAATTTTGAAAACAAGTTTACTAGATTTTTTCTTTTTTAAAAAAATATATGTAGTGCATTATAGATAATTTCAAAGTTGCAGAAAAGTCTAAAAAAATAAAATAAAATCCCAAGAGTCTTGCCATCTTGAAAAATAACCACCCATGGGTATATTTACTTATCTTTTTGTTCTGAAAATATTTCTCCCAGAGTTCTGATCATATGACATATGATTTTATATTGGTATGCTACAAACTGGTATGGATTGATTTTTATACAAAATTTGAAAATAGGAATTTTCAAGAATCTCACTTGACACATGAGAGCTGGTAATATTTTTATTATTTCCTTATAGGTTTTTTTCTCTAGGTCAGCGTTGTTTTTTGATATGTATAATGTTCCTCCCCACGCCCATTCTCCACCTACCCCCCCCACCTTTCATTACTTTAAGTTTTCTTCTTTCGATGGTCTGTCAAGTGAAACTGGAGGGCTTAAATTTCATGGAGTTCCTTTGTTAAGGGAGAGCCTATTTTTGGAACATGTGGTAGTACATGCAGCACATTTTACTGATTCTTTAAAGTATCATTATCTCAAGGACACTTACTGGGCTCAGATAAACTATCATATGGTGAGGAGCTTGACCTTAAGATTTTTATCTGTCATTGGCTTGTTTACTACTCTTTCCTAATTAAAAAGCATGACCCAGGGCATTCAGTATGTATTTAAAGATGTAGAGAGTCATTACACAAGGTCTCTGGCAATTAAAATGGCCTTTATGTTGTTCTGCACAACTTTTGTGTGAGGAAGAGAAACAGTTTGTTGAGTAATTCTCTCTACAGCGTATCATACTGGTAGCCTATATGGTGCCTTCAGGAGAACTAGAAAATGACATCCTTCCTGGGTGAATGAATTAAAAGGGGACATAGCCCTGTGGGCACAGACTTGGAATTCTGATCAAGAAAAGTCAAAAGTCACTCTTCTGTCTTTCTCCAGTCTGATAAAGCTCTCTGCTAGGGTGCTCCTTGTGAGAGGACCAAGGGCCAACTTTTAGGCCCTTCCCGATCTTTTAGTCACATTTATTCAGGCATAAACACTCAACTCTAGGTAGCAGCCCTTGTGTTAATTATACCTATATAAACATATAGATATTTATATATTTGTATTTATATACAGTTATCTATTTACATATTTATACATATATATTTACCTATAGTTAGAACCAAATTATTTTAGGTGATTTTCAAACAAATCAAGAGATTTCACCTTAAGTGTGGAATTGATCGTATGATTTAGTGCTTAAGGTATAACAAGACATTTTTCTGCTAAAGGAAAAGGTACAGAATCAAGAGAGGAATGATTTAGTAAAATATTATAGGCGTCAAATCTGAATCCAGACTAAAGAAGCAATCTGATAACTCTTAATGTGACCAGATGTCTTAATTTTGCATTGAGTATGGTATCCTCACCCTTTGTTATTGATTTGAGTAATTATTTTCAGTGGTCTTTAGTATATCAAAATGAGAATGTGGACAATATATCTTCTCTTCTGAATCTTTGCATACCTTATAGACTCTTGCTTTTGCCTTTACATGTAAAAGACAATTGCTGCAGGTTACACCCCCAATTTTATTTTTTTCAAATATCCTGTTTTGTCATGATGCATGTCATGCTGCAGAAAAGCAGTCTAAGGTCCATCTGATTTTTGTTACTTTGTAGACAATCATCATTTACTCAGACTCAATGAGGGCTTAAATTTTTTTTCTTAATCTTCCTAAAAACTTCTAGTGGAATAAGTTTAGATATGTATCTCTTCCCTTTGATTTTTATATCAGTTATGGGGATTTCTTTAAGTTTGCATTCTCAGACATTTTATTTGGTTCAGTAAAGTTTTTTAATTGTGTTCTTAAATATTGTTTTTATTCTAATTCTAATTCAGAAACACCTTTACTTTTAGAATATGTCTCTGTTCTGATATTCTGCTATTATTGTCTCTATCGTGTTGTTAATCTCTTTGTACTTTTCCTTTATATTCTTGGATAATTTCACTTTTATACACTGATTTTATTTCCAACAAGGTCATTCTACTATGTCTAACATAGGTTTTAATTCTGCTATTGCGTTATTTCTTTGCAGCCCTTCTTCCTTTGCTAACCATCTTACTTTTATCCTCATTTTGTTCAACTTTTCACGAAAATCTTTTTTCTCCTTCCTACACTACTAAAGAAGCAGAACAACATTTTTATTGTTGTTTTTCTAGTTCCAGTGTGAATTCTGAAAGTAGATCATTTTCAGTGGCATGTTCTTCTAAATTAACTATGTTAAGATGCTATTCCCATTCTCTTATTGTGCTGTTGTGATTGCTGTCGTTATTGCTGTTATAGGATTTTTTCATAGGATCAAGTTGCTATTCATTTGTTTGTTTGTTTTCTATGTACTTATCTGTATATGAAACAAACTCTGTCCAGACTCAACATTTGCCAGCAGTCAGGGTGGACAATTGACCATGCCTGTGCTCAAGACCAATTTAGGCACTTATGGAACATCCTTTCTCTGATCTAAAGTCAGAAGACAATTTGTGGGTCCAGATTCTTTTCCAATTCTCAATGTTGAGCAAGCATTCATCTATATATTTTTACTCTGCTAAGTATAATTTTCTCCATGCTTATTTTCTGATCTGTAAAACCCTGAAATTATGAAGTGTATGAAAACTCAAATCCCCAGCATACAATGCTACCAAGATTTTTATTATTTCAGCCCCTGCCTACAGCACTGTATTTGAGGTGGTTACAGCTGCCACAATGCTTATGGAATTATTAGTCTCCCCTACTTTGGATTCTGTTCATGAGCTGAAATTAGTCTCCAAATGGATGTAAGAAATTTGGAGTCATGGAACAGACAACAGTGCCCTGGTTTAAAGCAGCATCTCTTCTATTAACAGCAGTTTTCCCAGATTTTTGTTTGATCCAATCCTGGTCTATGAAGCTAGAAGCTATACTGAGAAAGGGAAAGGATATTCCTGGCTTCTATTAGGTAAGTGGGCTGTTCTCTTTGTTAGGCAAAGCCTGGGCATCCATCAGTTGTTTTTCTCTATCCAGTTTTATTGCTCTTATGGGTTAGTGGAAGTGGAGTGAAGCAATCAATTGCCTGTCAGGTTTTGTTTTTTGGATTGTTGTGAGTGTTGATCTTTTCTGAAAATTGGCATTTTATTCCTCTGCTTGTTCCTAATCACCAGTCTTATCATTGCTCCAGCTAAGCCTGCATCAAAAGCCTCAGTTAAGTGTCCTTACTGTTTCCAAGCCTTGCTGATGTTGTCTGAGATTCTCCTAAGGTCAAGTGATAATCTACTGACCAGAATCCCCCATGACAGAAGCCTGGGTTTGTCAGCAATTTCATAAATAAATAAGTGAGTCACCAAAGCTTACTTCTAGCCCTTTTTAAAACCTGAAATTCATATAAATATGAAGCTATATTAATAAATGTAGATAATTAGCACGGGGGGATGCTGTGTACATGCATATGCCCTCATGAACACACACCCCTACCCCCTCATGCATGAACATGCACATATTGTCATGTATGAACACAAACCTGTCCTTGCACACGAGCATGGTCTCACATATGAGCAAATCCATGCCTTCATGCATGAACATGTATATGCCTTCCCATATGAACACACTCATTTGTCATTAGGGGACCTAACCCCCTTTGAGCAGGCATTTCATACATGTATGACAGCACTTTCAGGAAAAAATGGGTGAAAGAATAAGATGGTTCAGTATAGTTTTACCACAACTGAAGACAACTCAACATAAGGCATATCAAAGGCAGACGTAAGGTATAAGCTATAACTGAGAGGAAAAGGAAAGAGATGATAAGAAATGGGTATGTGTGGTGAGGAGAATGGTGTGTAGGCACTTTACACGTATTCTTTGTTATCCCTGTAATAATTAGACAAGGAAGGTACTGGGGCTCAAATGAATTCAACTATTTATTCAGGAAATTTATCAGGTACCTACAATGTGCTAGACACTGAAATTGAGGCTCAGAAAGGTAGTTACTAGTAAATTATTCAGGGATATTTGTAACTGCCAAATCCAAATCTAACTATAGTGTCCATGTGTTTTATACTATCCCACACTAAAATGCAGGATTGATTTATTTTCATGTTATTTTTTCCTAGAACACTATTCTCACAGAAGCTTTTGTCTAGAAAAATCAAATAGAAATATCATATTATTTTACCTAATAAAATTCTGAGTTAGTTTTTAAAGGAAAATTTCCATATAGTTTTTCTACATTAGAAATATTAAGTGGAGCATATGTTCAAAACAGTAGCTTGGAAAAATGATATTGGTAGCAAAGTTTCTAAATATATATCTGAATCCCACCACCCTCCCTAATAACTGACAGAAAAACTAGAATAGTAAAACTAAAAGCCCAAAAAGTACTTCCACAAAAATGTAGCTGCAAGGTATCCCCTAAACCTGAAAATACAAACTGGGAGATAGGAGCCACTAATACAAAAAGACCCCTGTGGCATCAGCAACTGTACAAGAGGAAACAGAGGGAAAATTAGAGGATTTCAGATGGCCTTGAGACCCAGAAAACCAACAGCACTAACTAGAATACTCAACATGTAACAGAGATAAATATCAGGAAAAGGGCAAGGAAATGTTTTATGAGTTGTCTCTCTAAAACTCCCACTCTTTTTGGAATTAAAACCTACATTCCCTCCCAGAGGCCAGTAATCAAAGGGGCAGGAAAATGTTCTTTGCTGTTTATTTTCTAGTATCTTAAACCACAGAGATGGCTCAACAGAACTGTACTAACAAGGGTCAGGAGACCACCATCACCAGAGGTAATGTCCACTGAAACCACGAATTATAGTTAAACAACAATAGCCCAAAGCCACAACATGTGACACCAGTCACATAAACCCAAGCCCAACCACCAACAACCTCCTTTTTAAAAAGCCCTGTATTTCTGCTTAAAGTCAGGATGGCAGTCTTTGAGACGCTAGTCCATTGCCCTCCTCATTTGGCGGCAAATTCTCTTTCCTTTTCCTCAAACCATTTGTCCTTGTTCTTCGTTCTCACTGATTCAAACAAGTAATGAACTTTTGGTAACAAATAGGCCATGCTGAGTACAGCAGCCAAAAATAGGAGGGAAGTTGATGGGCTCCAATTTGCAGGATAATGGAACCACAATAAGGTCAGATGGTGTTGGAGTGGTCTGGGCCTTTTAAACTATGGAAAGTAATCAGCTGAAGCTTCCTTTTAGGACAAAGGTCCACATTGAGGAGAAACTACTGGGAGTAGAATCCAATTGAATATGAAAGGGAAACAGAGAGAAAGGAAAGATCCAGATAAAAGCTGAGGTGAGAAGAAGGTATAAAGCCATATTTTTTAATACTGTATAAATAAAAGAAGAAGGAATTCTGAAGTTTGAGGTAAGGAAAGCTATCCTGGCCCATCTTCTCCTCGTAAGAATAGAAAAAAAAATGTTCATACTTAAACATGGGCAACAGAAAAGGATTATGATAAAACACCACTCAAAAGTTATGTATTTAAAAAATAGAATAAGGTGCAGAATAATGATCCTATAAATAAATAATCATAAATGAATAAAGATATGCCTAAAAAGATGAAAATTATAATCTAACACTTCAAAATATAGCTATAACAGATCAAGCAAACAATGAAAGAATGACATAAATCTGATGTAGAAAAACTCAGAATTTAGGTTATTGGATAAAAGGAAGACTTGGAAGGATAGCTGCAAAAATACAGGAAAGATGTAGAAATAAAAGGAAAATATTTCAGAAAAAAACAATGAACTAAAAGAAACACAAGAATGAATAAACACTCAGGATAATATATTCAGAGAAATAGGATAAAGGAGAGAAATTCTAAAGCTTAAAAGCTGAAGATATATACAAGATTCAAGAGACAGTGACAGATATGAAGGAAGTAAAAAAGAAAATCATACACACACACACAGAAAAAAAGGCACAATGTGATAGGACAAGTACTAAAAATTTTAAGTCTAAAACTTTGAAATAAAAACCTAACTTGAACAAAACTTGTAACTGGAAATTACAACCAAAAACAAACAACACAGAGATATATACTAATAGTATGACAAAACTTAAAGAAAAATAAAACAGAATCCACCGGGCAGCTAAGCAAAAAGACCAAAGACAATCAAAACGACTAGAATGACAATGACATTAGGACTAGTGATGAACATTGAATGAATATTTACCTGAAAAACTAAAGCTAAATGGCAGTCATAATAGAGAAATTATAATATGTAATGGCTATATATTCTCACAGCTATCAAAAAAGTTGAAGAATGAGAAGAATATAGGAAAAATGCATCAAAAGTAATGATTGCCTTATGATTATTATTAACTGAAAAAGGATATTGCTTTAAATTAATTGCTGGGAAAGAATGGGGAAAGGGAAATAGGCTATTTGCACTTTCAATTTTGCTTATGGTAGGAAACCAAAAGACAACATTCAGAAAGAAAGGGATTATGGTTGTTGCATAAGGATATTAGTATAAAATGATCCTCAGAACAAAAATATAAACCTTCCTAAAAACCAAATAAAATGCTGATAGAGGGATCAATTAAAAATTTGCAAAGTAATTACCTATAGGGGAGGTAAGGAAGGGGGCCAAGAGGGCAGAGATAGAAGCTACACTCTTCTGAACATACCTTGTTTCAATATTTAACATTGGAACAAAGAAAATATTGTACATAATTTTAGTATTTCTAAAAGGAGGCTCTAAAAGGTTAAAGTAAAGAAAAACAAATGAATTCAACTATGTATTGAGTTTGTAGCATAACTCCCACAGCGATGCTATTTTAAGTCGCTTTGAAACACAATTCCTCTGCTATATATGCCAGGTGACATACAACCTAAATACAAAAAGAACTGCAAAATAAAATCTTAAACTTTAGTAATCATATTTTTTGGTGGCAGCATTTATATGTTATTCTGGGTCCCTAGTGTGTGTATCATGGGATAAAGCAAATGGATGATTATATTGGTTTTTTAGGGGAATAAGAGGATCAATGTAGTTAAGTAAAAATCCTATAGTATTAAAAGTGAGTAGAATATATCAGTATGAACTTGCGATGTAATTTATTAAAACAAAAAAAATCTCCATTCACTGAAAAAGCCTAGATATAATGACCAGCCCAACAACAATAAGTAACCTTTAACAATAAGCAAATAACAACTCTCAGCGCTTAGATTGTTACTTTCATTACCATTTCCCAGAACTCTGGAGAAATGACTGAGTCCAGGTTTGAGACATAAAGTGAGCCTGGCACTTCCTATCATACAGAAAATTAGGAAGCTACTGAAGAGTATTACAAATGGGTCAAAAGGACATATAAACCAACTTAAAGAGGCACTAGCTGGCCAAAGATGAGACTCTTTAACATCAATAACTTTAATAACAGCAATGGACGAATGCATCAAATATATTTAAAATGTGGTCGATAATAATAAAAAAAAAATTCACTGACTATATTTAAAGTATGCTGGGAACCAATTTGTTATTTTTAAAATGAGTAAAGAAAGGGAAAGAATCAAACTGTACCTGTATACAAACTGTACCTCAGGACACCTAAATAGTTGATGAGAAGAGGCTTTTTTTTTTTTTAATTTATTTCCTTTTTTTTTTTTTTTGAGACAAGGTCTTGCTGTGTCACCCAGGCTAGAATGCAATGGCATGATCATAGCTCACTGCAACCTTGAACTCCTGGACTCAAGCAATCCTCCTACCTCAGCTTCCTGAGTAGCTGGGACTACAGGTGCACAGCCCCACATCCAGCAAATTTTATTACTTTTTTGTAGAGAGGATGTCTTGCTATTGTTGCCCAGGGTGGTCTCAAACTCCTAGCCTCAAGCAATCTCCTGCCTCAGCCTCCCAAAGTACTGGGATTACAGGTGTAACCTACCACGCCTGGTATTTCTTTATAGAAGTATCTGAGCTAATAAATAAATTGGGAGTGATAGAATTTTAATACTTTTACATCACAAGTAATGGATCTAAGAAATAATCAATTATTTAAAAAAAAGTCAACCAGATATTGTATGCTTCCTGATAGACATACAACATACTACCTGAAGTATTCTTAAAAAATTAAAGCTAAATCTGATCAATTCTCTAGCTCTTACTACCAATTTACAGGAAATAGAAAGGATGATGGAACATGTTAATTGAAATAGGAATCCAATTAGCAAAATCCAGACTGTGGGAAATTACACAGGATAAATGACTTGATTTCTTCAGCACAAAAACTGTAAAAAGAAAACAAAATTAGAGATGAAGAGGAAACCTATATAGCAAAAGAGATTTCAAAGTTCTATCAACCAATTATAATGTATCAGCCTTCTTTGAATATCGATTTGAACAAATAATTTTTTTTAAATACTGACATACTCAGAGATCTTGAAACTTATTGGCTAGCTGATGTGCTCAAGAAATTATTGTTAACTTTTAAGTATAAAAGTAGGTCTGTGGTTCTGTGTTTTAAAGAATCCTTATTTTCTAAAGGTACATATTAAAACATGTACAGATAAAATTATAAAACATTGAACTAACCTGGATGGGGGTGAAAGAGTGGGTAGAGCAGACAGAAAACAAAACTGGGCATGCATTGATAATTCATGAAATTGGGTGATGGGTACATAGGGATTTATCATCTTGTCCTTTACATTTATATATCTCTGAAATTTCTCATAAGATTTTTTTTTAAGTGTAGAAAAGAAGCAATCAAAATAACACACTAGTTTGGGGGGAGGGAGTAGGAATCTGCATATTAAACTAAAATGAACGTTCTGTTTTTAACTGGTATTATAGAATTTGAGTGAAAATATTATGACTCTTTAAAAAGTTTGAAAACAATAGCCCTAGGTTTAACAATAGAAAATAAGAAATAATGATTCTTAGATCTGTAACTGATTATTAACCTGTTTTGTTTTGTCTGGGGATGTTTTTTCTGGTAATTTCAAACAAAACACTTTATTTAGGACATACAGAAACATAGCTAACTAGGAAGCTCATGGTTTATAATTTTAACAAACACCTTTTAACCGAAGCATATTTCTTAAGTATTGTCTGTTTTCTCTTCAAAAGCATGAAGCATCTCATATAACACACTTCATTAAGATGGAAATGGATTTTTTATGTGTAATTTGCTTTCACCCCCCCAACTGTATTACCTCATAGTTCTTTTACTTTCAAAAACCATAAAAACATTAAAGAACAGATTTTGAAACAATACAAAATTTCAACATCTGAATTGGAATTAAAGTATATCAGATATATGGTAACAAATTAAATTAATTTAAAAGCAAGGAAAATAATCATAAACTCAGAAGGCCCTTTATTTTATGCATTCCTGGAAGATTTAACCCACAATTACTGAAAATTGAATAAATGCTCATTTGCGAATTTATTACACTGTTTTGAGGAGTCATTAACTTAGCTCAGAGAAGCAATGTGTTATGATATGACTGAAGCAGTGATCGCAGTGCTTTATGGAAATAAAAGTATCATTATGTTCTCCAGGAGCTATTTATTGCTAATGTAAACAAGATTAAGAATATACATGCAACAGGGAAGACAGTAAATGATAGGCAACTATCTAATTTAACTATAACATTTTCTTGAAAGAATGCTGACTCAGAACCCAAGAAATAGCTCATAAAAGACAGCAAAGTTTTCAGCTGTATCACATATAAGCAAAATGAGGGGGAATGACTGATTATATGTCTAACCCCGCATCTCCTCTGCAACCCCATGTCTACATAGGTCAGAGAATCCAAGTCATACTATCCTGTCAAGTTTCTCTTGTGACAGAAGGTTTTAAAAGACCTGAGGGTATTTAATATAAAAACTGAAAACAAACCACTTTCGATTCATTCCTAAATTTACCTTTTAGGGAAGAGCATATATGTAGTGGATGTTGTGATGTGCCACCCAGATCCTGCTTCAGGAATAAGGGATTGCTCATTCAGCTTCTGGAATTGCTCCCTTGCCAACAGCCCTCCTAGGGAGTGTGTTTGCTGGAGAGAGCCACCTCACCCAAGGCCATGCCCTGTTCCTGAGATAGTCCTCATCCAATGATTGGACAACATGAGGACATAAGGCCTGGGGCCACACTGCCCCAACTCTGACCAGCTCTGAAAGACCACCTCAGAGCTCCCTGTGACGTGGCTGAGGCCTCCAGTGTGGCCTTACCACAGCCCAACTTCCCCCTCTGCCCAATCTTGCTTCCTTTTCATCCTTCCCTCTATCAGGTATGATCCCAAGAGAATTTCTTAATAAACCTTCTGCACCCCAATCTCTGAATCACAGTCTACTTCTCAGGAATCTGTGACGGTGGGCACCAAAAACTTGAGCGGGGAAAAGACAAAATACATGTAGACGAGACAATATAATCCTATAAGACTAAGTGGATATTAGATTATGTCCAAGGTGTCAATTACACAGCATTACAGCTTTGAGTGCCAAAGATGTGGGTGACCAGATAATTTTTATTCAGATGGAAGCCAAGAAAGTAACAGTTATTTCAGTTCTATAGTTGAGTAACCACTCCATGCTATACAGTTTCCTGGTCACTGATCACACAAATAGAAAGGCAGAACTCCTCAGGGAGGTAAAGTCCAGCCTAATGTATGACTATATATTAAAATCAATATGATGTTCTTTAGATTGGGAAGCTTTCAAGGAAATTTGGTGACTCAATATAGAATATTGAACTTGCAAAATACCACTGGCTAATCCAATTGTGTTGGCAGAAAGATGAAGGGTATTTTTCCTATTTTAAATGTCCCCACTTGGATTACTATAATTATTAAAAAGAGCAGCTAGCTGATATGCACCAATATACACTGAAGACTTGCCATGAACCAGGAATTCTAGGAAGCATTTTATATAATTGCATCTGTCTCCCCTGCTGGACTCTAAGCTCCTTAAGGACAAAGATATATTCATTGTGTCCATTTGTACACACCCCAAGCCTAGCAGAGGACATAGAAATAAGTGCTCAGAAACCATGTATTAAATGAATGAAAAATATTATAAAGGATCCTCTGAGAGCCCCCGAGATAAGTGTTATCATCATCCTTATTTTAGAGATGAAAACCTGATACTTAGGTCAAGACACACAGCCAGGGAGTGACAAACAACATTCCAAACCAACACTGTTAGATTCCAAAACTTGAAGGCTCATATACTCTGCCTCACTGGTAGACGATTGGTTTGTTTGCCCAGTTTCACAGTAAAAGAGGAGGGGACAGGGGTTGGTGGGGAGACATAAGTAAAAATATTCTTTGCTTGAGACACTCCTTTCTTACTTACTTGCCACATCCTTTAGGACTTTTTTCCAGCCTCGAATCTTTCAAGGAATCTTCCTCGATCATACAGCTCTTTTTGTTTCTCCTGAACATCAGCAGCCCTTAATGTCCATTAAAAAAAAAAGTTACCTGCAGCTCTCCTACATAGTTTATTCTTGTTATGTGTGTGAAGTCCTTTAAACTCCCCAAATGCATTATAAGGTCCTAGAGGCAAGGTACCATATAATTTTCCTTGTTTGGAGAACAGCACACAGCACAAAGCTGAGCGTGGGTTAGGTTCTCTGTAAGTACATAGATCACATCAGGTAGAGTGACTAGTCAATGATATAAATAATACCAGTATTAGACCAAAAACATTCTTCTTCCTCTTGTCAGAATCCCAGTCACAGCACCAAAGATGTCAGGGTGGGAGTCTGCCCTCAGTTCTTGGCATGCTCTTTGCTGAAGAACGACCAGACACACCAAAGTGTCAAGTCCAGACTATTATCCCGGCCCTCTGACTCCTTTCTTGGAAAAATCACCAGCAAGGCCAAGGCAGTGGAGTAACCTTAGGCAGGACTCACTGACTCACTGATCTACTCACTTACTGACTTCTTGGATTGTTTCCTTTTATTAGCCCAGTCTGGAGGAGGGCTCTTAGGAGGTGTAGGATGTTATCAGATGATCAACAGGTGCCCTCAAAATTCCATCTGCATATAGGAGCTCCCTCTAAGAAAGCCCACTTGGGGGGATGAACCTTAATACAGATTCAAGCTAATGGCATAATAATTACCATTTGGTTACTCTAGGTTACCTTCTAAATATTATGCCTGGGCTGGGGAATTCCTAGATTGATAAAGCATGCCCTCCTTCCCCAGGTGTAGCAGTTGCTCAGGATAGGATTAAGGGTGGGGCAACACAAAAATTGAGTACCCACCCTTATCCTTCTTCCCAGGTGGAGCAATTGCTTCTAACAGCACCAAAACAGGGAACCCTTATCCCAAGAGGAGCCAGAGATCCTATGTACCTAACACTCTCATTTGTGAAATTCTTTCAAATGTCACACCTTAAAACTATGGGCTTCCTCAACCTTTTTGTGTTCACTTATCTGAAGTGCCAACAGGAAAATGCCCTGGCCAAAGAGGATTAAAGGGAGAAAACGTGATGAAGTTTTTGCTCCCTCCTGTGTATGCTTTGCTTAATTCAGAGAGCATTTGGCTTTCATTTCGTGAGAGACCAAGGACTTCCACTTCAAAAACAACACAGTGATTATGGCCAGCAAAATTCCTGTAAAAGAATACATGAAGAAGCTGCAGAGACATTTAATTGATCTATAATAAGAATGGGCCAGGACTTTTAGCACTCCCTGGAAGTATTAGGTGGAGCTATAATCAAAATTATTTATTTTGTTACAAGAATAGTACAAGGCTGTCTTTATAACAAAGCAATTATCTAGTTAATTGCTCTAGAATGAGTATAAACCAGTTTGCAGATACACAACACACATTTTGCCAAATGTGACTTGACTTATGCCAGCAGCCTGCAACATTTTAACTGCAAAAGTTACCAGTGGAGTAAAGGAGACCCACAGAAACCTTTGCCAGACCCAAGACTGCAGAGCCAGGAACAGAAGGAAGGGCAAAGAAGAAAAGGAATGAATATCAGCAATTGGGACCAAGGAGTTCAGGAAAGGAGAATGAAAAAAGGGACATGGACAGAGGAAAAGAGAGGTAGAGGAAAACAAACAGAAAGAAAAGAAAAAATAAGTAAATGTAGTGAAGAACAACAGCCTTCCTGTTCCCATTCGTGAAGTACGATACATTTTTGGCATCGTAGATGTTACTGCTCTTTTTAAAGAATTAAATGAAATAAAGCATATAATGAGCTAGGCAAAGTGCCAGATGCATAGTAACAACATTAGATCTTTTTCTTCCCCCAAAGTGATGTGTGTTTGTGTGTGTTTTTATAAGTATACAATGTGGCTAATTAGGATAACAATACTGACAATATTTCTTTAATTACTGGGAGAGCCTAGAGTAGTCTGTTTCCAGAAGAAGCCTTGTACTAGTAAATATATAAAATACTCCATCTACTATCGTAAGTCATGCTGACACTTCATGAATGGTAATGAGTTTCTAGTCCTGTACCGAATAAATTTGGAAACAAATGTTACCCATGCAAAGTCCCTCAATGTGTGTAAGAATTGTCCCCCTCTAATTCCAAATAAACTCTTCTTTCCATTATAGCCATTTTCTGCTTATAAGTGGCAATAGAATATATAAAATAAATGGAAAAATAAGTTCCCGAACCTCATCAAAATCATAATAAATTCCCAAATTTCACTGGAATCAAAAGGTTTCAGCCTTTTCCCCTGAATCCCTTTTATCAGAGTTATTACTAAGGAGCTCAAAAACTTCTTTCAGTTTGCATATTTCGTATTTTCTCAGTCTGAAATACATATATCAATGAGCGCTTAAATGGCCCAAGAGTGAGCAGCATGAAGAAAGGGAAAAAATCAGAAAGCCCCAAACCTCATCAATCCCTAATAATTGATAATGAAAATATGACAGATACTGATAAACACATTCAGGTCTTAACTGGGAGTTAAAATGGCTCCAAAATTGTCCATCTTGTGATCTTAAGCATAGAATTTGCAAACCCAATTCATTCATTGTTCAAAGGAACTGTTGGTGAAAAGACATTCTATAACATCCCCACGGGTCCTTAGTGGCTAAACCAGCCCTAATGAAGGTCTTCTAAATTTCAGGGCTGAGTTTTTCCTTGCACTACACCAGAGGTGGGAAGTAATTGCTCTTAATCAATTCTTTTTATTATTATTTATTATTTTTTTTAAGAATATAAATATCTAACATAGCTACTGGAGCACAAATATCATTCAATATATGTTAGATCCCTGACCACCCTCTTCCACTCAAGCCCACGGCATCTATGGTGTGGAAGAGAAGCTGCTGCCCCTGGAATTGTTCTCTATCTCAAAGAAGCTCCCTGTGTCCACCCTAGGAAGCTGGATGGAGGATTGCCTCCATATTATTTGGCCAAGCTATAATTGTTTGCTGGTGTAGAGTTGTATCCACTTCCCATTCGGAGACATATAGACAATTAAGAAAAGGGATTTGCACTAAAGATGCCAATGATCAGTTTATTATTGTCAGCTTCTGTACTTTTTCTCTTTTTTTTTTTTTTGTGGTGCTTGTTCAATGCCATGTGTAGGCAAATTACAGATAAAACCAAAAAGAAAAAATGTGAGCTGTTGGCCGATGACATCACTTAGCAAAAAATGAGAGTCACATCTACAGGCAACTGCACTCCAGACTTCAATTTAATTCACTTTCCACTAGCAACAAGAGTAAGAACAATTTGCTTCAATGTAGGGAGATCAGAGAAGAGAAGCTTCACTGCGTTTCAAGGCGGAGAATGACCGGATGCGACCACAGCGGTGGCAGGCACTGCCTTTCACAGGAAGGAGAAAGGCTGGCAAGTGAAATGGAAACCGCAAGTGGTTTTTGTGAGCCGGGATCTGACTACAGGGACCCATCTTCCCTCCACAGAGCCCAAAATGGACATGTCTGTAATCTCTAGACACGAAGAAATAAGCTTCTTACAGACAGAATCTGGAAAGATGTCTGCCAAGAGTGGGGATGCATAGACCAGAAAACAAGACCAAAGCCCAGCTTTCACTGGTGCATGTCTGCACAGTCTGCTGACTGATGATAGACATACAAATTGTGAATATACGGAAAAATGCATGAGTGTGGAAAGCGTCTACATGCAATTATTATTTGCTGTTATTTATTTATTATTTATTACTTATTATTTAATATTTACTAAAATCCTACTTGGTCAGGCACCAGGCCATGTGCCTTATTGCATTATGTAATTAATTTATTCTCCATAACAACTCTTTGATGTAGGAGCTATTATTTTCACTGTTTTTCAGACAGGGAAACTGAGGCCTAGAAAAGAACATCCTTGCCAAGAAACCATTTTTAAAGAGAAAAGAATGTTGTTCCATAAGAAAACATTTTATCTCTGTTTATGTGAATGAAATATATACATTATATTAGAGGTGAGTAAAACTGTTTATGAAAAATGAAGTTGGTATTTATAAGCAGTTGAGTGGGATTCATTTAGATGTTTTCAGTAAAGTTTACATGCTGTATCAATTTCTGCACCTGGAAAAGCAACAAAATGTTTAAGTTATTTTCCTTCTTTTGCTTCAAACAAAAACAAAAACGAAAGCAAAGCAAAACAACAACAAAAAACACAGCTGAACCTAAACTAGATTGTTCATCTGCTAGGGCCTAATCTGAGCTTGCAAAAATATTCAGAAAGATCCAATTCTTCCACCACATCATTCGTGCCATCTGCAGTGTTAGGATCATCCCTGGAAACTTCAAGAAAACAAATGTGCTCCTCCCTCAGGTACTGTTTGCAGAAGTCACTCATCTATTGATTCCTGATGTTGCCGGTTTTAGCAAGATAAGACTCCTAATCCATCCACTGAATGTTACTCTGCCAGAGATGAAATGGTTTTAATGCCAGCAAAGATTACTGTGATGTTAGACTGGAGAAGATCATGTTGTTGGACTACAGCATCCCCAGGAACACTTGCCATGTCATGTCAATGCTATATTGAAGCCAAACATTCACTACCTCTCCTTCTACTCAGAAATCTAGGGGTAGAGCAATCATATTCATGTGCTTAACTCTGGTAAAAGGACTTATTTCCTGTTATAAACTGCAGTGATTTTCTCTCAACTGACCTCTCCCTCCTATTAGTAATTTATTTAGTGGTTCCTAAATGCTATCAATTCTAAAATGTACCGTCAGCTTTTTAAAATAATAGCTTTTCATTTTTTTCCAGAGGAATAAATACTACATTAAATGTACAAATCAATGTAAGAATCAGGCTAGTATCAGAAAACATTTTAATGCAGAAAAATATGCATCTTAGAATTGAGGTGTTTTATGTATATCTATCTACCTACATATATGTATATAATATGCATAATGTCACAGACATAAAGAAATCTACATTTATGTATACATAAACAAGCAACAGGAAAAGGAAGAGGTCATGGGAAAATTTTATATTTATGCCTGTATAAACACACACATTCCACTTTTTTTTTACTCATTTGATGTTAACATAGAGACCATGGCATCTGGGGAATTAAAGTATAACTCATACTCTGCTTTAAGTAGGAAGAAGATGGAAAGCCATCTGCTCACAACACTAATTACTGCTACTAATTATTAAGGGAATATTATTATTTTTTGTTTTTACAAAAAGAGTAACAACACTGGGAACAGAATTTTTTTTTTCCTGGTACATCATATAGTGAGATCTTTGAACAAGAAATGCCAGGGCAGATCCAGAATGTTTTAGATAAGCCAAGACATGGGAAGGAGCTCCCCTCAGGGTCTCAGCAGGAAATATCTAATGCAGGAAGCAAAACACAAACAAAATGGGTGTACCCAGCCAAGGCAGGAAGTGAGAATATGCACCCTTTAGCATACAGCAGAAGAACCTGGGACCTAACCACAGCAGGGAAATGTTTGAAATGACCTTCTGCACATTGCATTCCACATGTCCTCTGTGGCAGTTCCTCTGAAGTGTACCCTTGGGCCTTCTCAAAGCTTTATGATGTCAAATATAATTTATGCAATATACAAAGATAAGGAAGACACCCATTACTGTCAAAAGAAGTTTACATTATGTCTGTGTGGATAAAACACATACACAATCAAGATGATCCATGAAAAGGAAAAACAAAGTCTAAGGTAGTTCACCTGAGGAAAGGATTACAGTCTGTCAAGAGAGATCAGGCATATCTTCATGGGATGAAACTTGAATATCATGAAATACTGTGGAAGGAGAGTGTTAGAGGCAAAAAGAACAGCCTATGTTACCATAGGGAAAGAACCACACAGAACATGTCCTGGGAATGGTGCATAGAAACGTGCACACAAATAGTGGGACATAAAGTGGGATTGTGTAGGCTGTTAATAAGCGACTTTCAACACACCTGGGTGGTCAAGAACACAGACCATATTTTGGGGCTAGGAAGTCAAGACTATCCACACTACCAAATTCTTGATAGCAATAAACTATTCCAAAGAGTCAGAGTAATGAACCAAGTAAAAATAAGAAAATATTTACTAGAGAGCTACCTTTCTTTTGAAGAATTCTGGCCACAATCAGCACCCTTACTTGATTTTATGATTGAATCTTTACTCAAGTTTGTTCTCTCTAGAAAACAGCATCTGATGCTCTAGGCAAAAAATTCTACATTTGACACTTACACATTCAGGACAGCTGCTTGGAGAAAAAACTGTAGGAAATTAGGAAAAGTCTCTCCCTTTATAGTGAAAAGGGAAAAAGCACCTTTTTAAAGAAAAATTATCAAATTCACTGATGAAACTTATCTAACAACTAAATTGGCAAAATATGAAGGAAACTGGAGGCTTAAGCCAGAGGTTCTTTAACCGAGCCTGGGTTTCTTTTTTTTGTTTGTTTATTAATGCCCCCCTTTTTAAAGTGAATTTAATCAATGAGTATAAATGCAGAGAGGAGTATTATTTATTCACTTAATGAATTGCTATGTATAATCACCCTCTGCATGAGGTCCTTTAAGTTAGACCCATGTTCCTATGGGGTCCTTAAGGTTGTAAAGATGCTCTTTATAGAAAGGTGTAATAGGTTGATCTTCGGAGTGGAAATGGCAGTAACGAAAAGCCTGGGTGTAGAAGCAAGACCTGGGTTTAAATTCCAACAAGGGCACTCATTGTTTACATCTAAGCAGGTAACTTTATTTCTTTAAGGCTCAGGCCCCTTATCTGTAAAATAGGAATAATAAAATCAGTTTTATAAGATCATTTGAGGAATAAATGAGGATGTTGATAAGTATACAGGCAGTCCCTGGGTTACGGATGACCTGATTTACGGTGTTCCATGTTTACAAACAGACTCCCAAGACTCCCCATAAGGATAATTTACAATTCAATAATCAAATTACTAATTCGGGAACTAGTTTCTTCTGTGCATGTAAACAAACCCACACTGCGTACCAGCTCTTTGGCATAGCATCTTTACACTGGAGTCTAGTTTCATAGATAGATAGAGAGGCAGCTGATAGAAACACAAGAACACAAAGAATCAGAAGATCCAGAGCCAAGAAAGTTTACAAAAAAAGAATTAGTTGAAGGCTTTTGTCTCATTGAAGCAGAATTTGCTAAGCTTGAGGAGTAAGATCCTAACATTGAGTGGTTTACAAAGGTTTAGCGTACAGCTAGTGAGAAGAGCTACTACAAGGCCATTTATGACGAAAAAAGAAAAAGGCTGTGCAAACAACTTTACATACCATTTTCAGGAAACCAACTTCAGTGGTAAGCTCCCTTCCTCCAGCAACACAATCAAATCTGATTCTCCAGCACCCACTCCATCCTGTCCAGCGCCATCTCCACCATCACCTTCCAGTTAATGTCAGCCTACCCTCTTGCCTCAAAAATGCCCCTTCCAGTAAGCAAGACATTGACACAACATTAGATGAGTGTTAACCTTTAATATACTCTTTTGAAATTTCTCCTATCTCCTATCTAAACTTTTTGTATGCATTTGTTTTTATGTTCTATTTGTTTGAATTAAAAGAAAGAGCACAATAGTTTCTACAACTTATTATTACAGTACAGGTGTATTATTATTATTACAGTATTACTTTGTATTACTATTACCACATGAGCCATTATAGTATGTTGTTACTAATATTATTATTATTATCACTGTATATGTACTATTCATTAGGGATCCAAGTTACATACAGATCCAAACTAAAGACATTCTTAGAAACTTACCTCATCCATAACCCAGGGACTGTCTGTACTCTAAATCACCTGAAACATTGCTTGGCATGTAATAGGAGATACTTGCTGAAAAGCAACTCTTAATCCACAGTCAGGAGATAATTTCCCATGGGTATTGTGCATTTCTGCAGGTCTTCCATACACAGGCACTAATTGCCCTTCTGTTATGGATTTTCTTGCAAGGATGCTTATATAGTGAACAACTTAGAAGATAAAAATTGTATCTCCCTACAGAACAGAGGGCAGGTTTGCTTATCATCCAGTATCACCAATATCATAAAGAAAATATCTCCCTCTGGGACAAAGTTTGGGTAGGTTTTCTTGAGCCCATTATAAAAGATTTGGGTTCCCTAAGCTCAGGATTCCTTTCCTGATACACAACCTATTGGGTATGCAGGCATCACCAGGCCCTTGTTACATCACCTTGTGGGGACTGGGCTTCAAGAAGTAGCACAAGAAAATGATGATACTCTAGATATTGCTGTTCCTGTGAGTATTGCTATAAAGTATATCATATAACCTTGTCCTTTGTGTCTGACCGAGGAGTCTTGTGTCTTTTGCCAGCTTCGGTGAAACTGTCTGGCAAGAAGGATGAAATCTGAGACTCTGAGAGTTCTTAACACAGAGCACTCAAAACCTAATCTAGCTCCAAAGTATTTTCCCATAGGTTTGCCCTGTGGACAGTAATTACTACCACCATCGCCAATATTTTGGTTTTTAAAAAGTTCCTATAAATTTGTAAGTATATTAACTCTAAGAGCTATCACAGTGAGTCTAACGCCTAAATGCTAATTGGCTCATTGTTTAGTTTGTGAAATACTTAGCAAATTCCAGATGTAATGTTAAATAGGAGGATCAGTTTGGATAAAAGTTCTAAGGCTGATAGATCCTTTAGCTGGAGAGAATTCATCCTGTAGAATAGTACTTCTTGGTGGTGTACTTCTAGGGAGCAGAAGGGAAATGGAGGAAGCGATATGTTGCTACTTTTCCTCAAGCTTCATTGCATCCCTTGGAGGTAAAATATAAAATCAATTTTAAATTTTAAATATAGAATCATATAAAAATGGTAGTTTTTTCAGTACCTACATTCATAAGTAATTTCTTGACATTTGTTAAATATGTCGTAGTAATTAGTATTATCATTTCCTCCCCTACAATAGTGTATAAACTCCACTAGCAGGAAATGTAACTTACTGATTTTCCATCCTTTCTACCCAAATTTTGACCCTCACTCCCAGCTTTTTCCCTTCTGAGGCCAGTCACAGGACCTTGCATATACATTAAAGGTGCTCAGCAAACACTGTGTGAATTGTATTCTTCTCTGTTAAAAGAAAAAACACAAAATTATGAATTTACACTATTCTGTCAAAAAAAAGAAAGCCTCTGGGAAGTCAGAACCTCATAAGCAGTATGAAAAGTAGCCAAATAAGTCCAGGCTATGTGCAACATTTAAAAATCATAAGTACAGTATTCACAATGTTGAATTAATTCATTCAACATTTTATTAATGGATATTTAGCACTTTTAAACAACCTTGCATTAATCACTTTCTAAACCAGTCCCTATGAAGAAAAACATGATTGTTTCATTTCGATTTTTGCTTTATTTAGATAGCAATTATTTAGTTTCTCTTTTTGGCTTAATCATGTGATAGGTTGAGAGGAATTTAAAAAAATGCTAATTCTCTTATTACAGAAGAATTGAAGAGTCAACACACAAAGTCCAAGCTGACAAATAGTGAGATTAGATGGTGGCTGTTCAAATAAATAAGATAATGCATGCAAAGCTTTTAGCATGAGGGAAGGACTCTATAAATAGTTGCTATTATTATTTTACCAAAAAAGTTAATCCTAAAGCCCTCTTTATATTGAGAGTTCCAACACATGTTGAAAAAAATCCATTTTTAAAAATTAAATACTCAAAAGTTTTCATTAACCTATCAAATATTTAAAGTAGGCTATACTTAATAGTTTAAGGCATCTGAGCTCATGAAAACAAAGATTTCATGAATTAAACATAGTGAAGATTTGGGGAGAATATTGATAACCATGCCCTATGCAATCACACAGAATGAAATTTATATATCCCTTAAAATATGTATGAATTAAAATATGGCCCACTCAAAGTTATAACACTTGAGGAAGATTTGAGATAAGAGGATGAAGATGCTGATTTCCTGTAGCTCATGTAGGCCCCTAGGCTGCATTGGGTGTTTTGGTCCTAATAGTGTACCATTTGATTTTTACCAAAACTGATCTTTCAGTGCCCCCCAACTCTTGCCAAGCATTATATGTAATTCAGTGCAATTAAAGTCCCCCAATAAGTAAAGCCACACTGTGAAAAGCTTTCTTTCTTCTAATCATATTAAGTACTCAAACCAAACATCCTAACAAGAAAAGAGAAATTTATTATTTTTCTGCATAAGCATTTTGAGAAACCTTCAGATATGACAATTAAAGGTAAATGCCTGCACAGTCCATTAGTACTCCTTAATTGCTTTTCTATAATGAGTAACAGAACACAATTGCTTGCCTGAGACTGATATGAATTACAACTGATATCTTCATAAATTGGACTAAGGCAAGGTGGTACCCACCCCAACATCACAAAATCCAAAAGGCAGATAAGAAAGAGAGAAGTGAACATTTACAATATCTTTTTAATCCAAAGGGTGTGTCCCATTTAACAAAAGAAAAATCAGGATCATGAGTTATAAAGTTATCCAATCTCTCCTCCTTCCTCCTCACATATGACTACCTTCTTTAGCCAATATCCAATCCCTCCCTCCAGATCACAAGGAAAGTCTTTCAATCCCAGGCTAAACTCTCCACCTGTGCTCTGCATCCTGTCCCCTTCTTTTTCCATACACACTATTTCCATTGGTTATATTTCCTCTTTTCTGTACATTTAAATCTTTCAGTCCCACCAGCTCCCTCCCCTAAACCTACAAGTACGTTAAAAATACATACGCTTATTTCTCACTGCAAGATAAGACCCTACACCCACTGCACTACCATCTATCCCTTACCCACTTTCAAGTCCAAATTTAGTAAACTATATACAACATCTATACTTCCTCAACTTCACCTCCCTCTAGAATTTATTATGATTTGATGTATCCCATCCCAGATTCTGAACTTTGAAGTGATTTGCTATTTATCAAACTCAATGGTCAATGGTCTATTTTCAGTCCAGAAGCTTAAGGGGCTTTACGAAAGCATTTTACTATGTTAATTCTTTTCTCCTTAAAAATTTGTCGCCTGGGCTTCTATACTGGTCTCTTTCCCTTCTGACACTGTCTTCTGAGCTCCAACCCTCCTGCCCTCAATGTTGGCCTTTCTTAAGAGGCTGTTCTTCAACCAATTCTCTTTTTATTCAAATCCTTCATTGTGAGTGTTTAATGTTACCACCCCAAACCTACTCCTTCCACTTTCTCCCTCTTGATCAGAGATAGCACCATTTGCCCAGTCACATACATTTGAGATCTTATTGGCACCTTCAACTTCCCCATCATCATCAACCTCTCACAGTCAACATGACACAAAACACAGTGTCAGAAAGACCTGGATCTGAATGCCAGTCTGCCCTCAAGGAGTTTAGGATCTTGTGTCTGGTGTGGGAGAGGCATGCAAACTTACATGGAATTAAAATACATGCTTATAGGTGGGTATTGGGAAAAGTATGCTTTAGTCTGCCTGAGGGGGAAGGTATCAGAGATATTTACTAAGAAAAGGTAGGATTTGGATTGAAATTTGAAGACTGCTAAACAGCTGGATAAGTGGAAGGAAGAAGGAGATGGCTGGGGGAAAGCAGCAGTGAAGTCAGGGAGGGGAATGCTGCTGAGTGAGGGGAGGGCAGCAGAGGAGCCTGGACCCCCTGGCAGAGACCACGTAGTGAGAAGCCTGACACTCCAAGGGTGATGGCATTTGTGTGGGTGCTAGGGAGCCACCGAAGATTCCTGAGCAGAAGACAGTCCAGTTACATACCCAAAAAAAAAATCTGCATGGCAGCCTACAGCTTGAGCTGGAGCAATAAGGACCAGAGTGAGAGAGAGTCCACGTTAAGAGGCTAGACATTACATCTCAAATAGTACTAGTATTCAATAACACTTATGGATACCACTGGACAGAAACTCAGAGTAGGAATGAGAGAACTTGAAGTAGGAATAGGGTCTTCCCACTGGCTTTCATTTTACGTAAATACTGCAGATCCTGAGACTTCAATATTTTGAATAAACATAGAATTCAATGCCTCTGTCATTCTATTGGTTATAACAAAGCTGCAGAAGTAAAATATGGAAGGAGAGCAGGAAAGAGGGAGAAAAGAAAGAGAGAAGAGGAGTAATAGGAGGGAAGAAAATGTACAAAATTACAGTGGACAAACATGGGATGCAAAATGAGGAAAAAGATAAAAATGGGAAAAAATGGTAGAGGGTATTGTTCTTAAATAGCCGAAAAATAAACAATTTTTTCCCTCAAGGTTTCGCAAAAAATACAGCCATTATACCATCAATGAGTTCAATACAGTTGCTTTCATCAGCCCATGTATTACTGACATTGGTACTACATATACATGTTCATTTTACAGGATAGGACAATAAATTCATGGTTCCGGCAGTGATAACGATTTATCCCTCAGGTTAGTTTTGTTCTTTGATCATGACAAAATTGCTTAATTAACATACAATCAAAAAGTTTTCTGAGAAAAATGTTCATTGTGGAAAAAAATTTCTACCTTCTAAACAATATTCAAATTACAAGTGAGAGCGGAAGCTCCATATGAAAAGCATGAGTACCACATTAAGTACGAATGTGTTAGATGTAACACATGCGAAGGCACTGCGTAAACAGCATCGCTGAACCTGAATATTTTATTCCACTACTTTAACCTTGATACCAATAGACTTAATATACTCAGCTTTTGTTTTCAATTATCAGTTATGTCCTGCAATGGGTTTATTGTAGACACTGTGAAAACTATTATGACCCCTCAAAGACGTAAGACAATTTTCTTCTCACCAGGATATTTTGAACAAATTACTCTCAGTTTTAACATGAACAAGTCTATGAATTTTTGTTCCTCAGATCTGAAACAATGGCATGCAGTTCTAACTTCAATTACAATTATATCACATCAATAAATTGAGATAAAATTCTACGGAGGTGAGAGCTTCCTGTCTTTGTATGATTTTACTTTTTCCATTTTTCTTTTTATTTTTTTGGTGCCAAGCCTCGGGAGCACTTTGAAGTGTAATTATTTTGTAGGGTACTTGAAATAGTCCTACCCTTTGAAAAAATAATGTCGTAGCATCTCATCTCTTGTTAGCATTACAAAGCATTGCTACAGCTTGCAATAATTAAAGACTGTTATTGTTAAGAATTTTATGATTAGCCCTATTATGGCTCATTGAGCTTAAGTTTTGAAATTTTGTATTGAGTCCAAGATTAAAATGTTTCTTAGTCATAGAATGCATTTTAAAGATTAATTTGGACATCTTTCAGAGTCTTTTTGCTTGTTTTCCCCAAGCTTGGGATAACATAATGTCTTTTCATGGCATGGTTAGTGGTAACGCTAAAGGTTCAAGCCCGGTATGAGAGCTTCTCTGCTCTCATGTGGACTCGCCCGCCCACCTCAAGATATTCCCAGGAAAGGAACATCTTTGTAAAGTGAGCTTTAGACTCAGCTCAGCTGCCAAAGCAATGGCCATGAGTAAGTACACCAAGTCCAATACTAGAAGTCCGGTTCTGGAAGACGCTGCCTCTACAAGTCTTCTGGCTGAGAGGCAACCAAGCTAAGTTGTTACTGCTCCTCTGAGAGAATGTAAAAAGATTTATTCAGAGGGGGATAGGCAGAATAAAAGAGACTAGATTCTTTTAATTTCTTTACCACTTGTTTTAAATTAGATTTCTATATTTTATATATACTAAAAATGAGTTATGGGAATTAGAGAACTATAGATAAGGTAAGTGGGACTCAGAAAAATGGAGTAACTTAACCATGGCTGCAAGGCCAGGGAGAAGCAAAATGGGTATGAAACAGCCTATGACTCTGTATCCCCTGATATTGGAGCCAATCAGTCACAAAATCCAGTCTTTCCATCCTTGCCGACTCCCTGCTTCCAGGATCATCCCCTCCAGCTTTTTTTCTATGCAGCAGAGAGATATTTCTATTAGCCCAACTCTGAAAATCTTACTCCCCTGATTCTAATGTGAGACTCCCTCTGTAAGGAGAAAAAACAAACACAAGTGGTTAATCTACATTCTTAATTTGGAATTCAGTAGTGAAACAAAACAGCATAAACCAACAAAGACAATAAGGGAGGGACCTTAGGCAGATGAAAAATGCCCACAAGTTTCTAAAAGATGGAAGCAGGGCACACAGATAGTAGCTGATAATAGCCTAAAGCATTAGCCAAATTACCTTATAAGACACCAGCTCACAGAGTGCTTGAGGATGGGAACATTCCAAAGGTGTGAGAATGCAAATGTAGAACAAAAGCAAAAAGAGGAGAGAGTCCTCTTTAAAGAAGGAAATGTTCTCACAGACGGGATTCGGTTGTATAATGAATAATATTTACATATTCCTAATGTAGTAAACATAATCGACATAACTAAAGGTGACTTTATTATTGGAAAGATAGAGCATGACGGAAGAGATCTACATTCTCCCTATTACAAAGAAAAATAAAAATGGAGGCCACAGTTTAGATACACCCCAAGGCCAACAGCCTGAAATCACACCACCAAAATTTGAGTCATCCTGATTTCCCCTAAAGGCTGGCTCTAATCATAAATGAAACACAAAACATAGCTTTATGTCCTTACCAGCAAGATTCAGTGAAATTAAACCCATCAACTATAGAAAAATCAGCTTAAACAGCTCTCCTTGCCTTAAAAAGAATGTTACTGTATAACCAAAAAAAGTCAAGATACTTCCTCCTTTATGCTTCATACACTGTGCTGTAACTGCTGTAAGGCTATCTTCCCGCCACTCGGTCTGAAGTCTCCTAGATGGTGATCCATACTTTCTCTTTTGGTATGACAATAAACTTTTAAAATTTTTCTAACTTGATCTGATTTTACTTTTGATGCTATCATAGCAAGAAGTTCATAGATTTCAAAATTTACAAGTCAAGAAATGGCAGTACAAGCACATTCTTTAGAGACATGGAGATTGAACTATCAAAGAACAGATAAAAGTGAGTAGGGCTGAAGGGTGGCAAGACATAGTTAACTTTTATTACAACCCTACAATATTATTGTATTTTTATTAAACAAGACATTGTTACTTTTAAGAAAAATTTAAAAGCTAAGAAAATGAAAAGAAAGCTCATGTTTTTTTGTAAGCACTGCAGCAGATGCCTGAGAGAAAAGCAGGCCCTACACGAAAGCAGATTTATTTGGGTTTCCTTCCACACTTGCCAGATTCCACTCCTGTGCCCAACCATGCCAGAAACAGAAAACTAATGTTCTGGGACACGAAACTCAAAATTTCTACTGCTATGAGTTTCTTTTGTTCTTTGTCCCTTTGTAGTTGTAAGGACAGCCCTCAAAAAAACACTAAACAAAAGCAAACAAAACAAAGTATTTCTGTATGAGCAGATGGACATACATCTATATTCATTTGTCACATCTTTTCTTCCTTCCGTCAAGGTGTTAAAAGTCCAATGGGATGCTTGACAGAAGAGTTATAACCACAGAAGATAAAGGACAGGTAGAAGAGGAGGGTGGAGAATGAAAATATAGTGATTTAAAAGGGAACAACCCATCAGGTTGTGCTTTAAGAAGAGAGTACGAGAGTGGGGTAGAGGTGAGGAGACACCTGCAGCTCCGGGACCCTAAAAGAATGGACAAGACCATATAGTTTGCATAATACTTGCCAACAAAACAACAAGAAGAAGAGGAGTGATCAATTTTCTTTTCTTTTTTCTTTCATTCTTTTTTTTCTTTAGCTTTATGCTTGAAATTTGCTGGGAGGAAGTTCAATTTCTTAAAACAGGATCTAACTACCTCACCTACAGAAGGCAGCTCGTAGCGTAGCTATCCAAGTTCCTAGGCTTTGGAGTCAGCAGAACTGAGTTTAAACCACTCCTCCACTTACTATCTTTGTGAATATCTTGAGAGACTTTGGGTGATATTCTCAGTGAATATCTTGGGCAAATCTTTGTCTCTAAACTTCGTTTTTCCATCTATAAAATGAGGAGATAAAAATAGTATCTAACTCACAGAGCTGCCCCACTATCTTGTTAATCAGATCCATACAAACTAATTGAGTTCTTGTATCAACATTTTTAATGGAGAGCTTACTTTCTGATGGAGCTGAACCTAGCTTGGGTTATAAAGTTAGGCTGTTTTGAAAGCTATGTTAACACTTTCAGGTCTGTAAAATATTTGCTTGTACCCAGCAAAAAATACTGCAATGGTCACCACGGCAAACTTCTATCTCTTTAGAAGTCTATGAAATTTGAAATCCATGCTAAAAGTCAATATTAGCTTGGATTTATATGTGCCCCACATTAGAAAAGAAGGGAGGGAAACAGAGAGAGAGAGAGGGAGAGAGAAATACTGAGACAGAGAGAGACAGAGAGACTGAGAAAGTTAGAGCCTATTAAAAGCAGTGACTACCGTCCAAACAGTTCTATCGTTGATCACCAGGCAAGGTTAGGCAGCTGGCCCTGCTCATCCTCTGTGGTGAATTAGATCCACCTGGTAGAGATTTGAGTCGCTTGATGAGATTTTAGACACCTTCTATCCCACTATCACCCCTGCAATTCACACTAATCAAATTCCAAATTGAAGAACTATGAATTCAAGCCAAATGACATTCAGAATTCAAATATTATAAAAAGCTCGCTCTTATGGCTTTAAGACAAAAGACTAAATAATGCTCAGATCATTATAATTCTATTTCAAATGTGATTTTTAGATATACAAAAGAGTAGTCATTCTTAGAGTAGCTAATGCACTGAACCAGGCTATATTCCATGACATTCCATATAAATTGTGACAAGAAAACAAGAGAGAAGGATGACACTAAAACATTGCTGAAAATGTTTGAATAATAAAATATTATCAAAGAAGTTATATTTTATTGCCAAACATATAAGATAGAACTACCCGCCAATTAGACTATATGAACTGGAAGTTTCCTTCCAAATCTCAAAGGTCTAGGGCTCGACTTTGTACATAATAGCATATTTATCTGGGAGCCTCAGTGACTTTATGTGGTCATTAACCCACAGTAGAGCTAGAATAGGCCTCACTAAATGAGTCTTCTGTAACAAATCCTCATGTTGACCAAATCTGAAACTTTTAGAATTATATACTGTGATGATAGTGTTATCTTTGCCAAGATCAGTTATCTGAAAATCTTATTAATAGGGTTTAAATATTTAATGTAAAAAGCTCAGAAACAAATGAAAACCTTAAATGTTATAAAAGGTCTGTTCTGCAAAATAAAATGTTGAATCCTATACAGTGTGTATAGAAGAATTATAGACTAGGGTCATGGAAAGTAAAGTACAAGAAAAAGAAGAAAACTATTATGTACATTAAAACCTAAAAAATCAGTACAATTATCTTCTTTATAGACACAGAAACACATAAAAAATTATAGTCAGGTCTCCAATGGAGTCATATACACAATGGGTTCACTCAACACAAATGGTAAAAAAAAAAAAAAAATTTGATTCATGTTCTTTGTATTTAGAAAATGGGATAGCTACATCCCAGTATTAAAAATCAATCAGAAAAAATACACCTAAGCAAAGAAGCCATAGAAGCATACATTAGCAGCTAAAGGCAGCTTGGTCAAATTCAAAGAGAAGAAAGCTGGTATTTATGTATGGGGATAAATGTGACTAAGGTATTAGGACCATGTAGCAGTTTTAGAGCTGGAATCATACTCTGTGGTCTGATGTCTGGCATTAGCAGTAAAGTTAGTTTCATGTTATTTGTGGTAACATTGGGCATTTAAAATGCACCCCTAATTGCTCAATGGTTTTGCAAGCTACATGGACGCCAACTCTACTTTTCTGCAGATCAAAATGAGTTCCAGGCAGTATAGCACACGGTCCCTCTCTTTGGAGTCACTTCCAAAACTCATTTTTCTTTTGAATATTTATAAATCCTCAAGCTTTTTGTTAAAAAAAATCAACTTCCATATTTTTTTTTCATGCATAAATTGATTACAGACTAAAAATATTTTTTCAAAATCGAAGGATTTAAAATCCCAGTCTTCTTTAAAATTCTGGTAAGAAAACCAACCCCCTTAAAATTTAGTGGTAGCTATATTTATAATCAGCTTTGCTCTTTTTGTTCCCACATCATCCCTCATTCATCAGCAAAGAGGTTGTTCATGGTGAGTCTTTATCAGCTGTGCTCTCACCCCAGTGGAAATGGGTTTTTCCCTCAGATCTTATCATCAATTGTTCTCTTATTTGATGGCACAACCCACATTTCTTTACATGCAGTATCTGTCTTTTGTCTGCTTGAGGCTCAGGCTTATATTCTGTACTTCCCCTGTTCTGCCCTGCCAAGCAGGACCCCTGCATTGCCCCTGCTGTCTTGTCAACTGGCTTCCAGGTAGGCTCAGCCAGTGGGAGGCTCTGGAGATGACTGGACTATAGGGAAGGGGAGAGGTCAGGGTATTGCTCCCTCCCTGGCTCTGCCTTGAGGACGGTGGCAGCCCCACAGCAGCAGCAGTATCTTCTCTGTGGTCACACAATTAGTCAGAGGGCTTCTTCCTCCCTCCTTCCATGGTTTAGCACCTTCCAGACAGCCCTCACCATGGTTGTAGCTCTGAATAAACTACTGGCATGTATAAGCTCTGTCATATCACATCCTTCCTGTGTCTCTCCCTTCATGGTAGTGGCAGTGCTTCCTCTTGTTGCTGAACTGTAGATTGTCCCACAAGTTCATATTTGGCTTTCCAGCTCTTTCAACACTGATGTAAACAATTTTCTTTCTTACATCCTCTCTGTTTGAAATACCTAGAATGGTTTCTGTTTTCCTGACTGTATCCCGTCTGACATGCTGAGTTGTGTTCCCCTTCTTGACTGTGAGCTCCTAGAGGCCAGTGATTTTAATAATGTCCTTAGTCTGCCATTCTGTCTCCAGTCTGACCTTGCTCCAATCTATTTTCACAGAGCTACCTATATTATCTGTCTAAAATACATATATAACCAATTCATCATTCTTTTTAGAAATTTTCAATGGCTTCTCATGGACCATGACATTTTTTAAATATCCTTTTTCCTTTGTCAACATATTTTACAGCGATTTAGAAGCTGACAATATATATTTAATAAAAGAGAAAAATATAACCATAAATTCATCATTACTAAAGAAAAAGTAAATAAATGAATTACACCAGCAGAAAAGTTGAGAAGGAGACACACAGTGAAAAAATTGGGCTCCAAACACTTTGGCAATCATAAAAGGGAGAGAGTCAATTACCTGACTCTCTTTCGGAAGGCTAGCAAAGTGTTCTTGGTACTTCTCTCTGATGGAAATCGCTCACCTTATCAGGAATAAAGGGAAGTCAACAAAATAGAACTTAAAATCTCAGGTAATAAAAGCATTCAAAGTTATTTGAAAATTATAGTTCATGAGGGTGGGTGAATTGTCTGTTATTCAAATAATCTTTCATGATTACTCTTTGTCTCTAAAATTTTAATTACTATTTGTGACTTGGTGCACATGCATTCTCTAATGTTATTAAGAACAGCTCCATCTTTTCTAAAGACAGATTAAACAGCAGATGAGGCTGACTAAAATTACTTCATAAAAATTGAGGCAGCTAACTATGACTCTCTCCTGAATATATGGTCTTTTAATATCTTCACTAAATGGCCAAAGGAATGCCTGCAGGCAAAAGTAAGATATTCTCCCAAAATTAGCAAGTACAGTACATAAGAAAAGAGTCCCAGGCCTGTTCTAGCCATGAATAAATAATTATTCAAGTTCTTAAAACTCTGTGCTACAGTGAATAGCCCAGAAAATTATCTAAGTAGGATTTATAAATTTTCTACCAACGCCATAGAAAATAAGCCTCACTTTTTCCTCAATGAATATCTACTTGAGCAAGCAAGTTCCCTATTGAAATTCTAGGAAGAATTAACAGGAAAATATATTTCTAAACAACCAAACCAAATGATCTGCTGTATAGGGGGTTTTTTAAAAATATAAATTGATTAAAATGTAGAAACCTCTTCCAAATGTCTGCCAAATATAATATATTCAGTTTTAGGATGAAGGGTTGAAGTCATTCTTCCTAAAAATTATATTAGAACAAAAACCAATTGTGTTGAGTCCACTTCTGGCTTGAAAAAGTAAAAAGTAAAAGTACAAGGATATTTTTTAAATGATAATGCTCAACATTGTTGAGTGTGTTAGGAAAAGAACACTTTTATAAACAGCTGGTAGGCATGAAATCAATAAAACCACTCTGTTGGATTATTTGTTAATGAATATCAAAAATATTAATGTATTAATATGCATGCAACTTTTGATTGCATAAAACCAGTTCTAAGAATTTATTCTTGGGAAATATTTATGGGAATGTACAAAATGTCCTACACATATGTTCATCACAGCATTGTTTCCAAAACAAAAAAAACTGGAAATGACCCAAAATAAAGTTATTAAATAAATGATCATATTCCCACAATAGAACACAATGCAGCTTTTTAAATTATGTAGTAGAATAATTTAATCATATTGAAACTAGTTCTCAATCTATTATTCAAAGATACTGTTGTTAAGGAGACTTCCAATAAAAAATGGCAATGGCAGATTGAACACATACATTTAGGTCCACTCTTTCCTGAAAGTCTAAAATGACAGTGAAGGGGCTTTTTAAAGGAACAAACACACAAAGACAAAGATGAAATGAAAGGAAACAGGAACAACATTTTAAATGCTGGAAAGCAGATGGACATGTGCTCACTGACTTAGAAGCTCCAAGAAAGCTGAGCCCCAAGTCAGCAATGTGCAGAACCAATAAGCAACTTGATTTCCATTCTATTGTAGAACTTGTAAAAGCCTCTCTGAAACTGGTGGCATCAGGTACTTTTGAAAGTAGTTGTAAAAAAGGCACTAAACATATAAAGATTGAAAGTTGGATTAAGAAGCAGTTAGGAAAAAGATATTTAATGACAAATCAAAAGACAGGAAAGCAATCAGAGCCAAAGCCTCAAGCTCAGTAGGACTCAAAGATTTTCCTCAAAGTTCATTTTCTTCTTTTTTATTTTTCTCCTAAGTAAAGATAAAAATGTGTATTTTCAAAAAAGAAGTATAAGCAGTTAGACACCTAGAGACTATTTCAGATTCCATGCAGCCAGCAACTACTCCTCTACTGGAAGAAGACTGGAGAATTATCCCCTGGAGAGTAAACAGAGCAACTCTGACACAGTTTAGGGTGAGGGAACTATATTGAAAAGAGAGATTAAGTGAAAGTTTGTATAGTGAACATAAAAACTAAGTCTAAAATTAATAAATAAGTGCACGGGACCCCAAATAGCCAAAACAATCTTAAAAAGGAACAAAAGTTAGAGGACTAACACTTCCCAATTTCAAAACGTAATCAAAATAGTGTGCTACTGGTATAAGACACAAGGTGTAAGATTAGAGAGAGAGAGAGAGAGAGAGAGCAAGAGAATTGGGATGCTAGAAATAAAACTCATATATCTATTGTCAATTGAGTTTCAACAAGGGTCCCAAGACCACTCAAAGGAGATGGAATAGTGTTTAGAACAAAGGGTGCTGGATAAATGGAACTCTACATGCAAAATAATAAATCTGGACTCCTACCTCAACCATATACAAAAATCAATTCAAAATCGATAAAAGACCTAGAGGTAAGTGCCAAAGCTATAAAACTCCTAGGAGGAAACACAGGTGTAAATTTTCTTGACTTGAATTAGGCAACAGTTTCTTAAATATGACCCCAAAAGTACAAACAATCAAAGAAAAAATAGGTAACTTGAACTGCATCAAAATTAAAAACTTTTGTGTTTCCAGGGGCAAAACCAAGAAAATAAAAATTCAACCCACTGAAAATATTTGAAAATTGTCTATGTAATAAGGGACTTGTATGTAGAATATATAAAGAATCTTATAACTCAGTAATAAAAAGACAAATAACACAATTTTAAAAATGGACAAAGGATCTGAAGAGACATTTTTCCAAAGAAGACATAGGAATGGCCAATAGGAGTGTGAAAAGATGTTCAACATCATAGTCATTAGGGAAATGCAAATCAAAACCATAATGAGATACAACTTCAATCAGCTAGGACACCTAAATTAAAAAAAGGGGGGGGCAGTGGAGGGAGAGAGAATAACAAGTGTCAGTGAGGATATGGAGAAATTGGGAACCTCATGCATTGCTGGTAGGAACATAAAATGTTACAGCCACTGCAGAAAACACTCAGCAATTTCTTATAATGCTAAACATGCAATTACTATCTGACCTAGCAATTGCACCCTCGGGCACTTCTCCCAGAGAAATGACAACTTATGTTTGCACAAAAACCTATACGTGTTCAAAGCAGCTTCATTCGTAATAGCCCCAGATGTTCCTCCGTGGGTAAATGGTTAAACACACTGTGATACACACCTACCATGGTATCTTACTAAGGAATAAAAATAAAATGGAACGGACTGCTGATACATACATTGACTTGGATGAATCTCCAAGTAATTATGCTGAGTAAAAAAAAAAAAAACTAACTTCAAAACGTTACATACTTGCATGATTCCATATTTATATTAATATAATATTTTTGAAGTGACAAAATTTTAGAACTGGAGAACAGATTAGTGGTTGCCAGAGGTTAGGGACAGGGGTGGGGGAGAACAAGTAGGAAGGGCAGGAGGAAGTGGGTGTGGTTATAAGAGGTGTTTATATAGTCATAATAGTAGAAACACTGAATTGATACAACCAAAATTAAAATATACCTAACTCAAATGGATGGAGGGATGGAAAGTGTATATATTTTGTGTGGGATGGGATATAGGGAAACAGCACTGAATGCTCAGATTTGGGGGGAATTAAAGATTTCTGTGATATTTGCTTCTATTTTCTAATAAATGTTGAGCAAGCTTCTATTCTCTACCAGGCAACATGGTAGCCCCTGAGGACATCAGCATAATTAGATTGGCCTCTGCCCATAAGGAACATGTAACTACTCCCCGAATGAAGAATATTTAGATACCTTCAATAAAATCTTGAATCAACTTTTGCTCATGATTACAAAATGGTTCTTTCTTATAGGAAATGCAGCTATAAATGCTCTGAGGGATAAAGGAGAAGATATATCTGGATAACAGATATCTGTGGTTCTTTGATGTCTCTTCAGACTTCACAATGAGGAGGGTTCCAAGTTACTTCAGGCAGGATGTAATTCTGGTTTTAAAAAGAGAATGCCTTTCTCCTCTTACAGACATAGAAACAACAGTGTCATAAAACACAGAGAACACATTACTTCTTGTTCAGCGTGGAAGCACTAAAACAAAGTTTTTGTGATTATGTAAGTTAAACTAAAAAGAAATATTCCTCAATTCTAAATGAGAAATGATAAATGACCAATAACCAAGGTCTCAGCCAATGACCCCCTTTCAAAAAAAAGATGATATATGATGGATCTTTGTCTCCCCAGTGTATTAATAATCACTATATTACCAACAATATAATTAATGTTGTTATATTAATAATAATTAACAATGATAAGGACATGTATCATGAGATATTTTTAAATCTTATTCTTTTCTGGATTAATTTTCTTTTTTTCTCTTAGGGTTTTAATCAATTCCTCATAAATCAAACCCTGCCCCACTGTCATATCAGCAATTTCAACTTAAACAGAAAATTATATTAATTGCTTTGGATCAGATCAAGCATCACATTTTCCCATTTATATATTCTCCTTTGACTTCTCTGACAGTGATGATCTCAATGAATCCTTTTCATATATAATAATAGGGCTTCCTCAGCTGAGGGCATAATGTCTCCTGGATTTGTCTGACTGACAGTTGAAAGTTTGGCATGTGCTTAAGAGGAAATAGAGACTTTAATTAGCACACTTACTCACCAGTGCTTTGGACACTATGCCCCAAAGTTGATGACTATAATAAATGTTGATGGGAGATTTCTGGTCTTTGACTAAAGAGACTCTCTGAGTCATGGCATTTCTTACTAGGAATGGGGAAATCATGTAAAAGCTCTATATCCTTCAAACCAAGAATCTCAAATCACAGATTTTTAAGCTTTCAGTTCCCACTCTGGGCCTGAGAGCTGTTAAACCAGCAGGATGCTGCAAAGGCAATTTAGTGGAGAAGGGATGGTTTTTTTCAAGAAATGTTGTTAGATCTATTGGAAATCCACATGCAGAAAAAAAAGTGTACGTCAATTCATACTTCACATCATATAAAGAATTAACTCAAAAATAGACCATAGACCAAAATGCAATACCTTAAACTGTAAACTTCCAAAAGAAAACAAATAAAAAATGTTGCTACTTTGGGCAGAGCTTTCTTAGATACAAAAAGAAAAGCATGATTCATAAAGAAAGAAATTAATAAATAGGACTTAAAATTAAAAGCTATGTTTTAAAAATCCTTGTTAAGACAATGAAAATGCAAGTCACAGACTGTAGAAAATATTTTCAAAACATATTTCCATCAAAGAACTTGTATATAGAATACATAAAGAACACTTACAACTCAATGATAACAGGAGTAAAAACCTAATTTAAATAAAGGCAAAGGATTTCAACAGATATTTCAACAAAGAGGATATGTGAATGGCAGAGAAATACATGAAAATGCTCAACATCATTACTCATTATGGAAATGCAGATTACAACCACAATGGGATTCAACCGTACATGGACTACAGCGGCTAAAATTAAAAAGATTGACCATAAGAAGTTTTAGTAAGAATGTGGAGCAATTTGGTGGTCTTATACACTGCTAGTGGGAATGTACAATGGTATAACCATTGTAGAAAACAGCTTGACAGTTTCTTGAGGGCGAAATAAAGACATTTCCAGATAAGCAATCACTCATAGAATTTGCAAAATCCAGACCGGCCTTGCAAGAAGTGCTTAGACCTGCATTATACACTAACCAGCGCAAGAGACACCCACCTATGTAAAACTACACAAAAGCTAAAATCCCAGAAACCAGATTCCACAATGATGAAAGAGATAAAACAAAAGACACCACCCAATAGAATAATCATAAATTTACCCCAAATATCAATTCTCTCAATAAATGTAAATGGCTTGAATTGCCCACTGAAGAGACATAGGCTGGCTGAATGGATTAAAAAATACAAGCCAAGTATCTGTTGTCTTCAGGAAACACACCTTACACACAAAGACGCATCCAGACTCAAGCTGAAAGGATGGAATACAATTTTCCAGGCCAATGGAAACCAAAAGAAATCCAGAGTAGCCATCCTTATTTCAGATGATATAAACTTTAAAGCAACAAAAGTAAAGAAGGACAAAAATGGACACTATATAGTGGTGAAGGGAAAAATCTTACAAGAGGATTTAACAATCCTAAACATTTATGCACCCAACACAGGACCGCCCAGGTACATAAAGCAAATACTGCTAGATCTAGACAACATAATAAACAGTAATGCCATAATAGCAGGGGAATTCAACACCCCACTGACGGAACTGGACAGATCCTCCAAGCAAAAATTAAATAATGAAACAAAAGACCTAAACAGGACTCTAGAACATTTGGGCCCAACAGATATCTACAGAACTCTCCACTCAAATAACACTGAATATACATCCTTCTCATCAGCTCATGGAACTTTCTCTAAAATTGACCACATCCTAGGCCACAAAACAGATCTAAACAAATTCAAAAAAATAGAAATGATACCATGTATCTTTTCAGACCACAGCAGAATAAAATTAGAAATCAATTCCAACAGAAACTCACATCTTCATCCCAAAATTTGGAAACTAAACAATCTGTTGCTGAATGACTATTGGGTCAAGGAGGAGATTCAAATGGAAATCAAAAGATTCTTCGAACTAAACGATAATGGGGACACAAGTTATCAAAATCTGTGGGATACAGCAAAAGCAGTCCTGAGAGGAAAACTTATCGCCTTAAATGCCCACATCCAAAAGACAGAAAGGTCACAAATCAGGAAACTAATGAATCATCTTAAGGAAATGGAAAAGGAAGAGCAAAGCAATCCTAAAGCCAGCAGAAGAAAAGAAATAACCAAGATCAGAGCAGAATTAAATGAAATCGAGAACAAAAGAACAATACAGGAGATTAATAAAATGAAAAGTTGGTTCTTTGAAAAGATAAACAAAATAGACAGGCCACTCACCAGGTTGACCAGAAGCAGAAAGGAAAGGACTCTAACAAGCTCAATTAGAAATGAGAAAGGAGAAGTCACAACTGATACCATGGAAATACAAAACATCATCTTCGAATACTACAAAAACCTCTATGCCTACAAACACGAAAATGTGGAGGAAATAGACAAATTCTTAGAAACACACTACCTCCCTAGGCTCAACCAGGAAGAAACAGAATTTCTAAACAGACCAATATCAAATACCGAAATCGAAGCAGTAATAAAAAATCTTCCCACAAAAAAAGTCCTGGACCAGATGGGTTCACACCTGAATTCTACCAAGCCTACAAAGAAGAACTGGTGCCTATACTGCAGAAATTATTTGAAAATATCCAGAAGGATGGAGTCCTCCCAAACTCATTCTACGAAGCCAATATCACCTTGATACCAAACCCAGGAAAGGACACAACAAAAAAAGAAAACTACAGACCAATATCCCTTATGAATATAGATGCAAAAATTCTCAATAAAATCCTTACAAACCGAATTCAAATGTACATCAAAAAAATAATTCATCACGATCAGGTGGGCTTCATTCCCGAGATGCAGGGATGGTTCAACATACGCAAATCTATAAATGTAATTCACCATATAAATAAAAGCAAGAACAAAGATTATATGATCCTTTCAATAGATGCAGAAAAGGCTTTTGATAAAATCCAGCATCCTTTTATGATAAGAACTCTTAACAATATAGGCATAGATGGCTCATACCTCGAAACTATTAAAGCTATATACGATAAACCCACAGACAACATCATACTGAATGGGGAAAAATCAAAAGCATTCCCCCTTAAAACTGACACCAGACAAGGGTGCCCACTATCTCCACTTCTTTTCAACATAGTGCTGGAAGTCCTGGCCAGAGCAATTAGACAAGACAGAGGAATCAGGGGCGTCCAAATAGGGGCAGAAGAGGTCAAATTTTCACTATTCACAGACGATATGATATTATACAAAGAAAACCTTAAAGATTCAACCAAGAGATTACTGGAATTGATAAAAGAATTCAGCAAAGTCTCAGGATACAAAATTAACACACACAAATCCATAGCCTTCATATATGCTAATAACAATCAAGCTGAGAAACAAATTAAAGATGCAATACCTTTCACAATAGCACCAAAGAAAATTAAATATTTAGGAACATACCTAACTAAGGAGGTCAAAGACCTATATAGAGAGAATTATGAAACACTGAGAAAAGAAATTGCAGAGGATGTAAATAGATGGAAAACCCTACCATGCTCTTGGATAGGCAGAGTCAACATAGTAAAAATGGCTTTGCTACCTAAAGTGATTTACAGAATCAATGCAGTCCCTATCAAAATACCAACATCATTTTTTGCTGATCTAGATAAAATAATTCTATGCTTCGTGTGGAACCAGAGAAGACCCCGTCTAGCCAAAGCAATCTTAAGCAAAAAGAACAAACTGGGAGGCATCTATCTACCAGACTTCAAACTATACTACAAGGCTATAGTAACCACAACTGCATGGTATTGGCACAAGAACAGAGACGTAGACCAATGGAACAGGACTGAGAACCCAAACATAAAACCAACCTCATACAGTCACCTGATCTTTGACAAATCCCAAAAAAATGTATACTGGGGAAAAGATTCCCTATTCAACAAATGGTGCTGGGAAAACTGGATGGCCATATGTAGAAGACTGAAACTGGACCCACACCTCTCACCTCTCACAAAAATCAACTCACAATGGATAACAGATCTAAACCTAAGACATGAAACCATAAGAATTCTCGAAGAAAACGTTGGAAAAACTCTTATGGACATCGGCCTAGGCAAAGAATTTATGAAGAAGACCCCCAAAGCAACCACAGCAGCAACCAAAATAAATACATGGGACCTGATCAAATTGAAAAGCTTCTGCACAGCCGAGGAAACTATCACTAGAGTGAACAGACAACCTACAGAATGGGAGAAAATATTTGCATGCTAAACCTCTGATAAAGGGCTGATAACCAGAATCTATACAGAACTTAGGAAAATCAACTAGAAAAAAATCAAACAACCCTATTAAAAAATGGGCAAAGGACATGAACAGAAACTTTTCCAAAGAAGACAGAATAATGGCCAGCAAACATATAAAAAATTGCTCAACTTCTCTAATCATCGGGGAAATGCAAATCAAAACCACAATGAGATATCACTTAACTCCAGTGAGAATGACTTTTATCAAAAAGTCCCAAAACAACAAATATTGGCGTGGATTCGGAGAGATAGGCACACTCATACACTGCTGGTGGGACTGCAAATTAGTACAACCTCTATGGAAAGTAATATGGAGATACCTCAAAGAATTAAAAGTAGAATTACCATTTGACCCAGCAATCCCACTACTGGGTATTTACCCAAAGGAAAAAAAGACATTTTATAATAAAGACATCTGCTCACGAATGTTTATAGCTGCACAAGTCACAATTGCAAAGATGTGGAAACAACCCAGATGCCCATCAATACACGAGTGGATTAATAAAATGTGGTATATGTATACCATGGAGTATTACTCAGCAATAAGGAACAATAGTGAATTAACACATCTGGTACTATCCTGGTTGGAGCTAGAACCCATTCTTTGAAGCGAAGTGTCACAGGAATGGAACTCACCATCAAATTGGTACTAACTGATCAACACCTACATCGCACAGGGCAATAATATTCATCAGGGGGCGGGCAGGCGGGAGGGGGGTGGAGGGGATGGGAAAAACTCTCACTGAATGGATGCGGGGAGCACAGTTTGGGGGATGACCACAATTGTAGCTCTGACACGGGCAGTGCATGGGCGATATATATAGCCAAAGTGTTGTACCCCCATAATATTCTGAAATAAAAAAATAAAAAATAAAATAAACATATAACTACCATATAATTCAGCCATTCCATTCATAGGTATTCACTGAATAGAAAGAAAATCATAAATCCCTATGCAGACTTATACATGAATGTTTATAGCAGCCAAAACTGGAGACAACCCAAAGGTCCCTCACCAGGTAAATGGATAAACAAACTGTCATACATTCATCAATGGAATACAACGAAAATTTGTTTTGCTTTTGTTATTATTTTTAATGAACACATAATAATTGTACCTATTTATGGGGTATGTGTGATATTTTGATACACAAAATACACAATGTATTATACAATGCAATAATCAAATCAGGGAAATTAGCATATCAATCTGCACAAACATTTATCATTTCTTTGTGTTGGGAACATTCAAAATATACTCTTCTAGCTATTTGAAAATATACAATAAATTGTTGTTAATTATAGTCACCACATAGTGCTACAGAACACTAGAACTTATTCTTTCTATCTAGTTATAATTTTGTATCTATTAATCAACCTCTCACTATCTCTCCCTCTCCTCTATGCTTCTCAGCCTCTAATAACCACTGTTGTACTCTCTCTCTACTCCTAGGAGATCAACTTTTTTAGCTTGCACATATGAATGAGAACATACAGTATTTATCTTTTTGTGCCTGGCTTTTTTTCACTTAACATAAAGTCCTCTAAGCTCATCCATGTTGCCACAAATGACAAGATTTCTTTTTTTATGACTGAATAGTATTCCATTGTGTATATATACCACACTTTCTTTATCCATTCATCCATTGATGAACACTTAGGTTGAGTCATATCTTGGCTATTGTGAATAGTACTATAAAAACATGGGAGTGTGGATATCTCTTTGACATACTAATTTCCTTTCCTTTGAATATAAACCCAGTAGTGGAAATACTATATCATGGTAATTCTATTTTCAGTTTTTTGAGGAACCTCTATACTGTTTGCTATAATGGTTATACTAATTTACATTCCCACCAACAGTGTAGACAAGTTTCCCTTTCTCCACATCCTTGCTCGTATTTATTTTTTGTCTTTTTGATAGTAGCCAGCCTACCTGGCATGAGATGGTATCACACTGTGGTTTTGATTTGCATGTTTCCTTTTTTGTTTCTGATTTTATTTATTTGGGTCTTTTCTCTCTTTTTCTTGGTTTGTCTAGCTAATAGCTTGTCAATTTTGTTTATCTTTTTTAAAAAACCTTTTCATTGCGTTGATTTTTTTTATTTTTTGTCTCAATTTAGTTTATGTCTGCTCTGATCTTTATTATTTCTTTCCTTCTACTAATTTTGTGGTTTTTGTGTGTGTTCTTGGTTGTCTAGTTTCTTGAGATGCTTCATTAGGTTGTTTTTTTGAAATCCTTCTACTTTTTTGATACAGGTATTTATTGCTATATACGTCCCTTTTAATACTGCTTTTCCTGTGTCTTATAGATTTTGGTTTGCTGTGTTGTATTTTTATTTGTTTCAAAAAAATTTTAAGTTTCCTTCTTAATTTCTTCATTGACCAATTAGTCATGCAGGAGCATGTTGTTTAATTTCCATATATTTGTTCAATTTCAAAAGTTCTTGTTATGGATTTCTATTTTCATTTCATTGTGATCAAAAAAGATACTTGATGTTATTTCAATATTTTTATTTGTTGATACTTTTCTTGTGGCTGAATATATGCTGGAGTATTTTTCATGTGCTGAAGAGAAGAATGTATATTCTGCAGCTGTTGGATGAAATGTTCTGCAAATATCTGTTAGGTCCATTTGGTCTAAAGTGCATTTTAAATTCAATGTTTTGGCTGGGCATGGCAGCTCATGCCTCCAATCCCAACACTTTGGGAGGCCAAAGTGGGAGGATCACTTGAAGCCAGGAGTTCAAGACCAGCCTAGGCAACATAGCAAGATTCCATCTCTAAAAAATTTTTTTTTTTTAAATTAGCCAGGCATTGTGGCATGTGCCTATAGTCCCAGCTACTCAGGAGGCTGAGGTGGGAGGATCATTTGCACTCAGGACTTTGAGGCTGCAGTGAGCTATGATCCAGCTACTGCATTCAAGCCTGGGTGACAAAGCAAGACCTCATCTCTAAAATAAATAAATAAATAAATAAATCCAATGTTTCTTCATTGATTTTCTGTCTAGATGATTTGTCAAATGCTGAGTGTAGGGTGTTGAAATTCCTAAGTATTATTGTCTTAGAGTCTATCTCTCCCTTTAGATCTAATAATATTTGCTTTATATGTCTGGGTGTGCCAGAGTTGAGTGATATATATTTACAATTGTTATATCCTCCTGCTGATTTGATTCCTTTCAGCATTATATAATGACCTTCTTTGTCTCTTTTTATAGTACTTGATTTAATGTATGTTTCATCTGATACTGATAGCTACTTCTGCTTGCTTTTGGTTTTCATTTGCATGGAATACCTTTTTCCATCCCTTCACTTTCAGTCTGTGTGTGTTTTTATAGGTGAAGTGAGTTTCTTGTAGATTGCATTTAGTTGGGTCTTTCTTGTTTTAACCATTCAGCCACTCTATGTATTTTAATTGGGGAATTTAATCCTTTTACATTCAAGGTTATTATTGATAGGTAAGAACTTACTCCTGTCATTTTGTTGTTCTCTGGTTGTTTTGAATATCCTTTGCTTTGTTCTTCCTCTTCTATTGTTTATCATTGTGATTTGGTGGTTTTCTGTAGTGATAAGGTTTGATTCTTTTTTCTTTCTCCTTTGTGTATCTGCTTTACCAGTGAGTTTTATACTTTTCTTTGTTTTTATGATGGTGGTTCTTATCCTTTCACTTCCAGATGTAGGACTCCCTTGAACATCTCCTACAATGCCAGTCTAGTGTTGGTGAATTCTCTCAATTTTTGCTTGCCTAAGAAAGGCTTTATTTCTTCTTCCTTTATGAAGGATAGATTTGCTGGGTGTAGTATTCTTGGTGAGTATTTTTTTCTTTTAGCACTTTGAATATATCATCCCATCCTCTACTAGCCTGTAAGGTTTCTGCTGAGAAATCTTCTATTCACCTAAAGGGATTCCCTTATATGTGACTTGATATTTTTCTCTTTACTGTTTTTAGAATTCCTTCTTTGTCTTTAACTTTTGACAATTTGACCATAATGTTTTCCAGAGAGAATTTTTTTGGCTTGAATCTATTTTGAGACTTTTGAGTTTCCTGGATCTGGATGACCACACCTCTTCCAAGACATGGTAAATTTTCAGCTATTATCTCATTAAATAAGTTTACTATGCCTTCTCCTATCTCTTTTCCTTCTTAAATTCCCATAATGTAAATATTTGTTTGCTTAATGGTGTCCCATAAGCCCTGTAGGATTTCTTCACTCTTTTTCATTCTTTTTCCTTTTCTGACTGAATAATTTCAAATGACCTATCTTCAAGTTCTTTCTTCTGCTTGCTCTAGTCTGCTGTTGAAGCTCTCTATTGTAATTTTTATTTCAATCATTGAATTGGCCAGCTGAAGGATTTATGTTTCTTTTTTTTTATCATGTCTATCTCTTTGTTAAATTTCTTGTTCACATTGTCAATTGTTTTCCTGATTTCATTGAACTGTCTATCTGTAGTCTCTTGTATCTTCCTGAATTTCCTGAAAATCATTTTAAAAATTTCTTTTCTGGAAATTTATAGATCTCCCTTTCTTTGGAGTCTGTTACTATGTTCTTTTGGTGGTGTTACATTTCCTGGCTTTTTCATGTTTCTCATTTCATATTTCTTATTTCTTATTATTTTCACATTCTTATTTCTACATTGATGTCTATGCATCTGGTTGAACAATTACCTCCTCTAAGCTTTACAGGTGGCCTTCATAGAGAGAGACTTTGTTAGTGTACCAGTTTGAAGACTGTGGTGACTGGTTCTAAGTAGATGGAGTGCTATACTCTCCATGCAGCTTCTTCAGCAGTGATCAATGTCAGCAATAACTGTGGGTGCCTCCGTGACCTAGGCTGTAGAAGTTTGTGGCAGTGGCAGCAGCAGTGTAGGTTGTTAAGGTTCTCAGTGGCAAGAGCTTTGGGGGTTCTCCTAATTTCTTTCTTCCCATAATGGGGTGACTTAGCCAAGGGGATCCTTCTTGATGTTGGGTCCAACATGGCCTACAAACAGCTGCAGTGATATTGAGTTCCAGGTGCTCAGAACAGCTGTGGAGCCAGGGTCCTAGGCTCAGGGTCCTAGACCTATTGTAGCACCTGGGTCTTAGAGTGCAGGTTTACTCTTTGTGGCCAGGTTGGATGTTGGATACCCAAAGAGCCAGGATCTGTGACTCTGAGACACTCCCTAGGAGTGTATAGCTGGGCCATGTTGTCTGGGCAGGACAGGCCATGTTGTAGCTGGGCTTCTGGTCCTAGGGGCCATTGCACAGCACTGGCCCAGCTCCAGGAAAGAAGGGGTGCTCTGGATGTTTTGGCCTGGGAACAGGGTATAGCTATAATTCAGAAACCAGAGCCAATAAGTTTCAGTGGCAACTTGAGTCCCAGGGGATGAGGCACCATTTAGTCGTGACCCTAGACTCTGGGATGGTGGGACTCAGCAGCATCCCAGACTCTGTGAAGCCAGGTGCAGCAGCTGCAAGGACCCCAAAATGGTGGAGCACAGCTGTTATTTGGGCCCTGGGGGGCAGGGGGCAGCACAGTGAGGCCTCCACTCCCTGGGGAAAGGGGTGCCTCAGAAGCTCAGACTATAGGCAGCTAGTCCAGCTACAGGGAAGCAGGGTACTAGTGTAGTTTGGCCTGGAGGATGGGGTATCTCAGCTCAGTCCCTGCTCTGTTTCCCTGGCATGCAGCATATCATGTCAGTTCAGCCCTGGTATGTGCAGCTGCTCAGTTTGGACAAGGCTCCAATTCCCCAAGGGGTGATTCACCACTTCAGCTCAAACTTAGGGGCATGACTGTTCTGGGAAGCCCAGGCTCCATTTTTCTGGGATGCAGGGCATCACTTCAGCTTAAGTACTGGGAGATATGATTGCTTTGGGAGGCCAAGGCACTGTTTTCCTGGAGGCAGAACATTGCTTAAACTTAGGTATCAGGGAGGCATATATGCTTTGGGAGGTAAAGGTACTTTTTTCCTAGGAAGCAGGGTACTACTTCAGGTCAGAAACAGGGGGACATGACTTCTCTGTCAGCCAAGGCACCATTTCCTCAGAATACCAGGCATTGCTTCAGCTCTGACCCAAGGGGCCAGAGCAACCAGGAAAGGTATATGCAGCAGCTCTACCAAAGCATCATTTCCCCAGGAAGGAGTGTAGAGCTTCAGCTGTGGGCTCCATTTACAGGGTACAGCAGTGGCTGGGAGGGGCAGATGAAGCTACTCTGTCAAGGTGCCTTTTCCTAGGAGACAGCGCACAGCTTCAGCTCCAGCCCAAGGAAGTGAGGAGCAGCTGCAACTAGGAAGGGTAGATAGAGTGAATTCACTGCTGAAGGGAAGGTGAATTCAGGGAATTCAGGTGAATTCAGGGAAGGGTGTAATAGCTGCTTACAGCTCTGCTTGGCAGCTTAGCCTCAGGAATGAAAGGGTAAGGTGGTTACTTGCCCCCAGCATGAGATACACTCCAGCTAGTTCCAGTTCCAAGCTGGCATAGTGCAGTAGTTGTGTGGGCCACGGGGTTTGGCACAGTGTTGACTCCTCCAGAGGGAGCACAGCTGTGTGGATGCCAGGCCGCTTTCTCAGCTGGGCTTAGTGCCTGTGAGGACTGCAGGGGTCCCCAGTGGTGAGGACTGTAGGTGTCCAAAGTGTTGCTGGGGGCTGCGGGATCCTCTTGCTTACCTTCTTCCCACAGGGAGAAGTTCCTCCTGGTTCCCAGTTGCTCTTGGCTCAGGAATGCTATGGTGAAGGCCAGGTGTTTCCTTCCACTCTCTGTATGGCTATCCTGGGCTTTTGTCACTCCTTTGATGTACTCCAGCACTCTCCTTTAGTTATTTTTGTCAAAATGTAGCTGTTTATTCATCGTTTTGGCCGTCTTTATGGATGAGACGAGTGCTAAGGGCTTCTAGTTGTCCCTTTCACTGGCATCAGACTCTAATTCAACAATTTTTTAAAAAAGGAACTAAAGAACTATTGATATTCACTAAAATATGGATGACTCTCAAAACAATTATATTGAGTGAATGAAGACAGACAAAAAAGAGCTATATACTATATGATTCCATTTATGTAAAATTCTGGGAATTGTCAACTAAGGTACAGTGACAGAAATCTGATCAGTGGTTCCCCGGAGATGGGTATTGGCAGTAGTGCAGGAGTGTCAGGTGGGAGAGATTATGAAGGGAACAGGGAAAATTTGGGGGATTGTTCACCATCTTTACCAAGGTGATTGTTTCATTGATGTATGCATATGTCAAAATTTACCAAATTGTATGTTTTCAATATGTACAGTTTATTGTATGTCAATTATACCTCACTAAAGCTGTTTAAAAATAACTTCAACCCTTGGTAATCGAGACTGAGAGTACTTAGCCTCTCAGGAACTTTCGTTATTTGTAAATGACAATAATTATTGAGTCTTACATATCCTCAAGGTTACTGTAAGGATCAAATGAGATGATATTAAAATGTTCCACAAACTGTAAAGAGCCATATTTACAAAATAAACTATTTATGCTATGTTGACATGATTATTATTAATTTCAAAAACCCTGGATAATCGACTAACAAATCAGTGATTTGTGGTGGCAAAGAGGCATGCAGAAAAATGTGAAAGGCATGAGAAACAAAAAATTACATTTGGTACACAAATTCTGAAGACAGCCAGTGACCACACAACCTTTGAACCACACTAGTCATTTTCTGTCCTCAACTGCCCACATTAGTCCTTGCCCCTGAGCCCATTCAGATCCAAACCTAAGCTGCGCTTTCCTTTGTCTTCTCCCTTTTCTAGTTCTCCCAGGTGGAATGTGTAGGAGAGGTGGCTGACACAGTCATGACACGTAAGCAACAAAACCCAGGTGGCAGCCAGGGTCCTCCTGCCACTCGGAGCCAAGTCAGTTTAGCTCAAGCCCCGCTAAACGCTCTTTCAGCAATTCCTCATACAAATCCAGGGCACACCTCAATACAGCTGCAGGTTCTCTCAGCGAATCCACGTTCACAGGCGCCTCTGGCTTCTGGACCCTGTCAAGTGGAAGTGGTGTTTCTATTTATACTACATCACTTCAGACATGAAGGTCACATCACTGGTTTTCCACTAAATATATAGATGCATATGTCACGAGTTTAGTAGCTCTTACTGGAGAATTGGATGTCAATAACAGTAATTACATTACAGACCTTAAAGCCCTCATCATCTACTCTCTACCTCATACTTCCTCCTTGCTCTACAGTTCCAGAAGCTCCAAAAACCTCTTTGGTTAGGCAGAACAATTCAATTCTCCCCTTAGAAGCCTTGACACTTACCCATGTCCAGGCCTGTGGACCTTTCTTCTACTACAAACATTGATAGAGAAATTTTTCTAATAAAGATAATTCTCTCCTAAGAGAATTCTGGTACCAGCTATGAAGATAATAATTATTTTAAAATTCCAATTGTTACTGTAATATGTTAAGACAATTCAGAGTCAGAAATCATATGATAATATTCCCTAGAAATGTATTCAAGACTAGCCTTAAGCCAAATGGAAGAATTTGTAGTTCTTTGCCCTTTTACTTACCAAGGATTGACGCTTTCATTTTTCCAGGTGTATTTCTCCTCCCTTCTACTCTATGTACATTTCTTAACTCTCATTATTTTTCTCAGAAATGTTTAAGTGAGACTTACAAGTCTCAGATAAGGAAGGCTAACAATTATCTAAGGTGTGACAGGTCCCATCTATATTTTTAAAGGAAAATTGTATAGAATTGGCTGCAGAGCATTTGGTACTTTCTGGCCATGGTACCACTCTCTCATGTTGACATGATTATCTCTCATGGGATCTGAGTATATGATTATATGAGCAATTTTCCTCATTATAGATGTAAAAAAAACCACAATGAATCTCAAGCAGCAATTTATTCAAATCATGTATAAGCCAAATTCACTCAGTGATCACATAAAAATATATGGTCATAAAAATATATGGTATTGATGTGCATACTTTCTATATTTAGATAACTGGAATCATATGTCCCATGACTAAAAAATCAAATTAAAAAATAATACCTAAAGAAAAAGGCCACATTTTTCCCTAGACACTAGCAGCCAAAGATAGCTTGGTTGAATTCAAGGTGAATTAAGTTGGCATTTATTTATAGAGATAAATATGTTTTCATATTTAAGATTATATCATAGAGCTGGAATCGTGGTCTACAGTTGGAGGTCTAGCATTAGTAGTGAGTTTGATCTTATGTTATTCGTTATTTAAAATGCACCTGTAATTTCTCAATGTTAATGAGGTATGTGAAGGTTACATAATCTCTATTTTCCAAGTAAAGAAACAAAAGTTTTAGGTTTAGTGATAGAATGAAGCTTTAGTTATAATGAACATTGGAAGATGTACTGAAGATACTACACTTAATATCTTAAAGTCTTATTAATTTACACCTCACTAATTCACATATATGTTCATATCTATGTAACATACATAATTCATGTCTATGTGTGTTTTGGGATAGAACTACTTTGTTTCTGTTTTCAAAAGCAAAATAAAATATCATTTGTAGTTCAATCCCAACCCAACACAAATAATATAACATTTTTTAAATGAAAATTTTTTTTATATATATATCATTTATTCCACACTATCATATGTTTTCCCCAAACTCAATTCTCCTCCAGATTCCAAGTAACAAACTATTCAAAAGACAAACCACATATATTGCTTCCACATCTTTACTCCCCACTTGTTTCTTAATTTTAGAAACTAAGATGAAGGTCACATTTTTTATAATCTAATTTTGGAAGTGACATCCCACCACTTTTGCCACATGCTGTTGGTCACACAGACCAACCGTGATATGATTGGAGGGGCCTATGGGAAGCCGGGGTCACTGGGGCCACCTGTGAGGTTGGCTACCCTGGAACGATGGGCTGTTAATATTGGATCCTTTCTCCCCCCTACTTACTCCCATTAGCCTGTGTCTGTGTGAAGAAGCTGATGTGAATGGATGTTTGTTCTATAACTGGAAAGAAAAGGGAAATTCCTTTTGATGGGGCAGGGGCCAGGGGGAGAGATGAGGAAACTGGAAGAAATGGAGTCCCGGACTGGGTGTGAAGCACCACAATCGAAAGGGCACAGGCTAAAAACTGCCCCTCACACAGTTTCACACAGTGGAAGAATCCATTTGCAAGAAAAGCTTTGCTCACTTTTGAGTGAAGGTGAGGCCTAGAAGCTGAAAGGATTCCTAGAGTCTTTGTGAAAATTGTACAAAAGGAGAGGTACGTTAAGGTCCAGATGACAAAGCATAGCAAAGTCTGACAAAGAACTGACTCTCACCTGTAGAACTAGGACCTCTCCGGTCTTTAAGCTTCTGAGATCAGAACACTTGGCATTCTGTGTGATTCTGCTTTTAGGGACTCCCAGAAATCATTCCCAGGGTGATCCTCAGTTAGGTCCCTGCTTGGGCAGGACAGGAAGAGATAAGTCACTGTAACAAGGACATAAATGTAAATGTGGATTGATTTTGTAGATTCAGGTAGGTGAGGTCAGACTCCCAATCTCTATTTTAGGATTCCAATCTCTGTCTGGATTCTCACTTTCTAAAATTTCAGAACTTATGTATACAGATGACTCTCAAATGCGTATCTTTAGTCTCATTCTGTCTTCTAAATAGCATATTCAAAAGCCTACTGGACATTTGTGCCTACTTCCCAGTGGCACCTCAAACACATGACAAGAATCAATATTTGTTCTTCTTTCTAACATTTCTGTTTCTATTAATGATACTATCATTTTCCTGGTCAATTTTAAACTCTGAACCTATTATACTCCATTTCTACTCAAATTCCCTTGGATCAGTCAGCATGATTCTGGCTGTCAGGAACAGAAATTGTATCTCATCTGTGCCTCAACCTTATTCCTGTGTTTAAGTCAAGTGTGACTTAAACCATAAGGAAATGGTTATCTTGTGTAACTGCAAATCCAGAGGCCATATGGAAGAGGGGAGAGAAGAAGGGAAGAGGAGAATCTAATCAACAGCTCAGTGATGTCAACAATGGCTCAGGCTCTTTTAACCTCTGTGCTTTCCTATTTCATCCTAAGTCTTGTTCTCTTTGTGATCACATGATGCTTAAAGTGACAATTAGGATAATACTCCTTATTCCAGCCAGAGGAAGAAACCACATTCCCATTGGGTTATAAATACTTCCCTTCAATCTGGGCCAATTTTGTTTGCAATACTGTGTATGCATTCTAAAGAGTTTTCAGAATTAAAGCTATGCACTCATTTACTTAAACTAACAAGAATTCACCCGAGGAGGGATGTAGAGTCATCCCAGGAGGCAGGTAGAGTCCTATTCCCCCAAGTTATGTGTGGGACATCTGGATACCTAAGCACAATCATGTTTCTATCAGGAAGAAGGTGGGAATGGATGCACAGTCAACCAGAGTGACCAAAAGGATGACAGAAATCATAGTCAGATTGCTTTCACATTGTCTCCCTAAAGTACAAATCTGACAATGTCCCTATGACTCTTTGTTGTCTACAAACAACAGTTAAAATGCTTTCATACTGAATTCATATTTCCTTTTTAATCTTGTCCTAACACAGCCTTAAAAGCATGAACATATCTTACACTCCAGCCAAACCAGTCCACTGACCATTGTCCTAGAGCCCTGCTCCATCTTGTGTCCTTCACATCGTGGGTCTTGACTTTGTGGGCATTAATGTTTACACCTGGAATTTTCACCGACCCCCGTTTCCATCAGCTTTCACTTATATTTCTAGGACAGCAGCTCTCAAAAGTAATTAGATCATATAATCACCTGGAGAGAATTTTTTAAAATTACCTACAGCTGGGGTCTATACAGCTTCTGACTTAATTGATCTGGGAAAGGGCACAGACACTTGTTTTTGTTTTGGCTTTTTTATTTAAACATTTCCAGGTGATTCTAACGGTCAGCCAGGATTGAGGACTACTGCTCCAGAACAATGAGCCATTCTCTCACACTCACAGCTGGAGGGAAATCTCTTCTGCTCTTAAACTTCTGCAGCATCTTCATTTCTCTCTTGCTGCCTTCTACTGTAGTTACATGCGTGCTGGACACAACAATGCTCCCATTTTGCAAACACTTTGGGGACAAGGTCCCTGCCATATTACCTACCACAGATCCTGGCATATAATAAGTAACAATAATAATCAATTTAGGAAAGCACAAGTACAAAAACATAGAAATATTTAGAATAAAATAATACTTTTCAAAGATAGAATAAAGATGTATGCTTTGTATCAAGCAATAGTTTGTTATACTGTCAGAAATTCCAAATAGTTTATCACCACCTTTGGGACCTTGCCAAAAATGATAAGGAAGAGAAAAGGCTTTGCTGTGACATATACAAATTAAGCCTCACTAAACTATTGTCAGATTTGATAGAATCTGCAGGTCCAAAAGGACTTTTAACTTCAAACCATAAGAACCAATTCTCATCAGTACACATATATCAATCTAGACTTAAACTTAAAAAAAAACCCACAGGTTCTTAAAGAAACACAAAGTATTAAATGTTTACTCTGTGCTTAGTTCTGTGCTAAGCTCTTTTCAAACATTATCTCATTTGGTTCCCAGAACAATCCCATGTGATCTGAGAGGCCAAAATAAATACCCCTTTATTAACTAAGATGAACCCTACAGCTAAGGAAATGAAAGTTACCTATGGGCCAAAGGTTCCGGGAACTTGGCTGGCGTGGCAACTACCTATATTCCTATGACTACAAGAAAAAACACACCATTGCTAAACTCCCTAACCATAAGAGCTATCAGGCAAATTGTTGGACTGTTCCTAACTCTGATTTATAACTCAGACCACTACAACTCTGATTGGACAGAGAAACAGCCTAACAAACACTCTTTCATAATAAGCAACTGTACACCTCAAGCCAGTTTCAGTCAGCTTATAGAGCCTGCACACAAACTGTCTTTGTGTCCTATAGTTCACCTTTTGACATAGAGCCAAATTCCACCTCATTTAAATACTAAAACCCCACTCCAAAGTGAACATAGGATGTATGTTACATATATGTTTATCCATTGTGCACGCACTTGACTCCCCACATAAATACATACAGCTTTTCCCCCGAACCTACCAAATATGTATGATTATTGTGTAACACACACTCTGTGAGGTATAAAACCCAACGTACTCTTTCCCTATTTGAAGAGAGAGCACCTTCAGTCCACACCAGAGACGATGTCTTTCCAGTTTGCAAACTCATATCACCAGTAAAGCTCTCCTTTCTATTTAGCCATCATGTTGGTCCTTTGGACAACACCTATGAGGGAGATGCCATTATCACACAGACTGCAAATGAGGAAATTGAAGAGATAAGAAACTTGCTTGGGGTCACACAGTTGGGAAATGCCAGAGATGAGATTCAAACCCAAGTTTGTCTGATTCCAGGCCCCAAAGTCTACCTTTTCAACCAAAGAATGCTGCTGAATATTCAGAATTTTTCATGTGAAACACAAGCTCTTCTCAAACAACTTATCAATCATTTTTTTCAAAATGACCTATGATGATAAACCAAATTAATTATCTCTGGTACAATTGACTTCTTAAAGCAAAGACTTAATATCTAATAAGTTTTTAATCCAGAAAAATAATGCTTGAATTCAATCTCCACAGCAGAGTCCCTTCCCTCTCTCAAAACATAATTGTGATAGTGCAGTGACAGAGCCTGTGAGAATGGTTGAAGGATGAGGCCTTCAAGAATATTCTATCAAAAGAGTAATAGTCAGAAAAGAGCTGACAGGTAGGAACTATCTATCACTGTTAATATTGGTAATTCTATTTAGGATTAGTTTGCACTGGTAAAGTTCTCAAGATTTCAAACTGGGGAAAGCTTACTGAACTTTCATTTAATATATATTCCAAATAAAAATAACTCAGGTTCAGGTGATCACTTCATGCCACTAAAGAACAAAAATCTTTTTTACATAAAAACCTTGTTATACAAGATTCATGAACTCCTTTCTTTTTGGTAACTGCCATCGCATGTAGATAATTGATCATGTGTGCTGCCCTTGGGTTCCTACTGACTGTCAATTAAGCTTGTTCTTAATGTCTCTGCATGGAAATGGCTACAAGCAAAGACAGATGACACTGCTGCTTTAGGGTGATAGGATTTGAAAAACATCATGACAAATGCTTCTGGCAACTCACAGCAGAATATTCAGATGTAAATTCCACTTTACATCAACAGTGTAATATTTATCTTTGACAGCACTGATTGCCTACTAGGGAGGTCCTTTTTAGAGATTAGGCTGAATAAAATGCTGGCTTTTAAATTAAAATTCTCATAATTAGGAATGGCAATAGTTACTTGATCACTTCATAGAAGTATTTTTTTTTTTAGGAAAGTAACTTATTTGAAAAAAGTAGAATGATGGTGAAAGACATGCTATGTGTATTTGAATTTAAGGATACCTGAAGGTAGTAACCACTTCATTATTTTATTGAGTTGTTGCCTTATTAGTGGCAACAACTAGTCATGACTCTTCCTGTTTCAACTGACTGAATCCCCAAGTGAGCCAACTAAAGTGGACAATGGGAAATTTATTGGCTCATATAACCCATCTGCTGAAAAGGCAGAAGTGGAACTGACCTCTGGGGCTGAAACCAAGGACTCAAACCCTTTTTCTGAATGCCTGACCTCTTGAATTTTCCCGTCAGCTTCTTTCCCTCATATCATCTTCTGCATGTGGCAAAAGATATAACTCTGTTATTATCTGGGCTCACACACCTAGAGCTTATGACTAGCAAAGAAAAAGGCTTTCTTTTCACATCTTGAATTTGAAAAGTCCCCACACAGGAATTAGATTGCCCAAGCTTAGATCACCTGCCCATCACTTAGATCAGTCACAAGAACAAGGACTGAATAATTATGATAGACCCCTCCCACCACCAGGTCAATGTCCACTATAGTAGCCAGGGAAGTAGTTTCTGTTGTCAGAAGAGGGAGAGGTCTGGATAGACAAAAACAAGACATATGCCATAGAACAAAGATGGTGTGGGTAGTATAAAAAAATCTGGCCATTTTGACATATTATTGCTTATGATAATAGTGAACAAATCATTAATGTATAATAGAAATAGGCTTCTTTTTTTTTTTTTTTTTTTTTTTGGTAACCATGTTGAATTGGGTTGAGTGATCCACAAGTTCACTCTTGCCTATCTTAACTGAGAGACATTACCTCAGGTAAGCTAAAAATATATAGGATCTTCAGTTTTCCCTTTTTGAAGATAATGTATCCAAGATTATCATTGGCCTAATTAGAATTATTTTCCAACCAACAAGGGAAAACTGCAATCTTAACAACTTCATAATGGTTACTTTTCCACCCATGGGGTGCCACATTAAAGTTTTAAAGGTATTCTTGTACAGATTGCAGCCAGGTTGCATGCGTTAAACTGTGGCTCAGGCAAGTACACGTGTTTGGGATAATTATGCAGTTTTCCCTATTTATTTATGAAGTGTCACATTAAAGTTTAAACCAAGATTTATCATTGAATGTAGATATCCTATGCATAGCAAACAGCAGTCGCCTCTTCTGTCTGGTTGTTGAGTGTTAAAGCCAGTTTTCAAAACCAGCTATTGAGTATTTAAAGAGAAACTTAACGAAATTAAATATCACAGAACTTGAAATGAATAAAATACACTCTGGCTGAGAGTCAGCTTGAGGAGTGATATTGAATTGTTAATAGAAGAACTGCATAAATTATTCATGGTAAAATGTAGGTTCTGCTGTCTCTATAATTCTACATTCTAGCATTTCTAATGCTGATTCTTCTAATACAAACTTGCTGGGTGGCTGGATTCTGTAATAATTCTTGAGTCCACTGACATATCAGCTTGTGAAATTATGTGAAAATGAAGAGTAAAAAACAATTCAAAATTGAGATCCTTAAGATGCCAAAATATTCTATTTCATCCTTCACTAAATCTGCCAAATCACCTGTTTTTCTTGGTCAAAACATGTAATATGTGCAAAACTAAGCCTGGCTCATTAGAAAATCAAACTGGAAAGAAAGAGGAGGTACCTGGAGTTGGGAGGGGCTCCAGGGAAGGGATGTGAGTCCTGCTAGCTCTCTCCAGCTGGAGGTATGTGCTGGAACAGCAGGTAACCATGCAGGCTCGGGATACAAGGGAACACAGAGTACTGTACTCAGGTTTGGCCCAGGAAGATGCTATCCAAGTGTGCATCTAAACTTAACAGCTGCAACCTGCTTCTCAAGCTCCAGACTCATTTATTCAACCACTTGCTTCTTTCAACAAGTACATACTTACTCAGTGTGCCAAAGATCGGTGGTGAGAAACAGACCACAGTGTGGAGGTCTAGCAGGGGAGAAAATAATCACAACAGTCAACAGAAGAAGTGCTCTGAAGGAAAATAAAACAAAACAAAACAAAAGGGGCATATGGGAAAGAAACAAACAAAATGGGGGTCAGGGGCAGATAACAAAACCTTCCCGAGGAGTGCTTAGCGCAAGCAAAGCAAATAGAAGAGATAGAAAGATCAATCCTCCAGAGAGGAGGAGAGAAATTGAAGTGTGACTAGGGCATCCCCTGGGGACGAACACTGTTAAATGAGGATATAGAGAGAATTTCCAGGGTGGAACACACCGGTCCTGTACGATTTTTTTATTCTATTTTATTTATTTATTTATTTCAATTTCAGAATATTACAGGGGTACAAAAGTTTTGGTTACATAAATTTTTTGTACCCTATAGTTTTAATCTTTTTCAAGACAAGGTAAGTGTTCAAGCTCTTTAATATCGCGGGATTTAGACGTGAGGGGACAGGATAAGCTGTCAGCTTTTAAAAGGGCTTTGGTGACTCAAATGGTGTTGATTATTAGACATGCATTGAACAAGTGCTTTGGCCCAAAGTAAGTGTAAAATGATCATCTCCAACTCACGGTATCACTCTCATACCTCATCCAAATGATTCCAAGCTACAGTCTACATCTTGCAGTCAATTGGCAGTTAGTCATGTTCATCTGTACGTTCATCTTGTCATGACCTCATTGCTTCTTCCTGGATTATAAATTGCTCCAACTGGCTTCACTTCTCCAGTCAGCTCTCCCTGACTGCCTAATTCTCTTAAATAAATTCTTAAAATTCTGCTCAGTTTTAACTTTTAAAATTTCTGGTGTTCCAACTGCGTTCAGCAAAGTTCAAATTCCTTTTCATGGCACACACATCTCCGGGGTGATCCTGCTCATGTTTACTCTGCTGAAATGTGGCAGCTCCTTGAAAACCCCATGCTACTCCATCCCTCCACATACTTGCTTTTCTGTTCTCTCCATTAGAAAGGTACTGTCTGCCCAAGTAGCCCCCAACACACACCCTCACTTGGTTACCTCCTGTGTGACCTTCGCAACTCCACTCAGGTTCTTACAGCCATTTATTGAGCAAATATTTAAATCCTATTGTGAGCAGAGTAGGCCAGCTCTTCCCCTTACACAGCTCACGGTCTAGACTAGTGCGGTACCAGAGAAAGGTAACGTGAAACACAAATGTGAGTCGCATGTATAATTTTAAATGTTTTAGTAACCACATTTAAAAAATAAAAAGAAACAGGTAAAATTAATTTCATAATATATTTTATTTACCGCATATATCCAAATAACATCATTTTCACATGTAATCAGTATTAAAAATTATTGAGATATTTTATATTCTTTTTTTATACTAAGTCTTTGAACTTATATTTTATACTTACAGCACATCTCAATTCTAACTAGCCACATTTAAAGTGCTCAATAGCCTCATGTGGCTAGTGGCTACTATACTGGACAGCATAGCTCTAGACAAATAAATGCACAATTACAACCTGGGCTAAGTCCTCAGGAGATCAAAGCCAGAGATTACAAAGGTAGGGAAAGTGAATATAAATTGGAGAGAACAAAGACTTCTTTGTAAAAATAACACTCACGCTGACACCTAAAGAATGGCTGGGCATTAAGTGGACAGAATAGGCTCAAGAGTTTTCTTTGCTGAGGGAACAACATGTGCAAAAGCTCTGAGATAGGAAACAGCTCAGTGCCTTAGAGAAACTGGGAGAGGGCTGGCCAGATAGGGATGTACCAGATAAAGAGAGACTTTTGGGGGCCTTAGGGGCCACCCAAGGGATTTAGATTATATGCAAATGCAGTTGGAAGACAGAGAAGGGATTTTAGCAAGTTCACATCACTTTTAGCAGCCTCCTCTCCATCCCCGCTGCCACCCCAGGTACACAATCAGAATCAGGTCTCTCTCTCTGGCCTCTGTATTAACCATGCTTTTAGATTCTGTTATTCCTAACTTCTCCATAAGTCTGCCAAATCACAGGGCCAGACTAATGACCAAAGTCATTTACATCTTCACTGCAAGCTAGCTTTCATGGGTTCACAAAAGTCATATTACAATTCCCCCAACTACTGACCCTGACTTGCCTGTTTCCACTTGGTACCCTATGGGGGCTGTCACCACCTAGTTAATTCCCACCACTATAGCCATAAAGGCATAGTCCCACTTCCTCTGCGTGTTTCCTGACCCCCACGTGTGGCAGACTTTGTGTGGCCCTGTATGTTGCATGCTGTGCCTCTTGTTTCCGAGGGAACTGTGAGCTTAAAAACTTTCTTTCAAAGGCATTAACATCTCCATACTGTCACTCAGCTATTGTTATAAATTAAGATGTGGCACAATTCAGCTCCCATAGCACAGGATAGCTGATTCTCTAATGGTACTCACCAGCCTATGGGCAATTGCCTTGGTTTAATGTCTGTCTTCCTCACTAGTCTTGAACTTTCCAGAGACATGAATGGCACCTTTTATCACTATTTCTCCAGCATGTTGCACGACAACTGGCACAAAGTAGATGCTTAATACCTTTTTAAAGAAGGAAAAGAAGGGTAAAAAGGGAGGTAGGGGAGAGAGGGCTTGGAGAATAAAGCAGAGGGAGTTCGGTGGTGGCAGCATTGAAAGGGGGCTCTGGGTAGTGTCTAGGGGGTTGGGCTGGGGCAGCTGATGTCCTTCATCAGAATAGCTCTTCCCCCATTCTGTCCAGGCTGGAGGGTCCACAGAGCTTATGCAGGGTGGCAGGCCTTGCACAGTTGAAGAGGGCTAGGCAGGGAAACTAAGGTTAAAACTCAGTTATGCAGACTGGACCAAAAGACATGTCATCAAAAATGCAGGTTCCCTTCCAGTGAACATTCACATACCCAGGGCCTACCACAATCACTTAGATACGGTTCTGCAGCAGGAAGAGAAACTGCCAACTCCACCTCCTGTCTGTCTGTCCTGCCTTAGTCAGTTGAGGCAGCAGCTGTAGGTGAAATCCTGAATGACGCCAGCAAGGACAGGCTAGAGAAGGTTTGGGTTAATAACAAGAGCGCACATACGTAAAGTCAACCTCATGCCTCTCTCGCTCTCTCGCCCTCTTCCCCCTCCCCCCACACTTCTTCTCGTCCTTCCTCGTCTTTCTCGTATTCAAAGGAGACGAGAATGCATTTTAAAAAAATATAGCAGCAAGATTTTACTTATATGACATCTAGAACAGATAAATTTGACCAGTTCCTATATGCAACCAGCTAATTCATCTCCAAAACTAAAGTAAGAAGGAGAGAGGGTGTTAGAATAGAAATATTTAATTCTTGAATGACTTTTTGAATGTTTAGCTATGTGGGTTGTACAGGCTTCATATATTCAAACTAAACAGGACTTGGTTTGGGAGATTTCAATTTCTCTACATATGAGGCAAACTTGATGAAAATCTCAAATACAAATGATCCAGTTCAAAAGACCTAAAGTTGGCCTACTATTTTGAAACATGGTCTTCTTCTACTAGCAAAATTAATTTTTCAGAATATATTGTGCAATAAAGCATCATAGTATGCATAATGAAGAAACGCTGTCACTACTGGATTAACTACCCAAGGGCATAGTAGAATTTATCATTAGAGTTTCATTTTAATAACGAAGTTCAGAGGCTAGAGACACTAAAGGTATTTGAATCATTTGATTTTTAGATCTAAACAATGAATTATTAGAAACTAAGACAATTTCATTTATATATGTTTCCTTCAGATCATAACTTGCTAGATCGCAATATCTAAGCAGACTTTTCCTGACTATACATAATAATTTGTTTACTTCTTTTATGTGTCTAATTTTTCATTACTGTGCCAGTCTTACTTTTTAAATTTAATATGTAATTTCAAAGCAGAAAATCAAATCTAGTTTCTATATTAATTATGGGAATTATTCAATTCCTTTTTAAGCATTGGCAAGGCCTGCAATATACTAAACCTTTGGAAGAGCCCCCATCAACTTTGATTGTAATGAAAGGCTATGGTCTTCCCCTGGTAGCTAATTAGTTTTATTCATATAACCACCTTTAGTCCATGAAACTAAAGAAAAAAAGAAATGTGTCTGAACCCATGTAAGGGCAGTGTGATAGCTTCCTATAAAGACATTATTTTCTAGGTTCTTTTAATGGAATATTAGATGAAGGGTTAGAAGTATATTCCTCTGAAAGTTTATTTCCTCCATCCCTTTAAAAATGTTTTGAATCTAAATTCTGACATGAACTAGATTCAATGAATTATATTCCATTCTTATTTGTCAGTTTCCATTTTCCTTTTTTAAGAATATCATTATTAAATAAAACTAATATGTTCTACCTAAGAACAAAAAGAAATTTCCAGGGGAGTCAGCAGTGTGTTGAGTATCTCTCATGGATTACCAAACATGAAATCTCACTGCTTTTTCCACTGACAGCCCTCTACATCCAGCACCTATTTATCTTTCTTAAAAAAAAATATATATATATATATACACACACACACACACACATATATACATATATTACTGAGACTTCTGCTGACATAGCAGTCTAATGGATGATAAAGATAAATAGAAGTGTGTGGAAAATACATGCCTTTGTGTGTCTGAATGCAAAAAAACCCATCCACTTCTGGTTATTGTTTTTTCAAGAGCCACCACCCATATGCCAATACTTTTCATGGCGGGAAACCTGAATACTAACACTTCCCCCAGAAGCCTTAGAATGGCTAAGAATTATTTTAAAGGACTAATGGGAAGCTTGAAATATAATCTGACCCAAGCTTCTTGAATCATGCTTAAACCATAGCAGATAAGAAATTATCCTTTGATAGAAATTGGCAAAGATATAGGACACAGCCTCCACTAGCAACTCATCCTCATTTGTAATAGCACAAATGCTCAAGAAAGTCTTCTCTGCAACTTTTTCCAAATCTTCATACCTTAATGTAAGCTCAAGTTCCACTCAGGACCTAAGTGTGGGAAAAAACAACCAGCCATTATCCTCTGCAAAATAGCCCTTTATGTATTTGAAGATGACATTTAAATTCAACCCATCCCCCTCAACTGCACCCAAAATGTTAACAGATTCTATGCATTTTATTGGCATGTGATTTTTCCTTATAAATAATAAATGTCCCTCTTTAATTTTAAAGGAGAGACATTGTCTCATCTGCTGGGCAGTATTAAAAATACTGGAATGGTTATTATAAGGCTCTTCTCTGTCAGACATTTGGCATTGGATCTTTCTCTCCAACTTGGCCAAGGCTTTCCGTGAAGTTAGCATCCCTGTAGCTTCTTTCTCATCTCACTGATAAGTCTGGTTATCCTTGTGCCTCTCCTCAAGTGGGCATTTGAGAAATGGGTTGGAGACAAGACAGTCTCCTTATCCTAATGTCCCTGCCTTTCTTTTTATGGAGCAGGAGCTGAAACACCTAGAAGAGAGACTCATAGAATATTTTTAGGTCATCGAACATGCATTCCACATAATTAAATTTTTCCCAGTCAAAAGAGAGTAAGTGTCCACTGTTTCCTAATGGAGAGAGAAACCAGCAGCTTTCCAAAAGTTATGCCAACCTCCAACTTCAGGCCACTGTAGCTGTTACCAGTATGTAAATCCATCATGTTTCTCGGACAGCTAAGGTTGGCTTTAGCCATCTCCATTACTTAAGGCTTTCTTCTGTAAAACTTTCAGTTGTTTTCTGAAAGAGCTTGTCTCTTTTCCCACCTGCTACTTTATTTTGAATAACACTGAAATATAAATCAAGGTTTTAGTAGACTACTGGTTGCCTATTCAACATCCATTTACTGTCTACTCCAAAGCAACTCACTCTCTCTTTTTTTTAAAATGCCTTTTTTTTTAATTTCAAAATATTATGGGAGTACAAATGTTTTTGGTTACATGTATTGCTTTTGTAATGCTTGAGTCAGGGATATAAGTGTGCCCATCACCCAGATAGTGTTCATTGTATCTGTTAGGTAGGTTTTCCCCCATCCACTCCTTTGCCCTCCCCTCTGCTTGATTTCTACTGAGTTTTACTTCCCTGTGTGCACATGTGTGCTCATTGGTTAGTTCCAATTTAATAGCAAGTTCATGGGGTGTTTGTTTTTCCATTCTTTAGATACTTCACTTAGGATAATGGTTTCTAGTTCCATCCAAATTATTGCAAAAGGTGCTAATTCATCCTTTTTCGTGGCTGAGTAGCATTCCATGGCATACATATACCACATTTTCTGAATCCACTCATGAATTGATGGGCACTTGGGTTGATTCCATGTTTTTGCAGTTGTGAATTGTGCTGCAATAACATTCGTGTTCAGGTATCTTTTTGATAAAATGACTTCTTTTCCTTTGGGTAAATACCCAGTCGTGGGATTTCTGGATCAAATGGTAGGTCTATTTTTAGTTCTTTGAGGAATCTCCATACTGTTTTCCATAGAGGTTGCACTAACTTGCAGTCCCACCGAAAGTATATAAGCATTCCTTTCTCTCTGCATCCATGCCAGCATCTATTGTTTTTGGATTTTTTAATAAAAGCCATTCTAACTGGGGTAAGGTGATATCTCATTGTGGTTTTAATGTGCATTTCTCTGATGATTAGTGACACTGAGCATTTTTTCATGTGTTCATCGGCCATTTGTCTATCTTCTATTGAAAAGCTTCTGTTCATGTCTTTTGCCCACTTTTTAATAGGGTTGTTTGCTTTTTTCTTGCTGATTTGCTTGAGATCTTTGTAGATTATGGTTATTAGCCATTTATCAGATATATAGCTTGCAAATATTTTCTCCCATTCTGTAGGTTGTCTCTTTGCTCTGTTGATTATTTCACTCCTTCTTTTGCTACCCAAACTTGCACATCTGTTTAGATACCTGAAGGCCTAAGTGTTTTCGTAGACCTGTTCCCAAACACAGAATATGAATGTTCATTATGGCTACATTATGGCTCTTCTAGTCCCCTTGCCAGTGACTGGTCTGGGCACAGGTAGGTAATACATCTCTAACCAATGAAACCATCTCTAACCAATCTTCTGCAGGGATTATGGGAAAAGTTTTCATCCTAAATTTAATGAGAGAGAGACTCATATTGAATCTGCCATATGGAATTATATTCTAGTGTTATCTTGAAGGGACATGCATCAAACTTAACATGCTAATGATCACAGAGCAAGAAAATGTTGCGGGGGCAGGGGAAACAGGTTCTTGATGACATCATTGCATTGCTGAATTAAATTCCCTGAAATGCCTCCAGATTTCTTATTATGTAAGATAATAAATTATTTATTATTTAAAACAGTTTTAGTTAGGCTTTCCTTTACTTGTACCTAAAGCTCCCTAATTTATAAACAGGTTTCTGCCTACAAAAAAGACAAATTAAATTCAAACTGAACAGAAATAATATTGTGGCTGTACTTCCAACATGTGATTTAAGGAACATTTCTAGAACACCTATGATGCCCCAGGTATCCAGCTACCCTCTCACAAGAACCCTCTGAAATGGATTATTTAATGTACAAGAAAATGGAGTGGCAAAGAGATTGAATAACTTGCTCAAAATGACACAAGTTGGAAGCGAAAGAGCAGGGAAACCGAAGCTGCCTGACTGAGCCTGGCCTTCTCTCATGTAACACTTTGCTTCTAAGTAAACCAAAAGTTTTCATGATGGATGTAAAAAGGCCAAGATATTAATGCAAACTTGTTTTCCACAGGCCAATATTTCAACAAAGACCAAACAAGTGTTTACCAGTCTCTCCTAACAATCCGTATCCAGCCCGTTCTTGTCCTCTTGAAGTTAGCAGTAAAAGTGGGAGTGCTTCACATAAGTCATCCCCATAACTAGCATCCTACCTATGTGCCCACAGGCTGCCTGCCACTCACAAACACTCTCTTCTCAAGCTGCAAGCTCCCACTGGTGTACAGCTCTCGAGGAACTACAGTGACTGTTGTTGGGAACCTCAAGATCCCACACTGAAGCCACTGAGCCAGGATAAGTATTTTTGAGAATACATATTTTCTTGGCTCCCAATCGTCACAGGATGCCTGCTCAAATGTTTTAAGAAATGTCTAAACCTCACAACGCAAAGAATACATTTCTTGGGACTAGAAAAATAAGACACTAATGAAAGACAATGTTTAAGATTAACTAAAATTCTATCTGACAAGGTTTGAAAGGCTGAAATGCTTCCCAGCTGCCATATTCTAACCAGAATTGTGCTCTCAAAAATTGTGTACCTGGTACTCCACTTAGGATATTAGAATAATATTTTGATACACTTGCAAAAATAATTTGGAAAGGTAGTACCAGGAGGGGGGTTAAATTCTAGTCATCTATCAACTGAAAATTAATGTAATATAGGATGCATGTTTCTACCTTCAGTATGTATTCTTAGAAATTTGTTATTATTGACTCCTGGACAGGACTTCTGAAATGCTGAGCAATGGGCTTTATATAAAATATCTCATTGCATACCCACAACAGTGGGTAGTGTTGGCATTGGTATTATTGATCTTCACTGTGGAGATGAAGAATTTGAGTTGTAGATATGTTTTGTAACTTGCCTGTTATGAGCCCCTGACCCCTAATGTGATGATATTTGGAGATGGGACCTTTGGGAGGTCATTAGGTTTAGATGAGGTCATGAGAGTGGTACTCTTATGATGGGATTAGTGCCCTTATAAGAGGAAGACGGAGAGCACACAGCAAGAAGACTGCTTCTATCTACAAGCCAGAGAGCAGGGCCTCAGCCAGCAACTTGATCTTGAACTTCTCAGCCTCCAGAACTGTCTATTGTTTAAGCTACCCAGTCTATGTTATTTTGTTATAGCACCCTGAGCTAAGACATCACTCAACTTTTCACAGAAACTTAATTAGCAGCCAGGTTCTTTGACAGCAAAATACACACCATTTTGAAGGTACCACACTGCTTTGTGTTTCACGTGCAGTACTGGTAATCATAATGCACTAAGCAATGGCATCTGAAGGTCATTGGCCTATTTTGAGATATCTTTATAGATGAGATGGAAAAATTCAACAATAAGGGCTGAAAAACAGTGCTGTTGGTAGAGCCTTAGTTGATCAAATGACCTTCACCAAGTTTTTCATCAGTTTAGCACTGTCTGCTGGAAAAGACTTCTTATTCTGTCTACTAAAAGAAAGAATAATTTATTCTTTTACAATATTTATTACATCTAATATAATAACATATGTCAGTTATTCAATATTTAGTGGCTATAAAGTGCCGCTCTAAGTGGTTTATATGTATAAAGTAATTTAATCTTCACAACTCTATGAGATTTTAAATGAATAATTAGACTCTCAATTAATTAATAATTACCTTTATTATCCCCATTTGATAGGTGAGGAAACTGCAACAGAAATAGTAAATAATAGCTAGAAGAGCTGGCAAGCATCGGGCTGGGCTGAGTGAAGGCAGCCTGGCTCCAGGGCCCTCCCTCGACCCTCTGTCTCAGCCACTGCTGTGTTCCCAGCTCTCTGCCCAGTGCCCAATAGGCGGCTTTCACTAAGTGTTTGTTGAATGAGTACCTAATAGCTGTTTTTATTAGATGAATGCCCCAAATCTGTCATATAAACTTACTGTGCATTAAAACAAGAAAATAACCAGGAAATGGAGCTGAAACCCCCGTCCTTTAAGACAGATGAGAGAGAGTAAAGCCTACGCGGGGAGGCTTGGTGGGGTGGAGTGGCTGCAATACCAGAGCAAATAGCATTACTGCATTTTGGCGTTATTTCCCGTCAAACTGATCTACCAGTATTACCACTGGCATTTTATTATTTTTAAGTGTCAGAATTTGTTTCTGTAAAAATCAGAGCATCCATGTTCTTAAAGCATTTCGAATATGAAATGTGTCGATGCTATCAGACATCCCTCCAGCCTCCACTGGCTCCTGTGACTCCCCTGCTGGATTTCCAGGGGCTTCTGAGCTGCAGGCTCTGATGTGGCTGGTCCCAGGGGACTACTCCAGCACCTTCCTGCCCAGCTTAGTTCTGTCAGGGGACTTTTTAGAGGCACTGCCTTTGGGAAGCTTCTCTGCTCGCGCTAGGGCTGGTGGCTCTGAGTCAAAGCAGTTTTAATTTCCCTCCCTCACCGGGAAGGAAGCCAGCCCTGGGCCTGACTCCCACTGGTCCCCAGGACATACCCACCTGCCTCAGAGGAGCCACCTGTCAGGCCCAGGCCCGGGCTTTTGTTTGTTTGTCGCAGGGAGGAGTAATCTGGAAGATGGGCGCTGCAGGAGTGGAGAGAAGCGCTGGAAGAGTAGATGGTGAGGACAGGAGAGAGGGAGGGGAAGGGAAGAGGAAAGGATCAGAGAGAACATAAGGTTACATGAAGCCACCGGCCTACGTCAGATATAATGAATTACAGCAATAAAAGTATCCTATGTGGTAATTAAAAAAACACATCATACAGGAATACACAGGAAACCTGCTACTAAGGGAAAGAACTTGAACTACACATATAAAACTTGTCACAACCTCTTAGAAAAGGAAATAGATATTATTTTGTTACTTCAGAAGGCAGAAGAAATTGCTGAGAGGAAAATTTTAGAGCAGTGTAAGAAAAATTTTCGAACAAATAATCCTATCTGAAAATTAATGGGCTGGCTGTATGACAGCAGATTTGCCATTACTTGGGGCAGTTAAACAAAACCTAGGTAACTCCTTCTCAGACGTGCTATACTGATAAAGGCCTCCTAAATTCCTTAACACAAATGCCCAATACTTCTACCCACAACTCTAACAACTCTAAAGACTATGTTTCTGAAATGCCCCATAGCAAGAGAATTCTAAGTTAAAGAACTAAAATCTTTATGGGATAAATAATGTTAGAATAACGAAGGGCATGAAAGACAATCTTAAAATATTTTAAACATTAGCTGAAACACTGGCAATAAAGACCCCCACACGTTAGTAAATAAAAATGCTATCTTTACTTTTTATATAACTAATGATAATCGGTTCTGAGATGAAATTTTCAGACCCTCCTTTGCTCAGAATCTTCCTTTTTATTCATTGTCAAAGAAATGCTTGGACTCGATCGTGCTTTGTTATAGGAAAGCATCACATTGTGAGAGATTTTTTTTCCACCCAGCCTCTCCTCCAGTCTCGTCTTCCCTCCAGCAGGTCAATGCCTTTCTGATTTTATGAATTGAAGTTGTTAACTTGGTCTCCCAAGTTCAACTCTGCTGTACGGCCACAGAATAACTTGGATACTTCAGACAACATGCTAGTGTTACCTTATTTAGTACATCTGCTCTAGCAGAAAATGGAATATTTTTCATATTCACCAGCAGATGCTAGAATGCAGCAGAATTCTCAGACTTAGCTCCACCAGCCTGTGTTGCAGGACTCCTGCCTTCTGCTCCTCTCACCACGCAGGAAGGCGGTCTGAGACCCAAGTTACTCTCCCCCTGCCTTTTTTTCTCTCTGAAAAACCACTGCAATAAACCTCTTCTCCTGCTTAGCCATGTGCTCAATCTCCACTTCCTTCTCCAAATCCCAATTCCCCATTTTTCTAATTATTTCCCATGATGGTCAGTCAATATCTGCTTATTCTCTGAATAAAATTCTCTAGATTGCTGAATAGGTATAGGAAAGCAAATTTAACTATGCTAGAATTTTGCTTTAGGGACATTCACGGTCAGAAAGAAGCCATGTGTATACTCTCCGAAAGAGAAACATTTCAGTTATGTTCTTCATTATGTTTTTTAAAAAAATGACCATTCACTGCAAATTATAATTAACACTTTAGGACAGGATAGTTGCTTCTATTAAAAAAAAAAAGCTTTATAAATATTAAATAACAGAAAATAGTTATTTCTCTAAATTGATTATGAAAAGTGATAAATAAAAAATATAGATCCTCATGAGCCGTACCCAAGGTTAAAAGTTATATTTAATGGAAGTGGAGGAGTAAAAAAGAATAAGATTTTTTGAGGAAAAGAAATCATTCTATTGAGTTTCATGCTAAAAATTACCGTCAGAATTGTAATGTGCTTGTCCAGGAGAGAGAGAGAGAGACACATGGAGCAAAGAGAGGCGTGCAAGACAGGGTGGTGCAATGCCGTGGGGGTGAAGAGAAAAAAGGGGCGAGGAAGGAGTTTGAGAAAGAGGGAGAGATGCATATCTGAGAAAAGCAAGACAGCCGTGTCAATGAGGGAAAGGATAGCACGAAGGAACAAGACGATCAGCGTCTTCTACTGGCCATAGTGACATGAAGGATCAAAAAAGAATTTCCAGCTGTCACCCGCAATCCCTTTAGGCTGGCTTACAAAGTGGTGGCTCATTCACTGATTTGGCATCATAAGGGTGTTCTATACTCAATGGAATACTATTCAGCCATAAAAAGAATAAGGTCATGTCCTTTGCAGCAACATGGAAGGATCTGGAAGCCACTATCTTAAGTGAAACAACTCAGACACAGAAAGACAAATACTGCATATTCTCACTTGTAAGTGGGAGCTAACTAATGTGTACACATTGAAGCAGAGCATGGAATGATGGGCAACAGAGACTCAGAGGGGCAGGGGGTGAGAGGGGGTGGATGATGGGAGGTTGCTTAGTGGGTACAATGTGCATGGCTCCAGTGATGGATGCACCAAAGGCCTTGATTTCACCTCAGTGCAATATATGTACAAAAATTGCACTTGTACCCCATGAATATATACAAATAAAAATAAATAAATAAAAATTAAAATAAATTTTTGTAAAGGGTGGTTTTTTAAAATCAGATTTGAATACCTTTAGATATAGCATTTCTCCCCAGTTTACCACCAGCCTAACCATGTCCTAACATCTAAAATCTTCAAAGAGGGTATTAGATTTCTCCTAGAATGGAGGATTCAGGTTTGAACGGATCTCATCCTGATATTACAGGGCAGAGACCTCAGCCTAGATACTCCTTTTCCAGGTTTCCTCTTATGTAAAGCAACCCCTAACTCCCCACGCTCCCTGTAGCTTGCCAAGGTAACTTCCCTCAAATTTTTGTTTTAGGAAATTTCCGTTTCCAAGGATCTTGCTCTGCTAAAGCAATCTTAGTCTTTCTTTTCAACTCATGTCCCCAGAGTCTCTGACTCCTAGGGCTCCCACTACTAGATAAACAAACAGTGAAAACATAAGTTCTACTCTCCCCTCCAATTTTGAGTGATCTGCCAAAATTCCCCTCTGGATCCTTTTTTCATCCTGTCTTGAGTCCAGTTCCCTCTGAGGCCCACATGTGAACAATAATCCCCACCAAGCTCATGAGGTCTGCACCCCGAATCAGTGTCACCACCTAGAATTTAATTCCAAGGTCTGCTCCCTCCTGTGGAAAGTGCTGTGTTTCCTTGCCTCTGAATGGAGAGACTGCTCTGTCAAGTATTTCCATCTTCGTCTTAGCTCCAGAACTGTCTTCAGAGGAGCAGCAAATTGAATTTATTAATTTTAACACGAGGGGTAAGAAGACCTAACATTTCATGCTCAGTTGAGTAGGCATGATACAGATAGAAAACGGTTTTGAGACACAACTGATTTCCTTAGAATGGGCGTCAGCTCAGGAATGGAGAGCCCAGTCCATTCTCTGAACCCCTATGGCGGGTGTGTTTTGGAAGTCAAAAATATTTTTTAGAGTTTAGAATGGTAATATGGGGCTTATATTACAGAATCCCAGAATCCATCTCTCACCTAGGAACCAAAGCCAGTGTTGTAGAAGCAAGCACATTAAGGTGCTACCCTGAAATGTACGATATTCAAAGTTGAAGAAATAAAGTCTCTAAATAGCCTCTCATCAATTCAGGTCTGGTTTTGCCCCTGAATGTGCTCAGGTCAGAAGAGTTTTGCTGCCAAATAGGTAAAAAATTAACCAACCAACAAACCTGTCAGTTTTCAGGATGTTTTTGGATTTCAGAATTGTGGATAAGGCATCAAGGACCTGAACCATAAACAGGGGAATATGCAGAGAGGCAGGAGAAAGTTCTTTAAAAAAAATGTGAAGCAAACAGAAAGAAAACTAGTAAAAGCAAGTGTTATATGAAGAATGAACAGTTGAAGGAACAATCATCACCCATGTGAAGGAGGCAAGTGTGACGAGGCAGGGAGGAGGGAGCCGCACATAGTGGGGTGTTTCACCCATGCCAAGGGCATGCGTATTAAGTCAGGTAGGAAGGACACAAATACAGCCGCCCTGGGGACTGCAGAGCAGCCTGGGGCCTCAGAAGTGCTGGAGCAGAAGTTAGGGAAGGTTGGGGGTAGGGAGACTTAAGCCCTGCCTCAAGAAAGGGCAAAAAACTGAAGCTAAGAGGAAGCTGGTCCAGGAACTTTCTCACCACTGCAATTACCAGCAGCAAGGAAAGGCACATTTAAAAGACTGCAATCTCTCAGTGACAGAAGAGATTTCAGTTTCCATACTTGATCTGTTAACTTAGACTCCCTTATGTGCTAGTAAACTTTCATCTTCTCATCTATACAAATGATTTATCTCACTGTTAGGTTTTTCGAAGTCATCTTTGTTAATTTTATTCTGAATGCGCGCACAAGTTGTTCGGGTCAGAGATAGAGTTCGTATTACCTCACGGTGCATAATAAGTGCATCAGTCCCTCTTTTTCTCCAGTCCTTACCCCAGAACCATGAGATTAGAGCCAGGTCAATTCCAAAGAGAGTAGCCGGACACTCCACAGGTAAGCGACAGGGAAAAATGATTTTTCTCTGCTTATAAGGGGAAAGAAGTCTCAGGAAGCTAGGGCTTTGGGCAAGGGCACCAGGAAACCCAGAGAAGTTTTATTTCCTCACACTCACATGGTTTTAATGAGGACTAAATGAGAATTGTGAAAGACATTAACACAAAGTCTGGTGCATTTTATTCTATATAATATCCTAATTAATTTTGTAGTAAGGATAAGTTGAACAAATATCATATGTCTTGTACAACAGGTAGCCCAGGAATGCCAGGACAGTGACGTCACTAGATGTTATACTATATTTAAGAAATTATGTATAAGTTAATGAGACAAATTGGATTAGATGTGCCCTATCTCTGACTTCACTGTTGACGCTGCCAGAGTGCATCATCTGCTACGTGAGGTAAATCACAGGGGTGCTCTTAGTGACCTGAATGTGGCTAATGCAACTGCAAAGTAAGAAATTAAGTCATTTCAATTAAGATCAACCTCAACATTACATCTAAATATAGTTTGTTTTATTTGTAGTAATTAGATCTAAGGAAAGTATGCAACTCTGTAAGATAAATATAATTTAGGAAAGCAAAGTTGTAAAATAGAAGAAAGACAAAACACCTTTACATTGATGTTCCTACTAATAAGTATATACTAATAATTATTACATAGCAGAGTATTTAATTGAGTCTAATAAAAATGTTGGAAGTGCTAATTACTTTGCTATTATATTGTTTTACATATTTCCAACTGTTTCTGATGAAAATCCAAAACCATATAGAAAAATGTATTTCCTATTCATTTTATGTTAGGGTTATTAAAAATGAACATCTTTCTTGGGAGATTGGGGAAATGTTGCTGTACATAGAACGTAAGTTATAAAAATGGATTGATGTTGGTTTACCGTTTCTCTTGTTCATACAAACACCGGCAAGGCTGCAGCAGTGAAGAAAGCTGCAGTGGACTGAGTCAGGTCAGGGAAGTCTAGTGCTAGCTCTGCTTCAACCACCCTATGGCCTCGGTCCTCAGTTTCTCTAACACTAAGCCATATCACATACCTTTGGCCAGCATGGTAGAAGTTTGTCCAGAGGGAATTTAGGAGGAACCCCATCTTATTAATCTTTGTAACCCCAACTGCTGGTGTGCACCCGGGTCCCAGTCTGTATTTGCTTAATGAATGAAAAAGGAGTCAAGGAAGGAAGGAATAGGGGAGGGAGGGAGGGAGGAAAAAAAGAAAGAGAGAGGCAGGAGGGAAGAAAGGAAAGAAGGAGGCTGTATCTGTGTGAGGAGGGGCCCCATGGTACTATAGGAAACCTTAATGTTGGTCTGACTTCCAGGTCTTTCATGCTAGTCTCTATCTAGATCAATCTGCATGCCACCTGTTTTTATAAATAAAGTTTTATTCAAACAAAGCCACATCCATTCATTTTTGTATTATCTATGGCTGCTTTCATGCTACAGCCAGCGTTGGGTAGCTGTGAAAGAGACCATAGGGCCACCAAACTTACAACATTTACCATCTGTCCCTCTACAAATAATGTTTGCCAACTCCTTATCTAAATATTCCACATAGCTCTGGCCTGCCCTAAAATATTCATTTAAGGAATGAATTATAACAATGAAGACCTCACCATTAGTTCGGATACAGAGCTTTGGGGTTATGAAAGGCATGCCTCAAAAGGCAGCTGTGCAGGGGGACTTTTGAAACTATTCCTGACCTTTAAAAACCTAGTTCTTGGGAATTCTGAAAATGTCAAGTCTTTGAAAGGAGCCAGGACATGTCGTACAGAGCAGGATTGCCTTAACCATTGCTGTCAAACAATTAATGTTGACCCAGAACACTCTCTTCTCAAAAGTTAAGGTGATCATACATCTGTGTTAACTCAGAAGAGTTGCAATTTTCACCTATATTCCTAGCGTAATTGCTAAGAGTGCCCTTCCCATGATCAAAATGTCCTGATTTGGAGAATCTATTCTATGGTCACACTTTATATACTTGATCCAGAATTTCCTGTGTTTGCTCTTATCAAACCAAACTCTTCCATCTTTGTCATCTTTGGAGTTTCTTGCTGGGTCTCAGAGTATTTGATCCATCTTGTTTGTTGTTTTTAATCATGGTTTTTGTTTTACATTCTGAAGCAGCCTTAGCTAAAAGACCATAGCTTTTGAATTTTGACTCTATTTCTGAGAAAGTTATCTCACAAAGGCTTGTATTTGAATGTTCTCCATGTATGATTTTCTCCCAAAGAAGAAGATAAAAATGGAATTCTCTTAAAAATACTGTCTGACTACCAGGCTAAAATTTTTCTTCCTCAGTTCCTATAAGAGCATTGACCTCGGAGGCATCAAAATCATTTAACTTCTCTTCTCTTACGGCTGTGTCTAAGAAATCATCTCAAAGTATTCTTTGAAGTCATGTCTGAGAATCAGTGGTCGTTAAGATGCTCAAATGTCTCCCCAGAAAATGGACGCTTGAGTCATAAGAGAACAACTCATGGCTGGTACAGTCTTCGCTAACCCCCACAAGAAAGTAGTTGAAACCAAGTAAGTAGGTGTGCTAGTCAGTTCTGTGTAGACTGCTTAAAAAGGAAATTGATGGCTATATACATAGAGTTTAACCTGAAGCCAATTTCACAACTTATATAGGCTGGCAGATTCTCTGTCTAAACTGTTTTAAGCATTTGAGCAGCTATGAAAACTTTCTCTTGCCTCTAGGAAATATTTTGGTGACTTTGGTATAGATCTGTGCTATCTAGTACAAGAAGCACTAGCCATGGCTACTTAAGTTTTAATGAATTGAAATTAAATAAAATTAAATATTTAGTTCCTCAGTTGCACCTGCCACATTTTAAATGCTCAATGACCACACGGGGCTAGTGATTACAGCATTAGCGCAGACATAGAGCATTTCCGTCAGTGCAGAAAGTGAAGGTCAGCTCTGAATAGATGAATACCAACAGTGTTGGTCAGCACTGAATGGATGAGTGGACAGAAAAGATGATTAGGATAGTCCAGTTAATAGATCTATAAAAATACATCATCTTTCTTGTAATTAGAAAAATGTTATACTATAAAGTGGAATTGCTGAATTGTTAATGTGTTTGTATTCAATTTATTTATTAGCCATTTTTATATGGTAGGCCATGTGCTGACTGCTGTGAAGAATTGAAGAAAGAAAAACGTTGCCATTCAGGATAGCCGACCTGAAAAACTAGCTGTGGACAAGCCATGTTTGGGTCAGTGGCATGAGAATGAGCAGTTAGGCATAAAGAGAACAGACCAACCACATGCAGAATACCAGGGAGAATGAACCACATACAGTCAGCAAGGCTGATGGGAAATGTCTCAAAAGAATGAAATATTTATTCATTTATTTGTACTTTTACAACAAGTCTGTGAGGAGGACGGAGCAAAGCTTCTCTCTGTTTTATATGTTGCAGTCAGTGTCTTGCCAATCAGTAGTGGTGGTACCAGGATTAGATCAGGTATCATCTCTACTGCATTGCAATCTTATAACCTAGAAGTTTTAGACAGCTAATAAGGGAAAGAGCTGTAAAAGGTAATAGAAAAATATCAGCTTTATAGAGTACTTTTTCATTAAACAGAGAAAGTTTTATTAAGGATACAAATTGAAGTTTCAATTTTTTTCTATTCTAAAATTTCCATTAAACCTAAACATTTAAGGCAAATTATCATTTCCAAAAGTGTTTATGATGCTTCTATAAGTAATGCAGTTATGAAAATGAGGTACGTTTATGGACTAGTGATGATATGTTCCAAAATAAGAAATTGCAAGGCTTACACTATGAGGATTCTGGTCCTAACCTAGAAAAGGGGACGTATTTAGAGGCGTCATCATTTGGAGACTGCCCTGCTCAGCATATGGTTGCATTGCCCTTCTGATCATAAAGGGCAGCCTAAGGTTTAGCATTGCTATGTACATTTTTATAAGACTCTGGATGATGTTGCCTTTTAAAGACTTCACTTAATCTGATAGAGAATGCGAGAGGAAAACAGACTTTGTAAATGCATATTTGTGGTAATGTAATTTCTTTTGAAGGGCATTAGACTATTTCTGTCTTAAAGGTTAAAGTAATTTTAAAGCATAAATGTTTGAGTGTCAAGTACAAAAGCAGAATAAGAGTTCATTATCCAAATATCTAACAATGTACTGCAAACCCAAAATGACTTTCTTTGCCATAAAAGGCTCTTCCCTTGGCTTTCTGGTGAACACTCTGTAGTAATAGCTCTGTAGTTCTGTTTTATAGCTTCAGGGTGTCCTTTTTAGTGCTTTATCTTTTCCCTCCAGGCTATTCCAACCTCATGTATAAAGCAGAAAACAGTGGCCTTGCAATTGACTTCACAAAGAGACCATAGATCTCTACAGAGAGGAGGAAGAGAAAACTAAAGTCCTGGTCAATAGTAGAGAAGGTAAATCATATACACCAGTAGGAATGCTAGCATCACTCATGTTTGGAAGCAAGGATTCTTCTAGCCTGTGTAATTTGGGTTCCGCCACCTTCCATCTCCTCTTTTACAACTGAGTTACTCTCTCAAGATAAAAATGCAAAAATAGAAATAGGACTGACCATTTGACCACTCATGTAGCACCTGGTTCAAGAAGTTAAGGAACTGCAGTGCAAGATTCGTTTCAAAGAAGTTTTCCGGAGATTTCTTTTAAAGATCAGTAAGATGTCCAAGAAAAAGTATATTTGAGTTTTTAAAAAATAATATTGTCTCCTTAAATAATTTTTATTTATTTATTTTTATAGTATAATTTTTATATTTTATTTTCATTGACTAATATGTATACATATTTATGGGGTACAATGTAATGTTTCAATGCATATATACATTTTGTAATGGTCAACTCAGAGTAATTAGCATATTCATCACCTCAGTCATTTATTATCTCTGGGGTAAGAACATTAAAAATTCTCTCTCCTCACTATTTTGAAATATACAATACATTGTTGTTAACTGTCATCACTCTACTGTGCAGTAGAACCCCATCTTATTCCTTCTTTCTAATTGTAACTTTGTATCCATTGACCAACATCTCCACTTTCCCCTTCCATCTCTCCCCCCAGCCTCTCACAGCTACTTTTCCACTCTCTACTTCCATGACTTCATATTTTTTAGATTCCACATTTGAGTGAAATCATGTGGTATCTGTCGCTCTGTGCCTTGTTTATTTCATTTAGCATAATGTCCTCTGGGTTCATCTATGTCATCAGAAGTGATAGAATATTTCCTGGGTTTTTTTTATGGCTGAATGGCATTCCATTCCATATATATACCATGTATTTTTAGTCCATTCATCTGTTGATGGACACTTAGGTGGTTTCCATACCTCGGCTACTGTGAATAGTGCTGCGATGGACATGGGAGTACAGACATCTCTTGGGTATTCTGATTTCAATTCCTTTGGGTAAATACCCAGTAGTGTGATTGCTGGATCATGTGGTAATCCTATTTTTAGTTTTTTTGGGGAAACTTCATACTACTTTTCAAAATAGCTAAGATCCAAAACTTTGAAACTGTTTGAAGAAAACATAGGGGAAAATCTCCATGACATATGTCTAGGCAAAGACTTTTTAGATAAAACTTCAAAAGCATAGGCAACAAAAGTGAAAATAGACAAATGGGATTACATTAAACTAAAAAGCTTGGAAATAATGTTCAACAGGGGTCGGGCAGGTGGGAGGGGAAAACTCACACCTAATGGGTGCAAGGTGCATTGTCTGGGGGATATTCACGATTGTAGCTCTGACTTGGGCAGTGTATAGGCAATATATGTAACCAAAGTGTTACATATATCCCCAACAATATTCTGGAAAAAAAATCTTACACATTTGAGGATTAGAGCAATGATTGTAACAATACAAGAGTATTGCAAGTACAAACATCAATTCTATATTAAATAAGAGAAGGAAAAAATGTATAAATAAATAAATAAAAAGCTTTTGCACAGCAAAGGAAACAATGAATAGAGTGAAGATACTACCTACAGAATGAGATAAAATATTTACAAATCATACATTGACTAAGGGGCTAATATCCAAAATATACAAGAAACTCAAACTACTCAATAACAAGAAAACAAATAGCCCTATTAAAAAATAGGTAGTGGACCTGAATAGACATTTCTCAAAAGAAGACCTACAAATGGTGAACAGATACATGAAAAAATGCTCACATCTCTAATCATCAGAGAAATGCAAATTAAACCCACAATGAGACATCACTTCACACCTGTTAGACTGGCTATCACCAAAAATGACAGATAATAATGTTGGCAAGGATATGGAGTTATACACTGTTGGTAGTATATTTAGCTTGAGTAATGAAGTAGAAAACACAGACATTCTACTGTAATAGAGAAGTAAATTTCAAAGTTCTAGATCTTGGTGGCAAAGTAGTTGTGAGTAAGGACAGAATTCAGTGTATTGCTGTATGTGAGGTAGGATAGACACATCAGTTAGGGTTAGGGGAAGGATCACCAATATGGATGTTTAAATCACCATACCAATGGGACAGATTATATTTTCCAAAAAGCTACAACAGTATCTCCCATCTTACGTGCTTTTCTTATAAGATGAGGTTGACACCCGTAGACGGCACCCTTTTAAAAGTACCATCTATGTCCCAACTCCATGAAGCTGTGTTGGCCTTTGTGATTGTTTTGTTAAAGAGAAAAATTGTTCAATGACATTTGTTAAAACTCGGTATGGCAGACTTTATTCAGGACCATCAAGACAGGTATAGGGACCACTGCAATGGAACTTGCAATGGAGAAGAGACATTGAGTTCAATTCCAAATACAAGATAGGCAAATGGAAATTTATACCCAAGGAGCACGATGGGGGTCAGTGAATGGAAAATTATTAATCAGGGGTAAGGGGTATTCTGGCTAAACTGACCTAACAGGATTCTTGCTGAAGGGAGGTCAGGGTGATCAGATATAACTGGGGATGATGGAGGTTAAGGGCCCGAATCAGATGTCAATGGTGATCACATATCACTGACTTAGCAGGTTCTTGCTAAAAGTGGATTTTATAGGGAAGAACACAGATAGGCCTAGCAGAAGGTTTGGCCCAAGTTTGGTCAAGCAAAGAATCTTTGTCAGTTTCAACCTATCAATGAAAGCAATGCTTTATGAATCGCAGGACTGGTCATAAAAGGCCATGTACCCTGCTCTTTGTTTGCTGGAGGCTGCCATGCTGTGAGAAGTCTCAACTATCCCACACAGAGACCACGTGGGAAGGCTCAGAAACTACATGAAGAGAGAGAAATTTCCAGCCAGATTCTAGCTGCTTCAGGCCCCTACTCCAGCTATTTTCTGTTTGCAATCGTCCCCAGATTACTGATCCACAGAAACTATGACAGACAATAAAATGATGTTGTGGTTTTAGTCATTATGCTTGGGGGTTGTTTGGTACACAGTAATACCTAACTGAAAATGCAGGACTAAGAGACAAACTGAGATTTAGGGTCAATATTCCTGAGAAATGAGAAGGCACACAGAACAATCCGGGAGGGGAGTTTAGCACTAAACTCAAGGGAGATGAACCAGAAGTTAAAGTGCTGGCAGCAGAAGCACCTATTGTGCACCCCAGGGAAGCAGAAGTAGGAAGATGATGCAAAGTAAATGACAGGGACCCAATGATATGGACTTGGCTGGGCAGAATCCTAACCACCCCAAGGGTTACATGGGTATGTTTGGTTATAGGCCAGAGCTCATTTAAAGTCCAACTCAAGAAAGAAATAGACTAGAATTGATTGAGCATGACCTGAGCTTCTAGCAGATAAGAGGGCTTAGACCAAAGTATAGACCAATTTAAAGGGCTTAATTATGTACTATTATGGGCTGAATAGTGATCCCCAAAATTCGTATATGCCTGAAGACACTGCCCTGGTGGCTGGAAGCCCAGTGGGGAAGAAGTCACTGTACTCTAGATAAGATATAGCCAGGGCTAAGGCTGACCCTGTAGCAAGGTCATGGGCAGCTCCAGTTTTGTGGGACCTGAAGCTTATGCAATTTGGGGTGGGGGGCTCACTTTAAGAAATACATACAAAATTACAAATAAAAATTAAGCACAAAATGAATATGAAAACAAATCACAAAAAAGACAAACCATTATCAAGATTGACAAACACCACAAATGTCACTTGGCTAGGATGGATGAGAATCTAATGTTTCATACGTGCCTGATTATTGGAAATATTTCCCACAGATCGACGTGTGGATCCGTCCATTTCCAACCTCCTCTCTCCTCCATTATCCACAGGCTTCCTGTGCTGGGCACCGTAGGCCACTGCATCTCACGGTGAGAGCTCTGGCCCTACTTCCGTGAGGAAATGCTCAGTGGCACAGGGGACGAGAGAATTCTGAGAGCTGTTGCTATAGCACAATGGTGAACAATAAAGTAATTATATGCTAGACCTAAACTAAAGGCATCCCCGACTCTAACGCTCCCAAAATGCCTACCTTCCAACTCCATCCCAATGAGGGGCGGTATGACAGAGGACCATACTGGTCTCTGGTGATTGCTACTAAAGTGCCTTACTCCTGCATCACCATGGCAAGGAACACCTTGCTAAGGCCATTACCAGGGCCTTGGAAGAGGCTCATGCCAGTGAGGGACCCTGAAGCTTGAACTGTGTTAGCTTCATAGTAAATCTGTCTCTGTGCAAGGGAGCAAAAAAGATAATATGGGTGAATATTTAAAGTAAAAATAATAATAGAGTTGGATTATGGCTTAGCTATTTCAAACTCTGGAGGGCAATAAACACTGGAGAATGGCCCTCATGTTTCTTTGTTAGGAGATGTGTTAGAAATAGGTATAACTGGGAGAAATAGGAGAACAGAAAAATAGATGGTTGGTGTTCTTTCATAACCGAGAACTCAGTTAAGGCAGTCAGCCCAGGGGAGTCAGGAATCCAGGCTCTTTCTGGGGGTCCTATGGGTCCACTATGCATGCCTCCATTCATTCATTCATTCATTCATTCGAGGCAGGGCCTCTTGCTATGTTGCCCAGGCTGGTCCAGAACGTCTGGCCTCAAGTGATCCTCCTGCCTCAGCCTGCCATGCAGCTGGGATTACAGGCAAATGCCACCATGCCCAGCCATGCCATCATTCTTAAAGCCACCTCATGGTCCAAAATGAATGCTGAAGCGGCAGCCATTACATCAGTGTTCTGATGGAAAGGAGGAGGAAGCTCCCTCTGAGCCACTTCTTAGAAGTCATACATACCACTTCCACGTGCTTGCCATTGGCTAGCACTCAGCCATTCATGTGGACACATCTCACTGTAAGGGAGGCTGGGAAATGTGGTCTTTATTCTGGATGGCCATATATGCAACTGAAAATCATAGGTTTTATTATTAAGAAAGAAGAACATAACAGAGATTGGGAAATTAGCCACATTTGCTCCAGAAAATCATTGATCTAGTGTGTCAGAGAAACTGGATAGCTCTTCTATCTTAGCTCACAAGTTAACTGGAGTGACAAAAATATACAACAGTCAGTTTTACAATAACGTATACCTGGTTAGAGAGCTGGGAGTTGGCAAGATCTGATGTTAGGGGCTCTGCTACCGGAAGCTGATTGCCCTTGCTCTGAGGAAAAACCCCATTACACCATCACCTGCCTGAGTCTTGAGTTCTGTACTTGGTGTGATATAACTTGTATGTATAAGTTTGCTACTTGGTATGATATAAGCAGATAAGTTTGAAGTTCTTCCACTAGTCACAAAGTAAAAACATTGCCCAATCTGCTGCAAATGAGTCCAGGCTACCCTGCTCCAGCCTCTCAGTCATCATGTGATATCCCATTCTTTAGAATATTAAGGAAGACCCTCTCTGTCCCATCACCAAAAAGATTTATCAGTAAGTCTCATAGCCACAGGCATCTAGTCTTTTAACATATTCTTAATAGAGAACAGGACAGGTAATATGAAACATATAGGTAGGCATCTTCTCTCTACCACCTCAAGAAATACTCCATACCTTGGTCCCAGAGCCAGCTCAACTAGTGAGCTGCAGCTGAAGTGCACAAAGCTAAATGCTTGGGCCTTGTAGATGGTTAATTTTATGTGTCAACTTGACTGGGCCAAAGAATGCCCAGAGAGATGGTCAAATATCATTTCTGAGTGTGTCTGTGAAGGTGTTTCTGGGAGAGATGAGCATTTGAATTGGTGGGCTGAGTAAAGCACATGACCCTCCCCAATGTGGGTGGGCCTCGTGAAATCCACTGAGGGCCTGGCGGGAATAAAAAGGTGGAGGAACGTTTCATTAACTCCGCCTGACTGCTTGAGCTGGGACATCGATCTTCTCCTGCCCTTGGTGATCCTGGTTCTCAGGCCTTGAGACTTGGACTGGAATCTGCACCATCAGCTCTCTAGCTTTCAGGCGTTTGAACTGTATACACCACTGGCTTTCCTGGGTCTTCAGCTTGCAGATGGCAGATCATGAAAATTCTCAGCTTCCATAATAATTTGTGTGAGCCAATACCTTATAATAAATCTCTTTGTGTGTGTGTGTGTGTGTGTGTGTGTATGTGTGTGTGTATTGGTTCTGTTTCTCTGGAGAAGCCAGCCCAATACAGGACTTATCTTTGCATGCAAGGGGCTATTGTCTATTCCCCTAACTCAGCCCAGCCTCCTGGTTGCCCTTTTGACCTGGTACATTATATTCTCCTCTGAGAAACCAAAGGAGTATTTTAAAGTAGAACCTAAACCTCTTCAAGGCTTCAAGGCCCTGTGCCATCTAACCCCAGCCTCTCTCAGTCATCTCTTACCACCACCCACCCTCAGCTCTAGCCACACTGACCTTGCTGCTTCCTGAACATGACAAGCCCCTTGTTCATCCTTCACCTCAAAATGCTTTTCCCTTTGTCTTTCAAATCAAAGCTCACCTCTTCAGAGAGACTTTCCTCTCACCATTGCATCCCTTTTTTCCCTGAGCTATTTTCCTTCCAAGCACTTGCCACATTGCATTTTAGTTTTGTTCTCTCTCTCCCACTAGAATGTGAGTTGCAGGAAGGCAGGGGCTTGGTCTGATTCATAGCTACATCACAAGCAACACAAGCAATACTCAGCCCATGGTAAGCACATAACAAATATCTGTGTCACAAACTGATGGAATGAGAAATTTTTACCATATTCATTTTCCCCATTTTATGTTTTAAGGTTAATATTTTATCTTTCCTATCTTGCACTATAAAATGACAACTCAGAAATGCAAGCTTAAGGGGGCAGTTGGTAAAGGGGAGGGAAGGTATGTGGTTCTGTCTTTGATCTATTTAATTCAAGTTGATGATGAGAACTCCAGTTGACCCGATATGCCTAGGACTATGTAGAAATGGATTTAAGGAAAAATTTCTAGGCTAAGACAGAAGACTATTTGTGCATAATGATCCATCTGAAGATGAAAGTTAGCCTCTCTTTAATTGGGAGGCTTACCAGCCACCTCATTTTCTCCAGAAAGAGTAAAGGAAGTATTTGAGAGGCTTAACCTTTTTTTAATCCCTGTAGGGCATCTTTATGAGGCAGGCACTAAGGAATTAGAGTCATATATTCAATTGGTATCAGAACACAATGACATGATTCCCCGCAGATATGGGTCCTAGAGCCCCACATTTTGAAGATTCTGTTATCTTTTCCATTTGCTCTCAGACTATCAATGATAAGGAAATCTCATTATCTATAGAGACCCTGCCTTGTCTTTAAACTTATCCAAAGCCTGTAAGTGTTGCCTATTCCTAATTTCTTCCCCAGGAGCATTTTTATTTTTAGCTTTGCTACTTGCAACTAAAAAGTTTAGTTCATTCCCCAAGGAAATGTAACAGCCTTTTCCCTGGGAAGGAAACCTAGAAACATTTGTCCTGAGTGATATACCTCCTGTTTGGGGTTTGCACACAGATTCTACTGGACATTTCTAGGGCATTGTTTGACATTCAGAGGTAACATGTAAAATTGAGTATACGGTACCTTTGTCACACATTAAAGTGATGTGAACCATGCTTGAGCTAAGAGACACAAGATTTTTGATTTCTCCCACAGCAAAAAATTATATCCTATAACATGTGCTTGGTAATTACAAATCTTTGCATAGGCATCAGTGCCATATGCATAATACACCCCAGTGGCATCGTTTCAAGGTTGCAGAGTCACATTTTGTAGATGAATCATTTATAATCACCACTGCTACTGCAGCATTGTCTGTCATACTTTGCTCTGCATGAATGTTTCTATAACGAATTTTATAATTGCTAAGTGATTTCTTCATAATACAAGTTAATGCTAGTGTGTTTGAGATATTTCTTAAGGACTGTCACAAAATGTCATCATGTACCTTGGAAAAGGAGTAGAATAGGAGAGAAAAAAGAATGTTAACCAAATCTTTTCATTGACCACTTATCATAACAGTAGAACAATCTTGTAAAAGTTGTAAAGATGCGAACGTTGTTGTACTTCTCTGCCAGGCCAGCTTACTTTTTTGAATTATGAACAATTTGATGAAGTAACAGGGCTTAGATATTTTTATTTGTTTAGTCCTATTTGTTCACATAATAAGATACGTGCATTCATACTTTCTTTTATTTTTTAATTTGGTCTTCACTGCAACCCTGCAAAGTATGTATTGTACTGAAAATACAATAGTCAAGTGGTTAAGATCATAGGCTCTCAGAGATTGAGAGCCTCAATCTGAGTCTCTCAGATTGTTCAACAGGCCCAGGTGAAAATCCTGGTTCCACTACTTCTTAACTATATGACCCCCCCACAAGGTCACTTAACTTTTCCATACCTTGGTTCCCTCATCTGTAAAATGGGGGCAATGACAGAACCTCCTCATTGAGTTGCTGTGATTAAATAATTAACATAAGTATCTGATACATGATAATTGTTCAATATTAGCCATTATTTCTGTTATAATCATTTTACAAATGAGATGATAGGTTTAGAAAGGTAATGTAATTTGCCCAAGATTACACTACTAGTGAGTGGTTGACCTGGGATTTGAACCCAGCTGTCTCTGACTCCAGAGGTCATGCTCTTAGATTGACATCATAAAGAGGGGAGAGCAGAAGACTAGTTTATGCAGACAGGATGACAGTGAGGCTCACCTACAATATACAATAACAATATTCATGTTGACAAGTATATATAAATTTATAATGAGCTGTTTTGATTGTGAAGATTTTAATAGTTTAGGAAACTGTGCTTACTCTAAAATAAGCCTGAGCACTGCTGGAACAGAAATTGAACACCTATTCACTAAACCCATTTCCTCTTCCTCCTAGGCACATAGCCAGACCGTAGCTGCTAGCCTCTCTCGCACTTTTAGTTGTGCCATGTAACATTTCTGGCCACTGGAGTGTGGGCAGGTGTGTTGAGCATTATTTCCAGGTATGGTGCCTAAAAACTTCCCGCGTGAAATATTCTCTGTGTTCTTTTCACCTTCTACTGGTTGGAAAGGAGCTAACTGCAGGGTGTGTTTGGAATATGCACTGGCGATGGGAACCCACGTGAAGGAAGGAGTCTGAGTCCTCGAATCACTGCCACAGGAAGGGCCATCAGTATTGAGGAGCCCCCCATTTTGGAATTCACCTAAAAAAGAAATAAACCTCTACTGTGTTTGAGAACTAATATTTTGTGATTTATCTGTTATAGCAGTTGGTGTTACCTTCATTGGTATAATTACCCATCACCAGCCTCCTTGGCTAAATAAGTAGGCTGTTAACAACTGCCTGTGAAACGTGAGATGTAAGTACAACTTCTTTTACCTCTGTGCTTAATACTATATACAGTAATCCCCCCTCATCCACAAGGGGTATGTTCCAAGACCCCCAGTGGATGACTGAAACCATAGATAATACCGAAGCCTATAATGCTGCGTTTTTTCCTTTACATACATACCTGTAATAAAGTTTAATTTATAAATTAGGCACAGTAAGAGACTGACAACAAGAACTAATAAAATAGAACTATTACAATATGAAAGCATCACTACTCTTGCACTTTGGGCCCATTAAAGTAAAATAAGGGTTACTTGAACACAAGCACTGTGATACTGTGATAGTCAATTTGATAACCCAGACAGCTACTAAGTGACTAACAGTGAGGTAGTGAATACAGCCTTGATACACTGGACAGAGATAATTCACATCCTAGGATGGCTTCTTTGTCTTTCTATCCCTGAGGCGCCAGGATGCCTTTAATCTCCAGGTCTGGAACCACCATTTGTGTGGGAGTGTGTGAAGTACCTCCTTACCAAAAGGGCCAAAATCTCTTCATGGTGGGGATTTCTCAGAGTAAATTGGTGAGATAGGCACAGTACAGCTACATGACCAGGCTTAATTTGTAAAAACCCCCAGGTTCTGCTCAAACCAGTTACAAATTACCTGGTTCTCCCTGCCCAAAACAACTCAAAGACTCATGTTACAGAATATCATTTATCTTTAACTAACATATTCTATAGCATTGGCCAAGGGGCACTACCATGCTCCAGAGTGCTACCATGTTCTAGGGATAAGGATGCATGCGTTCAGTCCAGCTGAGATTAACTCTTGCTAGAACCTCAATGTAATTTCAACTTTCTTTAAATTCTCTAAGAAAGAACAGCCATCTTTTTTATTGGGTTTTTTTTCAACAGGCAAAATGACCTTCATTATGACTGACCAAGACAGCCTTAATGTTCCCTCAGCTTGACTAAATTTTCAACAGGTTTCTTCCTGACTATAGGTCCCTGACCTCCCTTTTCTTAGAGCATTTACTTTAGAAAACTTTCAATTGTAAATTCTTTTTCTGTGCCTTTGAGCTGTAAATATTTTTCCAGGTTCTTGTTGGTTTTACAACCCAGAAATGTCTTTCTCAGAAACCTGGGAGCCAGCCCTTTATAAGGTAAACATCAGGAAAGATAGTGCCCCTGTCTCCTAGTGTCTGTGGGAGGTAGGAGCCTAACTTTGATAAGCAGCTATTAGCAAACACAGATGGCCTAATCACACTGACCAACCTCACCACTAAATGTCCTCCAGTACTTTTCTACTAGCTCACCCCAGTGCTTAAAACCTCTCCTGTTTTTGTTTTATCAAACTTAAATTCAGTCTCTCTCTCCTATTGCAGTAGTCTTGAATAAATTCTTCCCTGTCAGATTAAATCCATCCAGTACAATTTTTCTCTGACATGACAATATCATTAAATAATAAAGTGAGTTTAACTATATACCACTTAATAAGTGTGAATATTATTTTTAAAAATAAGTTTGGGAAACTCAAATGAAATACCTTTTCTATATTTTATTCTTCAATAAACTGCTTCCCGTGTGAAATATTTGTCTACTAAGGGCATATATTCAATGTATAGTGATTCAGACACAAATCTTTAATGAAAAGAAAAATACGTTTAAATAATGGGTATTTCTGGTACAGTGTAGCTAACTTCAGCAAAGCTAACTTTGTCCTCAAGTTCTTTACTTGAAGTGATTATAATAAGAGTGATGTTGTTTTGATAGATAACTTGGTATAATTTGAAAATTTCAAGTGTTATAATTTGTATGTTTTGTCATGTTAATATTACTGACAATGACCAGAATTATTTAGGAGATTACAAGTTGAGGGATTTACTTGTCCTCAAACCACATAGGGATTAGGTTGCAAACAAATAAATGTACATGCTATTCATATTTGTTAAGTGGCTTTGTACTTTTTGGTAACATGTATATAAAAGTAACGGTAGTTTACCCAGCGTCAGTGACTATGATCATGGCAGCTATGGGGCTGAAATGGTAAAAACATAGCATTGACTAAATGCTAACTGAATTGTATGCTATCTCTTCTTCACTGAGTTTCTGGAATGTCTTTGAATTGACTTTAAAATTACATGCCTTTCCTTCTAAACAAATGTAAGCAGCTGGACAATAGATTATGAATGTTCCATGAAATTTTTCCTATCGCTAACTTCCTATCACTAAATTTTATCAAATATAGATAAAAATGACTTACATAGATAAGTATATAAATTTTTTTTTATTTCTTGTAATCATAGACCATGGATAGTAACAATTTTTCTGGACTGAGCAATTAGCACATTTACTGTGAGAAAACATCTGAACCAAATAATATTTTACAGATTTTCATAAACAATCATTAAATTTCAAAAGTAAAATTTTATTGGAAATGCATCTTTTAATGCTAAGGTTTTCTTTGCATGTATACATGGACAAATAATACTTGTTGCCCAAATGAGACAAGTTTCACCATCTATTCTATTTTTATATTTCATTTTCATATATGTAATGATTAAAAATTTTTTTCACATAAATAAGTAGATGGGAATGGAAGATTTTTAAAATCAGAAGTTCAATTCTTTGAATATCCAAGTTGTAGGTACAATATCACATTATGACCTATCATTAACAACTGACAACTCAATTAGGTCTTCCTTCAATTTTGTTGAAATCAAATTAGAATTAGAAATGACTAGACTTGCAAATAGATTTGTACCTAGTTATTAGAGCCATTCATTTTCTCAATACCTAATAATTTCTATTTTAAAAAATTCTTTGACCTATAGATTTTACAGTGTGTGGGAATGTACCATACTAATAATGGAGATTGGTTAAGTATGCCTTTCTTCTATAAGAGGGAACAAGGTAAGGAAATGAATTTTGGAAGATCTAAAGTGGAAAATAAATCCTCTAAAACTACATATGCCCCACACCTCCTGGAAAATCTTCACGTGCTTCCAGGGGTATCCATGTCCAAGAATGATGAAAGCACCTCCTAGAAAGCTTGGGAGAGAGAACACCTTGCTCCTGCCTCAAGCACCTCTCTAGCCAAAGCTCAGTTGAATAAGAATCCATGATTATCTTTATTTTTAGAAATTAACCCCCAGGAGACTGTGACAATGATTCATGTTGGAAATCCACTGAAATCAAGAAAAGACAATGTACTTTTAGAGCCAGATGGACACTGGATTCCTATCTTGGTCCTATCACTTACTAGCTCTATGACCCTGGGCAAATCATTTAACTTCTTGGAGCCTTAGTCTTCCCAATTATGTAATAGGGATAGCACCTACCTTTTAAGCAAGTATTCTTGGGAAGATTAAATGATATGACCTATGTAAATCACTTAACACAGTGTCTGATACATGGGAGGTATTCAATAAATAATGGCTACAGTCATTGTCATTGTCATCATCACCACAATTTTATTGACCAGAGTTGCTCCTTGGAAGTTGCCACTGTATAGCACCATAATGTCATGGAGAACAAGTAGGTATTAGGGGCCCAACTCTTGTTCATTGTGCTCTACTATGGAGTTAATTGTGTGGCAAAGTCAGACTGATTGGATGAGTATGAGAGAATTCCACAGAAGAGAAATCAACACTTTAACAAACCTCAATACTTTTCTTTCAAAGGGAAAATTAGAAGTAATGAGAAACCAAAAATTCAGATATTAAAAGTTCAAAATATTTAAATTATCTTATCCATTAGACATATGTCAGGCTATCATATAATTTCAGCTATTTGATCCCATTTAGGAGGTTTAATGACCTTACTTTAAATATCATATCAAAACTAAATTCAATAAAAATTAATGTATACTTATATCTAACTAACTTAATGAGAAAAATTAGGTTTAGTTGTAAAGGTCTCCAAAATTGATTTAAAGTATATGTGGCTGCTGCAGGAAAATGGAGAAGATGTCAAATACCTCTTGATCTTGGGAAGAGCTAGGCCCTTAAATTTAGAGACTCAATGAGAGCTAAAGGAAATCCATTTCTCTAATTATAACCTCATCAAAAGTACGTTAATCAAATGATAGTAATATATTAAGGATTTAGATCTTTAAATGCCAAAATACAGGGTTAATACATATAATCACAAGATTCTTCAGTAACAATGTGTGTGAAGATGATAGCTATTGGTGATCAAACAAGAGCTATAAAGAACTTTAAAGAGAGAAGTAAAATCCATCTGTCATTTGTTTCATTTATTATTAATACATGGATATTGAATATCCAGATGAAAATGCAAAGTAATCCCCTAAGATGTAAATTTCAGTTAGATTAGATATGTTTAACTGTCATTCAATTAGAAGCTAAACAGCCAGAGATTTAAAAGAGAAACTGCAGACTGACACAGTAGTGATGACTTCAGAGAACATGCCATGACACAATCTATCAGTGGTTTGAATTTGAAAATCAAAAGGGAAATCTTTGAAGCATCCATGTTTTACAAATGGGTGATGAGTATATGAAGATAAGTGAGCAAACATAACTTACAGCTGAAGTTTGAACATTCTAAAATATAAAATCAAGAACAAATGGCTATCAAATGTATTCTGTTATGATATAACCCAGAGTAAGTTTACATGCTTATTAGTTCATGCTCCTATCAGTTACTGTATTTTTGCAATACACCTTCAAGGACGACTAACTTATTAAGCAGGAGAGGAGCCCTTAGTAGTCCCTAAAAAGTTACTCTAACTTTTATGGTAGAAAATCTCTATTAAAAACTCTTTCTTCAGTGGATTTAGTTGAAAAATATTCTCAAGAATATAAAGACTACATACAGTGATATGTATCTTAGACTATAATACAAGTAGACATAAACTTTATGAAAGTATTTTATTGCTATTAAAACTTTACAAAAAACAAAGGCTTATTTCTTTGTTAGGCTTTAACTTGTGGAAATTTAGAATTGTGGGGCAAAAAGGAAGAGACTATAAATTGGCATGAAGCCTGCTTAGCATGGTGAGAATGGAGTTGATAATGTGGCAATCTCTGAAAAGAAAGCGAATCTGAGTAGGTGAATAATACAGAGGAATGGGCAAAGAGAACACATGAGGCAAGATGATGCAAGTACAGTGGTTCATTGTGTAATGCAAACAGGGAGGAAAAGTAGCTCATCACTAATCGTTCTTGTGAACCTATGTGTATTGAGACAAATTATATTTGCAAGGATTTCTGGGAAGAGGCTGAAGTGAAAGTGCCAACAATGCCTTCCAACTACTTTTATACTCAGGAGACATATGTGACAAAGTCAAAGATCTGTGTAATCAAAATTAAGAAAGTAGGAAAGATAGAATGACATAGAAATAAATTTTGAGGAGATAATGGCTGAAATTTTTCCAAAACTGATGAAAGACATTTAGCCATAGATTCAACAATCACTAAGAGTGGCAAGCAGAATAAAGAAAACTATACCTAGATCTCCGCTCCCTTTTAGAAGTAGGATAGCAGCTTGTATTATACCAACTCTTCTGCAGATAACAATTGTAAACTGTAGGCATATATGTTAAAACCACTTAAAATCATTGTAGAGTAACCAAAGATAGGTCAAAACTGGAATGGGTCAGTCTTTGAAGTAAGGGAAACAAAGTGGGTGAGATCAACATTAATATAGCTTTTCCCCTGAGGGTATTCTCTAGGCCACTTGCCATGGGATGGCTAGGATCAAACAGAAAGTAACAGGTCTTACTGGCTTAAAGTGTCAGAAGATAAAATTGGGCTGCCTGAGTGACTGAAGATTGAGGGGGAAATCTTAGAAAGGAGAAGCCCCAGAAGGAGAAGCCCTCACATTTGTGCATAATCTCTCCTAAAATGCTTGACTGACCCCTGAATGGCACATGAACAGGAGAGATTCCAAGGAGCCCAGGGGATAGCAACAACTTGAAGAGCTGTGAAAGCCAAGCAGGGATTTCTGTTGTTGCACACCACAAGGGAGATAGATTTTAGATTTGGAATCCTACCAAGTTAGAGGGGCTTGATAAGCACCTTTGGCTTTCTGCTGAAACTCCAGAAGGGCTACATCTTAAGAGAAAGATTATGTTCCAGGACTAATGGCAAATCCAAAGCAGATGTGCCCTAACAAAGTATAAAACCAAACCACCACACAAGTTCAAGGTGATTTTTTAGCCCTTCTTCTCCACCACAGTAGAGGTGGGTGGGGGAGTGAAGCTGGGCAGGGCTGGGTCAGGTGAGCCTGCCTTCAGGCTCCACACAAGCTGGTAAGATAGCTGTCTCCTCAGAGGTCAAATGTCCCTCCCAGGCTGCTGGGAATAGCCACCAGGGAGGGGCTGAAATGACCCACCAAGTCTGTTTGTGGGGGCAGGGCTCTCTGAGATTCACAATCTGGCTGTAAGAAGTGGCTTTCACTCTCCTCCCCTCTCCCCTCCTCTGTGGTCTTCTTCTGGCATCTGCCAGCAGGCAGGAGCCCAAACCAGCCAATGGCACTGTAGGCTGGGAGCTTCTCCATCCAGGATCCCACCCTGGGCTGAGAACTCAGCCTTCCTGTGGGGGTGGGGGTGCTCCATGAGTGCACTGTGGCTCAGATCTACACTGCACTCTTCTCTCAGTTCTGCCCAGGCAAGCTCTCTTGCCTACCAATATTAGTTCACAAATCTCCCCTCCGTGCCCCCGAGCAACATGATCAAGTCCTGGGGTTATGGGATCTGGCCTGCAGGCCTGTCCCTGGGTCCCCAAAGATCAATCCCTGACTGTGCTTACCAGAACAAAATCTAATGATCTTCTGATGAAAACAGCAGAATCAAGAACATATACAACATATAACTCAACCTTTCTAGTATATTACTAGATGTGCAAAGGAAGAGACACAGATAAGTATGGCCATAATCAAGAGAAATAATAATCAATAGAAACTGATCCTGAGATAACCCAGAGAAGTTAGTAGAGAAGTTTTTAAGGTAACTATCATCTGTGTGGCCAATGACTTAAAGGAATGATAGTTATCATATGTGAATAGAGGGAGAATCTGAAGAAAGAAATGGAAGCTATAAAAGAATTCTTGGACTGAAATGAGAAATTCACTGGATAGGGTTAACAGAAGAGAAGAAATGGCAGAAGCCAGAATCAGTGAACTTGAAACACAGAACAATATTAACTATCCAATCTGAAGTGCAAAAAGAAAAAGATTTTAAAAATTCACTAAATCCTCAGTAACCTGTGATACATATCAAGCAGTTAATATATGTATAACTGGAACCCCAGAGGAGAAAAAATGATGAGGAAAATATTTGAAGAAACGATGGCTTAAAAATACCCAAATTTGGTATAAAGCATCAAATTATACATCCAAGAAACTTAAAAAACATCAAATTGGGGATATACAAAGAAAACCACACCTAGGTACATGACAGCCAAACTGTAGACCAAAGGCAACAGAAATTATAAAAGCAGACAGAAAAAGGCAGTTTTATTATCATCATTACAGGAACTAGAAGACTGATTCAAAACAAAGAAACAAAGCAAGCCAGAAGACAATGGAATGTTATCTTCAAAGTGATAATTGCTAAGCTAGAATTCAAAACTAAATACAAATTACTTTCCAAACAACCAAAAACTGAGAGAATGAATTATTAGCAGACCCTCATCAAAGAAAATTCTTAAGGGTGTTCCTCAGGCAAAGGGAAATTAATTCCAGTTGGAGGCACAAAAATGCAGGAAAAAATGAACAGTAAATATGTAAGTAAATTTTTAAAATATTGACTGTACAAAACAATAATATAATGTGGAATTTAAAATGTATGTAATTTTTAAAAATCACAAAGATGGCACAAAAGGCAATGGTTATGAAATGGACTTAAAGTGATTTGAGGTCCTAACATTGTCTATATTAGGAATATACTATGGTCTGCAAGTTTGTCCCTCCCCCTCAAATTCATATGTTGAAATCCAGATTCCCAAGGTGATAGTACTGGGAGCTGGGGGCTTTGGGGTGATTATATTATGAGATGGAGCCCTCAAGAATGGAATTAGTGCCCTATAAAGAGGCACAAGTGAACTTGTTTGCTCTCTTTGCTATGTGAGGTTACACCAAGAAGTCATCTGTCTAAGGAAGAGGACCCTCACCAGAGAGTAAATCTGCTGGCACCTTGATCCTGGACTTCCCAACTCCCAAAACTGTAAGAAGTAAATTTCTCTTGTTTATAAGCTATCTAATCTATTTTGTTATAGCAACCTGAATAGACTAAGACAGAATATTTGTTTTCATTAAGTTATGATTAGAAAATGTAGATTTCTATTTTGACTAAAATTAGGATTTTCTACATAGCTTAATATTCAGTGGAATCTTGTAAATATGTAACATTTGCAGGTATGAGTTGTTTTACATGTATTATAGTATGCTTTTTTGTCTTTACTTTTGCCCTCTTAGTAATATATAATATATATTAATAGTACACACACACACACACACACACACACATATATATAAAATTTTTGTTTAAGGGTGAGGAGTTTATAAGGAGTTTAGGACATGTTAGTAAGCTTGGATCATTATAGTTTTCCCTGATAGGTCTGTAATATTAGTCCATTGCTATTTATTAAAAATAAAAATAAAAACATTAAATAAATTGTTCAAGATAGAGTATATTTTTAGGAGCAACAAAGGCTACTCTGGTTCTAAGTGGAGTTGTAGAGATGAGATATAAACCCTGCTCCCATGCTTAGCCAATGTTTTGGTCCCAGATTCAGGGAAGGATATCTACCAGCACCTGAGTTATGGCAACTGGAGTTGAAAAGCTACCCTTTTCAGCTTGAAACTCCCTAGGCTCCATAATTGAGACTCCTGACTTCTGAACAGCAACACAGATAGATTAGCAATTAAAGTCAAGTGATGATAAAGAAAAACACAATGTAAGACACTGAAAAATTTTTTGCAATGTATATTTTTAAAAATCATGTCATAAAGAGTTTGAAAGAAATTATTTCCATAAAGTAAGGTTACTACTTAAAAAAATAGGAGAATTGTAGAAACTAAACATTTTCTCTCCTTCATGTGCTAAAATAATATGTTACATCTACCATTTAAGAAAAGGCAAGATAAAAAAGAATATAAGTAAATTAAATATGCAAGAAAATAAGTAAAATTAATGTTAGAAATAGTAAAATGCATATTCATATTATAGAAAACCAAATTAGTGATAGGAAAGATAAATTTGACGAACATCTCCAGAATGCAGAATAAATTATGAAACAAAGAAAAAATAATTTAAAAGAAGATTATAGATGTGGAATAAGGAAGTAAAAGATCCAAAAATGTGAATACTGACAAAAGTTCAAAGAAAATAACTAAATAGAACAGAACTGCAATACAAGAAAGAAGAGAGAATGTGATGTGAGAGTGATGGTGTTGATGAGGATGCATCAGACACTCTTCTAGCCATTGGAATACAGTTCTGAATAACACAAATTACATACATTTTATATTCCAGTTGGTACAGAATCAACAAATAATGTAATATAATGACAGTGAGAATGCTATTAAGGAAATGAAGTAGTATGGGGGAGAGATAGTGACAAGTGGTGGTAGCTGCTTTGGGAAGAATGACCAGGGACATCCCATGAGGAGGCTATTTTGAGTAGAGACCTGAATAAGGTCAAGGGTGTGGACTAGGAAAGGAAAGAGAAAAATGTAGATATTTTTATGCTTTGGACTAGTATTATTGAAGGTGAAACTTTAAAAAAAAATTCTACTTGTGATTACAGTTGATTATATAATTAAAAACGTTGGGACTAAACAGTGTAATTTAACTAAGGATATTGAAATACTTTCCAAGCTCCATTTTCAAAGGCCAGTCTCCACTCTTTTCCAAAAATATATGCTAGTGAAGTTCTATATCTATAGTATAGATAATTTCAAAATTTTCTTTAAATTCCTTTTTTTCTGACCATCTGAATTCAGAGAATATATGTTAAAGGCAAAAGTGAGCATGCTAATTTGGTAGTAAAATTTATTTAAGTTTAAAAGTTCTTCCATATATAACACATTTTCATGGATTTGGTAAAATTGTTTGACATGACTTTTGCAAGAAGTGAAAGAAAAATTAATTGTAGATCTCAATCTTCCTGAGGTACAATCACTATTTTACATCCTACAGATTAAATGTATAAAACTTAATACACACCTCCTTGACAGTTAGTTGGCAGTCATGTTAGAATGGAAACAATTAAAGTGACTGAAATCATTTTATATGAATTGTTTATAATGCACAGTGGGGCAACTCTATTCATCCTGGAAGTCTCTGCCCAGGGCACCTCTCCAGTGAAGGCTGCCCACCCCCTGTTTCCCCACACAGAATTAAATTCACAGCCCTTTCTCCTCCTGTAGTATCTATTCCATGTCCTATATCTACTGCTAAATTGTATGATAACTGTTTTCAACTTTATTAGTTCCCCCTACCCTCTACCAGTAGACAATGAGAATCCTTTTTTTATTTGTCTTGACTATCCAATCCTTAACAAAGGGCCTAGCTTTCATATGTTGAGTGGACAGAATTTTATTGTCAATTATATGCAATCCTATGACCAAGTTGATCAAGATAAACCCTGCCCTAGACTAGACTAGTTCATAGTCTAGTAGGGGAGATAATATGCACATTAATAATTCCCATGCAGTCATTGATACACTGGTGAATATATACAACAGGTAGCAGAGTGATTAACTTTGCCTGGAGTTGGGTTTCTGAGGAAGTAACTCTTAAGCTGAATTATTCAACAAGCATTAGGGGACAGAGGAGCTGCTGTGAGTCAGTGGGAACAGGATTGGTGGTGCTAGGCCTGGTGGGCTCATGCAGCTGGGCATGAGACAAGAAAGAAGAAAGGATCCTTCATGGGTAAGAACAGGAAATCTGCTGAGGGGAACAATCTCTGCTCTGGCTGAAGGGACAGGGGATCCTGAGAGGAGGGGTATTGAAATGCTAGTTAGGACAGACAAGATGGCTGACCAGAGACACTGGCTGCCAGATCATGTCAGAAAGAAGGAAGAGTTTTAGATTGAAAAGAAAAAAAAAATCATAGATCAGGTGTAATTCTGAGGGAAAAGTGCCAGAACCTACAAGAGATTCCATGGGAATAAGTTGTGGAGCAGAACAGAATAAGCAAGATATCAAGAGAGAGGCACTCAAACTTTTTCTCTCAAAGACTTGCAGAGGACTAAGGGGTGCTCACACTGTGAGCTCCCTGCTCACTGGCCCTCTCTGGAGCTGCTTGTCCAGCTGCTCCATTAGAACAGGGCAAACCCTGAACTAGGGGGACATGAAACCTGCTTGAGCACCTCATAGGCAACTTGGGACCAGCATACTTCTTCCTGACATGGTCAGGAATTGATCTTTGGGACCTGGGGACAGGCATGCAGGCCAGACCCTGTACTCCCAGGACTCAATCGTGTTGCTCAGGGGCACAGAGGGGAGATTTGTGAACTAATCTGGGGAGGCTAGGGATCCCATGTGGGCAGAACTAAAAAGAGAGTACAGTGTGGGTCCCAGCTTCAGCACACTTGTGGAGCACCCCTCCACCCACAGGAAGGCCATGCTCTCAGCCCAGGGCAGGATCCTGGACAGGGAAGCTCCCAGCCTACAGCACCATTGCTAGGGAGCTCAGTTAGTTTGAGTTCCTGCCTGCTGGCAGATGATGGAGGGAGACCGCAGAGCAGGGGAGAAGGGAGAAGATGAAAACCCACACCAACAGCCAGATTGTGAATCTGAGATGGCCCCTGATTCCACAAGCAGACTTTCTTGCTGGGTGGGGCCACTTCAGCCCCTCCCTGGTGGCTTTCCCCAGAAGCTGGGAGTAGGCTTTTGACCCCTGCCCAAACAGCTACCTTACCAGCTTTTGTGGAGCCTGAGGGCAAGCACACCCAACCCAGCCCTGCCCAGCCTCACTCCCCAACATGCCTCAGCTTTAGTGGAGAATAAGGACTCACTTGGAAGTTCCAGAGTCCCACCCACCACCTCAGGCATTCAAGTGCATCCCCTGAGGGGCTAGAGTCGGTCACAGGTCCCAAAAACAACACTGCACCTTGTTTCTTCTGGCAAGCAACACTTACTGACAGGGAGGTTAATCTTCACAGCCCTTTACAGCATTTACTGACTCAATCATACAGGGGGTGGTTGATTCTTAACCACAAGCACCAACTACTGTCTCAGAGATTGAACTGGGTGTGCCAATACACTTTACACTGTTAAGAAGACCACAGGGCTGGGGAAAGAGAAAGGATTTCAGAGACCTGCATCTTCCCTCATCAAAGAGAGACAGGGAATCTGACCACAGCTACAGGCTACAAACAACTAGCAACTGAAAAATACAAACAAATAAGGATATATATAACCAAGGTATCCATCTAGAACCTACATTGCCATTAAAGCACCCACAAGCAAAGCCAAAAGTTCTTACCCAACATATGCTATAGACATTCCTTTAAAATTCAGGGTCTGAAATTAGGCCAATCTAAACAAAATAAAATCAAAAATAAGAAGTGACAGCTGCCCCAGGTTAGAAGGAATCAGCAAAAGAACTCCAGAAATATGAAAAATCAGAGCAAAAGGACACCCCCAAAAGTAAACACCAGCTCACTAGCAATGGATAACAACCAAAATGAAAATATTGAAATGACAGATAGAGAATTCCAAATATGGATTGGAAGGAAGTTCAATGAAATTCAAGAGAAAATGGAAAACAAACTCAAAGAAACCAGAAAAACAATTCAGGAAATGAATGAAAAATTCACTAAAGAGATAGACATATTGAAAAATAAAAACAAATAGAACTTCTGGAAATGAAAAAATCATTTAAGGAAATACAAAACACAGTGGAAATCTTTAAGAACAGACCAGATCAGGCAGAAGAAAGAATCTCGGAGCTTGGAGACAACTCTTTCGAATTAAATCAGTCAGTCAAAAATAAAGAACAGAAAATTAAGAGGAATGAACAAAGCCTTCAAGAAATATGGGATTATGTAAAATGGGCAAAATATAAGAATCATAGGCATCCCTGAGGGTAAGGAAGACAACACACAAGGGCTGTAAAACCTATTTGAGAAATAATTCAGGAAAATTTCCCTAGTCTTGCTAGAGATTTAGACATCCAGGTACAAGCTCAATGAACACCTGGGAGATTCACTGCAAAGAGGCAACAGCAAAGACACAAAGTCATCAGACTGGCAAAAGTCAACATGAAGGAGGAACTCCTGTGAGCTGTGAGGTGAAAACATCAAGTAACTTACAAAGGAAAGCCCATCAGGCTAACTGAAGACTTCTCAACTGAGACCTTACAAGCTAGAAGGGATTAGGGAACCACCTTCAGTCTTCTTAAACAACAACTGCCAGCCTACAATTTTGTATCCTGCAAAACTAAGTTTCATACAAGAAGGAGAAATAAAGACTTCTCTGGGCAAGCAAACACTGAAAGAATTTGCCAAGGGCAGACCTGCCCTGCAGGAAATACTAAGTACCACATTATACATGAATCAGCATAATAGGCACCCAGTAATGTAAAACCCCCCAAAAGCTAAAGCTTAGACTGCATATAAAACAGTAGCCCAACAGGTACAACAAAGCAATAATGTACTACCCAACAGGATAAACAGAACAGCATTCCACATATCAATTATTTCAATCAATGTAAATGGTTTAAATTTCCCTCCCAAGAGACATAGGCTGGCTAAATGGATTAAAAAAAAAAAATGACCCAAGTATCTCCAGGAAACACATCTAACACACAAGAACTCTAGCAGACTCAAGGTCAAGGGATGGGAAAAAATATTCCATGCAAATGGAAGCCAAAAGAAAGCAGGGGTAGCCATTCTCAAATCAAATAAAATAGACATCAAATTAACAATAATAAAGATAAACAAAGATGGTCATTAATATAATGGTAAAAGGAGCAATTCAACAAGAAAGCATAACAATCCTAAATATTTATGCACCTAACATAGGATCACCCAGATTCATAAAGAAAACCCTACAGATCAAAGCAAAGAGATAAACAGCAGCATCATAATTACTGGAAACTTCAACAGCCCAATGACAGAACTGGACAGATCAGCAAAGCAGAAAATAAATAAACAAACTCTGGACTCAAACCAGACTCTAGAACAAATGGGCCTAAGAGACATTTACAGAATAGTTTGCCCCAAAACTACTGAATATACATTCCTTTCATCAGCAAATGGAACATTCTCCAATATTGATCATATGTTAGGCCACAATAAATGTCTCAACAAATTCAAAAAAGAAGTAATTATGCCATGTATCTTCTCAGACCACAGTGGAATAAAACTAGAAATCAACTCCAAGAGAAACACTTAATTCTACACAAAGTGATGGAAATTAAACAACCTGCTGCTGAATGCTTATGGGGTCAATCATAAAATTAAGGTGGAAATAAAAAGATTCCTCAAATTGAACAACAAGGGAGACACAAGCTATCAAAATCTATGGGATTCAGCAAAAGCTGTCCTAAGGGGAAATTAATAGCCTTAAATCCCTCCATCAAAAAGACAGAAAGATCACAAATAAACAATGTAATAACACATCTCAAAGAACTAGAAAAGGAACAGAAAACTAAACCCAAAGCCAGCAGAAGAAAAGCAAAACTAAGGTCAGAGAACTAAAGGAAACGGAAAAAAAAAAAAAAAAAAAAAAAACCACAACACAAAGGATCAATGAAACAAAAAGTTGTTTCTTTGAAAAGATAAACAAAATTGATAGACCATTTGCTAGATTAACCAGGAATAGAAGAGAAAGGACCCAAATAAGCTCAATCAGAAATGAAAAAGGAGATATTACAGCTGATACCACAGAAATACAAAATATCATCTATAAATACTACGAAAATCTCTATGCACATAAACTCAAAAATGTAGAAGAAATGGAAAAATTCCTGGAAACACACAACCTCCCAAGACTCAATTGGGAAGAAACAGAACTCCTGTACAGACCAATAATGTGCAAAGAGATTGAAGCTGTAATAAAACAGCTTCCAACAAAAAGAAGCCCCAGACCAGATGGATTCACAAATGAAGTTTATGAGACCTACAAAGAAGAGCTGGTACCCATACTGCAGAAATTATTCCATAATATTGAGAAGGAGAGAATCCTCTCCAACTCATTCTATGAAGCCAGTATCACATTGATACCAAAGCCACGAAAGGACACAGCAAAAAAAGAAAACTATAGACCAATATCCCTTATGAATATAAATGCAAAATTCCTTGATTAAAATAGTAGCAAACTGAATTCAACAGCACATCCAAAAAAAAAAAAAAATCCACCATGACCAAGTAGACTTAATCCTAGGGAGGCAAGGATGGTTAAACATCCAGAAATAATAAATGTGATTCACATAAACAGAAGCAAAAACAAAGGCCATATGGTCATCTCAGTAGATGCAGAAAAAGCATTCAACAAAATTCAGCACCCTTTCATGATAAAAAACCTCAACAAACTAGGCATAGAAGGAACATATCTCAAAATTGTAAAAGCCATATGACAAACACAGAGTCAACATCATACTGAATGGGGAAAAGTTGAAAGCATTCCCACTAAGAACTGGAAGAAGACAAGAGTGCTCACTGTCACCACTTCTATTAAACATAGTGCTGGGGGGTCCTAGCCAGAGCAATCAGGCAAGAGGAATAAATAAAGGGTATCTAAATAGGGAAAGAGGAGGTCAAACTATTGCTTTTTACTGACAATATGATCTTATATCTTGAAAATGCCAAAGATTCCACCAAGATACTCTTGGAATTGATAAATAAATTCAGCAAAATCTCAGGTTACAAAATCAACGTACACAAATCAGTAGCATTCCTATACACCAATAACAGTCAAGCTGAGAATCAAATCAGAGACTCAATACCATTCACAATAGCCACAAAGAAAATAAAATACCTAGGAATATACTTAGCCAAGGAGGTGAAAGATCTCTACAAAGAGAACTATGAAACACTAAGGAATGAAATTGCAGATGACACACAAACAAATGGAAAAACATATGCTCATGGTTCGGTAGAATCAACACTGTAAAAACATCCATACTACTCAAAGTGATTTACAGATTCAAAGCGATCCCCATCAAAATATCAATGTCATATTTCACAGGTCTAGAAAAAATAATTCCACACTTCATTTGGAACCAGAAAAGAGTGTGAATAGCCAAAGCGATCTTAAGCAAAAAGAACAAGTCTGGAGGTATCACATTACCTGAATTTAAATTAAACTACAAGGCTATAGTAACCTAAACACCATGGCACTGGCACAAAAATCGAGACATAGACCAATGGAACAGAACAGAGAACCCACATATAAAACCATCCACTGACAGCCAACTGATCTTTGACAAAGCAGACAGTAATATACACTGGGGAAAAGAATCCCTATTCAATAAATGGTGCTGGGAGAAATGGATAGCCACATGCAGAAAAATGAAACAGGATCCATATCTCTCACCACTCACAAATTTTAATTCAAGATGGAGTAAACACTTAAATGTAAGGCATAAAACCATAAGAATTCTAGAAGGAAATATTGTAAAATCTTATAGATATCGGCCTAGGCAAAGAATTTATGAAGAAGACCCCAATGGCAATCACAGTAGTAACAAAAATAAATAAGTGGGACTTGATTAAATTAAAAAGCTTCTTCACAGCTAAGGAAATAATCAACAGAGTAAATAGACAACCTACAGAATGGGAGAAAATATTAATAAGCTATATATCTGATAAAGGGCTTGTAAGCCGAATCTACAAATAACTCAAGCAAATCAGTAAGAAAAAAGTCAAACAACCCCGTTACAAAATGGGCAAAAGACTTAAACAGAAGTTTTTCAAAAGAAGATAGACAAATGGACAACAAACATATGAAAAAATGCTCAACATCACTAATCATCAAGGAAAAGCAATTTAAAACCACATTGAGATATCACCTTACCCTAGTTAGAGTGGCTTTTATTAAAAAGTTCAAAAATAATAGATGCTGGCATGGATGTGGTGAGAAAGGAATGCTTATACACTGTTGGTGGGACTGCAAATTAGTACAACCTCTATGGAAAACAGTATGGAGATTCCTCAAAGAACTACAAGTAGATCTACCACTTGATTCAGCAATCCCACGACTGGGTATTTATCCAAAGGAAAAGAAGTCATTTTATCAAGAAGACACCTGCACTGAAATGTTTATTGCAGCACAATTCACAATTGTAAAGATGTGCAATCAACCCAAGTGCCTATCATTTCATAAGCGGATTAACAAAATGTGGTATATGTATACTATGGAATACTACTCAGCCACGAAGAAGGATGAATTATGGCCTTTTGCAACAAATTGGATGGAAATGGAGACCATTATCCTGAGTGAAGCATCTAAAGAATGGAAAAACAAACACCACATGTGCTTGCTTAATTAAATTGGAACTAATCAATGAGCACAAAGGTACACAGAGGGAAGTAAATCTCAGCGGAAATCATGTAGGGGGGATGGGGGAGGAGGGGATGGGCAAAAACTCACCTAATGGTTACAATGAACATTATTTGGGTGATGGGCACACTTATAACCCTGACTCAAGAATTACAAAAGCAATAAATGTAACCAAAAACACTTGTACCCCTATAAGGTTTTGAAATAATAATACTACTACTAAAAACAAGCATTAGGCATTAACTCTGCTGGTGACGTGCTAGATGGCTAGAGAATACAAAATTGAATAGAAAGAGCATTTATCACCTCTCAGAAGATTTACAATCTTAAATAGTTTGAGTAAGAATGGAAGAGGTCATCAATAAGGTAGCAAGGCTGATAAACAGTTTGCTAAATTGTTAAAATTTTGAATATTTCTGTTCCAGTGGTAAATAGCAGGTACTCCACTCACCCTTCTAACTGTTCCTTACTCTATCTCTCTTCAGTACTCCCCAATCCCCTCTTCCACAACTCTTAGACCTTCTCGTGTTTCAGCAAGGGTCAATATCCTCAGGCACTAAATATTAGGATATTAAGTATGAGATGTCTGATTTTCTTAAGTACTAAATTTGACAGTTGATATCTCTGACATTTCACTTTGACACTTCTTGTTTTATTTTTATTGTGAAGGTACATCCTCATTCTTTAAAATGCACATCTTGGCTTGGGATTACTTTCAAATTTTTTTTAGAACAATTTTTGTGAAACCATGGATAAGTCAAAACTTGGTGTTATTTTCCAATATGAGTTCCATTGTGGAACCAGTGCAGCACAGACAGCTCGAAATATCAACGGAGTGTTTGGGAAGGATGTGGCTAATGGATGCACAGTATATCAATGATTTGAGAAGTTCCATTCTGGAGATTTTAATCTTGAAAATGAGCCACATGGGCAACCTGACACCAAGGTGGATAATGATGAACTGAAACCCGTAGTGGAAGCGAATCCATCTCAACCTATGCGTGAATTAGCAGCAAGGTTTGACATTACTATTCCAACAAAACTGGACCATTTGAAACAAATCAGCAAGGTAAAGAAGCTGGAGAGATGGGTTCTGCATCAATTAAATGAGCATCAGAAGAGAAATCGTCTCGAAGTTTTGCCTTTCTTGGCTGTCACGACATAAAGGTGAACCATTTCTATACTGTATTGTTACGTGTGATGAAAAATGGATTCTTTTTGACAATCACAAACGTTCAGCACAATGGTTGCTGAACCAATAAAGCTGAAGTGCCAAAACACAGTCCAAAACCAAATATTCATCATAAAAAGCTAATAGTGTCTGTTTGGTGGTCCAACGCTGGTTATTACCCACCACAGCTTCATGAAACCTGGTCAATCCATTACAGTGATGTCTACTTCAACCAAATGAACAAATTGATGAGGATGCTTCTGATTAAGCAGCTGAGATTGGTCAACAGAGACAGGCCAATCCTCTTGCAAGGCAGCACTCGACCACATGTTGCACAAACAAAGCTGCTCAAACTAATAGGAGCTGGACTTGGAAACTTTTTGTCATCCACTGTATTCACCAGACCTTACACCAACTGACTACCATTTCTTCCAGGCCTTGGATCACTTCTTGCAAGGAAAAATATTCAATTCTCAACAAGCTGTGGAGAACGCCTTTCGTGATTTCATGACCACTTGTTCTCCAGGCTTCTTCGCTGCTGGCATAAGCAAACTGCCGTTAAGATGGTAAAACTGTGTCAATAGTTTAGGCGCATACTTTGATTAATTGTACTGCTTCTTGTTTGAGACATAACAAACTACACTTTTGATTTGAAATCGGACATTTCATATTTAATAACCCTTTTTTTTTTTTTTTTTACATATAATCCCAAGAGATGCACTTTGCCAAGAGGAAAAATTTACAAGTCTTGAAATAGCAGTGAGTATTTGGTAAACTGCAGTTAAAGGCCAGACTATGAAGTTCCAGTTGGGGAAGAGAGGAAATGGAATTGAAGAATTGAGAGGGGCAATGAAGATCCACAGAAGGATTTTAAGCAGATCTGCTTTTAAAAACAACAATTTTGACCAACATTAGTACACAAGTGCTAGTGGATGTTTGTTGAATGAGCTATCGTGATGCTAATACTAAATTGTTAGTAGTGACACATGCTGTTAATGCACATGGTTTTTGCTATTGCTCTGTTTCTGCCAGCTAATAAGGAATTAGCATACACATTTGCAAGACGGCTAGTCATTATTTGGGATCTTGTCTGTCGATGAAACAGAAGAAAAAGAGACCAAGTTAACAGAGGGAATTGATCCAGAGGCTTTGTTCCCATCAGCACAAACCTCAAACCAATGGGAGGAAAAAAGAAGAAAGGACTCATAAATATAGACCTGTGTGCAGAGAATTTACCTCCTTATCTATACAAATTACAGAATCTGTTATTCTACTGCAACTCCCCTCTGCATTTGGGGATATCTATATTACAGACATGAACACTGAGAAATCACTGGGGGAGAGAAACCAAACTTAGTTGATCTAGAGTGAATGTTTTCCATTTCACTCAGAACTTTTTATCAACTGGTGTCTGAAAGCTGATAAATGGGTTCATTCATTACAAACAGGCATGAGATCACTCAGAAGTCTTGGCTCAAAAAGGGCCAATGAGAAACGTTTGATTGTACGGAAATATTGATAGAATTGGTTCTCCCTTACTTTAATTCCTTACTTCCAGAAGAGATAACATATTCCTCATTAATGGATGTATGGGCTAAATGACAATTATACATACAAACAGGACCTTTACAAATCATTGTTTTATTTTAACATCATGGTTTAGTATTCTTACTAATTGGCAGTTACTACATTGTAGATATTGTCAATCGTAATACAATTTCTATCATTATATGTATAATACATGTTTCTTCTTGTTCCATCTTAACAGTAAATGGCAAATAAATTATTTTCATCAAATATTAATTTTCAAATTCTTTATGCAGCAAGCACCAAAATCAAAACCCAACAATCAACAGAATAAGTATGACTAACAAATAATCTCAAGGTTAGCCCCATTAAGACATAAGGGTTTAATATTTTCATTTTCTCAAAGGTCTGTATATTTTTGAAGGGGCATTAAACAATAGGGTATTAAAAGATAACATAAAATCAGGTGCCATTTAATACTGTTTAACATTTAAAAACTCTTTCTTTAACAATAGAGATCATCTTAATGTGATATAAATGTTTCTTGTACAGCATTGTATTGTGGGAAGCTTTTCCCTTTTGGAGGTTCCTTCTCTCCATCCTTCTTCCAGTAATTGGCCTTCCAATGCCAACAGCTCAGGTAGATCCATGTAGTCATTCCTCTTCACTCTGTATTAGTAAGCGCTCTGGAGGAAGAACAGATTCCAATTTCTGCCAGCGCCCTGGAGGCCACAGGATATGTGTGGCATGGGCATGCAGAAGTCCCAGGGAAACCTGAATTCATGAGAAACACAAAGAAAGAACAAAGAAATCATTTTATAGGGATCATTATTAATATCTTGAAAACAAAATTTGATCCAGGTCTGACATTCCATGGAAAGGTGATGATGATTAAAAATAGTAAACGCCTTTTGTAGCCATTGAAATACAAAGAAAAAAATTGTAAACACTTACAGCGTTTTTCTAGGGGATGTATATAAGTAAACTCCTTTACTCCTCACAAAAACCATCTGAGGTACATTCTGTTGTTGTCTTCCTTTTACAGATGAGAAAACTAAGTGCAGAGAAGTTAAGGAATTGGCCAAAAGTCATAGAGCTACCAAGTGGTGGATTCTGGCTTTAGAGCCCAGCAGTGTAATTCCAGAGTCCACAATCTTAACCACTATCCTCAATTACCTATATGCACAGACCCAGGAAGCATAAATCTGGTTTACATTCTCAGAATTTCCCACAGGGTTCCTAGTATCTCAGAGAGGCTTTTCTTTATGGACAAATTATAGAGACCTGAAAAAAAATATATTTTGTGTAAAACATTGTCCCACCTACTGGATGAGCAACAAGAGTTAGGTGTGAGACTGGGTGGGCTGTCTCCATGGAGAGTACACTGAGCCACAGGGAACTAGTACTCATGGAGAGAGGTGGAAAACAAGGGAAAGTCAAACAAGGTGGGATGGGTAGCGAAGGAAAAGAAAAAAGTATAAAGATCATGGCAGATGGTAAAGAACCACCATCTGCAGAGATAAGCAGAGATCCCACAGGATGGAAGAGAAGGCGGGGGCGGGGGGGGGTGACTGTTCCTGGAGCATTTAAGGGAGCCCTTAAACATCTTAAATCTCTTTAAATACATCAATTTCAGCAACCAGGAGAATGTGGCAAACTTGTTTAAAATGCAGATCAGAGTCTTACCCTCAGAGATTACCCTTCAACAGGTCAGAGGAAGGGCCTGGAAATCTGTCTTTTGTTATTGTTTTTACTATCAGGTAATATTTTATGGTATTTAGAAACTTACAAAATATTCTTATATTTAGCACATATTTTTTGAGTGCCAGCAATAAAACGGATATTACATGTCCGTTTTATTTCCCATTTTATTTTCAAATGTTTTTCCTATAAATTAGACTTCCACAGAGATTAACACAAAACATTGTTTTCACTGAAGCTCTTCTATTTACTATCATGTGCATTCAAAAAATCACATTGTCTAGGGATTCAAAGCAGGAGCTGCAACATGCATGTCAGGGAAAGACTTCCAAAAAGATAATCAGAAACACATTGTTTAAAAAAAAGAAGAAGAAGAAAAAAAAAAAAGGAAGGAAAAAACCCTTAACAATAACTTGAAATACAAACAAAATAAGCCCAAAGGGTAGCAAGAAGCCCATGGGCTCAATAAAGGATTTTTTCTTCAACTTGTTACCTTGAAAATCAAACCTAAGATTATTTGAAAGTGTGGCACAAGAAACAGCTCCATCAAAAGTCACCACTTATTTACATTTTGCTGCATTCATTTCTTTCTCATTGTATGTGTATGTGCACACATATACATTTTTTTCTGAATTGTATGAAAGTTGTTGACATCATGCTGAATTTATCCCTAAATAGTAGGGATACTAGTAGATACTTCAACACATATCTACTAAGAACTAAAACCTTTTCCCACATGAACACAATAGCATTATTATACACAAGATATTTAATATTGATATAATAATATTACTTAATATACAGTCTACATTCAAAATTTTCCAATTGTCCCAACAAGGTCTGTTATGGCCACTTTATTTTTAAAATTTGGGATCTAGTCAAGGATCACACATTGCATTTGGTGGTCATTAGTTTGGTTCGGTTGCCTTGTAAAATGTCCCACATCTGGAATTGCTTGATTTTTTTTTCTCTTGTGAATAGATTCAAATTAAATGTTTTTGGCAAGAATATAATATAGTTGATATTATATTGATATTGTATTCTTCCCATTCCATCACACCAGGAGGCACAAAATATTGGTTTGTCCTATTGTGATGCTAAATTTAATCACTTGATTAAGGTGATGTTGACCACATTTCTCCATTATAAACACATCTTTTTCCTTTTGTAATTAATAAGTAATTGTGGGATATTTTGAAATAATGTAAGTATCCTGTATGTCAACAACATTTCATCTAATGATTTTAACATCTATTCATGATTCTGTCTGAATCAATTATTACATTGGAGATTACAAAAATAGTGATTTTCCAATTGTAATATTTCTTTTATATTTATTAGCTGGCATCCTTCTCTAAAAAAGTACTTTCTCTTTCAAGCCCAACTGCCTCTATTTTAACATCAAGGATTCTTTTTATAAGTCAAAATCTGTTAGTATTTGTTTGGTTGGTTGGTTGATGCTCAAATGTCCTAAATTTGGCCAGTGGAAGCTTTGTGTGCCCTTGGGGCATGTCACCATCAGTCTTTAATGACTTCCTTACTTTTTGGCACCACTAGTTGTCGCAGGCTTACCTTGTACCTTATACCTGTCCCACCTGAAATCAGGCATTTCTTTAAAGTGCCTTGGTTTATTTTAGCAAGATATGCTATTAGAAACCAAGATTTGGTACGAGGTGTGCCCACTGTTCCGGGGGTATAAATATTCTATGCCATTTCAGGGAATAAACATAAATAATCCAACACCACAAGGTTCTCCTTTACCTTCCCCATTCTATATTTTATCTCTCTTCTTCCATAGTGAGCATCGTGGCTCCCTACAACATTAACAAATCAATTCACTTTCACTTTCCTAAAATACACACAGAATAGTTTCAGGGTGACTATACTATAACCACTACCAAAAACAAATTTGCTGAGTAAAAATCAAGATTTCTTTGTAATTATTTTGGTTCTTTTTTTTTTTTCAATTTATTTTTTAGTTTCGGAATATTACAGTGGTACAAACACTTTGGTTACATAAATTGCCTTTGTACCGCCCAAGTCAGAGCTACAAGCATACCCATCTCCCAGACAGTGCGCACCACACCCATTAGGTGTGAATTTACCCATCCCCTCCTCTCCCTCCCACCTGCCCGACACTGGATGAATGTTACTTCCTTATGTGCACATAAGTGTTGATCAATTAGTACCAATTTAATGGTGAGTACATATGGTGCTTGTTTTTCCATTCTTGTGATACTTCACTTTGAAGAATGGGCTACAGCTCCACCCAAGATAACACAAGAGGTATTAATTCACCATTGTTTTTTATGGCTGAGTAGTACTCCATGGTATACATATACTGCATTTTATTAATCCACTCATGTATTGATGGGCACTTGGGTTGCTTCCACATCTTTGCAATTGTGAATTGTGCTGCTATAAACATACAAGTACAGATGTCTTTATTATAGAAGACAGACTAATGGCCAAACATATGAAAAATTGCTCAACATCTCTAATCATCAGGGAAATGCAAATCAAAACCACAATGAGATATCAATTAACCCCAATGAGATTGGCTTTTATCAAAAAGTCCCAAAACAACAAATGCTGGTGTGGATACAGAGAGTTAGGAACATTCACACACTGCTGGTGGGACTGTAAACTAGTACAACGTCTAAGGAAAGTAGTATGGAGATACCTCAAAGAACTAAAAATAGAACTACCATTTGATCCAGCAATCCCACTACTGGCTATTTCACCAAAGGAAAAAATATATATTATTTTGGTTCTTAAAATACCTCTCATTTTAAGGGTGTATTGGCAGAGTCCTGTGTACAAAATTTGAATCAATTCTTTTTTTCTCACCAGCGTAGTTATGTTGCCATTTGATATACAGTCAGGTTCATTTGTTTCTATTTACATTCAATTTTAGAATTTGCTTATGTTATCCTTTTCTGATTCAATTTCATTTTTGAAAATGTAATTATTTACATGGTTCTAAAGTCAAAATTATTCTTAAAAGGTGTGGTAGACAGAATAATGCCTGCCCCCCACCCTAAGATGTCCACATCCTAATTGCCAGAAGCTGTGAATATGTTATATTACAGGGCAAAGAAGAGTTAAGGTTGCTAATCAGTTGACTTAAGATAAAGGCAGCATTCTTTCTGTCTTATCTCACGGACCCAAATGTAATCACAGGGGTCCTTACATAGGAAAGAAGGAGGCAGAAGGGTCAGATTCAGAGAGATTGGAAGATGCTGCTGGCTTTGAAGGTGGAGAAAAGGGCCCGTAACCAGGGAATGCAGGTGGCTCTAGAAGCTGGAAGAGGTAAGGAGACGGATTATCCCTAGAGCCTTCAGGAGGAATGCGGCCCTGTTGGCACCTTAATTTTCGCTCAGTGAGATCCATATTGGGCTTTCTGACCTCCAGAACTGTGAAATAATAAATTTGTGTTGTTTCAAGGCTCTAAATTTGCTATAATTGATTACAGCAGCAATTGGAAACAATACAAAAAGTACACACAAGGAAGTCCCATTCCCAACTCCCACCCCACCTCTGCTAGGTAATGAATTCCGTCAGTTTCTGGTTTAACCTTCTTGTGGCTTTTTTTTTTTTGAAGGAAAAATAAAAAGCAAATATACACATTCTCATTTCTTTTTTCTTATACCAAAGGTAGCAAGCAATAGTCTCTTTTGCACCTTGCTTCTATCCTCAACAATATATCCTAGCAGCTACTGCCTATCACTTAGAAATGAAGCCTGTGATTTGTAAAAAACCCCACTCCCACCTGACCCCCAGGTGACTCTGCTGATTAACCCAGTTGGGGAATCTAGATCTGTACTTTCCACTTAGCTTCACATCCAGAAAAGGCAAACCTAATCAACTTTAAAGAACCCCTTGAATATATACTAGAACATCCTAAGTAACCATTCCAACCATGTTAACTGCCAGGAAGTACTTCCCCAGCCCTAAATGATCTGTCATACTGCAGTTTTTAATCTAGTTTTGTTCTTGTCTGGGCTTAGCTGAGTTAGAGAACAGCTGGTCTTCATCCCCTCCAAAATAGCCATTTTTAGACTTGAGAGCTGCTACTCAGTTGTACCTCAAGCCTTTATTTGCTTTTCCAAGATGTTTAACATTTTTCATGAGGGTGATTTGCCAATCTTTTAACATGGCTGAACTCTTGCCAATATATCTGCTTGCTTACTTAGTTTTGGAGCTCAGTCTTGGACATAGTAATTCAATTCTGTTTTTTAAATCAACACTCATTTTACCAAAACTAATCTTACAATCCTCTTATTCCAAACATTTATTAAAGATAGTACTCTCACTTCTGAAAAAAATAATTCATCTTCACAATTATGAATAATGGTAAAAATCCTATCACATGGATAATATATTGTTTAAAGCATGGTATGGGAATGCAAAATTTCTTTTTTTGTTTTTAAGACTGAGATTAATAGAGAGAGAGTGAGAGAGAGCCTATTCTGTCTCTTAACTGTCTTGCCATGGATCTTTATGTTTTTATTGACATGTCTATAGACATGCAAAGAGTACAATGAATATAGAAGGAGATAAAAATCTAGAGATATATGAATTTTAAGATTAAAAGTTGTACTTCTTGTACAGTTTTGGCTTATACACCTGCTGTATTAGTTAGGGTTCTCCAGAAAAACAGAACCAACAGTGTGTACATATATGTAGACAGAAAAAGAGATGTATTATAAGAGATTAGTATATGTGATTGTGGAGGCTTGGCAAGTCCAAAATCTGACAGGAGAAGCTGGCAGGCTGGAGACTCAGGAAAAAGTTGCAGTTTGAATTCAAAGGCAGTCTACTTGCGAACCAGGAAGAGTTGATGTTCCAGATGCGATCTGACTGCGATCTACTGGCTCATTCCCTCTTGCTCAGGGGAAGTCAGCCTATTGTTCCATGCAGGCCTCAACTGATTGGATGAGGCCCACCCACACAGGGCAAGCGTTTTAGTCAGAGTCCACTGATTTAAATATATATTTCATCCAAAAACACCCTCACAGAAATACCCAGAAAAATGTTTGGCCAAAGATCTGGGCACCATGAACCAGCCAAGTTGACACATAAAATTAACCATCACCCCTAGCAAATATAATCCTCCTTCTCCTCCTCTTTGCTTACTCAGTATCACACTCAGTGCTTACTACATGCAGGGCAGGGTTCTGAGTGACTTACATATACTGACTCATTTACTAATAATTCTCACAATAACCCATGAGGTAGGAACTATTATTGTTTCCACTTCATAGTTGAGGAGGCCTAGGTATAGCAATATATTTTTTGAGCCAAGACTCAAATACATGATCTCTGGCTCTAGACTGTTTATATCAGGCTCACTCATATAACTTATCATCCAAATGAGACACTTCTGACAGTTGAAGGTGGCACTATTTTAATTAAGTCAGGATAATGAGAATAGAATGGGACTGTCCCTGGACAAATCAGGATATAGTTGCCCTAATCATAATGCTTCTTGACACTGCTGGGTCCCACATCCTTTCCTAAAAAAACTAGATTCATCAAAAGTAAATGCACATTGTTATAGGCTGAATTGTGGGCCCCCAAATTTATATGTTGAAACCATAACCCCCAGTACCTCAGAATATGACTATATTTGGAGATAGGACCTTTAAGAGGTGACTAAGTTACAAGAGGTCCTAATCCAACCTGACTGGTGTCCTTATAAGAAGAGGAGATTAGGACACAGAGAATCTCCAGGGGCACATGTGCACACAGAGGAAAGACCATGTGAAAACACAGCAAGAAAGTGGCCATCTGAAAGCCAAGGAGAGAGACCTCAGAAGAAACCAAACCTGCTGACCCCTTGATCTTGGACTTTCAGCTCCAGAACTGTGAGAAAATAAATTTCTGTTGTTGAAGCCACACAGCAAACTAATACGTGCATGAATAAAAAGGAACACTGTGTTGGAAGTCAGGTCCATGAGATGTCCCAATACTTACTCAAAATAGGGGAACAAAGAAACATGTTGAGGGAAAAAGAAAAACTTTTGTTATTAAAGAGAGAGGAGAGATCCTTATGCATATAGAATCCTTCCAATAAGCTAAATACTTTAGCCAACCAACCAAACAACCAACCCATCAAGTTATGGAACCTGATGCTCCCTTCTCCTTACTCACTTGTGTCCCATGTGAAACTGTGTCTCCTTCAATGGAGTCACAGCATTTTTCAGGTATAAGGAATCTACTGTTATAGTCAATTCTAAAACACAACAACAAAAACATATTAAATGAATGAACCATTGCAAACCCTTAGCAGATCATTGTATTTTTAGTATCTACTGAATGAGAAAATAGGTCTATCTACATGTATTAATGGGCCTCTTACAATAACTCTGTTTTCCCTAAGGGAGAGCAGGGGGAGACCCAGCCCACAGACTGGGACTCAATAACTTGGAACAGTAGTCACCAAACTGTTCTGATTGTGTACCCCATCAGCAAAAAATTTGAGAATTCACCCAAATTATTTATTTTAAATTTACATATATATTAATAATCCATAAAATCACATGTTAGTAAAGCTCAAATTCTTATTTTCTAGATACAAATACAAATTCTAATATTTTTTTCTTGCATCCAATGAATCATTGTACATACCACCTGAATATTCCTGATCCCTACTTTAGAGATCTCTGCTCTAGGAAATCCCAAAATTACTGGCTGGAAAGTGATCAAGGCTATCAGTCAACTGGTTTGTTTTGCCCACATAGTGCCAAGGAACCACATGGACTATATTTATACTGAATTGCCTGTCTTTGATTGAATTGGCTCCACGGAGAAGTTGTTTTGGCATCTGGTAGACACAGCATTCGTGAGCCCAGCCTTTCCTTCAGATGCCAGGGGGACAGGTGTGTGTTGCTCTGGTCCCCTCCAACCCCTTTCCATAAACCTGCAGGCTACAGAACACGCCTTCATTTCTTGGCTTCAGGACACCCTCTCTTGAGGAAAGGGCTTGCAAGGACAAGATAAGGACACCCAAAGACAAGAGTCCTGAAATGGAATAAAGGGAAAAACACAGGAAAGAAGATAAGGAAGAAAGAAGACTCTTAGTGGGAGTAGAAATCTTTTTAAAAAGACGTTCAGAATGAGAGCCAGGGCTAGAAGAGGGTCAGTGTGAGGAATGAGATGAAGCACAAAACTTGTAAGTTCATTTGATTAAAATGTTTTCTAAGTAGGAAAAACAATCTGCACTACTAGCAAATAAAATCTTTTGATGAATTTACTTAGCAACATAAGGAGAAATTTCCACATAAAGCAGTAGTCGGATGATATTTATTCTACAATATTAAATTACCTACAATTATGTTTGAAAGGCAAATCAAACTGGAAAAATATCCAAAATTTGAAGGATGCTGTTCTAGAATAAGCACTGATTTCTCAATGCTTAAAGAAATAAGTCAGCTTTCCTGCATGCTTCTGATTACTGCTGTCCTCCCAGTTTGTAATCCTCTTCCTCAGACCCCTGGGGCTTTCCTGTAAGACCCAACTCAGTCCTAACTCTCTCATGGAGTCCTTCCCAGCCACTGTAATTCTTATCCATTTGTTCCTGACCATTTGGACCAAGGCCTGGTGTTGGGTCTCCCCAAAATCAGGTTCTTAAAAAAGAAAAGAGATCAAAATATTTGAGTTAAATATATACAAAATAAATGTAGCACAACTCTTCTCTTCTTGACCTTCCACCTTTGGACCCAGGGGACTATACAGCTATAATCCAGTGTTATCTCTTAGAATATATAAGGCTGGTGGTGAGTGCTATGTCAATGACCCCTCTGAGACTACGACTTCCCACCGGTGATCCCTACCTTCAAGTCCTTGTTTAAAAGGGGAAACCCATGGTTCAGCCCTCGATACCTAATTCAAATGAACAAAATGGGCACAGTAATAGCACATCGTTTATCATGCCCAGTTCTCTCACAGTTTCCCTCCCCCCAGGTGTACCCCTATTTCATCAAAAGCAGGACCCACTCCTCCTGCCCCACTTACTGCAAGGTTGTCACATCAGAAAACCAACTTTCTTCTCACTGGTTTACTTACTTCTAAGTTCCCTTCATGAGAACTGGAAAACATTATTATTGGGTTAATAAACATATCTTTCTTACAGGGGCAAAGTTTAATAATATGAGAGCCAAAACAATTGTGTGGTTAGGTTAGCAATGACCAATACTAAGTAATTTACTTTCTTATCATAGTACTTACAGCTTTAAAATAAGTTTTAAGTAAAACGTATAATTTTTAAATAAATTTGATGTTTCATTTTTAAAATGAGATAATCACAAATGAAACTTTAAGAAATTCCCTAAGCATAGTGTGGCCATGCAATTTATCACCCAAAGTGGGACATTTAAGAGTGAAGGAGATTATTAATAATTATACTGGGACAACAGGTGTAAACCAAGGTGGCTTTAGGATATATAGTTATCCTAGTTAGGGGTCATCTCATTCTTTTGACACAGTGAACATTTATTAACTTTTGTTATATTCTGAATGTATTACATCTATAATACATTATCTCTCTTACTCCTTACATTAAACCCGCAGTACAGATATCATCATTTTCCAAAAAAGGAAACACTGGCTCAGAAATACTAAGTAATGTGCTAAAGTTCATAAGGCTAGTAAATGATAGAGGCAGGATTTGAAATAGGCATAGTTCAAAATTCATGCTGCTCTCCACTCCAATGTACTGCTTCACTATGATATTATTTAATAATTTATGTTTCCACCTCTATAGCAAGGGTCAGCAAATTTTTTTCTGTAAAGGGTCAGACAGTAAATAGTTTATGCTTTCCAGGCCATGTGGTCTCTGTTGAAACTACTCAACCCTGTCCTTGCAGCACAAAGCAGCAGCGGACAACATGGAAGCAAATATAGGATTTGTTCCAATAAAACTTTATTTACAAAAACAGGCAGCAAGCTGTATTGGACCTGAGGGCCATTATTCACCAACCTTGGTCTATACTTCAGACTCTACAACATCTCTGAGTGCAGAGGCTGTGTCTTACTGTTTCTATATTAGCAATTAACACAGTGTTTCAAACAAGATTGGGAACTACCTGTCAGAAATAAGCACTTATTAAAAGAGTAAAATGATTAAGGAAGAAAGCTTAAGTCTGGGAATGCTGTATTTTATTATCTGGGCACCAAGGAAATTCCCTAACCTACCTTAAGAAAAATATCCGTAATTCTTTAGAAAACAATATTAAGTAAAACGAGGGCTTCCATAATCTCTGATGTGTCACAATGGGTTGACAGTAATTCATTTCTACCAACGAACTGTGATACAGTCTCAAAAGAATTTTTACAAGGGACAATATGGAATCTAAAACACATATACATGTAATGCATGGATTTTAAATTTTCATATTTACTACATATTCTTAAGAATTTGTTTTAATATTTTACAAAGACAAAGAAAACTGGTCTGCATTGCCTCTGGTGCCTATCATCTACTTCCAGGAGAAACGATCAATAAGAGGGAGGAAAACAACTTGTCACAACCGATGCCCAGTCTTGTGGGGTGGGTCCCGGGTAGTTATTTAAGTAATTCATCACCAGTTTGGCTATTCGTCCTCTTCCCACACTAAGATTTTCCAGAACACAACATCAATGCCAATATGCTCAGTGTTAGCTGGGGAACACCTCCTGCTAATGCACTGACAAAGTGCTCCAACTCTTTCTGGATTGGGGTACTCCCAAGGGGGACGTTGTCCTTGTAACCACTGCTGAGACCAGGGCTGGGAGTGGTAGATAGAGAGCAAAGTGATGTCACTGAAAAGAAAGACAGGACTTCACTCACAGCCTCTGCTTTGGTATCATGCATTCAACACGATGCAGTAGTGGAGGGGGTGTCCTGACAGTGTGGAGATATTGCCTTTCTCATCCCACCTCTCTGGTCACCATTATTTGCTCATTTCAACATTACACATCAACAATAACAACAATACTACAGGCACATATTTACAAACAACCTAGAGAGCAAGAAAAAGAGAGTGAGAAGAGTGAAATAATTCCTTTAATACAAAGCACAAAATTGAGCTTTCTTGTGGATACTGGCAAAACAGATGCATGGTCTAAGTAAGTCGAACAGAATTAGAAATAAAGGCAGGCGGAAACAAACGCCACATGGAAAAATGAGCAATTGCACTGTTTAAAAAATGTTACCAAAAAGATACTTTTTAAAAAAATACTAAGGAATAGAAATGATGCTACCTACTTCATTTTTAAACATGGATTAACATACCCAGATTTGAATTTTTCATCAACATTTTTTGATACAGTAGACAAGGTTCATAAAGAGAACAGTATTAGCCTATCATCCACTTACACATTCCCAAGATGCTTATCTGCACAGCACACTGAACAGATAAATACAACTCCTGATAAACAAAACCTTGTACAGAAACTGCTTCCATTCTAAGTAAGCAGTGACTAGTGTCTACTCAGAGACAAATTGATAAGAGCAAAGCTTTGGTTGTTTAGGTGAATGAGGTGCATGAGCCTCACGTACCAAAGAATTGGGCAGGAGGCAAACAAGAAAAGCATCAAAACTCCTAGGATCTAAGCTTTGGTGGTGGTGGTGGGGGGAGAATGATAGATAAATAGATATTAATAAATAGGTAGATACATAGATAGCAATGGACGAGGGGGGAAAGGAGGCTCTAGAAAAATAGAGAAATACGTTAGGACAAAGAGGAAGGAGTCACAGATAAGAAAAAAGGCACAGAGGCAGTGGTTGCACAACGGGAGAGTTTTCTTAGTGGGGAATGAACTGCTTCCCTTTTTCCCTCTGGGATCACCATTATGTAGAGACCTTAGTAGCAGTGACAGTTCTGCGAACAAGACACCATGCAGAAAAACCCACCATTGTTCTCCCCTCCTCTCTAAACTGGCAAGAATCAGGGTCTTTGCACCTTAGGAATATTTCCCTTAGACAAGAATGCCTTCCTTCCTGAAGATGTAATACAGGTTCATAGTACCTTACCGGCAATTCCAAAATCTAAAAGCTCCAAAAAAAATAAGATTTTTTGTAATCCTCTGGTAGCAAAACATGACCTGACCTGAGCTGTTATAAAATTATAGTCTTTATTTATTCTGCAGAGTGTGCCAATTCATAATTTTGGCTGCAGAAATATTAATATGCTTGATTATAGGAGCTGCCTCAGTCTCTGCTAGCAGTATGTTACATATGGTATAGCCATTGTTTATACACACTGTTTGTAGACACTGATATCACCTTTCCAACAGCCAAAAAGTCTGAATTCTGAAATACATCTGTCCCCTAAGGTTTCAGATATCACATTAATATCTTTAAGTATATGCAAAGGTGAATATTTACCAAAGAGAATAAATTTAATCAGAGTTATAAGGCTCCATCCTAGGCGGGATGGGCACCCTGCTAGATGGTGGAAATATACAGAAGATAATAAACATGATCCTTGTCCTCTAGGACCTCATGATCTGGTGGGAAAGACAGACGTTTAAACAAAACATTGAACTACAACCTGACATGCTAGACATGCAAAAGAGCCAAGTGCCCTGGGAGCAGAGGTTGTGGCCATGCCTTGAGAAGGCTCCACTGAACAGATTCATCTAAGCTGGCTCAAAGGATGCTTAAGACTTCACTTTCCTAAGGGCAGATCTTTATCCATGATATCCCTTACCAGATTTTTATCTAGAACATTCTCCTAATCCTCCACTAATTTCAAAGTTAAGATAATGTGATAGGTTGATACAATGCAATATTTTGCAATTGAAAAGTAAAGCCATATACTTTACAAAAGATACAAAACGAGAGACTCTCTCTTTCAAAGGCCTCATTCTAGGACAAGTGTTTTCCTTCATTACCAACAATTTTAACTTTAATCATTTCAAAGCAATTTTCCTGTTCAAGACTTAGCTTTAATCAGAATGCATTTTCAGGTCACTTCATAGCCTCTTCATGATTCTCTCTAGATAACTACAGAATCATGCATAATCATTCTAGTTCCCCCAAGACACCCTCAGTAAGTAGTTAGTTCAACATTTTATGCAAAAATAGATACAAAACAGGCCTCTAGGGGTATCTTCAGCTAATTTTCATGAATTAATTTCCCAGGATTAATGTTTATGCACCAGTCTCTTTACCACATAATCAAATCACTGGAGTTGAAGTGGTCTAACTCCTTATTTTGCAGCTTGATTAAGCAGGTGATGAAATACTTGAATATAATTTGGACAGTTAGCAACTCACAGTATTTACAATAATTCAAGGTGGATGGGTGACATTACTAACTGATGCCTCATTGTTTATTTGTTTTCTTTCTAGTAGCTGATGTCCCACAAGTTATTTTTATGTAGGAGATAAAACAGTTCATATAAATACATGAGAGGAGAGGTGTAAAAGTCTTCACTGCTGTTGACATTGTTTTCAACCATATCTAGATCAACTGGGCAGGCAGCTACTGAGGCAAACTAGATTGCCATTGGTCAAGAGAGGATTCAGGATGACAAGGTATCTGATATCCATTGTCAGCCCTGCTGCTGTGCTGGATGCGGCCATTCCTCTGCTGAGATTACCTCTGTTCATTTGGGTGGTATCTGGCATCCAGCCTCTGTCCTCTCTCTCTCCATTTCCCCTCCATCTTTTATCTCTTATTTCAAAATAAAAGTGAGGAGGGTTATGAAATAAACGACCAGGAACAAGAGAAGATAAATAAAAGTGACAACTTTAAGGGCCAAGATATTTGCCAGTGTATAGCACCACACCTGGTACTTAGCTATCTGAGAGCCAAGTGAAGAAAAGAACAGCTAACTTACACAGCTCTCATTTGAGAGGAAACTTCCAATTTTTTAAGAGAAGCTAAGTTTTTCTGTGATTAAACTTTTATAAGACATTTCTGACATGGGGTCTAGCACAGGACACTCCAAGTATCATAACGGGCAACATCCACAGCAGTGGGTTTCCCCAAAAAGGCAGAAGCAGAATTCAAGTTGCTGGCAATTTGGTGAATGTTGTTTTGCAAGAGACCAAAGTGACATAGTCTTATGTATAATCTTCTAGAGATCTAACTTATTCCAATGATAAGAACTTAAATTACCTGGAGACTTGGATAGATAGGATAGCCTTAAAATTATCTTTGTAAAATATCATTTTTCTCAATTGTGTTTTTGATATATAACATCTATTCTAAGTTGTTTGTGGCCACAGATAATTCCTAATCCCAAACTTTGGCTATACGTCTTCAAGTGAAGGATGAGCCAGAACTAGTGATCCATCTACTCTGCCTTTCTCCTTACCCTGGAACGACACGTCAGTGGTCAGAGACATAAGTGCGGTTTTTAATTTCCATCAGCTTACCAAAATCCAGAGAATTGTGTTGCTAAAGAAAAAATAAAGTATAATAAAAGGTAATTGAAAGAGTGGTCTCAACCCCAGCGAAACTGGCTTCTCTAGAAGAAACAGATCTAGCTTCTAGCAGGTGCTTGAAATTTCAAAGGTGCACATGGTGAAAGCAGGTTGCACTTCATTATGATAATTACAGGCATGGGGTTGATGGCACAACTGGCACCACCAGTCTTCACAACGGTTGCATGTCTGTGCAAGTCTGTGACAGTCAACGCCCTCTTCCACTGCCTATTCCCCAAGCCAAATGGTCCGGATATTCCTTTTCTCCACCGCCAGCAGCTAAGGGGAAGCACCTAACACGGGGTCAGCCAATCAGATACTCGCATCTGGGCCTATGAACAAGGAGGGAGTGATTTGAAGACACAGAAACAGAGATTACTGGCAGAGACATGAGTGCCAGGAAGTGTCCAGAAACACCAATTGCCATCCGCCCTACCCTGCTCCTGTGGAGAGGCATAGAGGTGTCCTATGTTGCTAACTGTCAAACTCCCAAGCCTGGCTTTCATCCCAATTCATTATGCAAGATCTCCAATATCCTTCTAATGACATCTCTTCTGCTTAAATGAGTTAGATGAAAAAGACTAAGTCAGAATGGGTTTGGGTTTTTGCAACCAAGATGACTGATTGGTACTCCACTGTGAGAATACTAGTGAAAGAATAATGTTCATAAGGAAGTTAGAAATTAAGTCTAATTCCCAATTCCACAGGTAGGAAAACCAAGGCCCACATATGCTACCCAGAGCCACCCATTAGTTAGAGCTGGGATTCAAAACCTAGTACTGGCTGTTAGCGCAGAGCCCTTTTCACTATACCTATCAGTGAAGTGAGGTGTAGAGCCCTGGAAATTGTAATGTTTGGCAAGGGGCCCTGCACTGATGCTTTCTAAGCCTGCTTTTACCCTAGGGAAAAGTGAGGTATTTCATTTATTACAGAAAAAATCAGACATTGCACATTAAGGTTTGTACATGGCCATGCCAGTCTGTTTGGGAACTGTTGCTGACTTGCAGCAGCAGGGCATGTTACAAGCCACTGGGCTGTAAGGAACACTTGCTGACAGGGACACGAAAGTCAGTGCTTACTACAGCAACATGGCTACATCAATGTGCGTAAAAGACCCTGGAAAATAAAGAAATGTGGTAAGACTCCTTTTACTCAACACAATAGATATGCAAAGGCCTACTACGTGCAAAGCTCAGGGCAAGATGTTCTAAATTACTGAGCTGTATGAGACACAGACTCAGGCCTTAAGGAGCTTATAATTCAGAGGGGAAAACAGTCTTCATAAACTTGACACATGAGATGGGTTTGGCAGAAGCGGAGGATGCAGGAAATGAGAATAATCTGGTGAGTAATACACACCATTGAAGGATCAGGAAGAGAGACAGGTTCTAAACTATAATTGGGGGAGCTACCTCGGACTGAAATCTATGGAAAGGGGGGAAAAAGTGGCAAGAAAGTGGCCAGCAAGAGAACATTCAGGAGTTTTTTGGTAATGGCGCTGATAAGAGATATAATCATGCGCAGGAAAAAAAGGAAAGAAAGATATTTGAGAATGAAATCCAAATTTTCTGGTATGGAATATACACAGCCCTTCATAAATGTGCCTCTGTTTTGCTTCATGTCCCAGCACTCCCCCACTTGGACCCTCAATCACTCTAACACCTCCTTGAAAATGCCTTGCTCTCTCGTAGCTCTGGACATTTGCACATACTGCTGCCTGTGCCTCCTGGAAGGCTTTCTCCTGCTCTTTACCTAGGTAACTCTTCTTCTTTCCAGACAGTGCTTATATGCCTCTTCCTCCCAGAAGGCTCCAGGTCTTCTTCGCACTTTCAGCAGCCCGCGAATACTTATAACTAATAATTATCATACTTGGTAGTGATGGTCTAATTAGTTCTTTCTCTCTTATTAGGTGTGAGCTTCTCAAAGTGGGCATACAGTATCTCATATTCCAAATACATGGCATGAAAGTAGAAAGAAGATCAAAAAATGTTTGTCATTTGATTAAATAAATGAAACTACAGAAAATGTGGATGGAGATTAGATACAACTTGGCCACTGATTGGACATGCAGCTGAGAAAAGAACAAGGTATGGAGATGACCATTGTTTCTCACCTGCCTGGAAAGATGGTAATGCCATTAACAACAGAGGGATTACAGTACAAGGACTAGATTTGGGAAATGATGAGTTCAACTTTGGATTATTCAACCTGAGATTCCTATTGAATCCCATGGGAAGATATCCTGCATGCAGCTGAAAATCCTGTGCAAGAGTTCAGGCAAGAATGTGAAGCAGAACTTAGGGATTCAGGAGTTACCCAGTTGCACCCATAAGAATGCATGTGCTCACCTAGAGAAGGAGAAGAAAGCAAGAGCGCTAAGGATGGACATCTGGTGGGACATAGCATTTCAGAGGCAATGCTAGAAAGCTGTCAATTATATGCAAGAATCAATAAACTTGTTTGAGCAGTAACACAAGTAGAGCTGTACTGCTCAGCTTGTAAAAAGGAGGGCATTAAGATTAGGCACAACAGAACAGAGCAGTCAAAGACGAGGGGGAGGAAATGGTTGTAAATCACCTTTAAGACTGAAGCTATTCATTCTTTTGATTTCTAGAGAACATATAAAGATCCAGATAAAATCTCTTACAACTCTTGAAAATTAGGTTCACATAGTGTGGTTATACATCTGTTTATATGCCTATGACTCATATAGACTAAATATATGATGTAAAACAACTCAGCAGATTAATTAAAATATCTCTTCTAATGGAAGTGTTTTGTTACTTTATAAACACTTTGCTTTCAGAAGGGTAAACGAAATGCTTTCTAAAAATTTTAGCTGAATTTTAAATCAATTTCATAAGCTCTTAATACCACTTTTGTCAGAAAGAAACTGTGTCTATGGGAAACAAAGATGCTACCAAAATGGCTAGTATGTACCACTTATGAGAAATAATTGTAAATCCTTTACTTTAAATATTATGACCTGTTCACTTTTTATCAGGTTAACGACTAAGTGAATTAAAGCAAAATAAAAGAAATTTAAACTATTATATAGATTTTTGCTACTTTTATTATTTGTAAAGAATCTAGCTGTCCTCTTGAGAAGTCATCTTGTTAGTAAAGCACAGTTTGAATAACCAACAAAGTAATGCTACTGTGATCATGTTAAAAGCATATTGGTTCGATGTCAGTCCTAATATTGATATTAAGTTCCTGAATATAGAGACCTCATTGTTGTTATGTTAGGGAGAATTGAGTTAATGGAGCCATCTCAGCTTTATATACTTTCTATTGCCTCTGTGATTTTTTTTTTTTAAGATTTTGAGTTCCTACAAATAATAGTTATCTTGCTTTAGCACTTTGATTACAGTAGTTAATTCAGAGAAATCTATTGAGGGTTATTCAACATTCAATCAATAACATGCTGGCACAGGGCCAGGGCTGGGATGCTCTGTGAGATACTCTAGTTTCCATATACTGAAAGAAATTGCTAAGAGTAAATAACATATAGTTTTTTGATTCTGAATGTGCCAAACAGTCATTGTCTAAAAGTTAATGACAGATTAAAGTTAAAATTTATAAAGTGATATGTGATTCATGTCAAAGATAACATAGTAAGAATAAAATAAATACTGGTAGGATTACCATGAGGCAGAAGTTCCTTGTGGCTAACTATGGACTATCTGTGTGTAGTTTATTTACAAAAAAAAAATTTATATTCCAAATTGATATTTCCTCAAGTAGACTGAATAATAACAAATCATATTTATTTTCTCTGTCTTGGTTATGTATATGCCAGAGAAAAGGCTGATCATTTTAACAGAAGCCTAAGGAAAATATGATAACAGAGGCAAATTAATTCTTTCAAAGCAAAGTTACAAATTATCTTGAGATTATCCGCTGCCATGGATTACAATGACTTTACTCCACTGACTCAGATAATTTAGTGCTGGCTCTAATTTGTAAATTCTCTTAATGTTTTCTAAAACAATTCTGTTGTTAGATTGATCTTGGTCATGCAAAAGGCTGAGGTTGACTTTTAAAACTCTTGATGCTTTATTGGCCTAGGGATAACGTTAAGTTGTCAGGGATCCAGTCTGAAGAGTGAGGTGTGCTTAGCCCTTGTGTCCCTACTGCTCAATGGAAACACTCACTGCCTTGTGGAGAGAAAGAGAGATTTGGGCTGATGATGAAAGTTTCATATTTGGCACTCCTGTCATCATGCATGCTCTGTGCCACCCTCCCAGTGTAAAGAAACTGTCATCAATCCATTTCCCTACCAAACTGAAATGGAATAAGGTATGCATGTAGCACCAGAAGTAGAATCTTCCCTGCCTTTGGATAAAGTCTTTTCACAAAAATTTTTGGCCATATTTAACCAACTGCATCCAGTAACACTGGCATATGCAACCACAGTTCCAAATTATTTAAACATTTTTTTCCAGTTGGCTTTTCTATGTCTTCTTAAACCTGAAAAGACAACTGCTTCATTACTTTAAAGAAATTTTCACTTGGGTTGGGGGGTAAGAGAGGGTATCTCAACCCAAAATAATTTATCAAAGAAGGCATCTTTTCTAATCATCAAAAATCCTGATATTTCACCATCAATAGCCACAGCACCCGTTGTGCATCATGTATTGATACCATGATATACAGATAGTCCAAGGAAGAGGAGTCACAGAGTGCAGAAAGCACAAGCTTTGGAGTCAGAAAACCAAGTTGGAACCCAGACTCTGAAAATTAACAAGTGTATCATATTTATTAAGTTACTTCACTTCTTTCAGTCTTACTTTTCTCATTGTCCAATGAGAATAACAATATCAACTCTGCAAGGTTGCCACGAGAATTAAATGGTGTAGTTTATAAAGCTCTGGCATAGCACCCTGCTACATACTAACTGCTATGAAAGCCCCATAGAAAGTCAGGTACAGATAAAGCCTGAGGTACTGCACAATAATAATAACAAATAAAGAATAAGGTGTAAAAAATATCTACAGTATTTCATATCCCATTGTTAACTGTTAAGAGTGCTAAATTAGGAGTTATGCCTTTGAGAAAAATTGTATTTGGTTAGCTTGTGGTTACTAGTTTACAATGTTTATCATAAGTGTAAAATGATTGCAAGAAATCTTGTCCCAGTAAATTTTCTTCTTAGAAAATCTACCTATAATAGCAATAAAATATGGTTGCTGTTATGTTTCATTTTTTGAAACAGAGCTACACTTTGAAGGAGCTTTTCTATGTACTGAGATGAGCTCAATAAAAATTAAATCCCTTGGATTAAGGTAACATCCCTAAGAGACCTCTGCCTCTGGTAGAGGCATTTGCAGTAATGAACAAAAGAAGGATGGAAGACTCCATTGTTGCTTTAAATTACATGTATGACAGATCATGAAGAAATTGCTTTTAAATGAGCAATATTTTCTTGATTTGCTCTCACCTCTTCAATACCAGTTGAAAGGTCCATTGGAAGTATGAATTCTCTTAGCAAAATAACACTGCATTATAAATGATGCCAGGTTCTGACCACTGACTCATTCCTTAAGCCCTGCTGGCTTCTGTTTTCGCTACTCAACAGCATCACATTCTTAAAAATCACCAGCACCTCCAGTGGCTTCTCTTTAGTCTCCATCTTCCTCTGCAATATTTGACCATGCTGATCAATCCCTGCTAAAAAGCCTTCCCTGGTTACTCTTCCTAGCACTCTGAATACATGGTAATAAAGTTTTGCTGACTTATCATCATCCGCATTTTCTGAATGTAGCTATATTTCCTGAGGTTTTACCTTCTCTATTTTTCTGCCCTCTTTATCTTCTTTCCCTTGGTGAACTCATCCACTGCCATAGTTTCAATTCCTACCATGCTGCCAATAACCCTCAAATCCATATTTCAGCACTAGCCTTTCTCCTGACCTCCAGACTGGATTCTCAGGGGCCAGCAAGACATCCCCAACAGGGTGTCCTCATTATGCAAAAAAAAAAAAAAAAAAAAAAAAAAAAAAAAAAAAAAAAAAAAATTGTCTTTCTCTCTAATTTTGGGATCTTCCCATTACACCAACTAACAGCTTGTAACTTAAGGTATAGAAAGGCAACGAACCCTCATACTAATTGATTGTCAGATCTTATTGCTTGAATCCCTGCTCTACTCATTGCATGACACGTTCCATCCAGCTGAGTGCCAATTCTGGCATGAATTGTAAGCAATAAAATACTACCATCACCACTTGACTTAGAGCTATGTTCACAAAAAGAATGAATGTATATTACAAACAAACAGTAACCTACAAGAACAAATGCTAATTATTTGAATTTAAGCTCTGAGAAAACCTACTACCAATTACTAACCCTCTAATTCTGTCCTTAGCAAAAACTTAATCAATATGAAAAATGGATCATATATCTTTAATATTTTCCAGGTTGGGCCCCCATTACAAAAGGCATACTAAAGAGTTACTCACACAATAAACTGAAAACTACCAAAGAAACAGGTTATAAGGAAACAATGGGACAAGTTTGCAAAAATGTATTCTGGCAATGTCCATTGTTAGTTTATATAAAATTATGATGTATCCTAATACTGATATTCTATATAGTCATTAAAAATGATGATGTAGCTATACTGACAATAAAAATGCACACAATATATTAAATGTAAAGTGCCAATTTCAAAACTGTGTGAACAGCACAATCTCATTTTGGGTTATTTAAAAAAAGGATATGAATTTGTCCCCATTCTCTGTGTATGTATAAACACATACACATACTTTTTTAAAAATCAGATTGAGGTCTGAAAGGATGCATATGGAATTGTCATGATTCTTAGGGAGTGAGATTATAGGTCATCTCTATTTTCTTCTTTGTAGTTTAAGGCAGTGATTCTCAAAGTGTGGTCCTTCAGCAACAGAATCAAAATCATCTGAGAACTTGTGAGAAATGTAAATTTGTTAGTCCAGCCCTGGGCCTACTGTCCAGAAACCCTAGGTGTGGGCCCAGCATTCTGCAGTTCAACAGCCTACGAGACAATTCTGATGTATGCTAAAGTTTGCAAACAACAACTTTACTGTATTTTCTGATTTTTAAAAAGTAAGTATGTGTTTCCTATATTCTCTGATTTTGAAAAAGTGAATATACATTTCCTTTATAAATATTTTAAAAGGCTATTTTAAAAAAAGAACAAAAAGTTTAGGGTAGTGCATACATAACTTAGTTCTTCCCACTATTTCCCATTTATTTCTTTCACTCTCTTCTCCATACCTTTTAACTTCTTTTAGGTATTTTCTAACCCTTCATCTCTCTTTTGTTAGTTCCCAGTTCACTAATTCTCTTTTTAACTCTACCTAATCTCCCTGTTTAAATTATCCATTGAGTTTTAATTTCAAATTGCTGTATTTTTCATTTTTAAAGGTTCTAGTTTTTTTTTTTCAAATCAATATTTTTTTTTCATAGTTACCTCTTTTTCTTGTAGGGTGTCTCTCTTTACAATATAACACCTTTTTATGTCTTTTTAAAGATCCCTATCCCTCAGTTTTGTATCCTATCATCAGTGTTTACTGCCGACCCTCTTTATGGTGGATGTTTTTATAACATAGTTTGCAATTTTTTAGTTTGAGCTGAACTTTAGAGAAATGTGTTATCTGGGCATGTCTCAAAAAAAGAGTGGTTATGGAAGTATTTCAACACAGCAGACTTGCATTTATTTTTGTCAGGTACCTGAGGAGTTTCTCTAGTCTAAACCAGTTTGGACCCTAATTTCTCAATTTAGAATGTCGTGCACCACACATGTGGTGTAAATTCACACTATACACCTTCTTTTTCTCATGGGAGGCTTTTTATTATTGTCATTCAGAGTCCCAGGACAAATAAAGTAGCTACTAGTTTCCTTGTACCTTGCTTGGGTAAAATTTTCTAGTTAGCCTTTCACTGGGGGGTCAGGCCTTTCAGGTTAGGTTTCCCTGCCAGCACCCTCTTACCCACCAGATCACACAGTCCACATCTCCCACCCTATGATGCTGTGACCTGTACCTTGTCTGATAATCTCCCAAACTGTAACAGCTTCACATTTTGTGCTTGCCTTTCTTAGCTTCATGTCTTCTCTTTGTTTTCTCTATACACATTTTTTTCTTATGTTCCTCTTTGTATTTGATTCAGCATTTTTAAGTATTTATGGAAGGAGGAAATTTCACAGTAGTTCAGTCTGCCATATTGATGGAATCTTCACATTTCCTTTAATGTTGTTATATTGCTCTTGCAATTAATTGAAAAAACCTTTGGTTATTAAAAGTGGGCTCTACTAAATATAATATCCACATTTGAATGTATGGATTGTTAAATAGAATAGCTGCATTTGATTGTGGGAGTTCAAAATAGTGTTTTATTAAAGAAAATAAATCTCAAACCTTGCTGATTATCTAAGATTTGTTATTTTATTTTTTTGGTGTAGATTATAGCTGTAGGTATAAATAGCTCTTTCTAGGAGGCATTACAACTCAGAGCAGTTTAAACCAGTGTGAAAACAGCCAGAAGCAGGAAATCAAAATACGGCTTATTGCTATGAAAGGCAGGGGATTCTACCAGACATTGTAAGTGTCAGTGTGACTGCCAACTAGAAGAGCATTAGTGATCACTTTATTATTTGCTAATAATCTTCAACAATTTAGCAATACAGTGCAGAGGAACCAGCACAGTTTAAATAAAGGGCTAAGACCAGTGTTTTTCAAAATACAGTCCAAGGCATCTACACATGAATCTCCCAGGGTGCTTATTTGAATCTCCATTTTAAACAATCCCTACTGGTGATGCTTCTCCACATTTATTAATAAGTTTGAGATCAACTGGTTAGGTGAATAAAAGCAACAATTTTGGTGAGAAAATATAAATCATATCAAAAGAATTGAAGTTACATTTGAGACAAGGAAGAATGAAAACCAAGGACAACTTACATGAACTATAGGATATGTAATAAATTGTCTCCTTCTTAAGAAAGGCAGGGGCTTTGTGTGCTCTAATGTAAAGTGATCTCCCAGCTATAAGAGAACACAACATAGGAAAATCCCATCTATCCCAATCACTCTAGTCTGAGACACCATCACATTTCACCAGGACCATTTCATTAGCCCCCTAATTGGTTTCAAGTATCACCTTATCAGAAAAGCTTTCTATGTTCTCCACATTTAAAATAGCACCATCTGATCACTCTCTGCTCTCCTTACCTTGTGCTATTTTCTTCACAGCACTTATCTCCAGTTGACAGATTACATAGCACAGGCTTATTCATTTGTTCTCTATCTACACCCGCTCACCAGGCTGTAAAACTGTAAGAACAAGGACTTTGCTTTTTTAACTGCTGTATCCCAAGTGCCTTGAAGAGGCTCAACAAACACTCATTGAATAAATAAATAAAAGTGTTTAAGGAAGTCCTCTCTTCCTTCTGGCTCATTAAAGAGGATGGAAGATTTCTAGAGAGAATAAGGGGAAAAATCCAGAGAGGGACCAGAGAGGAAGATGCCTTGTGAGTGTGGAGCAAACCAAACCAGTGTCATGAGTTTGATAAGAAGAAGAACCTCACAGCAAAAGGAAAGAAAGGAAGAACTTTGAAGCCCCTGAAACTCTTGCACTGAAATCAGTTTCTTGTAACAGGTCAAACTAGTCTTTCCAGAGTAGTAGAAGTAGCAATGGCACAATGGAGGCTCTGGAGACCCTAGGAAGTGGGAAGTCATGTGGTTAGAGATGGATGCTTTCCGTCTGAAAGAGCACAGGGGGACCTTCATTTTAATCAGGTGCTGGTTGCCTACCTAGCATAAGTATCCCAAATACAGAAGACTGAAGGTACTAACATCTCTAATGACTGACCCTGAAAGAATGATAAAGTCATAAAAAATAAAACTACCTCCCTGCAGACTTATGATACTTTGGGGTACATAAAGATTATCTTTTTCTTGTTTTTTCCAACTAAAGTTTTACCTTTGAAAAAAGAAAAGATCATGTACAAATGAATAGCTGGCTAACAAAAGAGGAAAAGATTAGAATTTGTTTTTCTGGGTGGTGATTTATAATCTTGGAATGATTGGCTACTGGCAGGGACAGAGCACAATCTTAAGGAGATAAGGAAGAAAGTATTTGGCAGCCTTGCCCAAGATATTGTAAAGCCAGATAAAATACAGATACAAAAGAGAACAATAGAAGTTATGCAGAAAAAGGAACTATAGTAGAGTCAAGTAAGTCTCTGGGGAAAATTAAGGGGAAGAGAAATTAATTCTAGTATTAGGTCCTTAATTGCCTGTGAGACAGAGTATAAGTTCCGACACAGGAGTAAATGTGATCTCTTGGATGTTACTAAGGTTGCATGAGAAGGTACTCAGGACTGAACATATGATTGACTGGGGGGGGTGGGGTAGTTCCTCAAAAAGTTAAACATAGAATCACTATATGACCCAGCAATTCCACTTCTAGGTATATATTCAAGAAAATTGAAAACAGGGACTCAAATAAATGCTTGAACATGCATGTTCACAGCAGCACTGTTTGCAATAGCTAAAAGTGGAAACAACCTACAGTATCCATCAATGAATGAATGGATAGATGAAATGTGATATACACATGCAACAGGATATTTTTCATCTATAAACAGGAATGAATTACTGATACATGAACATGAATAAACCTTGAAAACATATTGCTAAGTGAAAGAAGCCAGACACAAAAGGTCGTATGTCATATGATGCCATTTATATGAAATATCTAGAATAGGTAAATTCATAGAGCTAGAAAGCAAATTGGTCACTGCCAGGGGCTGGGGTCAGAGGGGAACGGGGAGTAATTACTTAATGGGTACAGGATTTCCTTTTGAGGTGATGAAAACATTTTGAAACTAGAGATAGCAGTTGCACACCATTGTAAATGTATTAAATGACAGAATTGTTCACTTTAGAGTGGTTAATTTTATATTTTATGAATTTCACCTCAATAATAAAAAGAATAAATATGGTCTCAAAGGCTAAAAAAATTCTTAAATAAATTTTTAAATATACAGAGAGGAGAGCGAAGGGAAAGGGAGAAGAGGGAGCAGGCAGCAGTGGTCCATGATAGAACGAGATGTGATTATAGGAACAGCCCACATCTGAGGGCAGCAGCATACTGCAGGGGCACCTCCTGAGGCTAACAGTGTAGAGAGACACAGAAGCAACAGAACTGTGAAAGGAAGACACAGACAACCTAGTCAGACCATTAAGAACAATAGTTTCCAATTAAGGAGGCAAAACACAGAGACAAAAGATGAATGATGTACTGCACAGATGACATATACTTTTGGAACTGCAAAGGTTAATAAGGTGAGGTCTTTATCTCCAAAAGCCAACACTCTAATATACCTGTGACTTTCAGAGAAAGGCCTTGTGCCATGATAGAGGTAAATGTAAGCATCAGGATCATTCAGAAGAGAGAGAAACCACTTTTCAAAAGTATTAAACAGAAACAGAAAAACTTCTTAAACATTTGCACCGTCCCTTACTGAATGATCACAGATGGGGGTGGGGGAAAAGAGGGTAAAGCCCATGGAGACAGAGGGTGTGTTGCATGCACAAAGCAGCTCCATAGGCAATAAGGCTGGCAAGGAGGACTCTGTCTGGACCAGTGTCTGAATGCCAGGCTAAAGAGTCTTCATGGTATTCATCAGCTAATGAGGAGCCAGGAGGTTTCTAAGTCACAAGTGACATGAGCTTTGCTTCAGGAAAATTAATCTGGTAGGTATGTGTAAGAAGAAAAAAGCACTATGTATAGGGAGAGAAGTTAGAAGTCGATTCTACTATGCCAGGAGGGAATAAGTACATGCGTTGAGATAATTTCCATGGGGTCAGGGAAGAGGCACAGATAAAGCAGAAAGCTGATTGGAAGTAGTGGACAAAAAGAATACTCCAAGAACTTGATCTGGGGAGACTGGGAGGGTAATTGTGTCATTAGCTAAAAAGGGTGGTACTGTAAGTAATTAGGTCGAAGGTAGATATAGCACATGTGTGAGTTCCATTTTACATGTATTATGTTGGAAATGCTGCAGCACATCCAGGTGAAGATCCTAATAAACAGCAATAAAGCCCAAGGGAGGAGATTAGAAGTCTAGGAGACATCCATAATGGTATGAGGGTTGAAATTCGATTGAAGTTTATTATGCAGATGGTCTGTGAACACTTGGGGAAATGAAATGAAATCAACCAGAAGCAAGCACGAGTTTGCTGCCAACCGGTTATGCCAAATTAACCTCAATTCCTTTGTGGTGAAGTATATAGACTATAAATCAGGGAAGTGTTTTAGACATGGTATATCTTGATTTCAGCTAAACATTTGACAAGTATTTCATGATATCCTTATGACTAAAATGGAAGCATGCTAGGTGAAAAAGCAGATGTAGATAGATTCAGAGTTAATTGAATAATCATACCTGAAGCACATTCATTATGACATCATTGCTGACATGAGCACAAACACAGGAGGACTAAAAAGTTTTAACTTTACACTAAAATATTCATACTCTTAAAGGAATGGCTTATTTACCTCACTGAGTAGTTGAAGAAACCTCCAACAGAATCACCACAAAATATTTTGTGGGTTTTGTTGGGGCTTAAAAAAACAATGCCCCGAAATGAAGGCCTCAGATGCAGCTTCAGTAGCAAAAATTTTTCTCTGACCTTCTGCCCCCCTGTCTCTCAGTCCATTCTGCCCCTAGGCTAGCCACAGAAACTAGAATCCCTCTTCCCCAAGGCAGGTCATAGAAACCAGAACCACCTTTCCCCAAAGCCAGATATAAAACCTAAAAATATTACTCTAACTTGCCCTCTGCCTTTCTGTGTAAAAACTGGTCATAAAGGGATTATCTGATCTACCTTGTTTGACTGCAGGTCATAAGATCCCCATTCCAGAGAGGTTCCTGGCCCACACTCAGAAGGAAGGACCACATGCTCAGAAAGGCCAAGAAGAATCTAGACAGACGGGGCTTGCTGGGTTTCCTCACTCAATCTATTAGCATTAGATCACACCCTTTTTGTCCAATCATATTTCTACACAGCTGTCCGTACTTTGTTGAACCTAAGCACAAAGATTTCTCCTGTATCTTCGGGTCTTCATTCTGAAGGCTCCTGGGTACACATTAATAAAATTTGTGTGCCTTTTTTCTAATTAATCTGCCTTTTGTGAGTTGATTTTTCAGCAAACCTTCAGAGGGCAAAGGGGAAATTTTCCCTTGGCCCCTACAGTCTAAAGTGCTATTCCGTGGTTTGGAATGTTAGCTAAAACTGAGCACAGAAAGAATTCTTAAGAAATTACTCAAAAGAATAAGATAAAATTACTTGTGAATATTATTTGGAAGGAAATTGCTAAACACAGCATGTTGTCTTTGTCTTAATATATACATGTAGGAATCCCCTGTTTAATAATTTTGGAGGCTTAAATGTTTTATTGCTAAAATATTACAGTTAACTATACATGTCAATATATGCTAATCTTTGTCAAAGCATTCATTATAAAAATTGTCTTTCAATATTTTAAAGTATCAGCAATTTCCATTTGAAGAATTTGTCATTGAAATTCCATGGGGAGGCAGCAGGGCCTGAAAATTAAGTACAGGGGAAGATGTGACAGACTGAGCGCCTATCCAAACCCTCCACCATACTCTCTTGACCATGTGCTAGCAAAAAGAGCTGATATGTAATCGCAAAATACTGTGAAAATAAAGAGTCAGAAAAGGACCTAACGAAGATAATGTGTTCTCTCAAGAGAGAAATCAATCATCTATAACTGCTACCTAATGGAATAAATAGATTTAAGTATTATTCAGGTATCAATGATGTCTCGATATAAAACTTAATTTAATATTATCCCTTCCTACTAATGCTTACAAAGTATTTGCCCCCGAGTGTATGAGTCTCATTATTGCATCATAATTCTACACTTAGAATCCAGAATTGTAAAAGGACAGATGGATAGATGAATGATTGGATGGGAAATCCTGTCCTAGTTTACATGTCACCCACTATAGGATCAGAGTTTGTGTTATGTGGCAGAGACTGCTACGTGCATAACTAACATTCTTTTTCTCCTTCTTTCTTAATAAGATAACCCTAATTTTCTTACTGTCGGCAATATGTCAGTAAAGACTATTTCCCTGCCTCCCTTCTTACCAAGGGTGACCAATGAGATGAAAATGGAAGTTACTGGCTCTTTAAAAGGGAGCTTAGAAAATACCCTCTCCCCTGCTCCAAACTGCCTTCCTCTTTCATCCTTTGTAGAATTCAGAAGTGATGGTTGGAGCTAAGCAGCAGCCATAGAAACTGGCACAGAAACTTCAGATGCCCTTAGGACTAAAAGTGCTTGGAGCTAAGGAGGGCAGGGCTGGAAGACAGGAGGAGCTCTAAGAGACGGAAAAAGCCAAATAGACTTTGTTATATACGGTTAAACACAGCCCAAACCAGTACACACAAGATATCCAGTATCCACCTTCTCACCTTCCTACCACACCATTCTAGTCATAAGATGCTGCCTAATTTAAAACTGTACTATTTGCAAGTCATTCTAAAGTTTTCACAAATATCAAAGTACAGAGAGACACCAGCATAGGTCTGGATAGTCTACAGCCTTGTGTTCATCTGAGATACTTTGAGAAATATTTTGAATTCCTATTTTTTAAGTAAATGCTAATGACACGGTAATTGTTTTTATAGATTTCCAGCGAAGGGTGAGGTGCTTTGACAGCTGTCAGTGAAAGGTGAGGGGATTTAAAAGCCCTTATTCTCACTGGCCTTAATTTGGTCTTATACCAAGCTGCCAAAAATTGGCATCCACTGAAGCAATAGTGTTACCTTTCCCCATCACTCCCCACCTCCTATCATGTCTCCCTGCCTCAGTTTTCCTAAGCTTCTCTCTCAGACATGGCCCCAGTTTCAGAAATGATTCTGCCCTAGCCCCTGTGCCAATCCCAACTGAATCCCAAAGTACCTATGCTTTCTAATATCCCATTTAATGGGACATAGAATATTAAGTCACATATGTTAGGATGTAGAGCTTGCTATACCTAGGAAGATTACTAGGCTTGCTCCCTGGGGTAGGAAGAATTCTGAGAAGGCCCTCATGATTTCCATCCACCGAATACAGCTCCCCTCCCCTGGAGTACAGGTGAAACCTGTGGCTTACTCTAACCAACAATACGGAAATGGTGATGGGCTATCATTCTCATGATTACATTATGCTACATTATATAAGACTGCCCTAGCAAGCCCTGTGGTAAGCTGCCTACAGAAAGGGCCATCTGGTAGGTACCTGAGGGCAGCCTTTAGGACCTGATGGTGGCCTCCAGCCTGTAAGAAGCCAGGGCCCTCAGTTACATAATCACAAAGAGAGGAATTCTGCCAACAACCTGAATGAGCTTAGAAATGAATACTTCCCTGGTCAAATCTCCAGATAACAACACAGCCCAGCCATCATTTTGATTACAGCCTTGTGAGTGAGACCTTGAGCAGAGGACTCAACTTAGCCATGATTCCTGACCCACAGAACTATGAGATAATAATATGACTTGTTTTAAGCACTAAGTTTGTTGTAATTTGTTAAGTATCACAAAAAGCTAACACACTCCTCAAGCCTCCCTTGTTTCCAGTTGACCTGGGACCCATTGCTCCAGTGTTGGTCTTGTCCCTGTTGTCTTAATTGAAGACCTTCTGAATCCTAAGAGCTCTGGTCCACTGCTCTGAAGCTTCAGCTTTGGTCACCTTTCTTTCTAAGTACCACTACTTCTCCCCCCACATTCTGCCTCGTAGATGTTACCTTCCTTTGGTGAGTCCCATTTTCCAAATATTCAGGCCCTAACTACTGCAATCCTCACAGTCCTCACAAAGATTGGCACAAAGATCGTTTGACCAGTATTCAGGCATCACTCACAGATAGGTCTCCTTGTCAATAACCACCTGCCAGCCTGGATTTCCAGAAATATTTTCCCAACACACTAGAATGTCCAATGCCTTGCATCACTATCTCTGAGGATATCTTTTACCTTATCATAAACTCTCCAGTGTTGATAGGTTTACCTGAACTCTAACTTGAGATTGGATATATGACTTTCTTGCCTGGTCATTTGTTTCAACCTTTCCTTCCTTCTACATCCAAAAAATAAAACCAAACCCCACCCATTAATTCTAAGAAAACAAAGCAAATTCAGTATTAAATGTTTATTTATTACATCCAGCATACTAACACTCCTATGTATTATTATAGTATGTATAGTTTAATTTTTTATATGTTTAGTTTTGGGGAAACTGGAATGCCCTGTAACATCAAATGAATATTTGCAGTATATTTACATCCATTTTATGGATCTTGCAACATAGTTTTTAAAAACATATAAATTATTTTTTAACAGATCTAAATTATTATGAAGCATTATGGTTAAGAAATCTGTTTTGTTTTATGATATACTGTATGTCAGACTTCTGATATACTTGAGGCCATCTTGAACAGGACTGAAATGACCATTTATTACAAAATTCATATGGGAAAAATTATCTACCTTAACTAACCTAGCATACAGTAGTTTTTATAAATGAATTGCAGTAAAAATTGAATATTTCCTATATTGTAGTGTATAATGTGGTATATAGTATAGCATTTACTGCCCCTAATATCAAGTTACTATTATTTTCAACAGTAATAATAGCTACCAATCATTTAGTACTTACTAAGTGCCAGATATTATTTTAAATGCTTTGTATACATTACCTCATTAAATCTGGCAAACATGATGACAAAGGAATTATCAATTTCATTTTATAGAAGAGAAACTAGAAGATTAAAGATGCTATATAAATTTTAAAAGATCACAAAATCGCAAACCAGGATTTAAACTCAGGCTTTTCTAACACCAGATTTCATACCACATTATGATGTACTAGATCTAATTTGGTTTCTGTATTTGTATAGTCAAATAAATTGTTGCTGAATGATTTCTAGAATTTTATTAAAAGGCAGCACATGTGACTGATTTGAGATATAAATTTGGATTTTATTTTGGATCATATCTTATTTGGCTTTAATACCCACACAGGTGATTCAGCAATTACTTATCAATAAAAAGAAAAGTTAAATGCAAAATAGACAATACTTTCAGAAAAACTGCTAAAGCTGATTATTAATATTAAGATCTAAGTGACGAGGATTACACTGAAATCCAAATCATGAATAATTGACATCTTAACAATATTGGGCCTTATTATCTAAGAATACAGTAAATTTTTTTTATTTATTTAGGTCTTCTTTCATTTCTTTCAATAATGTTTTGTAGTTCTCAGAGTATGTTGTATATATTTTAAATTTATCCCTAAGTATTTCAAGGTTTTGATGCTATTGGAAATAATATTGTCTAAAATTTTTAATTTCTAAATACTTATTGCTAGTATACATAAACACAATTTTTTTTGGTATATTGACCTTGTATTCTTCCGCCTTACTAAATTCACATATTAGTTCTAATAGTGTTTCTATACATTTCTTAGTATTTTCTATATATGCAATGTCTTCAAAACTTATACTTTTCACTTCTTAATCTGTATGCCTCTAATTTCTCTTTCTTGCTACATTGCACTGTCTAAGACCTCCAGGACAACAATAAATAAAAGTAATGAGATTAGATATCTTTACCTTGTTTCTATTTCAGATAGAAATAATTTATGATGCCTTAAATTATGAAATCTTTATGATTTTTGAAAGCATTATGATTAACTATAATGTTGCTATAGGTTTTTATAGAGACCTTTTATCAGAATGAGGAAGTTTCCTTATATTTCTAGCTTTCTCAGAATTTCTATTACCAATGAACATTAAATTTTGTCAAATGTTTTTTCTGTATCAGTTGAAGTGATCATATGGATTTGCTCCTTTATTATGTTAATATGATAGTGTACACTGACTTTTGAAAGTTAAACATCCTTGCATTCCTGGGATAATCTCCACTTGGTGATAATATAAAATATATTATCCTTTTTTACATATATTGTTGGATTCAATCTGCTAATATTTTATAAGGATTTGGTTATGTTCATTGGAATATTGGTACATAGATTTCTTTCCTTGTAATGTTTTTGTCTAGTTTTGATATCAAGCATTTCTTGTCTTATCAAATGAGTTAGGAAGTATTTCATAATTTCTGATTCACTTTCCCACACACCCATCTTCCAGAGATAATTCCTTTTACTTAGGCATTCCAAAACTTCAACATGTAGTTTATTCATATTTTAAAATAGATCAGTATACAAAATTAGTTTGCCTTATAGAAATAATGTTTTAGGATTATGAGCTATGAAAAGCAATGGGGAGCAAAGAAATTCAAAATATCATTAGAAAAAACACTGCGTTCAGAAAATAAAACTTTTATGTTTTCAAATAGGTCTGTGTGTGATGAAGTATATTGCTTACATAATGACTAGGTTTCAAAATAAAATGTGGAATATATTCAAAATCTTATTGAACTATAATTATATAGAAAAGAATAATTTTCTAATCGCTCTTAAGAGGAGGTTTTTAAGGCTTTAAGAGTTACCTCCCAAATTCCTAATATTCTCAATTGATTTTATAATTTCTAAAGAAAATTTTCAATGCCAGTATATTTGTTAAATATGTGTAGTGATAAAAATCACCAATTTAATGTGTTAATAACAACCTTTGGATTGCTGAATAAGAAAAATCAAGTATAAGTTACTTCAGGTTAAATAATTTCCCTTAGGAATATCACTTCTTCCAAACATTTCCAAGTTTCTCTTATAATATTATCATACCTAATAAACAATGAAACTTTTTAATGCAGTGTGTAACTGTAAACTATTCTCAGTAATATTTATAGTTCTCTTGTCCTAACCATTTTGATATGTGGTGAATCCAGCATCAGGGTGAAGCACTACTGTGGCAGTGCTACTTCATGCTGTCCCTACCACACAAGTCAGGTGACAACATGGAACATTAGACTGCACGGTAAGCTATTCATTAGACTATTAACTTTGACCCAGTTTGTTAAGTTTTTGTGTTTTAAATGTCAATATCTATTCACTTGGTTTTGCTAGACTAAGAAGAAATTACCTTTTTCAAAGAAAAGAGAAGAAAGTAAGACTATCAGGAAAAGTAAACTCAAAAGTCTCTTGGGGAAAAAATTAAGTACTGGTGAGAATCATCTTGAGTTAATTAACCAGTTAGGAGGTTAGTGAGACTCTTTCTTCATCCTGTTTGTCTAACACTTCCTCTCATTTTACACTTGGCTACTTATCCTGATTCCACAGCATGTGCCAAATCTAACAAAACTTACCAGTAAAGCATTTTCTTAGACCAGATCAAATCACTTCTTTTTGGAAAAAAGTCAATTCATATTTTATATTTGAATGATAAAATGTTAGTAGTCATTTTTATATATGATCAGCTCATTATCAATATTTCCACTAGAAATAACCATAGAGAATTAAAAGGAGATTAAACTAGAAGTATACTTTCAATGTCATGTGGGATTTAGTGAAGGAATTTATAGCTACTGGCAAAAAAGACAGTTTTAAGGGATCTATAAGTGTCTTTCGTCCATGCTGATCCATTACCAAAGATAATCAGGAGTTGGCTAAAACACCTCCAACACCTCATCAAACAAACAATTGGTTGCGTTAGAGGAAAGAGACCGCTAATTGGTTTCTAGTATGATATTTCAGGTGAGCAAAAAGCAAATGTATGATTATAACCTCAGACTGAAAAAAGTGCAATTTTAAACTTACTTCATGGTACTTTATTTTAAGAACATATCTGCTTGCTGTGAGCTGATTTGTCCAAGCCCTAAGAGAGAGTAGCTCAGGTAATTAATGTTGCCAACTTGATAAAAGGTTACAAAATGTCTTGAAACAAATCCAAAGAGTGAAAAGGGTCAAAATATTTTATTTCACAAATTTTCACTTTTATGTCAGGGCAGTCATTTTTTAATCCCAATATTTCTGGTATAAGAAAGGAATGATCAACTCTGGAAAGAATAAATGGTTTTTAGAAATGTTAAGGATGAAGGATATATAGTCTGCAGAAATTTTTTGACCGATTAAATAGGGACTGATTAAATGTGGTTAAAAGTGAGGGGAAAAAAAGAGTCAAAGATAACTCACAGGTTTCTAGTATAAGATGATGGTGTTAATCATCGAAACTGGAAACCTGGGAAAAGAAGTAAGCATTTAGAAATATAGAAGTAAAGCTCACGATAGATGTCTGGAATAAAGAAATATTTGAACATCATAAGAACATGAGAAATAAAAGAAGTAGAGGATTTGGGTAAGTCTATCAGGAGACAACTCGGCATGAGAAAGAAGGCAGAGGATGGAGTACTACTGTCTGGCAACATCTAAGGGATTATTTAAAAGATCAAGAGGCATCCAAGTAGACTATAAAGGCACAGTTTAAAATACCAGCAACTCAGAGTGTAAGCTCTCAGAGGGGAGGCCCTTTGTATTGCTTGCCATTGTACATATCCACAGCACCTATTACACTACTAGAACACAGTAGATAATCATTTGTTAAATAAATGGACAAACAACCAAGAGAGTGATGCTATGAAAACCAAATGCAAAGAGGGTTTCAAGAAGGAAGAAGTCATTTACAGTGGTATTAAGATGTGACCATTGGATCTGGCAATTACAAAGTTATAAAAACCTTCTCAAGAACAGCTGCTGTGGATTTTTGCTGGTGGAATGCAGATCGGAATGGATTGAGGAGCAAATGGATAATGAAGCAGTGGAGATGTTGAAAACTGGTTTCTCTTTCAAATATACTGTCATACAAGAACAGGAATTATTGATAGATAAAACTAGAGGAGGAAACATTATTGAGAACATTTTTGTAAGTTAGGAGAGATGTAGGCAGGTTTACATGCTGGGAAAGAAGACAAAGGGAGGAAGAAATTGAAGAGGCAAAAACGGGCACAATTCATAAAGTATGGTGCCTGGGACATGGAGGAAATGAGTTCTAAAATAGAGATGGAGGAATCAGTTTAAGACCAAAAGAGGGATCTGTCCATCTAAAGCATGATTAAATGTGGATGCTGCGAGTAAAAAAAGAGTCAAGGATAACTCCAAGGTTTCTGATATAAGGTGGTGATCTATACCTCTTCCCTCCAGAAGGAGGTGAGAATAAGAGGAAATACAGGCATGTTTCATGGTGTAAAAATATGATGTTTAAGGATACTTTGCTTCAAATTTCTCAGTAAAGTGCGATGATGCCAACTTTTTAGAAGGGTTAGAGGTAAAAGAAATTTTGAAGAGAGTAGCAGATATTTGGAGCAAACTATGGCACTGGACTAGGAAGTTTAATAGGGATACACAGAAGGAATTGCTGCTGTCCAACTGAAGAGGAGACGATAAATTTTAGCGGTTTGTACTACTCTGCTCAATGGTTGGGTTTTCTTCAGTGTCATTCAGCAGTCCTAGTTTAAAAATCAAAAGGGGAATAGCAGGTTTAATCCAAGGCTAGAAGTTGGCAGAGAAGTATGACAGAATGGATAGAAACCAGGGAGTTGAAAGTGCTGGAATCCGTGCACTTGGAAGCTAGCCTAGGAGGAGGGTGACAATAATTTAAATTTACAAGGAGGGGGTGGAGGTGACTGCAGAGTATGAAGGGCAAGGGAGATCAGAGGGACTAAAAGAGTATGGGAGCTTCAAGGAGAAGAGATTAGAGTCCTGAATCATAAAAGGCAGATTTAGCTGGGTCTGGTTCCAAACTGAGATGGGAACCTCAGGTAGAGACATTACCTTAGCTAAGGTGCTTCCCTGAAATAGCCAGAACATATACTAGGGCAGTCAAGGAACACATTATAAATGCTAATATTTCAAATGCTAATATTTTTCTGGTACACTGGAATAAACAAATGAGGCTGTCTAAAGGAGGCAGGGATGCAGACAGATAGGAACACTCATACACTGCTGGTGAAACTGCAAATTAGTACAACCTCTATGGAAAGTAATATGGAGATACCTCAAAGAATTAAAAGTAGAACTACCATTTGATCCAGCAATCCCACTATTGGGTATTTACTCAAAGGAAAAAAAGACATTCTATAATAAAGACATCTGCACGCGAATGTTTATAGCAGCACAATTCACAATTGCAAAGATGTGGAAACAACCCAGGTGCCCATCAATACACGAGTGGATTAATAAAATGTGGTATATGTATACCATGGAGTATTACTCAGCAATAAAAAACAACGGTGAATTAACACATCCTGTTTATTATCCTGGTTGGAGCTAGAGCCCATTCTTCGAAGTGAAGTGTCACAAGAATGGAAAAACAAGCACCACTGGTACTCACCATCAAATTGGTACTAACTGATCAACACTTACATTACACATGGCAATAATATTCATCAGGGGTGGGCATGCGTGAGGGGGGTGGAAGGGATGGGAAAACTCTCACTGAATGGATGTGGGGAGCACAGTTTGGGAGACGACCACGATTGTGGCTCTGACACGGGCAGCGCATGGGCAATATATATAGCCAAAGTGTTGTAGCCCCATAATATTCTGAAATTAAAAAAAAAAAAAGAAAACTTAGATATTGCTTCATGCTTCATCACTTGATGATGGAAAAGTAAATGAAATGTTAGCAAATAGTCTCTGATATCTTTTTTGATTGGCTAGAGCAATCTATGATGACTTCATTTCATATGTTGTGACTTAAGTCTTTATTTAACATTGAGAAGTTCTTATTTTGTTAGTATTTTCTTTGTTGAATGTGGTCTACTAAAATAAAGATAATTCTCAAAAAAAAAAAAAAGCTGTAGGTGACTGGATCAAGGGAACCTACTGCTGAAGTGACACAATATCCCAGACACACCTGTAACTCATTCCAACCTATTCCCTGCCTGTGCACCAGAACACAGGACTTAGGAAAAATCTGCCTTAGGAAACATTGAAAGCCAAAATAAGGGAAATCAATTGCACAACTAATCACATAGCTCAGAAAGTTAAAGTGAGGGATTCAAAACAAAGATAATAAGATCTGAATCCAGGTAAACACTGGACTGGATGTGGGAAAAAAGAGCAAAGACAGGAATAAAGGAAGAGAGTCTAAGACCGTTGTTACAAACTGGCCTCATGTACCATATGACATGGGCCTTGTCGTATATAGATAAGTCAACACAGAAGCAAACCTGAAGGTAAAATTTAGAGTCCATAATTTCAGGAACAGGTATTTCAAGGTGATAAGATGTAAGGTTTTCTTTCACTAATTTTGATTTTAATTACTCACATAATACACAACCAAGGGTATCACAGAAAATTGATCAGAAAATTTTTTTAAAATAGGCAATTTAAGAGATGTAGAATTTTTAAGGAATGAAGTAATTGTGCCCTGAAAAAAAAAAAAACACACACCCATTGTTAAAATATAAAAATTTACTTCTTAAAATGTATACTAAATTTTCCCATGTGACAGTTGCACAAATTAACAGGAATGCTTATAAAATAACATTTTTGTGTTTCAGTAGGATATAAGATGCTTTATTCTGTTTGAACATCTTTGAAGGAGCGATCAAAGAAGCAGAATGGCATCTGCATTATCAAATGACCTTGCTCTGTGATCTTTATAGAAAACAAACAGCTTTCAATGAGAAGAAGCTGTCGATTCTGGCCATATTACAATAACGAGAGCTCATCACATGCTCTATTCTATGGTTCTGAATTATAGCACTCTTTTATGTAGTTACACTGTAAATCACCACCCACTATTTATGGCATATCTGCAGTTCTAGCCAAAATATCAAGTAAATCAAATTGGAGATGAAATATCTTTGGCTTAAACCGATCCAATATGTTCTTGCTCCTGACAGCTATAAAACTCAAGAGTTTTTTTTTTTTACATCTTAGCATTTAAAGTCTAAAAATCACAATTTTGGATGACCTGCTGCATTCCAATGAAAATCCTGGAAATCTTACGATGTTTGGGAAATCAGCTGAGAAGGGCACGAGCAGATCATCATCACTGAATGAAACTCACAGGAGAATCATAGTAAGGGGCCATTAACTACGAAGCCAAAAGCAAGAGACCATGAACAATGGAATTTTAAGAGATATCAAAATGGGAATTAAGGTGTGGCCATTAATAGGCTGATAAAACAGAGAGATATATTCTGTTTTATTCTAGAAAGTCAGCTAAGGATAGAGAGTCAGAACCCCTGGTTGAGCCTGGTAATTATTCTAACAAAACATTTATGTAGAAAGTAACAGCTCTTCTTCAAGGCTGTTGTAAGATTAGTGAAAGAAATAAGAGAGAACTAAAGGGATGAGCTCAAGCAAGGACATGAACAGTAGTGGAACTGTTCACCGCCACAGGGGAATACTGTCATAATTGCTAGAGGTTTGTAAGTAAAAATGGCTACATCAGTATTATTGTCTTAAAATAATTTAATGAAGCCACAGGATGTTTCATGTATATAAAATAAAACAATTTAAATTTTGGAAAATAAGATATAATCTAGTCTTTGCTCCACTACTAATTGCTGAGGAATTTGATACTGGCTGGGGCCCTTCTGTTCTTATGTTAGCTGTCTCGTGCTCATAGTGTTCACAGGAATATGACCCTTGGAGACGCCATACTTATGCTGAATATTTCTGAAATCTTTTAAGTGCATTTCTCTTAGTGGTTATGACTACACCTTTAAAATAGCATAGAAATATTTTTGGATTCTTGCCAATGTGTTTTTCCAGTTTAGGTGGATTTTCATTCATGGGTATCTAGGAATACATGTTTCTCCTTTGCGACACTCCTTCGTGACTGCAGTACCAAGCGGTGCTTTGGGAGGGCTTAGCCTTCCATCTTTCTCTCAGCTTCCCTCACCCCAACCCCAGTCGCCATCAAGATTCATCAACAATATATAAAAGTAGTATGCTTCCTATACAAAACCAGCTTCAAGAAGAATTATCTTGCTCTCCCTCCAATGGAATTACCATGCTAAACCCTCCTTATAAGTAGTGTCATCACTGAGAGGTAGCTTAGTGTACTACCAGTCAAATGCGTGGACTTGGGCATCCTACAGACTCTGACCAATACGAGACAAGTGGAGGGACAGACATCATCTCTATGTGTATGACCCTGGGAGACTGACCCTAAGTCTCAGATTGTTCAGGGTTGTTGCAAGGACTAAGTGAAATAATGTATCATGAAGTGCTTGAGCAGCATCTGGCAAGTTGTAAGAGGGCAGCCATTTCTAATATTATTGTCATTGTCGTTATTACTGTTTATTGCAATTTTCCCTTGCAAATAGTTTATCCAATGAAAAAATCAAAGATAAGAATCATGGAGATTTATAGGAAATGAATATATCTCATAGGTTTTTTCTTCCTAATAAGAAAATCCTACAGGTACTCTGTATTCTATTACTTGTTTTGAAGATTTCATTTGTGAGGAGGCATAGAACCCTAAGTCATACTATTTCAAGAGGGGCTAATTACATAGCAGAAAATGAGATTTTCTGGTAGATCAATAAATCTGGTTAAAAAATGAGTTGCCATCTATGGGCGACCAACTGGCAAAAGAATAGGATATGACAAAAAACATAATTCTAAAACATGTTGAATATGATTTGATTATTTAGAGAACATCTCAGTCTCATATTACCTCAGAGCTATCAGTATGACCATCAATTTTCATTTTATTAGCAAAGAGTGGAAATCCTTGCTATTAGAGAATTCTGGATAACAATTTAATTCAACAAGTATTGACTGAATTGTGACCATGTGGAAAAGCCTTGCACTTATTGGTGGGGATTGTATGTAGGGGACGAGGATAAAGATAAGTAAGAAAGTGTTTCAAATACCTTCCAACATAATGAGAGAGACAGAAAGAGTTGTAAACAACCACAAGATAAGACAGAATTGAAGTGCTGTAACAAAAGTAAAAATCAAGGTATTTGAGAGCACAGCTATGTGAAGGATTGATTTTAACTGGGTAGATTGATGAAGATTCAGTGAGGGGACTCAGTTGAGCCGGTGCTTAAAAGATGAATAGGATTTCAATAGGTGTGAAAAAGGAGAAATTTACAGGATAAATGATAGGATAAAAATATTTTGGAATATTTGGAAAACATAGGTAAGGATGATAGTCAAGTCAGCAGAATGGGATGGGGATGGAGTCATGGAAAGCCTGAAGGGTTTTAAGTAATGGGGTGAACTAATAACAATATTAATAGTAATAGCAGTGGGAGAACCAGCAGGAATTATATTAATAAAAGTAGAACTAGTTAAGTAGCTAACATTTATTTAGTAATTTTATCTCATTCAATTCTCAAAACCACTCTTTAAGGTATATACCATCTCTGTCCTTTTAAAAAATGAGAAACCAGGTGCAGGGAAGTTAAGAAACTTGCTAGAGCTCACACAGGTAATAAGAGTAAAAAGTCCAGATTCAAAGAGATCCGACTCCAAAACCCATCTTACCTGCAGCGAGCTAGAAGTCATTGTCATGTTAGGTAATGCTAGCACGAATAGTTTCTCTTTCATATGAAAACTGAGAAATAATATAAACTGTTTTCTCCACATAATAGTTGGATCCAATTTGTTTTCTTTATTCTTTCTTTTTTTTGGCAAATAGATGCTACACATTGTAATCAGTGTGAAAATATATACCAATTTTTGTTTCTATGGCAAATGTTATTAAGAGTTTAAAAGGCATACTTAAAACATAGCATATACCATTATTTCTGGTGAGGAAATCAAGGCCTATCTTCTAGGCCCTTTCTACGATGACAAGGATCATAACCGAGCCCCGCCTTTCCTATAATTACCTACTGGGATGGTTTGAGGATGTTGATGCTAGGAGGACGGAGTAGTGGTGCAGAGCAGAGAAATATGTGGGTGAAGCAAGTTTCTGAAAATGAAAGCTCTTCATTCTTCATTATCATGCTTCTCACAAGTCATAAAGATCTGGAATTGGGTATAACCTGGGCAGGAAAAAACTCTAGCTGGGGACCAGGCAATGTGGCAAACTTGTCAAAGCTCTCTTCAGGTCTGTGCCCCAATCACCAAGTCTTCCTTAGAAGGAAGATTTCCTAGGATACGGCAGTGCATTTTCTAAAACACAGACATACCAACTATAAGACAAAATAATCCTCTTGTATAAGCAATAAAGAATAACAAAATGATCATGATGCTATAGCCTAAAACTTTGGTCACTGGACCATAGATGAGGATGCCAAATGGTATTATGATTGGGGTTTTGAGGTCTTCTCCAATGGGACGGAAGTTATGCATGTGTGTAAACATTCCCCTCCAAGCAAGGAAGATGGCTAGAAGTCACTGTCACACCAGCTAATGGAATAAACTACCACCAGTTTGATGCAAAATCCTGATCCAAGCTTTTGATCCTACAGTTGAGATGCAGCTGCCACAAGGCGATTATGCTCACAAGCAAACTGAAACCCGTGTGTGTGTGTGTGTGTGTGTGTGTGTCTGGTTTTTAATTATTGTAGATCCCTACAATTTTCTCTGAACAAGGGGAATAAAAGATAGCTAACTAGTAGTGACCTATTCTTTGGAACTGATATTTTTTTATCCTCTAAATAAATCTTCACTGGTTAGCAATGGTAGTAGTTCTAAGAGTCATCTAATATAGAAAAAGACAAAGTCCATATGTCTGGCAATGTGTCTTAATAAAATGCTTTTTGTTAAAAAAAAATACACCCACAGTTTCAAGAGATATTTACGGAACCTTTATTTTATATCCTCTGGTTATGGCCATGGAAACAAATGAACTAGAAAAAAGAGGTAATTTTTTATAAGTATATATATATATATATATATGCCATGTAACTCTCAACTACAATCTCAAATGATTCCTATACTTAAGAACAGACATTTTGGGACAGTAAACACAAGGAATTTAGGGGGGAAATAATGCTCAGGAAATATTTAGCTGAAACATTTGCAAATGCTTAGTAGAAAGGGCTTATAAATAATTTATATGAATTATAATAGTAACTTAAATGTTTATGCTAAATTTTAGTATGTAGCTCTAATATCATGTCTAATTATTTTATGTCCCTTATGTAATTCTTCTTATCAACAACACTGCAAAATATTGTAGAACACTTGGGGCACTGGGACCAAGTTGTGCCTGCGTGTCAAAATATCATTTCATATTTCAAGCGTGGATAATATTTTGAGATTAATTTTATAAATATAAGACAGATTTCAAATAATCACCTTTTATTTGGTTGGCAATTTAGTTGGTGTGATTTTCCCCTGAAATAGGATTATGCTTCCAGTCAAGGACAACTATTAGCTAGATCCTGCCCTACATACAACTCTCCCAAACTAAGAAAACCTAATGAAGAAAAACTAATGTCAGAGTCAACACCTTAACTTCCAAACTGGACCTCTTCCACGCCATCTTTTGTAAAGCATTCCTATCAAGAAATTTTACTGTGCTGCACTCAGGAACATTCCAGAACCAAAGTGTCTGCTTGCTATATTGTAGGAAAGCAACAGCCAGATACACTGCTATAACTTCCTTTAGACTAATGTTGCAGCTGTCCTGAGGAATGTTGGAGGTGAACTCTTCAAGGTTCCTAAGGATAAGAGAAAATGTCCTCAGCTTTTTATTTTTTACATCAGGAAAGAGATTTTAAAAATCAGATTCAGTAAAGAAAAAAAAGGCATTTCAATAATTCTAATAGTTTTGTAAATATGTTTTCATAAATATGGTTCTTAGCCCTCAGGTTTTTTAAAATGACTATTAAAGTTCACAAGAACTAAGCCTCCTCCCATCAGGAATCACCTGTCCCCTCCCCTTCACCTAAGAATCACCACAATTAAGGGTATCATACACCTGTGAGTGGTTTATCAAGAATTGGCTGTGGGATGTTAAAACCTGCATGACCTTGACTAAAGCAAAAGCATTTCCAAGTACAATTCATTTAACTACACCATTATACTGGATGACAGGGCTGAGACTGAGGGAGTATGAGAACAGTAAAGCTCCAAGTCCCTTGGGATGGACAGATAAAATGAGGTAGTACCTGTCTAAACAACACATTTGTTATAAGCAGTTGTGTTGCTTTCAAAGTCTTTGCTCTGGAAACTACACTGTGCCAGAGTTCACCTTATCACTGCTGCCACAAAGGCATTTCAGACACAGATCTGGCTTGCCCATCTTGATTGCACACAGAGGAAGCCAGAAATGACAACATATATGAAAAGCTGAATCCTGGTTTGCATTTTTGATTAATACGTTCTCAGTTACTAAAGAAATTCTTGTTCTAAATATTTTGATTTTCTACTTTGAGAAGTTAGTATTTTGGTAAATTTTGGCTTTTATTACTAGCTGTACAAAATGGAATATGTTTTCTTAGTCTTACATCCATTGCAAATATATGGCAGACTTTATTAATAATTATTTTTAAAAACTCATTTTAATTTCCATGGTATTTGCTTTCTATATCCAAATTTTTAAAAGAATATTCCTATTTATAATATTATTTAAATATTACAAATTCATTTTTAGATTTGAAGAGTTAGATTCAACCAATTCAACAAACATGAGAGGAAAGAATTAACATTTGCTGACCATATCTGCTATGTTTAAGCACTACAATAACCTTGAAACAATCACTGGCAAGTGGAGAGGGTAGATACGCCAACACTAACCTTGGGATCCTGTGACAAGGGTGGTGGTAGAGCATTTATTTGTTCTGAAACCACGGATTAAAAGCTGGCTTATTTTGACTGGGACAGTGCCAAAAGGCTTCATAAACAATGTGATATTTAAACTGAACCTTAAAGAATGAATACCAGTAGTAGTAGTAATTACAAGTATTGCTACTTCTGCTACTACTTACATAGCACTTGCTATGTACCAGGCACTGTTCTAAGAGTCTCACATATATCAAATCATGTAATTCTCACAGCTCTGTGAGGCAAGTATTATTACCCCCATTCTATAGATAAGAAAACTGAGGTTCATAGAGGTTAAAAAACTTGCCCAAAGACACACAACTAATAAATTATGGAGCTGGGATTTGACCCAAATGGTCTAGCCCCAGACTCTGTGCATAATCACTATATTAAACTGCCTCTCATATCGAAATTCACCAAGGAGAAACATTAATAGTCCAACCCAAATGGAGGGACTAGTAACATATCAACAGTTATGAGACATATGATTATGCTGTCTTCAATCACTGGGCTCCTTGAATAACTCCTTCACCATCTGAGTAGGTATGTGAAATATATAGCACTCCCTTATTCTTCCCACCATATGGCTCTAATTCAGCTGTCCTGATAGGAGAAGGAAAAGGAAGAAAACAGATAAAGAAAAGAAACAGCACAAAAGCATAGAAATCCATTTTATCCAGAAGTTAATATTATATATAATGGAATATTAAAATGGAAGTTTTGGCTGAAGTACCAAGACAATAATTAACACATTCCAAAGGAGGTGTTAGTCCATATGTTGAATTTCCAAAGGAGGATTCTGAGAACCAATTACACAATTCTCAAATGCCATACCCATATCAAAGTTCTAGAATCAGAAATTAAGGAGGAGAACTTATTTGGAAAAAGTTACTTATAAGCTGTGAGTTAGACTCTGAAGTATGGGAGATGTCACTCCTCATCTCAGACCTGGGGAAAGAGACTTCAACAGGATCTCTTAGAAACCCTAATATGTGTCTCCTGCAGTTTGATGTACATGTAGACTGGTGTCTGACTCATGCATGAGAAACCTAAAGTCCAAGTGAATGCACCATAAGGGCAGCAAAGAGATTGCCAAGGTGGGAATCACCAATTTCCAGACTACACTGAGGCTCATAATGTGTGAATGTTTTCTATGAACCAGATGTGCGCACTTCATAAGATGGAATCAGAACAGGGTCACCTATGATCATGTCCAAGAAGACCATCTGGAAAGGGTCAACATCTCAACAAAAACCACTGGAGGGACCACTGGCTTTCTTAGCCAGGATGGAAGTGCTTCACTCCATTAAAATAACAAAAGAGGAGAGCATATACAAAGAACCAAAGAAAGCATTCAGCTTTGACATCCTCCAAGTCCAGAGAGCAGCAATGCTGGACCAACAGCATGGAACTAACCAAGGAAGAACTTTCTTATCCCTGTTTCCTCCTCCCAATGCTCCCAACCCAGAGGAGTCAGAAACTGACGTTAGCAAATGGGAGATGGAGGAGTAGAAGGCAAGGTAGGGAAAGAAAGAGGAAACCACCAATCCCTTTCCCCATTACGAGTTTCCTGCCTCCAGGAGGCCGGAGGTTGAGAGCTCAAGGGGAGAAGCTTTAACTTTAAATAAAATTTAGAATATTAAATATGGCATGGGCTAGATATTTAAATTATTAAATTAAATCTGTATTCTTACCCCAAAAGTACTACAGAAGATATTATCTAAGAGTGTCCACAAAAGTCATGGGACTTGCCTGAACGTGTATCAGGGGGCAAGGAAAGAACTTGCTTCACAGAGTGGATTTAAAGAGACGTAAACTTTTTTTTATGATTACATCTAACAAATTGTGCTTAGTCAACATAACGGCTACACATAACAATCTCTGCATTGGGTACCTGCACACATGTACTTCTGCTCACGTCATAAAAGGCAGCACAGGAAGCTTCAGACTCTGGGCTCTGGAGCCAGTCTGCCTGAGCTGGCCTCAGTTTTTTCATCTGTAAAACAGGGGTACTAACAGTATATACTTCATAGTGTTGCTGGGAATATTAAGTGAAACAATCTTTTTCACATAGAAAGCATTTAATTTATGCTTGGCCCACAGTAAGCACTCCATAAATGACATTTGCCATGCTTACTATTGTTATCAGTATTATTAATAATATTAAAAGGTCCTTTTTGACCCACCTTACTTGCAAAGAAGCTCACCACTATTATGTTTTATCTAATCACCTTCTGACTGCTTTCAAAGCAACAAACCCAAATACTGCCACAGAGACCCTACCCCTACCCCAATGGACAGTAATAAGTCCAGCCTCAAAAAAATTTTTTAATTGAGTGCCTGTCTCCCTGCACTGTTGTACTACGGATTCTGTGCATATTAGCTCCTTTATTCCTCACCACATTCTATGAGGTGCCTACTATTTACGGATGAGATTTATGGGATTTATGTTAAGGCCCTTACCCATGGTAACACAACTAGTGTGTGGTAGAAGCAGGATAAACAGTCATTGTCAAGATAATGAAAATTATTATTCATTTTGGGGTCAAATATGCTACATGTCCTAGAGACTTTGCTAAAGGCCACTAGTAACTCAAATTAAAGCTATGCATCTTTTTATTAAGAAGCAATCCTTCTTCAGTCATATCTTACATGTGTTTTGGGAATATATTGAACATTATGAGGTAAAATAAAACAGATTGACTTTTAATTTCAAGTGAAAGATTTTCATGTTAGACTACATACAAAACCAAATAGCAATTAAACACATATTGCAGCTGATGGGTTCACTATTCAATGGTTGTGAAGAGAAAAAGGTAGAAATTTAAATAAATTTAAAACACTAATCAGGTAAACTCTTCTGAAAATCATCTTTTACTTCATATCTTTATTTAACTTATCTTAGACTCAGGTCCCTGATATCTAAAATGGGAATTTGTTGTCAGAATTAAAGGAAATCACATATATATACACATATATATGTAAAAACTACTTTTTTTTAATCTACAAAAGGCTGCAAAATGTTAGCCCTTATTATGGTTATTATACGAGTTCTTACTGTATTTTAATATACAGAATATCCTCAAAATTTCAAATATAAGTACTTAGCTGCCAAAGTATATATAGTGCTTGACCTATAGAAGGTGCTCAATAAATGTTAAATAAATAAATACAGCTGGGCACGGTGGCTCACGCCTGTAATCCCAGCACTTTGGGAGACTGAGGCAGGAGGATCACTTGAGCCCAAGAGTTCAAGGCTGCAGTAAGCTATGATCACACCACTGTACTCCAGCTTGGGTGAGAGAGCAAGCCTCTACACGCATGCGTGCACATTAATACTGATGCTCTGAGAGCCTTACTAGAAGCAAAAGTGTACCCAGCATTCAGAAATGAGGTGAACAATGACCTCATATGTTTGTCATTGCAATAATGAACTCCACCAGCAGCATCTGTAGTTTGGGGGAGACCCAGGAGAGGGAAGCTCACAAAGACTGTATACATGTGACAATCCTGAATCTGGAATTCAAACTCATATCACTGTTTTTGTAGCTTTTTCTCCCTAAGTACATAGGCTAATATACAAATACAATCATGAAAAATGCCATGAAAAAAAAATACCTTGCAATAATTAGGTGAAGAATTCTTGACGTGCTCAAATTTTATGGTATTTATATCATGAGTCTGAGATTATAAAATCTATTTTCTCTATTAACTTAAGATGAAATAGATAAAAGGGCCACAACTGACTTTATCTATCTATCTATCTAAATAATTTATTCATCATTCCATAGTTGTTGAGCACCTACTAGGTGCCAAGTACTGAACTAGGTGCCAGATAAATAGAAGTGGTCTCTTTGTAGAGTTTTTAGACTAGTTAGGGACACAAACAACTGACCAGCAATTAGGAAACAGCATGATATCTACTAGGAATAGAAAAGTACTGAAGACTATAGGAGCATGCAAGAGACGGATTTTTCAGAAGAGTTCCCTGTGCATAATGATGTCTAAGCTGAGACGGGGGTGGGGGGTGGTGGCGGGGGGCACTCTACCGGGAGAACGTGTATGATGGTGATGTTCAAGGGGCTGGAGAACATGAAGAATTCAAGATCCTGGGAGAGTAGGGATGACTTGAGAGGGGGCTGAAGAGACAACCAGAGAGCTGTGGCTCCTCAGGTAATAACACTGAATAAAAATATTTCCATATACGTCAAGCATATTCATTCCTTTACCTCTAATGATTATTATTAATAATAACTAGCTGCTTTTGAAGAAGCTTCAAAATTTAATAAAAAAAGGAAGAGTGCAAAGACCTAAAACAAGCCTCTCTAAATCTTTTCCTCATTACAAATAAAGAGATCTTCGGAGCTGCCTCTCCCCCACTTCTGGCAATGTGCATTATGATTTGAGAACTTGAGATAAATATGATACTGAATTCACTTGCTCTGAGAAAGAACAGACACGGACAGAAAGATGACTTTTCCCCTGGGCTTAATCCTTGTTTCATAAGGATTTTTCACTCTGTCCATGAACACTGGGAACTCATGAAAAAATTAATGCTCCCTAAACTAAATGACTGGCTTTTAGGAAAATGTCAACAGTTTCAATGTACTGATAGGCAGTGATTGCCCAGGATCAGAATAAGCTACTAGATAACCTTGCCTAGTAAATGACCCAGGCATCTGGTGTAAGCGGCTGAATGGAAAGGATGAAGGCTCAAGTACAATAGACTTCAATTGCTTTGATACTTTGTCAGTTAAGATTGGATTTGGCTGCAAGAAATAGAGACCTCTAAAGCAGTGGTTTAAACAAGATACAAGTCATAGTCGTGCTGTCTTGTTTCTAGTACGATGGCTCTACAGGGTTGTCAGGGAAGCCTCCTACTGTTTTAACTTTCTACCACGATGTCTGTTATTCCCAAACTAGCTGCCCAAGTGTCAGTCATCACATCTGGGATTTCTGCAGGAAGACGGAGGAAGCACTAAGAAAAGGCATGCCCTCTCCCTTTCAAGGCATCCTCGGGGAAGTAGTCCACAGTTCTGTTTAAATTTTATTAGCCAAAATTTAGTCACAAGGCTCTACCTAACTGAAAAGAGAGCCAAGGAATATAATTTTTCTAGATATGTGGCAAAGTACCCAGCTAAAACAGTATGTTTTTCTAAGCAAGGAGGGAGGCAGAAAGGAAGGGAGAGTGGGAAGGGAGGAACGGATTTTAGAAGGCAATGCTCAATCTTTGCTGTAAGCACACACTCATACAAGTTAAAAAGTGTAAGCATGTGCTATGGTTTGTATGTTTGCGTACCTTCAAAATTCATGTTGAAACTTAATCCCCAGTAAAATAGTATTAGGTCATGAGGGCTCCACCTTCACAGAGGGTATTAGTGTCCTTATAAAAGGGTTTGAAGGAGCCTGTTTGGTCCCTTTTTCCCCCTTTGGCCTTTCTATGATATGAGATGCAGCATTCATCCCTTCCGATATGTGAAATGCAGCATCAAGATACCATCTATGGAGCAGAAGGCAAGCCTTCACCAGACAGTGAATCTGCCAGCACCTTGATCGTGGACTTCCCAGCCTCCAGAATAGTGAGAAATAACTTCCTATTATTTATAAATTACTCAGTCTAAGGTATTTTGTTAGAGCAGCATGAACAGACTGAGACAGAAATTGGCACCAGAAGTGGGGTGTTGTTGTGACAAATACCTTAAAATTTGAAAGCAGCTTTGGAACTAGGTAATGAGTAGAGGCTTGAAGAGTTTTGAAGTGCATTGCCATGAATTGATTAAATTAAGGGCAATGCTGGTGACAGCTCAGAAGAAGAGAGCTGTAAAGAGAGTCCTGATCTCCTTAGAGATTATTTAAGTGGATGTTAACAGAATGTTTGTAGAAATATGGATAGTAAAGGCCATCTTGATGAGGTCTTAGATGGAAATTAGAAATATCTTATTAGAAACTGGAGGAATAGCCATCCTTGTTATTATATAAAATGGTAAAGAACTTGGGTGACTTGTGTTTGTGTCCTAGTGTTTTGTGCATGTAATGCCAACATATATTTTTATTTATAAATTATAGACATGCGCTATCATACTATTATTTTATAGAAATTATAAAATATGAACAAAGAATTTTGTTAAAGAATAAAATAAAAAATAAATATAAATAAAATTTCCTATGTGGTCTTTCCAATCTCAGTGGATTATAATGTACAAATCAATTTGCTCTAGGAGGCAATCAGTATAAACACTTAGATTCTACTGCTTCAGATTGGCAAGAAAACAGTCAGAGACTCTAGAAAGTCTTGTGGGTATGAGCTATTTCCACGAGTATTGAGGAAAAGTCTATCTCCACTGAGGCAAGTTACCGCTCAGACAGCTGGACTAATTCTGAGTAATGGCAAGGCTAGAAGCTTAATGTAGCCTCAAGAATTGCAACATTAGCATGTGAAAACACCTGTAATATAAAACAAAAATGTGGAAAATAGAAACAATATAAATTAATAGATATTAGCTACATAAAGACTTTGAGGTTATTTTCATATATTTATTCCAAATGGGAACTTTTTTCTAAAAATGTAATTATAGCAATGTTTCTAAAAAGCACAATCACAGTGTTTATCCAGAAGCCTTAAAAATGTTTATATATCATAAGTAAACTTCTTACAACTTCTAAGAGCCTAGGGAAAGAATCAGATGTGGTGAAAAATTTATAAAGATGTTCATTACAAATAATTTGTAATAATACAATAAATGGAAACAACTATATATCAAAAATAGGCAAAAATGGTTCAGCAAATTATAATACAGCCGTACAATGAAACATTGTGCAACTATTAAAAATATTTTCAAAGACTATTTGATGACATGAAGAAAATGTCCATGATATGGCATTAAGTGGAAGAAGCAACATAACAAATTAAGCCACACACTGCTTTACACGCTTTTTCTCCCTCTTCTGCACACATGCACATTTCTATATACATTACACAGATAAAGGGAAAATGCCCAAATTTTAATGCTGTGCAGGGAATTATATTAGTGATGATTTTCACTATCTTTATAGTTTTCTGTATTTTCCAAATTCCCTAGCACAAATATGTGTCACATTCATATAATAAGAACTCAATATTATTCAAAATCCATCATATTGAAAGTTATCTTGACAGAAAATATAAGTATGAAGATTTTCAAAATTAGTAAGTATCTTAAATAGCCCTGTATGTCTAGTGTTGGGAAATGGAGAGATATATGTCCCTAGGTCTGATAAACAGAGTTTGAAGGACATTCCCATAGTCAGTTTGACTTCATGCAACAGGAAATGTCTAAATTGTAATTTAGATAGTAATTATCCACCTTATAGTAACAATGCATTATCAAATAATGCATTTGAATTTGCAGAATTCATATCTGTATGACTTAGAGATAACTCTCAGAGTGCTATATAAAGTTAACCAAAATAAGGTGTCCTATTTATTTAAACTGTTATTTAAAGAATTGCCATTATGTTAAATTTCAGATTAGAGCAAACCTTTTGCAGTTAACATTTAGCTCCCAGAAAATAATTATTTTGCTTAGACAAGCTGCCAGTACTAAACTCTAATAGCATAAATATGTCACTAAAATAAAAACTTTCCAATAGAGAAACACTATAAGGATTATCTGGTTTAAGTTTCCAAGTGCAAATTCAATTTGAAATGATATTGCCAAAAATCTCTGTGGTCTAAAGGATTTTTTTTTTAAAACATCTACAAAGAGAGAGCACAGTTATAGCTTCTACTCACTGATCTGGGCCTTCAGAAACACATCAATACATGCAGTACATAAGAACCAGCTGTAAGAGATTTTTTTTTTTTTTGTCAATACAAAGCAAGGTCACTACATTATAGGAAGACTCAGCACTCTGTTTATTTCACTTCCATAAAGAGATTGTTCAAGGGCAAATTCTCAAAGAATGATTCTGAGAAGCATTGAAACCCCTGGAAAAACAGACAACTTTGGAAAAACTCTGAATATATGTATTGGGATATTCTTGAATTATGTTGTAAATAGAAGCAAAGAGTGTATTTTTAAAAATTGTTTGCATTTATTTTCATATATTTTTAACTAAGTGTCCTTACTCCTATTTCAAAGCAATAGGAAGAAACATACATACCAAGAAAATAAATAGATAGCAATCATGGTGATTCACTATGGAAAATTCAAGATAACAAATAAGAAAAACTTGCAACAACTAAATGCTGCCAAAATTTTAATCCAATTTAATGAGGGCCTGACTTATGCTAGACACTGCAGGTTGTGTAAATCTATTGTTAATGCTTCCTAAATACTGTACTTTCTTTGCACACAGCATATTAATAATAGGGAATAAGGAGAGGGCTAGAGTGAGACCAGTGAGGTCTTTACTTTGGGTACCATATTTAAGGGGGCACGCGCGTGCACACACACACACACACACACACACACATAACACATCAGTAATCAAAATAGGCAATATTTTAATGAAATAGTTTTCAAATAAAAATGCAAAAAACTTATGAACAAAATATCAAAATTTTAACAAAGATCTGTCAGAAAGCATATGCCAAATATTACTTGGTTCAAGTGAAAATGATAAAAATAATTTCATGTTGAAAAATATTTTGAGAGTGAAAAGAAGATAAGCCTTTTTAGTAGAATGTCTTGTTTATTTTCAATACTTTAGAATCTTCTTTAAATAATTTCTTTTTGAGACCATCATGAGAAAACATCATCCAAAATATTTCCACTTTTGTCCCTCACGAAGAATAAAAAAGGAAATCATGTGTAAGACATAGACATCTTTAGAAGAACGCCATTATGGAAAAACAACACATTGGTATTTACAAAGCAAATCTCATTTTACACGATGGATGGTTAGAACTGGAAAAAATTTAAAAAGTGAAAAATATCATTATGATACTCCTTTTGAAACATATTTAATATTTCGCTAACATCCTGTTTTTTCATTGTCTAGACATTTCAGCTGATTTCCCCAAGCCTTTTACAAACAGTCTTCTAGAAAGCCAACATTCAAGCAACTCTAAGAGGCCTTGAGGAGATAAGATGAAACATCCACAAGAAACAAAAGCAAGAACACTAAAGAGAAAAAAAGAATAGCCCTGATAACCAGTCACTGCTCCAGGAAATTTCCTTCAGAACACTGAAACGAGATCTAGCTGTAACATAATAAATTGTAATAAGGAACAGAAGACGATAGCTGCCCCACAGCCATGACACAGCAAGTTAATAACCAGGAGACTCTGATATTTAATGAACTAAAGACCAGTTTCTTTAAACCTACATTATGTTCTATGAATGCAAATAGCTACTTTCAAATTAATAGTTTGATGATTATGTATAACATTAAAATATTTTGTTTGTCTATATTAAATGTTTTAAAATTTTAAAAAATAAATTAATACCATTTTTCGATAAAATGAAAAAAAATATGAATTATGGCTTTAGATGATTATATGCATCCAGAAAACTTTATTAACTTCTGAGTGGTTCTATTCCACTCAGAGTCTTATCTGACAAATTCTCATCTCACTTGGTGGGGGCAGATTACTGAAATTGCTGATTCCTAAGTTCCACATTAAACTTTCTAAATCAGTACCTCTAGAGTTAGGACCCCATAAATGACACTTTTAGGAAGAACTCCCTGTGATATTTATATGTATGTCTGAGTTTGAGAATCATGGCAGGGTGAAGAGTTTTAATCTAGGCTTTTAAAAATAGGCATGACAGAAATAGCTCATAGCGTGGATTTTGAGGTTTAGTGCTATAGAAATGGTCAGCAAAACTGACCATTATATAGGATATATGATCTCCTCTGATTCAGTCTTATTATAGTTGACTAATAAAAATTACAATAGCTTGCTTAGGGTGCATGATTGGCCATTACTGTAGGAAAAAAAATTTTAAGTATATTTTGATGCCTTATTGTCTTGGTCTTAAAATGTCTAACCAAAGATTATAGTGTTTTGTTTTGTCTTTTTTAAATGTGTTAGTGTCCTAAGTTATGAGACTCTATGATCACTAACTTATCTATTTATATATATATATATATACACACACACACATATTTATATATCTAATGATTTTACTTACTATATTTTAAAATCTTGGTTTCAATTCTGTTAAACAACAGGAAATGACTGGGACACTCACTCTATTGTTTTCAAGTCTAGTATTCCAGGGCCCTTGGATTCTTTGGCCCCTCATTACCGTGGCAGCATGGTTGCTCTGACATCATGGAGAGCCTCTGATAAACATTTCCCTACTGCTTCAGGGATAAAATAGTGGCAACAGGCAGGCCCACCTTCAGCCAATCAAAAAACAAACCTCCAGACTCTGAAGGGATGCGAGGAAGAGAAGAGAAAACAGCTTGCCTAAAAGAAGAGGATGGGTTGAGAATACATCTTGAGCTATCAGTGGGGAACAGAAAGAAACCAGAATCTGCAGCAAATCGAGCATCATTGGTTATCAAATATTAAAGCTGGAACAGATTTGACAGACCACATAAATAAGGCCCTTCATTTTACCAGTGAAGAAGGAAAAGCAGGCAGGGAGAGGTTAAATAAATTGCTAGGTCCTTTAAAAGAAAAGATCTCATGGATCATCATATGGATCTCATTTATCATGGTTTCTATGAAGTTGCTTTAACCCACAATGAGATATGCAGGATAATTTTTTTATCTATAGTAGTTAGCTTTATGGAAAATGACTAATGTTGGGAGAAGAAAGGAAGGGGGAATGAAAGAAAAGACTCCAAATATTTACTAACTCCATTGCTTTTTCATAAATCAACAGTTACTTTTCAAATCTCCTTGAATCCTTCTACCTCAAATAATCTAGTTGGGGAGTCCAATTAGCTTTCAAACTACCTACTCAGATAGAAGACTCCACTCTACAAAATCTTAGATTATAGAAAAGGGAATAGAGGGAGGTATGACTGACCCATGGTGGCTTCCTTTACCGACTTCTGCAAATGGGCACGGTGCCTTCTGACACTTAACTTATAATAAAAATCCCACCCAGCGTTATATTGGATTTACATATACACAAGCTCACCTTTTAGTGAAATGCTGAATTCTAAACTAGTGGAGCATTATCACAATAACTCAATTTTCTAACAACCACACACAGGATTTACCAATTTTTTCATGACCAATGGTCCTTATAATGGACATTCATGCTGGTAGATACCAAGGACATGTTATAGAACATCATGTCTGATTTTTCAAAGGAAAACAGCCAAAGAGAAATAGCTAAAAAGAGGCTTTCAATCGACAGAAAGAATGTGTGTGTGTGTGTGTAGTTAGTGGATGAGGAAGAAAGATGAAATAGGGAAAGAATATAGACAATGGAGGGAAATTATGTCCAAACATCACTGCAATTAGCTGATCCTTGCTCAGAAGATCCTGAGTCACTTTATAATGGATATGAAAAGACAAATGGTGACTCAGCTATCTTTTACTTCTTGTCATAAAAGTTTTGGGGTGCCATCCAAGCTTCCCAGTAAATGGGTCTTAAAGGTCTTTAATTTCTTTCCACAAAATCTGGTGTATAGTATGAAACAACCATTACATTTATTTTGGTATTAGGGAAATTCTCCTGACTAGCATTTTTCCAATTCTCTTCTTAAGCTTACACATTTCCATCAAACAATCTATCTCTTTTTGAAGACTGTCCTTAAAAATGGGGTCAAAATGTAAAAGATATCAACATTCAAGTAATAGTGCCAGGGAAGGAAAAAGTAATGTAATGGTTTACCAGCTCTTTTTCTGTATTTTTACTGCTATTGTACAAATAATGATACTCCAATTAATGTAATCAGTGAGTACTAATGCTACAGCAAGATAAATAATACCTTATTTCAGGGATGACTGGGGTTAGCTAGATGGTCCTTGTTCAGAAAGTCTAGATTTAATAGCCTGTAGATGTAGGGTACAGTTTTTCTATCTATGAACTGTACTTTTTGTAGAAATCTGTCAGCTTTACTCAGCAGCTATCTCTACCCAAAGGCATATCTGTTCTGGATTAAATGTCAGTCCTCTCTTCTCTTCTTCCTGCTTTTCTATGGGTACAGAAATAGTTTATAGAAAATGAAAAGTTATTTTTGGGTCTAGTGATATTAACTTGGATTTTGAATTTTGCAAATTCAATTTAGGATTTCTTAAGAGAACAGATACACATCTGCTTACTGCTTAGTATAAGTCTAATTATAATCAAGCTCATAAAATAATATGTTAGAAAAACTAATATACAAAAGAAATTTTTCCCAGTACCGTAACATATTTGCAATAAGAGCCTTTTGCTGGTAATTGGAAGATTCGGCTTCACTCCACTGTTTAATCACCCACAAAACTGTTTATTGCCCTTTTTATTCCTCCAACAAGAACATTATCCTTTTAATGTGCCCCTCAGAAAACCAGGGAACATGGCATGCTTACGGCATATTCTAATCTTTTCAAATATGATTGCCAAATTTTAATCTGACCATCAGGCTCTGATAACACGTACTCCAATTAGTCTATATTTGAACTGAAAAGGGTTATTATATGATGCAGAATGACACAGCAAGGGATTAAGACATAAATAACAATATCTGAAACATAAACTATGTGACTAAAATATTAACTTTTAATTACATATGGTTGATCCTCAGTTTAGATGATATAACTGTAGTTTTTAAAGAAACTCTTGAAATATTTTGTTCATAAGTGTGTTTATTATGTATTTGTGTATATTTATTTAGAGCAATAATATTTAGTTTTCTTTCTAAAGCTTTTATTTTATTTTTTAAATTTTTTATTTTTTATTCCAGAATATCATGGAGTACAAATGTTGAGCTTTTAAAGAAATATGACAATTACAAACTACTAATTTTTTATTTAAAAAGTAACTTTTTCATAGTAATTAGAAAAATAAAACTACCTGCCTTTAGTATTTTCTATATAAAAATAAAGTTTACAGATCAGTTATTTAGAATACTGTTTAAAAGACTTTAAAACTTAAGTACTTATTTAAAATGGTGATTATGTAGTTCTAGAACTATGGTTTAAATTTATACTCAGATATGTGTATTGTGTGATAGGCAAAATCTAAACGTAGCATTTGTCTATCACATATTTATTGAGCACCTGATATGTGCTAGGCACTGTTCTAAGCCTAGGGAAACAAAGATTAAAAATGTCTCTTCTCCGAAGGAGCTTAGAATCAAGTATTGTGAAAGATATTTAAATGGATCATTCCAATGTTCTATATAAAGCTACAATGGAGTTGTTACAAGGTGCAATGGGAACCAAGGGGATGAAGATGAGTCTTAGAGGAGAATCAGAAGTTTGCTGGGTTGATAAGACTAGGAAAAACTTTCCCTGTAGGACTGTGGCTCCCAACCCCTGGCTGTGGACCAGTACCGGTCCGTGGCCTGTTAGGAACTGGGCCACACAGCAGGAGGTGAGCTGCGGGCAAGCCAGCAAAGCTTCATCTGTATTTACAGCCACTACCCATCGCTTGCATCAGTGCATAAGCTCTGCCTCCTGTCAGATCAGCAGAGGCATTAGATTCTCACAGGAGTGTGAACCCTACTGAACTGTGCATGCGAGGGATCTAGGTTGCATGTTCCTCATAAGACTCTAATGCCTGATGATCTGAGGTGGAGCTGAGGCAGTGATGCTAGCATTGGGGAGCAGCTGCAAATACAGATTATCATTAGCAGAGAGGTTTGACTGCACAGTAAATGTAATACGCTTTAATCATCCCCAAACCATCCCCCATCCCCACCCTGGTCCGTGGAAAAACTGTCTTCCATGAAACCAGTCCCTGGTGCCAAAAAGGTTGGGACCACTGCAGGAGAAACATTAGGTGCTAAGGCATGGAGGGTTTAGAGGCCATGAAAAAGATTTGGTTGAATAAGTACTAGTACTGTAGTTTGGTATTTCTGGAGCATAAATTTAAAAGACATAAAGGAAGATAATACCTTGAATGATTCTATATGTCATTTAAAGAAGTTCAGATTTCATGCTATATGTGAAGAGGAGCCACTGAACAAAATTTTCACAAGAAATACATGATAAGATTTGCATGTAAGACAACCATATTAGCAGCTTTGTGCATGACAGACTTAACAGCACAGTTAAAGGCAAAAAGACCACTTAGGGGACCACTGTCAAAATCTAGACTAAAAATGATGAGCACATGAATTAGGACAACAGATGTGGAGATGACAAGAAATATGTAGATACGAGAGATATTTAGAAGGTGAAAAAACAAGTAGGTTGATGTGTTTGTTAATTAGACGGTGGATGAGGAAGACCGAGAAGCCAACAATGACTTCCAGGTTTCTGTCCTGGATCATGGTGGATAAAGGTGCTGTCCTCAGAGACAAAGCGGCAACAGCAGGCTGGTGGCTGGAGTAGGAGAAGGGAGATGCAGTTACATCCATTCTGAGTGAGCTCTAGATCCCGGTGGGATTTTCAAGTGATGATATATAGTAGGCAGTTGGATGTAGCATATATATTTTGAATCCCAGACAGAAGATATAGGCTGGGAATAGTGTTTGTGTCTTATCTGCTTAAAATGTTATTTTGAACCCATGGCTAGCGAGTATACTGTGGAGTCTGCATAGTGAAGAAAGAAGTAGGCCAAGCACTGACCTCTGAGAAGGATTGATTCTGGAAAGGGCAGACCACAGAGAATATTAGCTAGGTTCATACCAGGGAAATAAACCTTTTAAAACTTTAAAATTATATTCATGAGTACTTTTCTATGCTACACACCAACTCTTCATTTAAGTTACAGGTGTTATTTTGATTACTGCCTTTATATGAAATTTTTAAGACAGATTATCTTAAATACTGACAGTTTTAAAAATTATCCTTTCCAATGGGAGATACCGTCTTGTACAGAGCTTTGAGTTATGACTAACGCGGAGAAGGGGCGAGACTGTGGAAAGGGAACCCAGTCAGTAAGGGTTTGAGCTCATCCTGTAGTCTGCCTTCCTCCCTTTTTAGGAGAATCATCTGTTCATTTTATTTGTATATATTTGTAAACATATTTATTGCATTTACTATGTGCCAGGGAGTGTTTGAGGCCTTATATGCAGCATGTAATGAAAGATATTAAAATCCCTGCCCTGGGGGGTTTAAATTCGAGTGGGGCAGAGAGATAATAAACTAAACAAATAAGTTAAGTTACATAGCGCAGTGGTTACATTGAGATAGGTAATAATGGAGAAAAATAAGGTGGGGAAGAGGCACAGGGAAGCCAGTGTTGGAGGCAAAGGTTGATACCAGGGCTGGCTCCCTGGTGTGCGACCGAGGTAGTCACATAGGACACACTCAGAAGGGCTCCATGTTTGGTTTCATGCTCAGTGTTGCCATCATGAACTTAGCAATTTTTCAACAAGTGGCCCCACATTTTCATTTTGCACTGGACCCCTCAAGTGAGGTAGTTGATCCTGGTTGTAATTTTAAATATGGTGGGCAAGGGAGGCCTTTGTATGTGATATCTTTCACTTGGCTCAGCAGATATACTCTCTACCTTTCTCTGAACTCCTTGTCCCAGGAGGCTGACCCACATGGACCATATCAGTGAACTTCTTTGTCTTCTGGTTTCTGATTTGGTACAAATAATGAGGAGCCCTGGAAGAAGTTCAAAAGGTCACCACTTCTCTCAAAGGAGGCCCTGTCTACCCACTTCTCTCATACTGGGTTCTACAACTGCCCTTATCCGTCTAAGGCCCAGTGGTAGTAACAGCTCTGCTTTGTCAGGCTTGGGATATGTATATCCTTCCTGGGCTCCCTGCAACCTGCCCATACCTTTATTAAACATTTCTTGAATTTTTCTAATTTGAGTATGCCATCTGTGTTTTGCCAGCACTTTGACTGGGAAAGTCTCATTAAGAAGGCAACACTTGAGTAGATTCCTCAAAGTGGGGAGGTAGAAACCACGCAGCTGTCTGGAGGAAGAGAATTCCAGGCCCTGGAAACAGCTATTGGGAAGGAGGTGGAAGGAAGTGGGACTGGGGATGTAGGGACAGGAGTAGGAGTGGTATGTAATTCATAAGTTCAATTTCAGACATTGGGAGATTTAAATTTCCACTAAACATCGGGGTAGATACGAGATAGGAGGAAAAGTAGACGAACATATTGCCCTGGGAGTTAGGGAAGAAAATGTTTCAAGGAGGAAGGAAGGAAGGATCCACTGTGTCAATGTAGCTGAAGGTCAAATATGATGAGGATGAAGGATGGACCAGTGACATTAACAAGCTGGAGCTCACAGGTACCTTTCACAAGAGCCGTTTCTACAAAGTGGTATGAGTGAAAGCCTGATTGGAGTGGACTCGAGAGAATGAGAGGAGAGAAAATACAGACTGTGAATAAAGACAACGTTTTGGAGGAGTCTGACAGTGAGGAAAAGAAAAGAAACAGGAAGTTGTTCGAGGCAGAAGCAGAGCAGAGAGATTTTTTAAAAAACATATGGAATAAAAAACAGCAAGTTAGTATGCTGTTAGGAAAGATCTTACAGACAAGAAAATATTGATGATGCAGGAGAGAGCGTAAGAATTGCTAGAGCCATGTCCTTGTAGGTGAAAGGGGATGGGTTCTAGTAAGTAAGTGGAGTGCCAGCCTTAGCTGTGAGCAAGGAGATGTCCCAGGGCATGTGACACTGAGCTATTTAGTAAATAATAATCAATCAATATTGACTTTCAGTCTTCCTACAGTACAACCTCCTAATACTTTGTGAACAGTTAGGACGTTAGTATATAATCAACATCTTGAAAGTTCAACTCACTGTTTTGTCACTGATGAGCTCCAAGAGCCCAGACAAAACATCCAACCTTTATATGACTTAGCTTAAATTTAATTATGAAATGTAGCATCTAACGGTCATCGCAGTGCCTGGAAAATCAATTAGCTATATACGTAAATGTTCCCAGGCACCAAATCTCTCTGATGCTTGCTGCTACAGAACTTCATAGAAAAATAAAAGGTGTTTGTAGACACAGATGTCTACCTAGCAATAGCCGTGCAGGGATCTTCTCAAAGTCTGTTATTATTCCTATTTGGTGAACTTTCTTAAATTTCCTCCAAATGAAAGATACAATCCTCACTATAATTCAGTTTCATTTCTGAGAAGGCTTATCTTTTATATAAACAGCACAAGTTTCATATTTTAGTTGCCAATATTTCCACGAGAATCTTGCATGTGAAGCTTGACCACAGATTCATCATCCTTGGAGACATAGCTGAAATGTCACTGCCACTGAGAAGCATTTCTGGGTTGCCCCCAGGGAGAACATCTTCTTGTTTCTACTGCTGTGTGTTCCTACCTGTGCCATGACACCGAGCAGGCTGCCTTGTAATGATCTGTTTACATTTCCGTCTCCTCCACCAGACTATGAGCACCTTATCTTACCTTCCTCTGAGTCCTCAGTGACTCTCACGGAGTAGATACAAGACAAATATTTGCTGAATGAATGAATTTAAATATAAATTTCTGAACAGAGGCTGATCAAATAAAATGGTGTTGTATATAAGGAAAGACATGGAATAAATGGGTACTAAGAAAGTTTGTGTAAATGCTCATGAGAAAAGGAGGCTCATGGTGCATATATTTATCAATTCTGAGTATCTTATAAAGAGACCCTAGTTTTCGAGGATTGCTATGGTAAACAGAGTCAGGGAACACTTTCTGGACTAGGCTTTAACATCAAAAACAGATTTCAGAGCTGTTCTACTTCCTGTCTTGGTAACACGTACATACATACAGACTTAGGGGTTTACTTGTTTCCTTAAAAAAGTACACAAATGCCCTTACCCAACTTTTATTTCTAGGGCAGTCTTGACATGAATAAACTATTGAAGTCATAACTGTAATATCATCGAATAAGAAAGGATATAAATGAATTGAGTTTACATTGTGTGAACTTCCTATCAGAAGTAAAGTTGCTTATTATTATTAGATTCACTCTTTCCCGACCCAGTCACACTTTTTCCTCTGCTGTGAGGTCTCTATCTTTGAATTCTCTATTAAGCTTTTTAATAGACAATCTGCTTCAGCACTTTTTGAGGAAAAAAAAAGAAAAGCCTCCTTTTCCCCCCACAATGGCAGTTAAGCCTTCCATTTAATATGAAATCAAGTGGAGACATCTGTGCTTTGTCAACAAAAAAGGAAACAGTTTTATTTTTCTAATTATTATCTACTTATCAGCCTTGAGTTGAGAATTCACTTGCCTTCCTGCCACCTTGAGAATTCAGTCTTAATTCCCCATGTCCAGGCCTGAGATAGTATCATTTCCTTTCTATTAGTGTTTATCTGCATCTGTCTCAGAGAAGTTGTTTACATCCAATATTGGTCTACCCCTCACATTAAGTTTAAATTGGAAACTTTTTTTTTTCTCATAATCTGTATAGTCTTCAGGAAACTATAATAATTCAGTAGTAGATGAAAATGTTTCAGAGCTGTGAAGGGCTTTGAAGCTGATGTTTTCCATCAGTTGCTTGTGTAGGTAAATTACATTAAAGGTCAGAAATGAAATGCCCATACCAACAACTAAGAAGTGGGAGGCTCTCATTTATTACTCACTGCTTTCAGCTTATAAAAAAGAGTTTTTATTGTCCCCAACTCCCAGGAGGGCAACCACTGGGAAGGAATGAAGTGCGTAGAAGACACCAGCCCATATTGAAAAAGAGCAGAGAAAGTGCTGGTTTTGTTTTCCTTCAAACACACCACAGAATTGGATTTTTTTTGGTCTGTGCTTTATTTTTGTTCTAAAGTCTGTGTATTTGAAAATATCTTGTAGCACTTCAATACCTGGACTATCTTAAAAAGTTTGTTGACTATTGTAACAACTCTGACTAAACACCCATTTCTTACTACCAGTGTAGAACACTAGACATGGTCATCACAACAGGTACCTCATGAGGATCATGCAAAGGAAATTAGGGACCAACAAGCCACAGGAGCCAGACCACAAATCAAACCAGATTTGTAAGTTACATAAATGGCATGGAGAAAAGAGAAAGCAAACACTACAATACAACAATGTCAAGGAAAATTGGTGAATTAAGAACATTTGCTGCCAAATACAGGGCTTGCTGATAAGTAAGGGAAAACGGGAGCTGTTGGTTATATCAGAGTAGTTCCCTCTATGGAAAGCTGAGATTCCAAGTTAGTCCACCTTTCAGCCAGTCAAATTTTAAACTTTTGGCGTCTGCAATTATCTCCAATATCACAGGATTCCAGGTGGAACTACTAAGTGGTTTCTCAGTGTGTGCAATACAAGCACTCCACCAGAGAAACAATGAACTGCCTAGTAGAAATGATGGCTTCTTGAGGATGAGTAGGGCAAAAAGAAAAAAAAAACAACAAAACAACAAGTATAGCCATTCCTGTTTATCTATCGCACATCAAACCCTGCTATTTAGAGAATAAAACTTTCAACTGATCAGTGGTGTCCTTTCCATGACAGAAGAGTCTTGAACTCTTCACCTAGATTGAGAGAGAGTACTAGAGTGGAATTAGACCCATCTCCATTTAGACTGGTTATTAGAACACTATTCTGGAACCCTTCCTAATTGTCTCCAAAATTCAACATATTCTACAGGAAGGGCCTATAATATCATAAAATTGAAATAGATATGTACCCATAAAGTAGCTCTCAGGAGATTTTAAATTTTTATAAAAATAACCATTCATACTTAATCAGATGCTTACTGTAGGCTGGGAACTTACTACATGTAAATGGCTAATCTAATTGAATGTATTTTCTAATTTAATCCTTACAAATATCTTATGAGGGAAATATGATTATGAATCCAATTTCACAGATGAGGAACCTGACGCTTAAAGAGTTTAAACAAACATTTACCTGTTAATTGAAAGCCTGAGCTCTTAACGTCTATGCCATGCTGAGTATAAGTCACAACTTACTCATTTCTCTAACTTCTGATCCCTAATGTCATCATGGTAATTGTCAGGTCTGTGTAACATATCTCAAATATTCTGTTTGTGCCAAAGCTAAACACGGCCAACATTGCTCCCTTGGTCCACACTGGGTCCATATTCAGTCCCTGACCCCCTCCTGAGCTTCTATCTAGACTGAGGTCCTATAAGCAGAGAATGCTTTCAATTCTTTCTCTAACAGTCACCGTCCTTTACCTCTAAAGAATCACGGAACTTGACAAATATCTTAACAGCTATTTTAAGGCATTTAAAAGATTTAATTGCAACTCATTATATTTGCCTCCTAATGTACTTTTGAGCTTTATTTTTCCTAAAAGTTTTAAAAAATAACTTTTCAGAGATTTTATCTGGAAAAGAGACTTTTGGTAAATGTATCATTTTTGTTTCATCAGTAAGGTGACGCAAAGTGCTCTAAATGCTCTAGAATGTACAAAATACTTGAACTACAGTATAACTGAAAATTTCTAAATTTCTAAAATTGTGGATCCACAAAAACTATAAATCCTCATCACTCAATCCATGTAGGAAAACAAGGTTACAGCCTTCACAGTAGGATCATTACTGGCTGCAAAGTGGCAGGTTCTGTGTATAATGAAGACGTACACTTGAAGAGCTTATCACATTGAGCCAACAAGTCCCCTCCAGACCTGCCTTAGTGTCAGGGTTACCTTCATTCTCCAAGTCACCTTTGCTTCAAAATCTTGTATTTATCCTTCACTATTTTGTATCCTTCTTGATGTCCACACAAGCACCAAATCTTATTATTTTTTCCTTAAGTAGTTTTGTCTGGGAGGGCACAGGTCAGAGGCAGGATGGTAGGAATGGACTAGTAAAGTCCTATGGAGGTCTCTAAGGAAATCTTATCTGCTGAATTGAGTTAATGTCCACTTGTATTTTGGACACATGCCCAGCAGCTAGTGGACAGCAGGATCTTTTATAAGCAATACAATTGCCAAAAACAGAAAGCAAAAAATAAAAGGAAATGTTTAGAGAGCAAGAGTCAGGGCAACCATAAAAATGTACTGTATTCCACCCTTTATTTCATTTTGAAAACATTTTTCCCATTTTCTATTATTATTAATCAGGATTTTTTAAAGTTTAATTTTAACCATTCTCTTTTCCTGTAACACTCTATGCAATAAAACCGTCCTTTGAGCTGGGGAACAGCTCCATGGTAACAGATTCTCAAACATCAGCACAGGATGGAGCTTTCAGTGTGTGATCACAGTTCAGAAAAGGAAGAAGAGGAAAATGATGAAATCCACATTGGGTTTCTTTCCTTCCTTGGGATAACATCCTGAGAAAAAGAAATCAATAATCTTGTGAGGGTATTGTGGGGGGGGGGAGGAAAATGGAGTCAGGTGACAGAACAAGCTTAAAATGTTAATAAGCTAGTGATGGAATATCAAGGTTTGAAATAAATCCTTTGTTTTAGCTCCCTAAAGAGATGAAAAATGCATTTCCTAGTCAATAGAGAAAAAAAGAACTCCCTGATGACACACATTCCAGCGTATATTGAATTAGATTCATTCATTCACTTACTCAACATTTATTGGGTACCTACTCTGTGCAAGCAAACCCCTGTGGTGGGCAGTGTGCTGGGGTCTAGGTTCATGAGTTTTTATAGGATAAATATTTGTGAAAGAGTATTATACATACAATAAATTAAATGTTCCCATCTCAAATAGCTGGCTGTATTAGAAGCTAGACATCAAAGTCCCACCTGAACACCACTAATTGGGAAGGGTCTTTTCATCTGTTTTCTAGTAATCACTATGTAACACTGACAAACCACCTAGTCTTTACAAAAACTTCATAATTTGCCTGCCAAGTTCAGCCAAACCTCACAAATTTGGAATAACTGGGTTTAAGCCAGGGTAATATTGAAGTAGGGAAGTATTTCAAGCAAGGGCCATTTTAAACGCTTATCATTGTTGTTGGACAGAGATCCTGCTTAAAGGAAACTCTGGGAATATTTTGTATTTCAAGTTTAGATTGTCTTTAGGTATATGGGTGCTTCTAAAGTACTTAAGGGTGTTTAATACCATTTGTTCTTCCAATCTTGTTTGCACTATTAATTTGGTTAATGGGTTAGTAATCCTTTCTTTATAGATAGCAGGAAAGTAAACTTCAGCCCAGCACTTTTCTAAACTATTACATCCTCTGAACAAATGGGGTGCAGATTAATGAGGTTTCACTCAAAGCTTTGAATTCACAGGAGCCTTAAATGAAGCTATGCATCCTTGTTTCCATTTAATGAAAATAACAATCCAGAAATGTAAATCTGACTCGAATGCAGGCTAACAGAACTGGATAACTACCTGCCAACATTGAAATCACCTTCAAAGTATATCTCCTGGCAAATGAGATGGCTTTGACCACCCACTGACAATGCCATCTATACAACCACTTAAAGAGGAACAAAAAGTCACTTATACCCCTTACTTGGGTACAGTGAGTCTCACAGTATCACATAAATACACACAATCTCATGGCATATTAAAAATAAATTGAAGATCGTTTCTGATATTCAGGTTTTTAATTCATTTAATCATAAAATCATAAAATCATTCATTATATATGCCCCCACCCACAAAAATGTAAAATATTCCTATTTGTATTATTTCACCAAAAATAAAGTGAATAGATGAGATGATATAATCACACTTAATATTTAATAACATTAGCATATCATGGTTAAGTTTTTAAATAACTCATTGGTATTGGGAATTCTCTGTATAAGGCACAATTAATTTCAGTAAAACTTATATTAAAAAAAATTGTGGACCTGACAAATCAGCAAACATCTATTTTGAAATGATTGCTCCTAAAGTAAGCACTTAATTACAATAATAAAAAATTCAAATGTAGGAGAAACGAATGTGTCACTGAAGGAAAGTTATGACACCAGAGAAGAAAAAAAAAAATATCTAGCTTCTTTTTTGTGTTGCTAAATTACTTGGGGGGAAAATGTTAGTATTTAAATGCAGCAACACTACTCTGTAAAGCACTACTCATAAATCTATCAAGCTCAAAATAAACGCTACTATTCTTTTACTTCTAATCATCTAGTTAACCGAGACACTATTAAAATTTTTTTAAACTATTTAATGTCTTTGTGGTTGCTTGTATTGATCCAAGATGATGAAGGGAAGAGTCCCTGAAAACTGCACCACTCCAGTAAGAGGCTTGAACCTAAATCCCAAATCTTAATTTTTGCATATGTAAAATGAAGAGATATTGCTGACCTAGACATCCTACTAGTATATTCTTATTCAGCAGTCTGAAAGAAAAAGCTTAACATCTAGAATATAGTGCAAAATCAAAGTACAAGATATTTTGTGTATTTGAAGAGTACATAACTGTTATGTAAAAGTAGGTCAAATAGGAGAAACAATTTTCATTTCCCTTCATAAAGTATTATATGCTTATAATAAATCAAATTGCTAGGGTTAATGATGAATAGGAGTTTCTAACCATAAACATTATCATAGGAAATTAAATACTTATAGAGGAAAGTTATAGACATATTTACACCCCAGAAGAGAAGACAAGATTACTAATGAGATTTCAAGTTTGCAAAAATTATGGGTGGGCTGCAGCAGTTATCACGGCTCTCAATATATGCCCATTAAAAATAACGGTGGGGGGAAGGCAGCATGGACTGAAGAGAAGGATCAATATTTTTAAAATGACTTTTTTCTCAATATCATGTTACCATGATCACTTTTTATTCAGGACTATAAATTCTAATACTGTATGAACAAAAGGAATGACAGCAGATGTCTTTGTCTTCTTTCTGATTTTAACGGGGATGTTCCTAAATTTTTGACCTTAGAATGGTATTTTTTTTGTAGGCTTTTGGTAGATACATTTTATTAGGATAACAGAATTTCCTTCTATTTGTAGTTTGTTTGGAGAATTTAAATAATAAATGAAGGTCAAATATTATCAAACAAACTCTCCTTCATCTAATGAAATGATCACATCCTTTTCTCCTTTATTCTATTAATAAAGTGAACTACATTTTATATTTTCTAATGTTAAACTATTTCATTCTCATAATAAACCCACCTGGTCATATTTTTACATATATATAATGTTGGACTTAGTTAACTAATAAGAGTTTACTAAGCTAAATGTTTACTAATAAGAAACTTTATGAAATAAATTTATTAGTAGAAATCTCCCCCATTTTCTTATAAGCCAAAAAGACATTAAAAATAATTTTTGCTGCACTTTTTTCACATCTAGTTGTACTGCTATAGGATGCTCCTCAAAGCATGTATGTCTCTATACTTCCAGAAGCAAAATTCATTTAAGAAGATATTTTTATTTCTGGCATTTCTACTCTTCCTATAAAGTTCATGACAGAGCCATTATAGTCAAGTGAAGATTGTAAGGTAAAACTCATATGGTTATTACTTGGTAAAGAGAAATATTCCACTCAACATACTAATCCTTTCAGAAACGAAGAGGAAAAAAATCCTAAAGACCATTTCCTAAGGTCCTTTTTCTGGACATTTGGGAAAAGGGCTCTGTTATACATAAGGACCTCAAAACAGCTAAAATTACTACAAAAGGAAAGTTTATCAGTTAAATCCAGAGTTTCTTTCCTAACTCCTCTAATTCACTATAAGGAAATGCCCCTAGAGGATCCATCATTTTAGGGTAGAACTAGGACCCATCTGGACGTCTTCAGAGATCTAATCTGTTCCCTTGAGAAAAGCCATTGACACAAGGTTGGCCAAGATGACATCTTTGGGCTGAAAAGAGGAAACTTCTCTAAGGAAAGATCTTCTCTGTGAGGTGAGGAGAGAAAGAAGGCAGTTTGGAGGGTGAACTGTCAAAGGGGTTTCATTTCACCATAACGCCATATTACACATTACGTCAGCTACTGAGGCAATCACTTCTCTCACTTTCATGACAATGTACGGGCAACTGATAGTAACAGTTCTGCTTTATGGATAAACAACAGAGGCTTACAAAAGTCAAGTAACTTGCCCCAGACAATCCAGACTGGAAGTGGTAGAGCCTGTCTGCAAAGGCAATGCTGCTCACCTCCCAGAAGTCAGAAATAATAAACCAGAGATCATTAGGGTAACACTGTTGTAATCTTTAGCCTTATTTTGTTTATCAGGTTGGGCTAGAGGAACCCCAATGAAGAAGATATGGGGAGGCTACTACCAAGGGAAAAAAATATATATGGTGGATATAGGCAAGAAAGGAAAATAACTCAGGAACCTAGGCTGTCAGGTCCAAGAAAGAATAGTAGAAAGGCTCACAGGCAGTTCCCTGGCATTCACAAACAACATCTAAGTAGAACTTAATCAAATTATAAATATGTTACACAAAATTACTCAAATGCAATGAGGGTCTCTTCTGCTACATGTTTCTGTAATGTGAAGTCATTCATATGCAATTGGTAAATGGAGGAATGAAGTCAGAAAGACATGGATGTTACATTGTTTTACATGCAAATTTTGAATGTTTTCCCCAGCAAGAAACAGGTGAACACAGTATTCCCTGACACATCTGAACACAGTACTGCACATGATGCTAAATCATCTCATTCAATTCTCCAGCTCAGGTTGTCCACACTACCTGTCTTGAAAAGAGCTTAATGTGTAGTTCTCCGATGGACTTGTTCATTTTATCTTTCTTTTCATAATTGAGCAGCTTCAACTTTTCCTTCTACCTGCTTCGCTCAAGCTATCTGTAGCTTTCCTCCAGTACTATATTAACTATAATATCCACATATTTATTAAATAGGAATTTATGTCTTTTTTTAACGAAGTTGGTATTTTTATTAGATGTTTAATTGTTTTTGCTAGTGCTCTGGTTGCAAGTTGGTAAGTTTTGAGTGGTCTGACTTGGCCTATTTTTTTTTTAAATAAATTCGGTTATTTTTAATGTGTGGTTGTGTAGATTTTGGGTGTTTTCGGGATCACATATATCAAGTTTTAGCAGAAATTCTGTATCAAGTGGCTATAATTTATTTGCCATAAAATTATTGGTTCTAATGATTTTAATAAATAGAATTTGTTGTAACTGTATTGGTTATTGAGTTATCTACAAATAGAATGAATTACACATTTCCAAATAACATAGTATTTATTTATTAATAAATAGCTTAATTAGTGAAATACAACCTAAAGATAGGCTATTTCTGACTATATTCTGGCTTTTAAAAAACTTGTATTTGACTCCAATCTCGAAGGGCTTTAACTTGTCAAAAATTCGTGGAATAATATAAAAGTATATAACCTAGAAAAAATGGTTTTTCATTTCTTATTTGGGAACAGGAGATTTTCACGGTGGGAGTGGGGGCAGAGAATGGAAGCCATTCCAAATGGAATCATTTTTAGTCCCTTTTGAACTATGTGTCTTTTATGAAAATCAAGAATTTATATTTATCCTAACTTTTTATTTCTTCAAGAGAATATGCTCAATATCTTGTTTTCTAGTCTCCCTGTAAATAATACAGAATCATAACTGATTAAAGATTCTGATGAATTGAGAGCAGTTATAATCAGAAACATCAGGTGAATTAAGTATTCAGGGTGTAGAACCTGGTGTTTGGGTCCTCAGGGCTTCTGATGAAACTTATGGCAATTTTCATGCTTAATTGGGCCACTGGATCCTGTCTGTGTGAGAGGAGAAAAACAAGGTCCTCCTTGTTTGGCATTAAAAATGACTTCATTAATGATTACCTGGAAGCATTAACTTCAGAGTCATTACAATGCTATCAGTATTTCCTGTCTTTCTTGTTCTAATATTTATTTTGCAAGATGTAAAACTGACCTCTCAGTCTGTCATATAATTTATTTATCCTACTAAGTCATATTGTTGTCACTTATGAGTTGGGCAGACTTGCCTAAAGATAACCTTACCTACCTAAAAAACTAGTTTGTGTTTTTGCAAAATTGAAAAGATCGACCAGAGGCACAAACAGAACCAGAAAGAGATTTCACACATGAGAGAAATTATGTTCCCAAATCTAAAGTTTTAAAGTAATTTACTTTCAATGTTGGTTTAAACCTGTTTGCTTTTTAAAAATTAATTTTGAATGTATCTGTGTATCTCAGGACTTCAATGTTAACTTTCCCCTAGTCTCATTCTCTATACCCTCTCTCCAGGCTAAGCTCATACACTTCGGCAGTGTCCTTTACCACCTGTTTTCTGATAACTCACAAATCAAAATCTCCTGTGCACATCTCTCTTTACTCAGTCATACAAGAAAAACACCTTGATACCATTTTGATTCCTCCTTCTCCATTCTCTGCCTATCAATTAATCATCAAGTACAATCTATTCTCCGTCCACCTCACTCTATTTCCAATGCTATTCCCTTCGTTTAAAGTCAGCATTTAGGGAAGGGGGAGGGCTGGAACAATCTCAAAAATCTCTTAACTAGTCTTCCTGCTTCCATTAAGCCCCACTGAATACATGTCTCACGCTACAGCCAGGATGGTTTTTCTAAAGCACAGAATCCTGATAATGTCCTACCCTACTTAAAACCCGTTGCTTTTGGCTTAAAGTCCCTGGTATGACATTTAAGGCATTTTATGAAGCTGGTCTCTGCTTATTCTCCTATCAGTGCTTGAAAAGCATTTTACTGATTACCTATTATGTGCCAAGCACTGTTCCAGATGCTGGAAATGTAGCAATAAACTAGCGTGCAGAATCCCTGCCCATGAGGTCTTACCGTTAGAAGAGGAAGATAGAAAACAAATAGATGAATGCATATTTGATAGGTGCTATGACTAAAACAGATAAGAGAGCTTCACAGAGAGTTACTGGGAATGCTGCTTTAATTCTAGAGTGGTTGGGGACGGCCTCCAGGAAGGGATGGCATATGACTGGAGTCTGGAATAATAAGCAGAAACGTGAAAACGAGAGGGAAGACTGAATTTAAAGATACTGGGACTGCAACGAGCTTGGTATGTTTAAAGGACAGAAAGCAAGCCAAAAAAAAAAAAGTCCCAGCAAAGGATGTGAGCTAATAAGAAGGGGCCAGATGCACAGGACTTTGCAGGCCATGACGCAGTTTCAATTCTATTCTGCTTGCAATGGGAAGCCGCTGGAGGGTTGTAATGTAGAGAGAGGAGTGACCTGATTTTCACATTAAAAGCTTTCTTCAGCTTCCTTCACTTCCCACTCTCTCCCCATGCTTTAGCCATAATGAACTACATTTGGCCCCACAAAGTTCCATACTCTTTATCCAGGCTTGTGCACATGTTATTCCTTCTGCTTGGAATATCTTCAATGCCTCCCTCCCTCCTGGGCCAGATTCCACTCATCCTTTGGACCTCTCAATGCAGACATCATTGCCTGGAGGAAACTTTTTCTCCCAGGCTGAAATAGGAATCCCTCCTTTCTGCTTTCAAGCTTTAGTATCACAGCATTTATTGCAATATGTTGTGATTGCTTACTTTTCTATTTCCCTCATGGAATCATCAGCTTCTTGAAAACACACATTGCCTAGTTGATTCCTGTTTACCCAGAACTAGCACAGAGCTTTGATATACAGCAAGCAAGCAAAACATTATTTTCTGAATGAAGGCAGGAGTTTTTTTGGTTTGTTTGTTTTTGGTAGTAATAGTGACCATTGAGTGTTTACAGGGTAGAGGTGGCTTATGGAAACATGCACAGAAGTAGGTGTGCTTAAAATTTTTAAGATAAAATGAACAGAGTATGCTCCTAAGATTCTTGTACCTCTTTCTCTGATACCAATTTTATATGTGCCCCTGGTTCAATCTTTTGAATGCATTTTCTTTTTTTTTTTTTTAAGTTTCTATCTTGCATTTTCATTTTCACAGCACACATTTCTTCTGCTACCTTTCTAAATTATTTTCTTGATTGCCAGTACTCTTTCCTTGGTATTTTCTTTACCTGCCTAGACTAGTATTTGCTCTACTCTGGTTGCATCTCACATTTTATGTCCAGCCTCTTTAGCTCATAAACTTCCACATTCACTTCAGTGCCATTTTGTATTCATCTGGCATAACAGGAATGACCTCTTGTACCAAGAACACACACACTGCTGCTTCATACCACCATCCATTTGCATGTTAGTTTGTAATTTAGGAGTCAACTAATTCCTCATTATGCTGGGATTGATTGTCCAGTTGATAGATTACCTAGGTCTTTCACTCTTCTGCTGCCTTTTGGCCAGAGCATTTTTGTATTTTGCCTAGATAATACGCAGAGGTGAGGAGAGGAAGTGAAATGCAAATTAATCAATTTTTATCATTTGGAGCAGCTCTCCTAAAAAGACTTGATGGAAGACAAGGTTAAATTATTGGCTCAGTTGAGAATTATAAACTATCCATGGGTGTCATTTACCCATGCTATTTCTGATCACCATTTAGCATGGATAATTGGAAAGAAAATGGGCAGAAGGGGAAAAAACAAAAGTTTGTGATAAATAAAAAGAAAAGAGAGAGCTAAAAGTAAGATAGAAGTTACACTACAATACAGCTCAACCAATGAGTAAGTGGAGTCTGCCCTGGACTCAGAGCAATTTCTACCGACTGGGTCTCCTGATGGGAAAAAAATCCAGATATTAGGACAAGTAACGATCCATCTGACTGGTTATTTGGCATACCCTAGACAAAAAAACCAACAGATTGACTATCTGAACTGTTCAGTTTTATAATGACCTTCTTTGTTCAAGTAGTTACAAGCCAGTGAAAACTCCCCAATCCCTGTACACTCATACACACAGAGCCACTCATGTACACATAATATGGCGTACAGTTAGTGCTTTCCTGATCCCAAAGGGGCCTAAAGAGTTGAGCTCTTTCTTAAGAAAATCTAGACAATAAACCCAATAGTGCTATAAAATCTCAGGCATTTAAATAAAGCAATAGCTAACTATTTTCTGTGAAGAACTCAGGTCAGGGGATAGAGATTCCGATCCTTAATTCCCTTATAGCTAATGTGAAGCCATCTGCATTTATGCAGGGTCATTCCTGCATAAATGCAATCCTTTGTGTGCAATGTGCTCCTCAATATAATGGCACTCATTAGTGAATTACAAACATTTCTGTGAATATATTAAAAGGTTTAAGAGAAAGTAGCCTTTGTTTATAATTAGAAAACTTGGTGAAAATGTATTTTATTTCATGGACTTTTCTGAATACATTAAAATTAACAATGAAGTACCTTCCCCATCCCAGTCAAACTTCCCCACAGAAGTTCAAATCTTTACATTTCATGCACTGTCTTGTTCCCGTCAAAATCCTTTTGATGTGTTTGTGGCAGTAGATGTTTCTGAAGTTATTTTTATCTACACAATATGGCAAATGTTCCTTTTGAGCATCTCTGCACCTTCACAGGAAGGTATTGAAGGCCGTACTAATGTTCAGATTTGGGTAATTATTACATTAGGGATGTGTAGAGAAATGCAATTGTTTGGTGAAAGAGGCTTCCTGAAGTCATCAGGTTATCAGGTGGTCATAGTGCCCCTGGGACAGCTGACCCAGTAAGACATTCTAGGAAGACTTGGAGTTCCTATGCAGCACATGTCACTTTGTGGCAAAAGGAATATCTGTCTGGCAAAATCACCATGTAATAAACATTAACATGGTTCCAGAGCTGATTTATCCCAGCTGGGATTTACACGGCACTCACTCCGTGGGGCCTGTGCTGCACTCCTAGCATTTCTCAGGGACACCCAGGATTCATCTGCTCACCAAGGCCTGGGCAAGAAACTGGAATGCTAATAGAAGAAGGGGAAGAAAACTATGACAATTTCAACAATGAAACTGCTTTATGAAAATTAATCTTCGGAAGATTCCAGTGGCAAATAACCAGAGTTTCTCCAAAGAAGGGATTCCTGCTTTTGTGATTTTGTGGCAGAATTATTAGAAGTTGGGAGGTGTGATTATGTCAAGAAGGCCTCTGTAGGATTGCCAGTTTGGACAAGCGTCTCACTGAGCAGGATCAAGTCACGCGGTAGTACGGATGCTGTTAGTGAGGAGGATGAGGGAGTTGCCCCGGGCCTCCTTGTAGAGGGTGATCCCTCTAACCATTAGGCTGCACCTTAAAGAAGTGATGGGAAAAAAACAAGACTCACCTTAACAGGAGAAAGCAGGGCTGATTAATAAATGGAAAGACCTTGGAAATGTAGTAGAGCAAAGTGGTTGCGAGCAGGGACCACCAGACTGCCTGACTCCAGCTTTGCTGCTTTTAGCTGTGTGATCTTGGGCAAGATACTTAATCTAGATGGGTCTCAGTTTCCTCAATTGAAAACAAGCATAATACAAGTGCCTACCTCTTAGGCTTGTCCTGAAGTTTAAATAAGCTAGAATATGGCCACACTTAGAATAGTGCCTGATATATATTAAATGTTACATAAACATATAAGGGTAGAGTTAGTCAAAAGGATTTATCAGAAACAAAAACACAAAACCCAACAACTGAGACTGCTATGGCACAGAACATATGCCAGGTATTATTCCAATGGCTTTACACATATTACCAAGTGCGATCTTCATAATAACCCTATGAGGTAGTCCCTCTTTTTGATCTCCATTTTACAGATAAGTAACTTGAGACAGATGAAGGTTAACCAACCTTGAGAATCAGGATCTGGACCCAGCACTTGGTTCCAACATCTGTGCTCTTAACCACTATGCTAGACTTCCTCTATGGTATTAAGGAGGACACTCAGTCATGATCTTTTAATAAATTGGGGTTTTCATGGGATCTAACTCTTAAAGTACTGAGGAAATTTGGCAGAATATCAAGCCATCCAAAAGGTGCCTGGTCCCTTGTGGGTGATTAGGCCTTAATTGTCAGAGTTGAGGGGGAGCCATTGGTTCTGGATCACTGATGCAGTAGAAAATGAAACAACTCTTCCCAATGCTCCTGAGGTGTCCTTCTCCCTTGAGACTTGGTTGAGTCTATAAATTGAGAATAGTGATCCCCATGAGTTGCAGGAATTTGGGGGCTATCTATAGAGCATAAAGCTCTGGGTGATGCCAGAGTACAGGCATCAGAGTACAGTCTTCTCATCCTTAAGACTCTGCTCTGGTGTCTGGTCAGAGGACTCAGCTTTTGACTGCTGTACCCCCAAGGACAGCTTCACAAATACAGGCAGTCAACCCATATAAGCCACTGCTGCTCCAAGAGCAGGGGCCCTGTTCCACCATGGCTCACATTTCCATGGTGTTATCCCTGCACTGGCCATGGCCAGCTTGATTTTGAGTCCCTTCAATGCATGTGATGCTGAAGAGTGGGCCAATCCTCTCTTGAAAGGCATGATGATGCTCTAACACTGGTGGGTTCCACTGGAGGGAGGCATCTTGTTCAGCATTCCTGGCTTTGGACAAGTCTCAGCAAGGTCCATCTCTCTTCAACAGCCAGGGCCCCTTGAGATAGGACCAAGTTGGTCTTGACTCCCCTGCTCAAGTCATTTGTAAGCACCACAAAACCCCTGGGTGTAGAGCACCGTAGGAGAAAAACTCAGACTCCAGTCTCAGTATTACTGGCAGGAGGCCTCAAGCAGTGCATTCTAGGGACCAACTGCAGTAAATGACTTGTGCTCAGAACTGTGCTGAGAATAATCCAGTTAGAACTAGAAGCATTATCTGCCATAGTTGTTTCTTTTTTCCTTTGTCCTTTCTTTCTTTTTTAATTACCCTTAAAATAATTACAAACATGGAATTTTTAAAAGTAAGTAATCTGAGTTTAACTTTATAAAGTTGGGGATATATATATTCCTAAGGCAATATATAAGTTCCAAATAACAAGATCTAAGAAAAGTTTCTGGTTATCTTGAAGCAACGTTTCATAGGAGACTGTCAAGCAGAAAAAGTGGTATTATTAGTTTAGTCAGTGCATGCTAGAAAACCAAGGATTTTCAACTGTATAAACAAATGAAATGTTGAACCTTTCAATGTTTCAAGGTCTCTATACTGACAAAATGTTCACAACCTGCCTGGGGCTATAATCTTGCAACTGCTTTAAGCAAAGAGCACTAAATCTACCTCCTAATTGGCTGAGACACAGTCACAGAAAATCCACGTATTTCAGAAAACAGTAATATTAGATCACTCTTCTCTGAAGACATCCTGAACCAGCATCTAATCTAATATAATGTAATACTTTATACAGGGGGTCCTGTGTAGAACATTAAAAAATCAGTCATTAATATCAGGTACAGAGACAGATTAAATTTGGAACTCTGGCCAAACACTGTCTGGGGACATATGAGTATAGCTATAAGAACAAAGTACACTATTCAGTGACAGGTACACTAAAAACCCAGACATCACCAACTATACAATTCATCCATGTAACCAAAAACCACTTGTACCCTAAATCTATAAAAAAAGAAAAAAGAAAAACTACAATTTTCCTTGGACTATATTTCCCAAAGAGCTATACACAAACAAACAAAACCAACCACAACAACACAACTATGCTAATATTATACAACCTAACCTGTTGTTCAGAAACACATCTAGCAACTTGGCCATACAAATTGAGTTCTAGGTGAGAAGAGACAGGCAGAATTAAATCATTCATTTCATTTGGGAGTTAATCTATCCAGGAGGGCAATCAGGCAAGTGCTCAATGTCAGTTAATGGTCAATTCTTTTCCAGTTTCTGAACTAGTATTTTTTAAACTATTTTCTACTGGAGTTCCAAAGTATAACATTGGGAAAACTAATCCAAAAATGTATATAAGTAGCCATTTAAAATGAGGGTAGTGTTGTAAACAGGCACATATTCTTTTTTTGTATCTTTAGAAATTAAATTACTTCCTTTTTGTCTTTGATAACTGTTGTTATTTGAGATTGTTTGCATCTGATAACACTTTGGGACGGGGACAGGTTGAAAAACTGTAGAAGCATGCCAAAATATTGTATGGTGTTTTATAGTTTCACCAAATTTAAAAACCACCAGACTACATAATAGGTGAAAAACATTTGACAAAGGAAAAGACTGTTGAATAAGTGATTTGTAAACCCTCAGTTACCCAAAACCTTTTTACTGAAAGGGGTGCCCCTGTTTGATCGTACTCTTGGTTGGCTAGTAGCTGAAACTGCTCTTCAGTGCTGCAAACCTGACCAAGCCAGTGTGGAAAGAGCACAACTAGTATGTAAACATGGCACTAAGTGAATATGCTGACCTGTTTTTTCAGGCCCCAAAGCAAATAGTCATCAATAAAAATGCTATTTTATCTTTAAAGGTATTTTTTCCTACTTTTATCTAGATGGAAATAAAAAGCAACTAGTCATCAGTAAAAATATTATTTTATCTCTAAAGGTATTTTTTACTACTTTTATCTAGATGGAAACAAGAAACCCTTCACTGCATCATGAAATAAGTTAAACCTGTTTGAAAACCTTAGTAAGTTAAATTCAAACATAGTCATGTGCTGCATAATGATGTTATGGTCAACAACGGACTGCATATATGGCAGTGGTCCCATAAGATTATAATACTGTATTTTTATTATGCCTTTTCTATGTTTAGATGGGTTTAAATACAAATATTTACCATTATGTTACAATTGCCTACAGTATTCAGTATAGTAACATGCTGTACAGGTCTGTAGCCTACGAGCAGTAGGCTATATACCATATAGGCTATAGTAGAGTATATACCATATAGTCTAGGTGTGTAGTAGGCTATAACACCCAGGTTTGTGTAAGTACACTCTATGATGTTCACACAATGATGAAATTGCCTAATGACACATTTCTCAGAATGCATCATCATCAAGTGACACCTGACTGTATATATGTGTATCTGTATAGAACACACATATATACATCTTTAGATTAAATTGTAAGCAAACTTCCTAAGTGTAAAAACTAATAATGAAATGGTTAAATAAACCATGGTAAATCCAAAGGATGGAATACTATGCAGCCAATTAAAAAATCACACCTTCACTGATTATTTAGTGATATAGGAAGACAAGTGTAACAGGTGAAATGGAAGATATAAAAGTTTATATGCTGTGTTTCAATTTTGAAATAAAAATGTATGCATATAGAAAATATCAGTAGGAAATATATTAATATTTCAAGCATTAACCATCTGTTGATAGTAAGATCATGCATGTTTTCTTATACTTTTCTCCATTTTCCAAATTTTTTATAATGAGAGTATAACACTTAAGTAAGCTCTGTGTGTGCATGGTTCTGATCTAATTTTAGCTTTGTATGTGTATCTTAAAGTATACACAGTTTCAAAACCATAGAACTGGCAGTGGGTTGAGTTCATTGCTATGGGTAATGTCACCTGAAATAGAAATATTCCATTTAAATTCCAAGTAAATACCTGATAGCAATTGGAAACCTAAAGAGGGCAATTGTATGAGCCTTTTCTAGACCTAAATTAGTAGAGAAAACCATGATTGTAGATAAGAAAATGAAGGTTTCATTCCGGTATTCCAAGATACAAAAATTTATATTTTTTAAAATGTTATAAACTGTCAAACACACACATTTGTTTTTGTTTCACAGCCATTCCTAGAGGAACCCTCAAATAAAATACTCTTCATCTTGTCCAAGTGCTATTCTGTCATAACTGAGTGCTCTGAAGAATAAAATGTTTTGTTTTTGTTACATCTAATGTAACCCCTATTTACTCAGAAAACAAAATATTAAAGGTAAAGCAAATGTAGAGTAAAAGTAATGTAACCACCAGAGACAAAGAGATCTCAGTTTTCTCCCATAGAAAAAACTCTGGGAGCTGCTCTTAAACAGGGAAGCTGCTTCTCCTTGTTAGTATACCATGCCCACGCATTACCATGGTTCTGTGGAACCCCGAGGGCAACAAAGTCAAATTGCTTTTAAAAAAACAAAACAAATAAAATATACACACATACAGAAAACACCCATGAAAAAATAACTTCTTGAGGAAGGAACTTATAAACCTCAAGACAGAGCTAAAGCATCATACTCTAGACTATAAATCTTCTGTAATTTACATAAAATAATTCATAATAAGCAGTGACAGTGTATGTGTGTAAATTATCTTTAATGTACACCCTGTGTATGTTTAATGAACACCAAAGTCATCAGCAATTCATAGTCCAGGGTAATTAGCACCTAAAGATCATAACCAGGAGTTCATACTCCAGAAATGGTTATGTCATATACTTCAAATATTACTACTATTTCTGTACTACAGGGTAATTAATTGGCTTAAGTAATATTAAAAATAACCTTTCTTTGATAAAACTAGTGATATTTAAGAGAAGTGGTTTCTCAGGAAGACTGTACAGATATCTATACCTTCCATGAACAAGAATCTACCATTCCAATAGCACTCCAGGTTTAGAATTTTTTTTTTTTAGCTATGTGCCCTACTTAATAGAGGATACTATCACCCTAGCAAATGAGAGGGCTTCCTGATCCTGTCACTATAATATTGTTGCATCTTTTTTATTTTTTATTTCAAAATATTAAATAAATATTAAATATTCAAATGTTGTTTACATGGATCACTCTTGTAATGCTTGAGTCACAGTTATAAATGTGCCCATTACCTAAATAGTGTTCACCTAACTATTAGGTAGGTTTTTGACCATTTCATCCTCCCCACACACCCTGCTTGATTTCCACTGAGTTTTACTCAGTGCATTTGTGCTCATTGGTTAATTCCAATTTAATAGCAAGTACATGTGGTGTTTGTTTTTCCATTCTTTAGATACTTCACTTAGGATAATGGTCTCCAGTTCCATCCAAATTGTTGCAAAATGCATTAATTCATCACATTTTATGGCTGAGTAGTATTCCATGGAATACATATACCACGTTTTTTGAATCCACTCATGAATTGATGGGCACTTGGGTTGATCTCACGTCTTTGCAATTGTGAATTTTGCTGCAATAAATATTCAAGTGCAGGTGTCTTTTTGACAAAATGACTTCTTTTCCTTTGGGGAGATACCAAGTAGTGGGATTGCTGGAATGAATGATAAGTCTACTTTTAATTCTTTGAGGAATCTCCATACTGTTTTCCATAGAGGTAGTACTAATTTGCAGTCCCACCAACAGTGTGTAAGCATTCCTTTCTCTCTGCATCCATGCCAGCGTCTATTGTTTTTGGACTTGTTAATAAAAGCCATTCTAACTGGGGTAAGGTGATATCTCATTGTGATTTTAATTTGCACTTCCCTGATGATAAGTGATGTTGAGCCATTAGTCTATCTCCTTTTAAAAAGTTTCTGTTCATGTCTTTTGCCCACTTTTTAATGAGGTTTTGTGTTTTGTTCTTGCTGATTTGCTTGAGTTAGTTGTATACCTTGTGAATATTTTCCGCCATTCTGTAGGTTGTCTATTTGCTCTATTGATTATTTCCTTAGCTGTGCAGAAGCTTTTTAATTTAATTGAGTCTCATATATTTATTTTTGTTGTTGCTGTATTGCCTTTATGGTCTTAGTCATAAATTCCTTGCCTAGGCTGATATCTAAAAGAGTTTTTCTTACATTTTCTTCTAGAATTCTTAAGGTTTCATTCCTTACATTTAAGTCTTTACTCCATCTTGAAGTAACATTTGTGAGTGGTGACAGATATGGATCCTATTACATTCTTCTGCCTGTGGCTATCAGATTTTCCCAGCATGATTTATTGAACAGGGCTTCTTTTCCCAGTGTATATTATTGTCTGTTTTGTCAAAGATCAGTTGGCTATATGTGCATGGTTTTATATCCGAGTTCTCTGTTCTGTTCCATTGCTCTGCCTCCCTATTTTTGTGCCAATAGTGTGCTGTTTTGGTTACTATAGCCTTGTAGTATAGTTTGAAAGTCTGATAATGTGATGCCTCCAGATTTTTTTTTTTTAATTTTTTTTTGCTTAAGATTGCTTTGCCTATTTGGGCTCTTTTCTGGTTCCAAACGAAGACTAGAATTTTTTTTTCTAGATATGTGAAATATGATGTTGGTATTTTGATGGGCATTGCATTGAATCTGTAAATCACTTTGCATAGTATGGACATTTTGACAATGTTGATTCTACTGATCCATAAACATGGTATGTCTCTCCATTTGTTTGCGTCATCTGTGATTTCTTTCCTCAGTGTTTCATAGTTCTCTTTGTAGAGATCTTTCACCTCCTTGTTTGAATATATTCCTAGGTATTTTATTTTCTTTGTGGCTATCGTGAATGATATTGAGTCTTTGATTTGACTCTCACCTTGACTATTATTGGTATATAGAAATGCTACTGATTTGTGTACATTGATTTTGTAACCTGAGACTTTGCTGAACTTATTTATCAATTTGGGGAGTCTCTTGGTGGAGTCTTTGGGGTTTTCTCGATATAAGATCGTATCATCAGCAAAAAGTGATAGTTTGCCCTCCTGTTTCCTGATTTGGATATCCTTAATTTCTGTCTCTTGCCTGATTGTTCTGGCTAGTACTGCCAGCACTATGTTGAATAGAAGTGGTGACATTGTCACCCTCATCTTGTTTCAGTTCTTAGGGGGAATGCTTAAAACTTTCCCCATTCAGTATTATGTTGGTTCTGGGTTCATCATATGTGGCTTTTATAATTTTGAGATATGTTCCTTCTATGCCTAGTTTGTTGAGGGTTTTTGTCATTAAAGTGTTCTGGATTTTGTCAAATGCTTTTTCTGTATCTATTGAGATGATATTATGGTCTTTGTTTTTGCTTCTGTTTATGTGGTGAATGACATTTATTGATCTCCATATGTTGAACCATCCTTGCTTCCCTAGGATGAAGCCCACTTTGTCATGGTGGATTTTTTTTTTGATGTGCTGTTGAATTTGGTTTGTTAGTATTTTGTTGAGGATTTTTGCATCTATACTCATAAGGGATATTGGTCTATAGTTTTCTTTTTTTATTGTGTCCTTTCCTGGCTTTGGTGGCTTTGGTATCTAGGTGATACTGGCTTTGTAGAATGAGTTGGGGAAGGTTCCCTCCTTCTTGATGTTATGGAATAATTTCTGCAGTATGGGTACCTGCTCTTTTTGAAGGTTTGGTAAAATTTCGGTGTGATCCAGGGCTATTTTTTGTTGGAAGATTTTTTATTACTTCTTCAATCTCACTGCTCATTATTGGTCTGTTCAGGAGTTAGTTCTATTTCTTCCTGATTCAGACTTGGGAGGTTGTATATTTCCAGAAATTTGTCTATTTCCTCTATGTTTTCCAGGTTATGTGCATATAGATTTTTGTAACATTTACTGATAATATTTTGTATTTCTGTGGTATCAGTTGTAATATCTCCTTTTTCATTTCTGATTGAACTTATTTGGGTCCTTTCTCTTCTATTCCTGGTTAATCTAGCAAAAGGTTTATCAATTTTGTTTATATTTTCAAAGAACAAACATTTCTTTCATTTATCCTTTGAATTTTGTTTTGTTTTGTTTTCCATTTCATTTTGTTCTTCTCTGACCTTAGGTATTTCTTTTCTTCTGCTGGTTTTGTGTTTGATTTGCTCTTACTTTTCTAGTTCCTTGAAATGTGTTGTTAGATTGTTAATTTGTGATCTTTCTGTCTTTTTGATGTAGGCATTTAAGGCTACGAGTTTTCCCCTTAGGATGGCTTTTGCTGAATCCCATAGATTTTGACAGCTTGTGTCCCCTTTGTTGTTAAGTTCTAGGAATCTTTTTATTTCCATCTTAATTTCATTATTAACTCAATAATTGTTCAGCAGGTTGTTTAATTTCCATGGCTTTTTGTAGAATTGAGTATTTCTGTTGGATTTGATTTCTAGTTTTATTCCACTGTGTTCTAAGAAGATACATAGTATGATTTCAATTTTTTTAAATTTGTTGAGACATGTTTTGAGGCCTAAAATATGATCTTGGAAACTGTTCCATTTGCTGATGAAAAGAATGTATATTCAGTAGTTTTGGAGTAAAATGTTCTATAAATGTCTGTTAGGCCCATTCATTTTAGAGTCCCATTTAAGTGCAGTGTTTCTTTATTTATTTTCTGCTTAGAGGATCTGTCCAGCTGTCAGTGGGGTGTTGAAGTCCCCAGCAACTACAATGCTATTGTTTATTTCTTTGCTTAGATCTAGTAGAATCTGCTTCAGGAATCTGGGCACTCCTGTGTTAGGTGCATAACTATTTAGGACTGTTATGTCTTATTGTTGAACTGCTCCCTCTACCATTATATAATGACCATCTTTGTCTTTCTTTACCATTGTCAATTTAAAGTCAATTTTATCTGATATGAGAATGGCTACCCCTGCTTTCTTTTGGTTTCCATTTACATAGAATATTTTTTTCCATCCCTTCACCTTGAGTCTGTATGAGTCCTTGTGGGTTAGATGTGTTTCCTGGAGACAGCAGATATTTGGGTTGTATTTTTTCATTCATTCAGCCAGCCTATGTCTCTTGAGTTGGGTATTCAGACCATTCACCTTGATTGATAGGATTGATATGTGGGATGATATTCTGTTCATCATGGTGGGTATACCTTATTGCTTTGTTTACCCTCTTGTGCTATTGTTTTATATGCCCTCTGAGCTTCAGCTTTTAGGTGATTTTACACTGGAGGGGTGCCTATTGTGCTGATCCATGTATAATGCAGCAGAGCAGATCTTGCCTTCACAAATTCCCTCAATGGTTTGCTTATCTGGAAAAGTTTTTATTTCTCCTTCATATATGAAACTTACTTTTGCAGGATACAATATTTTAGGCTGGCAGTTGTTCTTTTTAAGAAGACTGAAGATGGGGCCCCAATCCCTTCTGGCTTGTAAAGTCTCTGTTGGGAAGTCTGCAGTTAGCCTGATTGGTTTTCCATTGTAATTTACTTGATGTGTTCACCTCACAGCTTGCAGAAATTCTTCCTTCATGTTGACTTTGGCCACTCTGATGACTACATGTCTTGGTGATTGCCTCTTTCCAATGAACCTCCCAGGTGTTTGTTGGGCTTCTTGTACCTGGATGTCTAAATCTCTAGCAAGACCAGGGAAGTTTTCCTCAATTATTCCCCCAAATAGGTTTTCCAGCCCTTGTGCATTTTCTTCTTCACTCTCAGGGATGCCTATGATTCTTATATTTGACCATTTAATGTAATTCCATATTTCTTGTAGGATTTCTTCACTCCTCTTGATTCTTTGTTCTTCATTTTTGACTGAGTTAACTCAAAAGAGTTGTCTTCAAGCTCTGAAATTCTTAACACTTGGCTTAGTCTCTATTCTTAACACTTTCCACTGCGTTTTGTATTTCCTTAGATGAATTTTTCATTTCCCAAAGTTTTATTTTTTTTTAATATGTCTATCTCTTCAGTAAATTCTTCCTTCATTTACTTGTTTTTCTGGTTTCTTTAAGTTTATTTTCCATTTTCTCTTGGAGTTCATTGAGCTTCCTTATAATCCATATTTAGAATTCTTTATCTGTCATTTCAATATTTTCAGTTTGGTTGGGATTCATTGCTAGAGAGTTGGTGTGCCCCTTTGAGGGTGCCCTTTCATTCTGAGTTTTCATATTTACGGAGTTCTTGCCCTGATTCCTTCTCATCTGGAGCAGCTATTGCTTCTTGTTTTGGGATTTTCTTTTGTTTAGATGCGGCTTCCCCCTCTCCACTCATAAGGGTGTGTCTGTAGCATATGTTGGATAAGAACCTTTGGTTTTGCTTGTGGGTGATTTGATGGTGGTATAGGTTCTAGATGGATACCTTAGTTATAGATATCCTTAGTGTGGTCATTTTCTCAGTTGCTACTTGTTTGTAAGCTGTAGCAGTGGTGAGCTGTGTGTGTGGGCAGATTCCCCGTCTCTTACTGATAAGGGAGGATGGAGGTCTTTGACATCCTTTCTCTTTCCTCAGCCCTGTGGCCTTCACAGTATGAATTACATTGACACACCCAGTTTAATCCTTGAGACAGTAGATGATGTTTGTGTGTAAGAATCAACCACACCCTGTATGATTGAGTCAGTAAATGTTGTAAAGGGCTGTACAAATTGACCTCTCTGCCAGTAGGTGGTGCTTGTGGGGAGAATCAGCTGCAGTGTTTTTGGGACCTGTGATCTTCTCTAGACCCTCAGGAGAAGCACTTGAATGCCCCAGGCAGTAGTCAGGGTCCTGGAATTTCCAGATGAGTACTTATTCTCCACCACAGCAGATGCAGATGGGTGAGTGAAGCTGGGTGGGGCTGGGTCAGGTGAACCTGCCTTGAGGCTCCACACAAGTTGGTAAGGTAGCTATCTTGGTAGGGGTCAAAGGTCTGATGTGACCCACCAAGCCAGGAAGTCTGCTTGTGGGGGCAGAGCCGTCTGAGATTCTCAATGTGGCTGTCAGTAGTAGCTTTTGCTCTTCTCCCTTCTCCCTTGATCTGTGGTCTTCTTTTGGCAACTGCCAGCAGGCAGGAGCCCAAACCAGCCAATGGGGCTGTGGGCTGGGAGCTTCCCTCTCCAGGATCCCACCCCAGGCTGAGAGAACAGCCTTCCTGTTGGGGGAGGGGTGCTTCACTAACGTGCTGTGGCTCAGATCCACACTGCACTCGCCTCTCAGTTCTGCCCAGGTGAGCTCAATTGCCTCCTGATATTAGTTCACAAATCTCCCCTCTGTGCCCCAGAGCAACACAATCAAGTCCTGGGGGTGTGGGATCTGGTCTGCAGGGCTGTCCCTGGGTCCCTGAAGATCAATCCCTGACTGTGCCAGGGAGAGGCGTGCTGGTCCCATGTTGCCTATTAGGTGCTGAAGAAGGTTTGATGTCCCTCTGCTTCAGGTTGTGCACTGCTCTGATGGAGCAGCTAGGCAAGCAGCATCATGGAGGGCTGGTGGGCAGGGAGCTCTCAGTCTGAGCACCCCTTAGTCTGCTGAAGGTTTTTAAGAGGAAAGGTTTGAGCCCCACTCTCTGTGGAAGCGTTGGTGTGGTGGATGCACCAACAGAGGCAAGCAGCTGCTCCTGAGAGTCCTGGCTCAATCATCTCTCTTGTCATCTACAGGTGGAGGAGGGGCAGGGAAGGAAAAGTGTTTGAATGGAGGAAAGCCAGCACTCTGGTCATCTCTGTCCCTTACACCAGAAGGTAGCCCACCTGGAGTGTCCAGGCTCTGGGGTCAAGCAGGTCCCCTGGGACCCACCAGCACCTGTGGCTCCTGCAGTCTGGGCTGGAGTTGCAAAATGTTTGGGTGGGAATGAGCGGGACGAAATCTGAGGGGCTGAAGCCCTCTCAGGAGGACAAAGGTGCACAGTGGGTAGAGAAGCAATATGGCGCCTGCTGTCTCAGCTCGGGTATGTGGTGACGGGAAGCTTCTGATATTCTATTTATTCTATCATACTTCATGAAGTTCACAAAAGGATTTTTTTTTTAATGTTTGTCTTCCTCACTGATTGTGTGTTTCTCTACATGTTAACATCTAGAGTAGGAACCATGTAAACTTTATCCCTGTAACTTTCCAGGACAGTGCTTTTTAATATTGGTAGCTGTGAACTTGATAGCGGCTCTATGTTAAATGTTGTGAGAGGCGGGGGACGATGAGGATTAAAGCAGTGAGAACTTAGTATCACTAAAAATTCCTAGGGATGTCTCAAATCCTTTCCCATGGGCTTTCTCACCACCATTCAGGGGTGTGAACTTCTTAGATAGGACTCTGCATCCTTGTGCAACTGTCATAGGACCCCATCTCAGTAGGTATGCCTGAAAATCATCTGGTCAGGTCATATTTGGAAAACACAGACAATAACTAAATAAATACATGAATGCAACTCTTCTGAGCTATAAATGCCCCACAAGTCATTGTTTACCATGGGGGAGAACTGGATTTGTAGCAATATTAACAAGCAAGATGCAGTTATGTGGGACAATTTGGAAACAATCAAACCTGCCACTCACACATATTCCCCACAGTAAATTTTTTCCCTAGAACCTAGTTTTAAATTCACTGCTCCAATAAGACCCCATAAATTGAACAGTTTCTTTAGCCCATTAATTTAATATGCACATTCTATACCAAAAATAAAATTGAGGAATACTGCTGAGAAAGCTGCAGAGCTAGAGAATGAACACTGCTTCTAGAATGTCTTATGTTATATAAGCTTCACTCTATAAATATGTTTGGCAGAAGTGTCATTCTGCATTATTTTTGCTACAATATGTGTTATTCTGAGGATCTGGTATAGTGGTGGCTTGCAGATCCACTATATTAAAGCTTCCATATTGATAGTTACAAGAGAGAAAATAATCTTAATACCAAATAAATTGTCAAAAAAGACAATTTTTTTTGGTGGTTATGTATGAGGGCTTATTTTAAAACCAATAAATTATTTTAATTTTAAGACACTGAAAATAAGTCTTTCCTGTTCTAAGACTTTGACTTGTTTTTCATTTATTGTTCTAGTCTAAAAAAGGAAACCTAACATTTTGTAACTGATGGACAGCAGTGAATTCCTTTTTGCTGAAACACCCACACTTAAAACTTCTTGGCAGTTTTTAAGGCAGTGCTGGGGTAGGAAGAAGATGAGAATATGTCAACTTTACTAAGATGAACATCTGGCTTCTACAGCCACCAAATGAAGGGGGAGATGTAGGAGGTAAAAAATATTTTGTCATATAAAAGTTTTCAAGTAGAGAAATCTAAGGGACAGAGAGTCTAGGAGATTAAAGATATTTAAATAATTCTATTTAATATTTCTATTTAATAAGAAAAATAGAGTTGATATTTGTCGGGTGTTTTTACATATGTGTGTAAATATTGACCTTAAAGAAAACAGTGTTTTAAACAAAATATAGGAAATAGAAGATATGAAACAATTCAGAATATGGTCTTCAAATCAAGAGAAACATCTGTCTGCCATCTATGCCATATATTGGAAGAAGCACTTGGATTATAAAGATGTAGATAATCTCTTAGGATGCACACAGTCATCAGCTTTTACTTCTGTTGTAAGTTAGTGAATGATTTTATTCTCATTGCTGTAACACTACTATTATTCCCAGAGTTAAGCTTCTTTTTCAGTGTAAAAATAAACTAAAACACAGTGAAGCCAAATTATTTTTATTCTTCCATAATTTAGAAAGCTCTAGGACAGGCAGTGCTGCTCAAATTTTAGTGTATAAAATAAGTACTTGGAGAAAATAACCTTTCCGAGGACAAGGGTGGAACCAAAGAAACCACATGTTTAAATAAGGTCAGCAGAGGACAGAAACACTGGTGCCATAAGAATCATCATTTGAGATATGCTATCCTAGAACTGTAACAGCACCTGTCTTTAACAAAATTCAGCTATAAGAAGTGATATGTTGGAAGACGTTTAACAGTGGCTCTTGGTGGGGTGAAGCTGATTTGTAGTGTCTGCCTATTTTTGTGGTGTAAATTCTCTCACTATAGCCAATGTCAAGCTACCAGGGTGAAATCATTGAACATGCAGTTGGGAAGAGATGCTCAGTGACACACCATTACATCCACCATGTATAGTCATAAAATGTAGTAAAATTACCAGAAAGTGATGTCTTGAGGCTTTATTACCTTCATTTGAAATTATAATTAATAAGTTTAAAAAATATAACTTTTAATAATAGCAATATTTTAATAACCACTCAAAAACTCCTGAAAATTTAATAATCACCTCCCAGAAGCCAGGATAAGCCACTCCCAGCACAAACTGGCCATAAGAGTCATTTTATTTTGTCTACTTTACATCTGTTTGATATACAAGTAACAAATAAAGGGAAAGATTCTATTAATTATTCCATAGCTCTTATTATAAGCAAATAAAACTAAATCAAAGTTATTATTTTTATATGCAATGGTTGTAACTGTTTTTTAATTCAAACTTCTTATATTCCTGAAAGATACAATAAGTTACCACAAATACATCATAGTGGAAGCAAAGAAAATTTGGGTCAACAGGTACTGTTCTTACTAAATTTGAACAGTGGAAGTTTAGTCACTGAGAAGGGCATGACTTGGAATGAGGCATGGCGGGGGAGTAAGGCATTTCTGACTCATGGGCAATTTTGGTGATGTGCTAATGTATGTAGCTTGTTCTTAAACTCTAAGCAGTATATGTAGCAAAATAGTCTACAATGCACACACAGTGGTATTTCTAGGAATAGTACTTTAGTACTTCCCAACTTCTGTGAGCAAGGAAAACCTGTTTAAGAGGTGTATTATCACTTCTCAGGGCTCTAGGCCACCATAGAATATTCTGTCAGAGATTAATTAAACATTACTCAGGTTAAGAGTTGATATTTCTTTCTTTTCCTGGCAGAACCCTACTCATTAGCCATCCATGTACCATGGTGACATCATTACTATTCTATTAGTAAGGAAAATAGAGGAGTAAAGTTCCTAAGGAGCTGTCTAACCAGGAAGTTAGTAGAAGATTTGGACTTTGAAGTTGATTTAAGGAACCCCCCCCCCAGTTTGGCTATGAAAGAAATATATGAAAACACCATTTCCTACAAACGTTTTAGCATGAGTACTGTCAAGAATATAACTTCTAAAGCTAATTAACTAAAATCATATTTTATTTTTCTACCTTTTGTATTGTCTTTAAACTCATCTTTGACACATGAGTTATTTATGTGGCTGGCCTAGGTAAGCATCTTTGAGGAAGTGCTGAGATCTCCTTGTTCCTTTTTCTACTTCATTATAATTTGAGTGCTTTGCGCCAAAGCTTCAAAAACAAGGTTGATCCAAATTGGTATTCAGGAAATTAAGTGTGCTGTTCAGTTCCTATAATTGAATTAGAAGGTGACTCTCTGGATTAGTTCTCTATAAACTAGGGAGAAAAAGGGCTTTGTGTTTAAAAAAAAAAATCAAATGTTACAGTTTACATTGGTGCTGAAAAGAGATTTGAGAATTCACCATTGGCAATAGGTAAGGATTACTTAAAAAAACATTTTCCCAAAGTCTCTATCTCTGCAAATGTTCTAGAACTAACTTTCATGTATAAACCCAGAGTGCTGTCAGAGGTGAACTTTCAGACTCCTATTGGTTCCATTGTTTTCAACTCCTCCCACCTTTCCTGCCACAAGTCTCCAGGCACACACTGTGCCTGCCCCGCCACAGTACCTCTCTCCACTGCCACTGCCCTTTCCCCCGGCTGCAGACTCAACTCTGTTCTAGTCCCACTCTGTCTTGTTCTTAACTAAGAGTCAATTAATTTCTGGGAAAATGTCAGCTGATAAAAAAAATCTGGAGGTCTTACGCTACAAACTTATCTGTATTTAAATAAGAGACTTTTACTCACCCAAACTCAAAAGTGCACATCTCGTTTAGTAAAGGAGGATGCCTTTGCTAAACCCCTCTATTTCCTTACAGCAGAGGATCAGAGCACTAGCCTTTTCCCTCAGAGTCCCTGTCTGTCTGATTATTTGCATTTCTTGTCTCCTAAGATCAGAGACCGCCTGAAAGAGCAGTTCCACTAGTGTGGGCTTATTATGTATGGATACAGGCTTTTCATTAGGGAACTAATTGAGATTTGACTAGAATCCTTCAAGAAAATGGGGAAGTTGTTATTATAGAAGTTAGGATTTTACGTATGTGTATCATTTGTTAACCATGAAAAATTTAAGAATAATTATTAATCACGATTTTATAACAACTCAGAGATCACTGAAAAGGCTTTCAGTTATATATATACCATGTTTGACAGTAATACGGGGCAAGGAAAGAAGTATATTTGTATAATATATTTTCCATAGTAATTTATTCATTTTATGCTATAAAAATCATCCATTTACTAAATTAGAAGTTGAAGAAATGTGCTATTTTTCTTCCAATAATGTAGAACATTCACTATACTGAGTAAAAATTTTCAGCATAGTATAAAATGATCCATTCTCCATATTGTAAAAGAAAACTCCACACATTTAGATTTTTAGAATAATTTTTAAAGTGAATAAAATGCATTGCTTTTCCATTGAGTTAAGTTTATTAAAATATAGTCTTCAATTTCAAAATGGCAAAAAATAAACTACTGAATTTTGATTTGTCATTATGTTATTATTTGGTTTTCAATAATATCAGATATCTACTAAATAATGAGTCAATACATAACTTCGAAGATAAAGATATTTTATATTTTTTCCTAAAAAAATTATCTACAGAATATGTCCCTAAAATGGACTTAAAGATTCATTTTCCTACTTTCAAATATAATTTAGGAAAGATATAAATGAAACTTATCCGACATGTCATGAATTGTCAAAAATCTTCATCCAAAACAAAACAGACCTATATTGAATATTAAAATAACATTTCCCTAAAATAAAACTTTAAAGAGATAATAATAAGGGACGTCAGCCTATGTGATTATACTTTAAAAATACATATAGTTCCATTATAATTGTATACCTAAAGTGATATGCTATATAGCATATTCTCTTTTCCAATAAAGGAGAATGATCACTTTGTTCAATCAATTTAAAGCCTTCTCCTTTGAATATGAAGTGGGAGAAGATTAGCTTGTTATCGTAGTTTCTTTCTGACCCAGTTGTGGGTGTAAGAGATGAGATTAACTTAGCCACTAGCTGAGTCAGCCCAATAAACACCTGGAATGGAGTGTTCAGTCCAGGGCAGGAAGATCTGGGCTCCTGTAAATCTTGCTTCAATATGACTCCTGGATCATCTCTAGCCTTTAATCCAGATGTACACAAAAAAGGGATTGTGAGACATTCACTGGATGACTGCAAATGTATTTTAAGCCTATGGGTAGACAGGGTACAATTCCAATTCTCAAAGATTGTCAAAAAGAAACAATATACATGGCTATTTTAAATTAGAATTAACAGTAGGGGGGAAAAATTAACAACACAAGAGTCTAACCTGCTATGTGATTCTGACAGCTTTAGGAAGGCTTACCTTGGCATTGCATATTTGGCAATTTCATTTTCTAACAATATGTTGTTTGCTTAAATGTGATCATGTAGCCTTATTGGTGGAGGGGGACAGAAAGGCACCTGTATGAACCATATTAGTCCTTTTCAAAATTTTTTTATTACTGTTTTTGATGGTCTGTCAGGTGAATTTGATATAGTATTTCCTTTAGGGCATGCTTATTTGCACATATTCAGAAGCTTAAATTAAAAAATATATCAAAAAGTTCAATTTACTCCCATATAAACCCAAAGCTTAAGCTTAACAGCTAATAGGTACTTACTATGTGCTGGACACTCAGCCAGATAACTTCATAAGATTTTGTCTTAGAGCACCTGATCCTCAGAAATTCTTTGCTTAGAGGTCAATTAAATCTTCAGCTACGTACAAAACTATCACCTGCCTTGGATAGAGAAAGTGGATAGGCAGTGTTTTCAGGAGCACGGGGGATTACTGCCTTCTTGGGTTAAGAATAGAGAGGTTCAAAGGACAGGGACACAGAAAGATCAGAAAAGACCCTGAAAATGAAGCTTCAGAAAAGACCACAATCCTGAAGCCCTAGAAAACAAATAAATAAACTTTTAGTTTGTAGGCTGAAGTCATGGAAGAAAAGGGATAATTGTGATTTTTCCTGGGAGGATTTGAACTGGAGATGAGAGCTCTTCAGTACATTGAGGTTGGAGCAGAAACAGTGAATCTGGCAAATATATATGGTGACAAGGTTCTTTATTCTCTGTCTTGGGTCTAATTAGTTTCAACTCAGCTATGAGGGAACATACAGAACAAGGAAAACCATAACATGCTAATAAGCTGGGTTCTGTGATTTTGGATCCCTATACCTTATTGACAGAGATTGAGGCCCAGTAATAACATTATCTCTGTTAAATTCTATAGTAACTTTGTCAGGTACTCAATTACAATGAGGAAACTAAAGGTCAGCAAAAATAATTTACTTGTCTGAGGTCACAGAGCTGGTTCTTAAGTCACAATTTAAGCACTGTTCTTTCCAGCTAAAATTAGATGTTCATTCTATTACAACATGACTAGACATGTCAGTAAGTGACATTATCAAATAAATGTTCACTGTTGAAATGTGGGTTTTAAAGAACTGAAGAAAATTCAAGAATATGATAAATAGAAACTTATATTATTAAATTAAATTAAAATCCCTGCTGGTACATACGGACATTCTTAGTCAATGGAACACGTGACATTTGAGTAAAGGGTTTTCACAACATTTTACTTTATCAGGGTAATGTGAAAAATTCAATATCAAATAATTAAAAGTGTTTTATTATTATCAAATAATAAGCCTGTATCAGATTAAATTATATTTTCAATACAAGAAGAGAAAAAATATATAGTAATAGAAGTTAAAAAAATGCAGAAATGTATGTAAACATAGAGAAGCAAGCTCTTTGAGGAACCACAGGTTTACAGAGGACAAGTGAGCTTTAGCATATAATCGAACAAGTTCATTGTAGTGTGGAGAAACGAGGACTGTGTAACCTTGAGCACATTCCTAAAACCCCTGGAGCTTCAATCTCTCCATAAAAGATGATGCTGCACTAGCCTATCAATAAGTTCATTACAACAATCTAAAATTCAAATTCAATTGCTAATTCTGTAAGTCTTTTCTGCCACAAATAAATATTTTCTTCATTGCTCTCCAATTTGCCTTTTCCTTGGATAACTTACCATCTAGGTAACAAGAATGAAATAAGTAATATTCCTCTTCTGTGGTACAACTCCTAAACTCCTTCAGCATTACAGTTAATGATTTAAATACTTGAAAGTAAACTATGGGCTTCTTCAGCAATGGAAAGATCTTATTTTACCTTTTTATGTGTCTGGATGCACATGCTCAAAACTCATGACACGCAAAAACGTTTTATATGTATTTCATCCTTTAAAACTCACGTAATTCGTGCATCTCCTTGCAGTATCCTCCCTCATGCTGAACAGCACCTCTTTCTCCCCTCCCCATCTACATTCAATTTGTAATGAAGATCTTTTATCTTCTAAATAACTCTTGATTCCATCTCCATCCACCACCATGAAGCCACCATCTCTGAACTGGGCTACTGCCCCAGCCACTAAGTAGATCTGACGACATTTACATCTCCTGTATTTCTCTCTAATTTGTTCTCTGTGCTTTCACCAGAGTGATCTCTTAAAAATATAAATCTGATCACTCCTCATCCCTGTTTAAATCTCTTTGAAGTTTTATCATTGTTGAAACAAGGGTAAAAACAAGACCCCTCAACAAGGCCTCCGATCCACGCAGTGGTCCTCATACTTGCCTGCACAATGAAATCACTTGGAAAGCTTTTTATAAAAGTCCTGATGCCTGGGCACACCCCCAGAGACTTACATAATTGGCCTGGGCGGCCAGATTTTTAAAGCTCCACTTAGAGCTCTCCTGTGCCAGCAGGGCTGAAAACCAGTATTCTAAAGCTGCATTGTCCAATATGGTAGCCATTCACCACAGAGCTTATAATCATTGATATAAGTTTTAAAATTATAATTCTGTGTGAAATAAATTCATACTTTTAAAATAAGATACTAGAAAAACTTATAAAATATTTCCTAAAATATGGTATTAGAAATTAACTTTACTCAGAAATAAGGTTAATTTTAACTTATCAGTTTTATGACATACTACTTTTAGAAAAATAGATTCAGATATGATAAGTAAATTTTGGTGTTAAAATTACAGCAGGTGGTGGTAGAAGTCAGGATGTTCAATTATGTCTAAAGTTCTTTTTACCAAAAGCTAAAATGAGTATGTTTTAGCAAGAAAAATATCCCTGAAACAAACCTTACCATCTTCTAAAAATTTGCATCAATATAATCTTCTGCTTATCATCACTTTTAAGTAATTATTTTTTATTGATACATCTTCTTATTAAACATTTCTAATTCTGTTGGTGGCAAGTCCACATCAGTGTGGTTGGACTTAAAAATGGTTCCAGTGAACTTGAAAATCAGAAGATGTTCTCACCCTCTGTGGTGATAAAGAGTACCAGGAATCTTTTTCAGTAGTAGGTCTATACAATGAGTTTGGAGAGCAAAAATGGGCCCTAAGGCATTGGATTTTCCATACAGCTTCTCATTTTTTTATTAGACAAATAATCAGAAAATAAGTGAGGCCACATATGTAGCAAGAGGTGAAGCAAAGATAGAATCACTGTCTTCTATCCCCTCTTATAACAGCCTTTTTAAGATAACACTTTGTATCACCAATGACAGAAATGCATATTTATCAGCATAAAATACTTTAACCATTCCAGCTTACTTTATTGTGGAGATGTCTGATCTGCTCAATAGGCTATATTACTATGTATTTATTATAAGTAAAAATCTTTAATAATGGAAAATACTAGAACAAAACTTCTGAGTTACTGTGCTCTATAACTGCAGTCCCCAACCCACGGGCCACAGACCAGTACCTACCGGTGTTAGGAACTGGGCCACAGAGCAGGAGGTGAGCGGCGAGTGAGGGAAGCTTCATCTGTATTTACAGCCACTCCCCATCGCTGGCATCACTGCCTGAGCTCCTCCTCCTGTCAGATCACCAGAGGCATTAGATTCTCACAGGAGCACAAACCCTACTGTAAACTGTGCATGTGAGGGATATAGGTTGTGTGCTCCTTTTGAGAATCTAATGCCTGATGATCTGAGCTGGAGCTGAGGCGGTAACGCTAGCCTGGGGAGCAGCTGTAAATACAGATTATCATTACCAGAGAGGTTTGACTGCACAATAAATATAACGCACTTGAATCATCCCGAAACCATCCCCCTACCCCATGGAAAATTTGTCTTCCAGGAAACTGGTCCCTGGTGCCAAAAATGTTGGGGACCATTGCCTGTAACACTTATCGTTTGTTCCACATAATTTGTCAATTGTACATTGATATTTCTTTCTCTCTCTTTCATATGTTTGTGTCTAGCTTTTCAAAGAGATTTCAGGTTCCTTGAAAGAGAGAGGCTATCTTAAGTGTCTTTCATGTTTTCTACAAGCCAGCCCCAAACCTGGTATATAACTGATGTACTATAAGTTCTTTTATAAATAAAAATGATGAATTCAGAAAAAGGACACTTACTAGATTGTCATGTTTTCTGTATATTAACAATAAATAAATCTTTTTAAACTAACATGTTTTCATATTTTCTCAAATATTCTATGATGAAATAGCTGCATAAAAAGAAAATAATTATTTTAATGTTACTAGGATTATTTTTCTAATAAACTACATCTAACATAATACATGGTTACTTGAATCTAAATACATATCTTTCTATGGAAAACATCAGATGGATTTTTCAGTTGCTCTTTCACATTTAGAGACATTTAAATGCCAGCAAAACATTATAATTTGCGGGAGTATTAAGCTTCTGAAAATACATGAGAGTTCAAATAGGATCTGTTCTATCTTTTTGCAGAGTAAAGATGCTAAAAATAGTGTGGGCTTAAGCTGGGCCACAGTTTTGTGAAATTGCTATCACTTCACTAGAAAATGGAGGAAATTAAACAAGACTGTTTTGGAAGGCCTGCTGTAGAAGATGAATTGGCACTCACCTACTAGCCCTTCAGAGCTTTTATACCAAAGGCCTTTTACAGCTTACAGTCAAAGTTAACAATAAGTATAATCTAAATATATGGCACTTCATTGTACTTGTATTACAGTATGCAAATATAAATAAAGTTACCACAAATTGGCGAACAATTAATGAGATTCATTGCAGGGATATTTCATCACTGAATACTGTTTTCCTGCCAACTGAGACATGATGTATTTAATTCTAAATGACACCACCTGCTCCCACCTCTAAGTAAAATGAAAAAGCTGCCAAAGGGCATGTTGGGAATTAACTTGCAGGCTTCCTTTTAATCAGGCATTTCTTCATAACACTGAAAGCCAAAAACATAACATAATGAAAAATAACACAGCTTTGTAAGTTGATAGTTGAATTTGGAGTGCTCATCAAATACAAGAAACATGGCATATACAGCATGATATTCCACACAATAGTACTCTTTCCTTGCTGTGAAATTATTTTCTTAGAGTAGGAAAAAAGAAAAAAAGATATATAAGAAAATATAATATTATTTGACATGACAAATCAATAAGAAGTGACGTAAGAGAGGAAAGTGAAGTGAATATTTTCATTTGTCATTACCATGATAATGGGTAATGATACTGTGAATTTACAGAGTGTCTTTTATCTGAGAATTTGAAAGTGCTTCCAAATCTTAATTCATAATGTTTCAATATACCTCCTACTGAAGTATCTATATGTCATATTGCACATTTTCCTAACAGGAAAGATGAGTTAGAGTATGGACAGGTAAGAACATTATGAAACTTTTCTTGTACTTTTTTTTTTTTTGAGACGAAGTCTTGCTCTGCCACCTAGGCTAGAGTGCCATGGTGTCAGCCTAGCTCACAGCATCCTCAAACTCCTGGGCTCAAGTGATCCTCCTGCCTCAGCCTCCAGAGTAGCTGGGACTACAGGTGTGCACCACCACACCTGGCTAATTTTTTCTATTTTTAGTGGAGATGGAGTCTCACTCTTGCTCAGGCTGGTCTTGAACTCCTCAGCGCAAGTGATCCTCCTGCCTCTGCCTCCTAGAGTGCTAGGATTACAGGCACGAGCCACCACGCCTGGCCTTCTTGTAGCTTTTATTTCTTGATTTTCAGTCCTCTCTTCTGCGCAACTGAACTGCTACTCAATGTGAACAATGGAGGGTAGGGAAGGGCTTACACAGTTGCTTATCTCAGGCATTGTCAAATGACGATCCATTTTCAGAAGTAATCACGTTGCTAAGGATAAATTTAGTACTATGCAAAATAAAATCCTGCAAATTATTTCTTCATTAAGTCTTCCACTAATTCCCAGAAATCTCAAAATGATGTTCTAATTAAAATGTGAGGTCAAATTCACATTTGAATTGCTTAAATTTATAAAATAATTTTGGAAGGTGCTAAGCCAAAGAGAAAAGATTCCTATTCAATTCATTCAGCAGTCATTCACCCAAAACATTTTTCTAAATACCCTTGACATGCCAGGTTCTAGGTACTAGGGATGAGTCAATGAACAAGACAGGCAAAATCCTTGCCCTCTTGGAGCTCATATTCCGATGGGTTGACAATGAATGAATGAATAAAGGAATGGTGAAGGGCCATGAAGAACAATAAAACAGGTTAAAAGAATAGGGTAGGAGCTTTTACATAAGTAGTTAGAGAAGGTTTCTCCAAGGAGAGGACATTTGAAGACAGATCTGGATCAGGGCAGGAAGGGAAACAAGCAAACATCTTTTACACTGCCTGCCTTTCCCTCTCGCCTGTTCAAGGACTTTGCTCCAGCAGATGTCCCCATCATCATTACTCCACTCTCTGCTTTTTCCCCACTGGCATACAAATACGCTCTAAAATATTCCAGCCTAAAAATAAAAAATGAAAAACAAAAAGACCTGACATCTTCTTCTAAAAACCATCTCATGCATCTATTTCCCTTTACAGCCAAACTCTTCAAAACAGGTGTCTACACTCAGTCTGCTTTTCCTCTCATTTGTTTTTGAACCCACGTGGAGCTGGTTTTGAGCTCCAAAATTCAAGGAAATATCTCATAAGGGTCATCAATGCCCTTTGTATTACTGGAGTCAACTTTCAGTCCACATCTTAAAATAGTCCTTGACACAGTTGATTCTTCTTGAAATAGTTTCTTGTCTTGGCTTCGAGAAGACCACTCTCTTGGTGGCACTGGCTACTCATCTCAGTCTTCGTGGCTGCCTCCTTTTCATCTTCCTGACTCTGAACATTGAAGTGCTCCAGGGCTCTGTCCTTGGACCTTCCCTTCTCTGTCTATACTCACCCTGCCTCACCCAGGCCCTTGCTTTTAAATAGAACAATGACTTCCAAATATACCTGTAGCACAGACCTCTCTCAAAATTCACATATCCAACTGCTTACTTGACATCTCCACTTAGTTGTCTAATAGATATCACAAATAAAACACCTCCAAAATCTAATGCTTCATTTTGCTGTCCTACAAACACCTGCTACTCCCACAGCCTTCCCCATTGTGGCAGACTGTATCCAAAGAGGGATGCCACAACATTTCCCATACTACATGCTCTTCTTGCAATGAGAATATTCCCATTGAGTGGTATCGTGTCTGTCTCCCTGCCCTTGAGCCTGTGTGAACCTTTGTGACTGCCTCATTCAATAAAGTATAGTGGAAGTGACATTATGTGATTTCTGAGACTAGATCATGAGAATGCAATTACATTTAGCTGTTTTGGGTCAGTCACTCTCAGAACCTAGCTGCTATGTTATATGGAAACCCAAGTTGACCCACATAGAGGGACCACCTCAAGAAGCCTTGTGTAGGTGTTCCAGCTCACATCCCAGCTGAAGTCCTACTAAGAACTAGCATCAACTGACAGACATGTGAATGAAGACACTTCCAGATAATTCCAGTCCTCCACCACTGAGTGAACCCCAGGCTTTGCGTCTTCCCAACTGAGCCTCCAGCTGTGGAACAAAGATAAGCTGCCCGAGTTGTGCCCTGTTTGAATTCCTAACCTATCAAATCTGTGAGTAAAATAATATAGACGTTTTATGCCACAAGGTTTTTTATAATAATAGTAAGTGGAACAAATTTACCAGTTGCTTAGGACAACTTGGATTTGTCTTCAACTTCTCCCTTTCTCTCATGCCTCCATTAAATCTATTAGCAAACCCTGAAAAGCCCAGCACTTCCTTTGAGATATATCCAGGATCCCATGACTTCACACCACCATATCTTCTGTCTGGAATTGCAATAGCCTCCTATTCTTCCTGCATCTACCTTCCCCCCCATACTATCTATTCCCAACACAATAAGAACAGTATTTCTCTAAAAGTGTAAGCCAGTTCATGTCACTTCAATGCCAAAACCATACAATGTCTTTCTTTGTGATACAGCTTAAAAGCTCAAGTCCTTAGTGGCCTGCAAGGCCCCTCGTGATCTGGGCCTCCGCCACCTCACTCACCTCATCTCCTTCTACCCTCCCTGCCTTGCTTGTTGTATTCTAGGCGCCCTGGCTTACTCGTTCTTCCCAAAAAACACCCGACACATTCATGGCTCAGAGCCTTCGTATTCGCTACACCCTCTCCCTGGAATAGCTATGTGGACACTCTCATGTCCCCCAGGCTCCTGCTCACAAGTCACCTTTTCAGGTCTTCTCTGAACACTTTACGTAAAGTAGCATGTCATAGACCCATCACTCACTAGTCTTCTTATCCTGACTTCCCATCACCTGAATTGTTATACATTTGTTTATTTTCTGCCTCCCTTCTGTAGGATAAAAGCTTTCTAGGATAGAAATATTGTCTTGTTGAAATCTCTAGTCCCTGGGCCTAGAGTGGTCCCTAGTGCATAGCAGGAACTCTATAAATATTTCTTGCTGTTCAAAGATATTCTAAACAGAAGGAAGAGCAAGTATGAAGGCCCTGGACTAGGAACTAGCTTTACTTGTTTAAGAAACAGCGTGACCAGGACAGAACGAGAACGCGGGAGAGTGAATGAAACAAGGTAGCAGAGGCAGCCAAAGGCCAGGTCACGTGAGTCCTTACAGGCTACGGCAAAGACTGATGGGGAGAAACTGAACGGCAGTGACGTGCTCTGATTGACATTTTAAAAGATAATTTGGGATGTTCTGTGAAAAACAGTCCTTATGGAGAACAACAGGGAAAGAAGTGTCAGGAAGACCAGTCCAGAGGCTTTTGCAGTAATTCAAACAAGCAAGAGAGGACGATGGCTTACACTGTGATGGTAATGACAGAGGTACCCAAGGTGGGCAGGTATATGATGTATTTTGAAAGTAGAGCTGAACAGATTTGATAGTTTGGATGTAAGAAAATGAGAGCAATCAAGGATGACTTCTAGATTTTTGGCCTCAGTAAATGGATAAACAGTGGTACATTGGTACTGTTTTAGAAGTAGGTTTACTTTAAACAAGGGCCCTATTTTCATATGAATTCAGAGTCAGCAAGCAAGTCCCAAAGCAATGTTCAGTTGTACCATGGTTTAGTCAAACTGAAGTCCTAAAAACCAATGAGTAAATTCTTTGATTCTTAAGATGCCTAGGCACTGGACACAATACCTAAACTTGAATAAAAATATGCAAAGAGACTAATAACGACACCTCACATAATAGAGACCTATGTGCGCCACTGTCTTAGAAAAGCATCTCTGACACCTTCATAAACAGATGGCCTGACTGGGCACCCTGAAGACAGGCAGACTCAGTATATGGCAGGTGAGCCATCAAGAAAATTCCATAGACACAGACTTCTTCTCACGAAGACATAACTCCCCAGAACATTTACAGATCCTAGAGAAATAACACTAAAAACCCCAATGAATGGCTAGATAAACACCACCACTCATGTAAAGAATTAATTACTTTCATGCCTTTCTCCCAACATGCACATAACAGAAAACAAATTTGTGAGACAGCTGCTGCCAGGACCAAAAAGGAATGTAAAATAATGAAACATCACAAAAACGGCTCTATAGGGAGCAGCTATTAAAATGGGCTCCACTGGCTTGGTGCTACCCAAGCAGAAAAAGTAAACTTGCCTGAACATCTCTTCTTCCATAAACTAATAATCCTTTTAACATATCCATCATTCAATTTACTTAAAATATTCTGCCAGGGATTTCTCTCACCCTCTCCCCCAGAGGTAGAAATGAAAACTATTACCATACCATCTTTAATAATAATTATCCTGACATACATAAATTTTAACATATTGATCCTCTGGACATCATCCTACCTATTTTTGAGGTTTTCAGGGGCCAGCAAATAAAATGATTTTCTTCTCCTGGTTTGGAACCAACTGAGAGATGGATAAATAGAAGATCAAATATCAGCTTTATTACAAATAAAGCTGATCAAAGGACATGGCTTAGAGGTATGGCCACAGTGAGCCCCTAATACCTTCTAATACTCCTGGATTGGACAATTGCTAGCCACTCTCCCAGAGGAGACCCTGGCCTAAAAGCCCCCTGAATAGAGAAGCAGAAAAGGTATGCAGCAGACAGGAGCCACAAAGATGATCTGGGCACAATCAATTTCTTCTCCCAAACTCAACTATCAGGGAATTCACTCCTCCTGCCCTGGAAGGAGCAAATGATCAGGAAGAGAGAAGCATATGCACGTTGTCCTCACATGCCTTTCCCTCCTGGAGAGTGGAATAGAAATTACCTCCCTCTATGAAAACATGAGAAATTAGGAATAGACATTCCTCCATCTTGCCCTCCAAAGTTGGAAAAGGGAATTGAATTTTACCTCCAATCAGAGAACTGGATTTTTACCAACCGCCTATCTATACTTCATTTATTCGTAATTCCTCATCTACATGAATGAAGCAGCTGGTGGCTGTTGGGCATAGAGAGAGGCAGACAGTTTTGAAACCTGCTCCTTCCACCTCTAGTTTGTGGAAGTTAGCAAATAATCTAACTTCTCAGAATGCAATTTTCTTACCTGAAAAGGGATTATACTTACCTCCTAGAGTTTTGTTAGAATTAAATGGAAATAAATGTGAAGAAACTGGCACACCAGTGCTGAATTAATACTATTTTTTCCCCTTCTTTAAGTCTGATTCAGGACTAGTTTAGGGATTAAAATTTGTATTAAATCAAACCCTGTAAGTTTTTCCCAGATCCTGCCACTTGGTTGATCTCTTGATAGTCATTGGGACTAAACCTCCAGCTTATATGATTTTTTTAAAGTTTTAAGTAGAATTTATTTTTTTAAGCAGCTTTAGATTCACAGCAAAATTGAACAGAAAGTACAGAGTTCCCATATACCCCCATCTTCTGCACACACACAGCTTCTCCCACTATCAACATCCCACACAAGAGTGGTACATTTGTTACACTTTGATGAACCTATATTGACACATCATTATCTCCCAAAGTCTATAGTTCACTCTTGGTCTTATACATTCTAGGGGTTTTGACAAACATATAATGATGTGTATACACCATTATAATATTATATAAAGTAGTTCTGTTGCCTTAAACGTTCCCTGTGCTCTACCTATTCATCTCTCCCTCCCCCTAATCTCTGGCAACCATACCATGAAATATTATTCAGCCTTAAAAAAGAATGTCCTGTCACTGTGACAACATGAATAAAACTGGAAGACATTATGTTAAATGCAATCAGCCAGATATGAAAGAAAATTACTGTATAATCTCAATTATATGTGGAATCTAAAAAAGCCGAATACATAGAAGAAGCAGAGAGAAAAAGGATGGTTTCCAGGGGTGGGCCAGTGTGGGAAATGGGGAGATGTTGGTCAAAGAGTACAAAGTTGCAGTTGTATAGGATGAATAAATCTAGAGATCTAATGTACAGCATGATGACTATAGTTAATGACACTGTATTGTATGCTGGAAATTTGCTAAGAGTAGATTTACAGGTCCTCTCTCCACACAAAAATAATAATAATTAGTATGTAATAAGATGGATATCTTAACTAGCTTGACAGTAGTAATCATTCACTGTGTATACGCATATCAAAACATCACATTGTATACCTTAAGTATATACAATTTTTATTTAAAAATTTTTAAATGTATATACACAGATGGCAAATAAAAAAAGATGTCCAACATGATATGTCATCAGCAAATTGCAAATTAAAATGAGATATCACTACACATCTATTGGAATGGCAAAAATCCAAAACACTGATGACTCCAAATGCTGGAAAGGATGTGGAACAATAAGAACTCTCACTCATTGCTGGTAGGAATGCAAAATGGTACTGACACTTTGGAGGACAATTTGGCAGTTTCTTTCAAAATTAAATATACTTTTGCCATATGATGCAACAATTGTGCTCCTTAGTATTTACCCAAATGAATTGAAAACTTATGTCAACATAAAAACCTGCATGTGGATATTTACAGCAGCTTTATTTGTAATTGCCAAAACATGGAAGCAACCAAGATGTCCTTTAGTAGGTGATTAATAAACTGTGGTACATCCATAAAATGGAATATTACTCAGCACTAAAAAGAAATGGGTTATCAAGCCAAAGACACAGAGGAAACTTAAATGTATATTACTAAGTGAAAGAAGCCAATCTGAAAAGGCTACATATTGTGTGATTCCAACTATATGACATTCTGGAAAAGGCACAACTATGGAGAAAGTAAAAAAAAAACAGTATATGGTCATTTTTTTAGTGACAATGAAAGATTCCTTTTAAAAAAATTACATCTTCCACTGTTAAATGCTATCAGGTATTCCCATTTTTGACTTAAGATATTTAGGACATTAAGCTTTAAAAAAAAAAACAACAACAAAACAACACCAGAAAACAAATATCCCCAGCCTCCTAGTAACTCTACCACAGTACATGATTATTGCCATTATCACTTTGGGAGAAAGTTTCCAGGTTTACTCAGTAGGGAGTGTGGAAAGCATAAGAATGTTTTGATTATGAGATGACGATGACCCTATAGAACCATACATATGAGTTAAAAGGAACTCATTTATTATAGTTCCAAACCCTTAATTAAAAAAAAAAAATATATATATATAGAATCCAAGATAAAGAAAAGTTGCTGATTTAGTTAGTGATTCAGCCTGGTCTAGTCTTCTGACTTCTGGCTCAGTGCTCTTTCCTCTGTATCAGACAGGTAGGGGAAACAGATGGGGAGATGCAGTGAAGACCCTGGGCAGTCAGGGTGATTTAAGATACCAGGTACTTTCCAAACAAAGAGGATGAAAGTGGCTGCAACATTCTGAAGACAAATGTTGTCATCTTGTGATGGGGCCACAAATGAAATATGCTTTAGGTTACAGTTGAGTTCCTGAGTTTGCTGTTTATACTCCAGCACTGCATTTTTTTCCTGATCACAGAAGCAAACTAGTACAGTTTCCCTGGCTGTTGACTCAGTATTTGTCACATGGTTCCAGATTCTCCTACTTAGTGATAATTAAAAATCCAAAGCAAGCACACTATTTTTAAAAATAAGTATCCTGCCATGGTTTAAATATAAGGTATTGAGCAAGTGGGCCAGAAACAAGCAAGGGACTTTTTTCCTATATCAGTAATAACAAACATTGTCATAAAATTCAAGTTACACTCTCTCTTGTGGGCAAGAGAGTATGCTGACAGTGCTTTTTACTTAACAGCCCTGACAACCAACTCAAGCATAAGCATAGAAGCCATAAAGAAACATCTGCTGAACCAGAAATATGGAGACACATGAAATCTGTGATGAAAAGAGAAGATGGCACTGGATGCATGGTTACTCTGGGATTCAGGTCGATGTCCTGCTTTTTAGCCCCAGAGCTGATGCCTTATGCATTGAACCAGGGAATTACTCTATAGTTTTGGTCATATATCTTGGAATTCAATAGGCATCAACCAACATTTAGGAAGCAGCTTTTAAATCCCAGGCTCTGGGATACAGAGCAGGGGAAGGCAACTTACCCTTCAGGGCAACACTACATAAAGAGTGCTTAGCCTTGCAGCAAGACAGAGAGGTATGGACTCAGAACTCATCCAGTGCACCCCTGGATGCCAAGCTGCAGGGAGACAAAGTAATGGGTTCAAGCAGAACTCTGGGTGCCTGACCCCTGACCTAGGGCTCTTTCCAACATACCAGTTCAAAATGAGAATATATTTTATTTTACTACCTTTTCTTCCCTTCATTATTCAAAATCTTTATTTCTGACTTTTAGAAAGGGATTTTCTAGCCAAAACTTTCTAGTTGAAAATCATTGGACCAAGTTCTCACTTAGCTTAAAATGCAATCTCAATTTCCTCCAATTACTGAAAATATACACTGTATTATGTTATATCACACACTATATTAAAAAGGAAGAGGAAACAGTTTAAGCTAGATAAGGAAGAATTTGAACAGATTCCCCATACCAAGGGGAATCATGGTGTCACAACCCACAGCTCTGGTTGCCTCGAAAGCAAACCCTGCAAGATCATAGGTGAGAAAATGGGCTTTCTTATTTCACCATATGGTTAATTAACCAAGAACATCTACAGGGTGTTACCAGAAAACTCCAGAAAATATCACATTCACAATGCATACAAAGTATAGCTAAATGCCTTAACCCACATTTGCCAGCCTTTTATTGCATATTGGGAGCACAAGAAAGTAATGAGTTAATTCATTAAGAATGAAGGCAGCAAAAAGTGAATCAGAACTTCCCCCTCCTAAAAAGAGGTCATGCCAGTTTCATTTTCCTCATTCCCCATGAGTAAACAATCCCTATGTAAGCACTAAAATGCAGGATCTATAGAGCTTTGCTTCTCAATTTAAAAGGTAGAGCAAGGTTATCTTTCATGATCCTTTTGCTCAGGGAATCACAGTTCTGTTTTTACTTCTGCCTCAGCACATACAAAAATTTTTTATGAAATTTAAATTACTACTAGCTTATTTCAACAAACTGAAAAATCTGACTGAAAAAAAATCCTGAATGAAATATCTCACCAAATTTGAATCCTCACCAAATCACAGGGTAGGCCATATGCAAAATACTACAGGACGTTTGAGGGAGAAATAATGTTGGTTTTAAGAAGTGGCCCTTTATTCAAGAATAAAACATTAATGAAAAAAAGTTTTAATTTTTAGGCTGAATTAAAGCATGCTTTTAATGTCATCTTCCCTTCTCCCTGCTATAATTAACCAATTCACACAGATAAAATGCATTTTATTTTGAAACATGAAAATAAATGAAGCCTGAAAAATAATTAACTGAAAGAAGAGGCAATCAGTTAGACAACACATTTCTGTTGTGCCAGGGTAAGCTCACATTTGTAAGTGTGAACACATGGGATTCTAGTATAAGGATATCTGCTGGCTGGGCACAGTGGATCATGCCTGTAATCCCAGCACTTTGGAAGGCCGAGACGGGAGGATTGAGCCCAGGAGCCAGGAGTTGGAGACCAGCCTGTGCAACATACCGAGACTCTGTCTCTACCAAAAAAAAAAAAAATTGTTGGGTGTGGTGGTGCATGCATATAGTCTGAGCTACTCAGGAGTCTGAGGCAGGAGGATCACTTGAGCCCAGGAATTCGAGTTTACAGTGAGCTATGATTATGCCACTGTACTTCAGTCTGGGCAACAGAGTGAGACCCTGTCTCTAAGGAAAAAAAATCTGCCATTTTATACAAATATATTATATAATGGGAAGTGATTACTTTATTCAGCTGGTATTTATTGGTTCACTACCATAAGGAAGACACTTCTAGGCCTTATGGGAGAGTTAAGAAGTTATAATAACCCCTGACTTCCTAAAAGTTGAAATCTACTAACAGAAATGAAACACATGAATGATTACAGCATATGACAGTATAAAATAAGTGTCATAGCAGCATCAAAAAGTGCCAAATCACCTAAAATTGGTTATTTGTTTTGAAATAAATCCCTGCATTTGCCTATGAAAAATTAAGTGATGAGGAAGAAACATTTAAAGAATATCTATCATATCTGAGAATTAATAGGAGGGCAAACAACAGTTATTAACACAAAAGAAATAACAAACTATAAGAAAAGGTATGTGTTGCACAATTAATCACAAAATCAAAAGAATCCTTTAGAGGTCACAGAATTTATGCCTAGTTTTTACTAATCACAATATAAAATATTGTGTTTTTTGTGAGTCTAATCACACCAGGACACAATTACAGAAAAACAGTGCATAGACATTTTAAAGTTTAGGCTCTGTGATTAATTAATTCAGACAGTAAAATTCACCTGATTTTGAAACATTCAAATAAATAAAGCCTCAAAAATAATCAACTAAAGGAAGAGGCAGTCAGTTAGATAACACATTTCTGCTGGACACTTACTATGTGCTTGGTATCATGAAAGGTACAAAGAAGAATCAAGGGGGGAGCTCCTGTAGAGAATACACCTCACTCACAACTCCATCCACAGTGCCCCGGACACACCCTGCTTCATAGGAGACACCCAACTAAGATTTTTAAGAAGTAAACGTAGAGGAATGAATGATAGAATAAATGAATGAAGGACAAAATCTCTAACTTTTGGCATTTATATTATTAATAGTAACATATTAATTCTATTTTAGAAAAAAAATCAATTTGTAATGGAATACCTAAGATTAATACTAAAAAGAGAGATTAGAAACCAAATAGAAAGGAAGGGGGGAAAATACTAAGACCTGAGGAAAGGCGGTAACTTCACTTGAACAATATATTTATTTCTGAGTTTCCTACCCATCAAGACAAAAGGGAGACGATTAATTTTTCAGTTCTTATTGTCTAATTAAAGGGAAACATGTCTTTAGAGAAAGAGTCATTTTCTTGGAACCATAAGAGAATTTTCATGTAGAAATGTACATATAAGGAATTTAAATATAAGGAATTCCAGGTAACTTAATGGACCATGACGTCAATAGCCTCTTGCCAATGATGTAGAAACGTTCTTCATGTGGTCCTTTGTTTTACTGACTTTTGATAAAAGCTAAAAGAATGGGAATAAAATGTAACTCAAGGCATTTTTATTGGCAGTTAAGCTTGTTGCTTTCGAGTGATTTATTATATTATAAAATAAAGTTTGGGGGAAAATGTAAAGGAATAAGTGAATACTGTCAATCTTAAATACTAGCCATCTCCCTTTGGTGCTACTGGCAGGAGCTGGCTAGCAGTCAATTAAAGGTTGAGGTCTTTACAAAGAATACTCAGAGTATAGACTCCCGATTTTGCTAACAGGATGCTTACCACAAGTACGTCTGGAAGCTTAGAATTAGAAAATAAAAGCCTGAATTTGAGGATGTGAAAGCCAGCTTTTAAAAGGGGAATTCCTTCACTAAAACAATAAAAACAAAAAATTCAATTTATATTCAAGAAAAAATAAAGGAACAACTTGCTTTTCTTTCTAAAACTTAAGCCAGGACATATTTGTAAGACTAATATATTGAGCATATTATAAAACCAATTTAGATTATCCAGTTATTTTTAAAAGACAGACGATGAAATTATCTTCTATTTGTATATTGTTGAACTTGTTTTTGGAAGCATGTCATGTAATATATGGATTACCCCCTCTTTTGCATTTAATACATAATTGTCCAAATACTTTAGAAAAGGGGAACATATTTGAGTCAGATTTACTCAAGAAACTGTGGTATATAATTTCTGGAAGAAAAAAAATCAAAGATGACTATTTGCCATTTTTATTTACCAGCAGTCATTTTATTTTCAAATAAAGACAGAAAATGTTCAGTAGTAGCATCTTCAGGCAAAGTCAAGACACAGTAGACCAAGGAGATGGGGGATTCATTGGCAATATTGATGGTTTTGTCTGAATTACCAATTCCATTTGTTGAAACTTTGCTTCAGTTCACCCAAGAGTCTGTAACATAACCAGCTTTGTAGTGATGTAGACCAGACTAACTTCTTTGTAAATCACCCCATGATAATGAGGGTGGATTTTGAAATTCATTTCCATAAATGTTCCCTCAAGTTATGCTATAAATTTTAACACAAAATTGACCTTAAAATTTTGCTAAAATATTAAATCCATGTTTAAAATATTTATTAATCTTTTCTTCATTATTTCAAAGTCATGTTTGTTTAAACAGAATTCACACACTTGAAAGAGGAATCTGATAGCTTTTTGTGCATCTCTATTTTCTTGTCATTTATAAATTTCTAGTCTGTTATGGCTGTACACTCTACAAACAAAGCATCTAACTGATAGAAAAGATCATCAGGAAAAGTGAGGAAGTATCAAGCAGGAAGTCTGAGGAAACAGATACAACTGTTATGAGAGAGTAATAGAAGCAGTTTGAAAATGAATACACAGAGCAAACACTCAAGCTCGCCTGCCATCCACAGCTGAATGGCATGTCCATCTCATGTAATGATGTATGTCTTCTGAATGAGCTAATTTTTCGAGTTTTCTATGGGTAGGGAATTTTTGAATGACAAAGAAGAGAGATGAGAACAAAACCAGAAAATATGCAGATATACATCAACCAACCACAGGACAAAAGCAACAAAAATTCATAAAGTGCCTCTTGCATGTACGTATCTGCCAACTCCCTGAGAACCTACAAAAAGGAGGAATCATAATTTCTTTCTTCTTCTTCTTCTTCTTTTTTTTTTTTTTTTGGTTTGTTTTTGAGAAAAGGGGTTTTGCTCTGTCGCCCAGGCTAAAGAGCAGTGGTATGATCATAGCTCACTGAAGTGATCCTCCTGGCTGAGCCGCCCTAGAGCTGGGACTACAGATGGATGCCACCACACCCGGCTAAAGGAACCACAGTTTCCGCCCAGAAAGTTTATATGTTGGTTTAAATGAAAATACGTTTGTATAGATATACCATTTTTCCTCATAACAAATTTTCCCTAAGATAATGCTTTTAAAAGTATATTATCATAGTATTTTTATTCATTGTAGCAAAGAACATTTGCATTTTCTTGGAAACAATGACAGGTAAGCATCATTTGACTCTAACCATGTTCTTATTTCAAGATTCATATGCCTAGATATACCATAGCCAATCATAACTGCTTTACCTGGTACATTTGTTGTGGGAAGAATGCCAGTGATGTAGGATGAAGTAGTAGCTCCTAAGATGAGCCTGCTCTGTTCTACAACCTTAGCCAGCTATCTCACAAATGGGGGCCACCAGTCATAATGGGTGCCTTCATCAGAAATGTGGGCCAAGCATTAAAAAAATACAAAACCTGAATCAAATCAAACCAAAGCACCTGGCTTACAGCCCTTGGTTTAGTAGATTCTTTTTTTATATGGATGGCAGCACACTATTATCTGCAATTCCTTTTAGCTCATAACTCTGCTATACATAGTTGAAAATTATGTTACTTTTAGGTTTCCACCAGCTTTTTAGGTCTGGCTGGAAAACCAAAACCACTCATTCTCTAACAGAGCCTGCACGTGTTATCTGCTATTTACTTAGCTGCTGTAGTTGCCCCTTTAGGGCATGGTGCTGTTTGAATATAATATTTTGCTCAAATTGAGCCTTCCCATATGCTGCTTGTCTGAATTTTATTTGAACTGCCCAGTTAGAACTGAATATATGCTCTTTAGACCTCTGTCTCAAAACTGGATTTTCCAAATATGGGCTTGACTTATACTTTTTTTTTCTGTTGTTGTTCTTATGAGGACTAACTCAATTGACTGAGACTCTGAACAATAAAAATTGCCAAAAAACTATAAACAGTGATGTTATTTAATCATATCCTAGAGGATGAGTAAAAGAAGAATTGACATTCCTGTCTGTTTATGCTACTTACAATTCTAGCTAGAACTGGAAATTGAATAGGTTTATAGAATGTGAAAACAACTTTACCCTTCAATTATTTCAGCTGTGAACCCTCTGATATTGAAAAAGGAAGTAGATCTTAGCTAGTCATGCCCAAAGAAAGTCCCAACATGGACAAAGATGGAAAATATTGAGGCCCTGTTTACTGGTAAGGGACAAATTCCCAGTGCTGGCACAACAGGACTGCTAAGGTGTGGAACACTGGGTAGTAGGTATCGGGCTAGGTGACACAGCTTGCTAAGTCATAGAATTATTCCCTCGTTCGTCTCTGGTGCTGACAGCACGGGGAGGGGGGTGGATAAAAGGCAGCAAGCTCACTCGTTCAGGATTCTTTTACTTGGCAGAGAGATCTCATTTCACATGACAGCCAAGCTCACCAAACCTTAGGCATGTCTCCATTAAATACATGGAGCCCTGGGTATACACCTGTAGCCTTGATAAAATATATTCTTTGTTCCATTATCAGTGAACCAAAATAGAAGCAAATTTTTAACTAAATCCAAGTCACTGATCTTGCACATCTTTGAATCTAGATAAGACTCCTTGGGCTGGCCGAGCAGAAATAGAAATTATGGCAATTAAAGTAAAGCTTACATTACTAAAAATTATCTTCCAAATTTTCATGAAATTAGAAATCCTGAGGTTAACTTGGTGGTATGGATTATATTTTAAAAGAAATTTTTATTTTAAAGACAATTTATGTGTGTCAGTTGGTAAGTATAACACCAAATTCTTTTTTATTATATTTTTCCCCACATTGTTACGTGGCATTTTGTGGTTTACTTCAAATTAATATCCTATACCATTATGATTTTGTAATTTTATTTAGAAATGCACTATAAAATACTTAGATTATGAAGAAGTCATTTTCTTTGGATATTATAAGCATTCAAATATTGAGAAATATATAATAAAATTATAAAAGATGGTCTTATATTCAGAATATATATTATTAGCCTGTTCTTTGTTATGGGCCATAAAAACTACTAATTATAATAGGTTCCTTTATTCAGCAAGTATTTATGGTACATCTGCTCTCTTCAAAGCACAGTACTAAGAACCATGACAATATAACAAAGCTAAAAAGCAAAGCCCTGTCCCTAAGGAACTTGTAAAGCGAATGAAGCAAGACGATACATATGGAAGGCTGATGGAGAAATTACAAGGCAATATGGGCACACTACTTAGCTCAGTACAGTGGTTCAGTACTCATTTCTGGGCTTGTTATTCATTCAAGGATAACTAAAAGTGTGGTTCCTGCCCTCAGGGTGTTCACAGTCTAAAAGGATTAGACACAAGCAAATGACCATTTTCAGTACCACATGTTGCTGTAATATAATAGAATCATTACAAGAAGTATAGATTATAAAAATAATTACTTAGAGAATGTCAAGATCAGCTCCCCAGTGGTTTTATAGGGAAGGCTTCTTGAAATAGGCACATTTGTATCTGAGCCTTGAAGGATATATAAGATTAGGACAAGTAAAAAAACAGTAATGGAGAGGCCTATTGGGTACTGGGAACAAAATGGACAAAATTCCTGAGACAGGAATCAAGAGTAGGATCTGTGTAGGGTATCGTGATGATCAGACACCAAAGAAGAGAAGCCTGGGAAGCAGCTGTGAGGCATGAGGTGCAGAGCTTAGGGACAGCCAGTTGATGGCCCACCTTGAATATCAGACTGCAGAACCTGGGCTCCATTTGATCAGCCACGGAGAGACACTAGGGGTGCAGTCATTACTGTTGCAGTTTGGGGTCTCTGGAAAGAGAGACTCTTAAACAGAATTTAGTATTTAGGATGGCTATTAAAGAGTGCCCTTGGGATCAACACTTGCACAGGGAGGGGGAAAAAGCAGAATGAGGCAGAGGGCGAAGTCAGCTGATTCTACAAGAAGCTCTGGAGCTGAAAGGGCCTGGAAGAGTGTCTGGTGTTGGGTCTTTATACCTCTGCAGTGGTCAGTCATTGGAAGTGGACACTGCAGAAACGGGTGTGACCAGACCAGCGGCTCTCTGTAGCCAGGGCAATCCCTAATGGGGCTGACAGGCGGTAGCACTCCCAGCAGCTGGGACAAGTCATTCCTTGAAGGAACATCTGGGGATTCACAGTTGCCAGTCTCATCTAACAGTGTAATACAATGGTTTTCAAAGTATGGTTTAGGAACCAGCAGCACCTGGGGACTTGTTAGATATGCAAATTCTCTGGCCCCACCTGATCCCTAGTGAATCACAAACTCTAGGGTTGGGGCCCATTCAGGAATCGGTTTACCTAGCCTTCCAGGTGATTATGATACATGGTGAAGTTTAAGGGCAACTACTAAAACGGGTTTTTGAAACAGGAGAATGAGTTCATGATCAGTGAGAAAACTAAGGAAGTGCAAAGAGCCTCATTTCCCAAAGCTCTACATCTAACTTCTTAGTTGTACTGCTTTGAACCCACATATAAACTCTCTTAAAACTAGTGAAATAGGAGATACACTCCCTATTTTATTACCCATATGCTTACTATACTTAGGATTTCCATACACTCAGGATTTGGGTGGTAAACTGTTTATGATCATGCTGTTGGAGATTCAGTATTTATTTAAATGCTAGATACTTCTTTCACCCCAATTACTGTTTTCAGATAAAAAGAAATTCTGTGTGGCATTCCTAAAAAACCCTTGTAAACACTAAATATTCACAAAATTTATATCATAATGAATTCTTTTTTTTTTTTAATTCAGAATATTATGAGGGTACAACACTTTGGCTATATATATTGCCCATGCACTGCCCGTGTCAGAGCTACAATCGTGGTCATCTCCCAAACTGTGCTCCCCACATCCATTCAGTGAGAGTTTTCCCATCCCCTCCACCCACCTCCTACCGGCCCGACCCCTGATGAGTATTATTGCCATGTGTGACGTAAGTGTTGATCAGTTAGTACCAATTTGATGGTGAGTACCAGTGGTGCTTGTTTTTCCATTCCTGTGACACTTCGCTTCCCAGAATGGGCTCTAGCTCCAACCGGGACAATACCAGATGTGTTAATTCACCGTTGTTTTTTATTGCTGAGTAATACTCCATGGTATACATATACCACATTTTATTAATCCACTCGTGTATTGATGGGCACCTGGGTTGTTTCCACATCTTTGCAATTGTGAATCATGCAGCTATAAACACTCCTGTGCAGATGTCTTTATTATAGAATGCCTTTTTTTCCTTTGGGTAAATACCCAGTAGTGGGATTGCTGCATCAAATGGTAGTTCTACTTTTAATTCTTTGAGGTATCTCCATATTACTTTCCATAGAGGTTGTACTAATTTCCAGTCCCACCAGCAGTGTATGAGTGTTCCTATCTGTCCACATCCCCGCCAACATTTGCTGTTTTGGGACTTTTTGATATGAGCCAATCCAACTGGAGTTAAGTGATATCTCATTGTGGTTTTGATTTGCATTTCCCTGATGATTAGAGAAGTTGAGCACTTTTTTATATGTTTGCTGGCCATTATTCTGTCTTCTTTGGAAAAGTTTCTGTTCATGTCCTTTGCCCATTTTTTAATGGGGTTGTTTGATTTTTTCTTGTTGATTTTCCTAAGTTCTGTATAGATTCTGGTTATCAGCCCTTTATCAGAGGTGTAGCATGCAAATATTTTCTCCCATTCTGTAGGTTGTCTGTTCACTCTAGTGATAGTTTCCTTGGCTGTGCAGAAGCTTTTTAATTTGATCAGGTCCCATGTATTTATTTTTGTTGCTGCTGTGATTGCTTTGGGGGTCTTCTTCATAAATTCTTTCCCTAGGCCAATGTCCATAAGAGTTTTTCCAATGTTTTCTTCGAGAATTCTTATGGTTTCACATCTTAGGTTTAAATCTGTTATCCATCGTGAGTTGATTTTTGTGAGAGGTGAGAGGTGTGGGTCTAGTTTCAGTCTTCTACATATGGTCATCCAGTTTTCCCAGCAGTATTTATTGAATAGGGAATCTTTTCCCCAGTGTATGTTTTTGTGCAATTTGTCAAAGATCAGATGACCATATGAGGTTGGTTTTATATTTGGGTTCTCAGTCCTGTTCCATTGGTCTATGTCTTTGTTCTTGTGCCAGTACCATGCTGTTTTGGTTACTATGGCCTCGTAGTATAGTTTGAAGTCTGGTAGATAGATGCCTCCCAATTTGTTCTTTTTGCTTAGGATTGCTTTGGCTAGATGGAGTCTTCTCTGGTTCCACAGGAAGCATAGAATTATTTATTCTAGATCAGCAAAAAATGATGGTGGTATTTTGATAGGGACTGCATTGATTCTGTACTTTAGGTAGCAAAGACATTTTTACAATGTTGATTCTACCTATCCAAGAGCATGGTAGGGTTTTCCATCTGTTTACACGCTCTACCATTTCTTTTCTCAATGTTTTGTAATTCTATCTATATAGGTTTTTCACCTCCTTAGTTAGATATGTTCCTAAATATTTAATTTTCTTTGGTGCTATTGTGAAAGGTATTGCATCTTTAATTTGTTTCTCAGCTTGATTGTTATTAGCATATATGAAGGCTATGGATTTGTCTGCATTGATTTTGTATCCTGAGACTTTGCTGAATTCATTTATCAATTCCAGTAATCTCTTGGTTGAATCTTTGGGGTTTTCTAGATATAATATCATATTGTCTGCAAATAATGAAAGTTTGACCTCTTTTGCCCTCATTTGGACACCCCTGATTCCTCTGTCTTCTTTGATTGCTCTGGCCAGGACTTCCAGCACTATGTTGAGTAGAAGTGGAGATTGTGGGCAACCTTGTCTGGTTCCAGTTTTAAGGGGGAATGCTTTCAATTTTTCCCCATTCAGTATGATATTGGCTGTGGGTTTAATAGTTTCGAGGTATGAGCCATCTATGCCTATATTGTTAAGAGTTCTTGTCATAAAACAATGCTGGATTTTGTCAAAAGCCTTTTCTGCATCTATTGAAAGGATCATATAATCTTTGTTCTTGCTTTTATTTATGTGGTGAATTACATTTACAGATTTGCATATGTTGAATCATCCCTGCATCTTGAGGATAAAGCCCACCTGATCGTAATGAATTATTTTTTTGATGTACATTTGAATTCAGTTTGCTAGGATTTTATTGAGAATTTTTGCATCTATATTCATAAGGGATATTGGTCTGTAGTTTTCTTTTCTTGTTGTGTCCTTTCCTGGCTTTGGTATCAAGGTGATATTGGCTTCGTAGAATGAGTTTGGGAGGATTCCATCCTTCTGGATATTTTCAAATAATTTCTGCAGTATAGGCACCAGTTCTTCTTTGTAGGCTTGGTAGAATTCAGGTGTGAACCCATCTGGTCCAGGACTTTTTTTTGTTGGAAGATTTTTTATTACTGCTTCAATTTCAATGCTTGATATTGGTCTGTTTAGAAATTCTGTTTCTTCCTGGTTGAGCCTAGCGAGGTACATGTTTCTAAGAATTTGTCCATTTCCTCCATGTTTTTGTGTTTTTGGGCATAGAGATTTTTGTAGTATTCGAAGATGATGTTTTGTATTTCCATGATAGCAGTTGTGACCTCTCCTTTTTCATTACTAATTGAGCTTATTAGAGTCCTTTCCTTTCTGGTTCTGGTCAACCTGGCAAGTGGCCTATTTTGTTTATCTTTTCAAAGAACCAATTTTTCGTTTTATTAATCTTCTATATTGTTCTTTTGTTCTCAATTTCATTTAATTCTGCTCTGATCTTGGTTATTTCTTTTCTTCTGCTGGCTTTAGGATTGCCTTGCTCTTCCTTTTCCATTTCCTTAAGATATTTCATTAGTTTACTGATTTGTGACATTTCTGTCTTTTGGATGTGGGCATTTAAGGTGGTAAGTTTTCCTCTCAGGACTGCTTTTGCAGTATCCCACAGATTTTTGATAACTTGTGTCCCCATTATTGTTTAGTTCAAAGACTCTTTTGATTTCCATCTGAATCTCCTCCTTGACCCAATAGTCATTCAGCAACAGATTGTTTAGTTTCCATGTTTTTGGATGAGGATGTGGGTTTTTGTTGGAATTGGTTTCTAATTTCATTCTGCTGTGGTCTGAAAAGATACATGGTATGATTTCTATTTTTTTGAATTTGTTTAGATCTGTTTTGTGGCCTAGGATGTGGCCAATTTTAGAGAAAGTTCCATGAGCTGATGAGAAGAATGTATATTCAGTGTTATTTGGGTGGAATGTTCTGTAGATATCTGCTAGACCCAAACGTTCTAGAGTCCTGTTTAGGTCCATTGTTTCTTTGCTTATTTTCTGTTTGGAGGATCTGTCCAGTTCCGTCAGTGGGGTGTTGAAGTCCCCTGCTATTATGGCATTGCTATTTATTATGTTGTCTAGATCAAGCAGTATTTGCTTTATGTACCTGAGAGCTCTTGTGTTGGGTGCATAAATGTTTAGGATTGTTAAATCTTCTTGTAAGATTTTTCCCTTCACCACTACCTAGTGTCCATTTTTGTCTTCCTTTACTTTTGTTGCTTTAAAGTTTATATCATCTGAAATAAGGATGGCTACTCTGGATTTCTTTTGGTTTCCATTAGCCTGGAAAATTGTATTCCATCCTTTTACCTTGAGTCTGAATGCATCCTTGTGTGGAAGATGTGTTTCCTGGAGACAGCAGATAGTTGGCTTGTATTTTTTAATCCATTCAGCCAGCCTATGTCTCTTCAATGGGCAATTCAAGCCATTCACATTTATTGAGAGAATTGATATTTGGGGTAGATGTCTGTTTATTCTATTGGGTAGTCTCTTGTTATGTTTTACCTCTTGAATCATTGTGAAATCTGGGTTCTGGAGGTTTAGCTTTTGTGTAGTTTTACATTGGTGGGTGTCTGTTGTGCTGGTTAGTGTACAATGCAGGTCTAAGCACTTCTTACAAGGCCGGTCTGGATTTTGCAAATTCTATCAGTGATTGCTTGTCTGGAAAAGTCTTTATTTCTCCCTCATGTAAGAAGCTTAGTTTGGCAGGATACAGAATTCTGGGTTGGCCTTTATTCTGTTTTAGGACACTGATGATGGCTCCTCATTCCCTTCTGGCTTGTAAGGTTTCAGCTGAGAAATCTGCAGTTAATCTGACAGGTTTCCCTTTGTAGGTTACCTGCTCTTTTCGCCTTACAGCTCTGAGGAGTGCCTCTTTTGTGTTTACTTTGGTCAGTCTAATAATTATGTGGCATGGTGAATGCCTTTTCACGTTGAGTCTCCCAGGAATCCTGTGTGCTTCTTGTACTTGGATATTGAGATTTCTGGCTAGGCCATGGAAATTTTCCTCTATTATTCCTTCAAATAGATTTTCCAGCCCATGCGAATTTTCTTCCTCTCCCTCAGGGATGTCTATGATCCTTATGTTTGGCCTCTTTACATAATCCCACATTTCTTGTATGCTTTGTTCATGCCTCTTGTTTTTGTGTTCTTTTCTTTGACTGATTTATTTAGCACATAGGAGTTGTCTTCTAGCTCTGACATTTTTTCTTCTGTGTGGTCCAGCCTATTTTTCAGGCTTTCCACTGTGTTTTGTAGATCCTTGAATACTTCTTTCATTTCTAGAATTTCTATTTGATTTTTCTGTAATACTTCTATTTTTTTGGAAAATTCTTCATTCATTTTTTGCATTTTTCTGGTGGTTTCTTTGTGCTGGGATTCAATTTTATCTTGAATATCATTGAGCTTTCTTATAATCCATAAACAAATTCCTCTTCTGTCATTCTATCCATTTCATTTGAGTTGGTATCCGTTGCTGAGGAACTGATGATTTCTTTGGGGGGTGACTTTTCACTCTGATTTTTCATTTTTCCTGAGTTCTTTCACTGTTTTTTTCTCATCTGGCCTCTTGGTCGAGAGCTGGGGGTGTTAGGGCTAGTTTATGGTCCTGTCTCCAAGCCCTTGAGGTTTCGTTCCTTGGCAAAGCCAGGGAGAGGAGTAGTGGCCTGTATTGCCTTAGGTGTATTTTAGCAAGTTTGGTGGATCTTGGGTTACCTCTGACCTGTTGTCTTCTCCTCTTCCCGGTGGAGTGTAGTGAGATTGTCCTCCCAGCTTGAGCTCCAAGCTGGTGGATTGTACTTGAGGGTATGAATCCACAGCTCCCTAATAGCTACGTATTCTGTTATGTCCGTGGCAGACTCTGATCCCCCAGTTGAGGTATGTGAAAGCGCTGAGCTTTGGGAGGGGCCTTGTAGCTCCTAGGGGTTACTTTGACCCTGCTTCTCCTGAGGTGTGGGTAGAAACACAATTTCTTTTGGCTGCAGCGTGAGAGCTGAATTGGAAAAATTCTATACAGCTCAGACGTTGCTTATCTACCCGTGTGTGTCTGTCCCTCTGATGTGCGTCTCCCTGTGATACTGGCTGATAGGGGGATCTCCAATTGTGCACCCCTTTTCCACCACTAGACCCCAAGGCAAGGCGGATGGGTGTCTCTATCCCCAGAAGTCTCCACCAGGAGGATGTTCTCATGGGGGGAATAGTGGCCACTGGAGGCGCTCTTGGATATCGTGAAATTCCCTAATGAAGTGGGCAGGGTTACGGGGAGCTGCTCTGTTTTGGCCTGTGGCTTTTGAGGTATTCGGTTGCCATGAGAATCGGTACTTATACAAAGTGAGTCACTATAAGCAGCAATCTTCAAAATGACCGATCTCTGGGGTATAGGAGGGCTGGGACCTGAGGGGCGGGCACTAGGACCAGCACGGAGCGGACTTGTCGGAGGCCAGAGCCGGGATAGCAGAACCAGATAGACGAGCTGCAAACTGTTTCCAATACACAAAGGTCCCGCCGCTACAGTTCCGGGATCTCATCCCACCTGGAACCCACGGATGGAGCTGTCCCTGGCCACCACAGGCAAAGCCTGTCTCGCCCCAGCAGAAGAGCCCCGGGCTGGGGCGGGGGGAGCTAGAGACGCGGCTCACAGCTCCGCGCGGGCGGCTGTAAAGATGGCGGCCGCCGCCAGCCTGGCGCACAGCGGGCTCCGATTGCACCGGGAGCGCAGCTTTTCTCCACTGGCCTGTGTCCCGTGGAGGCAATTGCCAGCAGCCCCTAAGGGTGTGTCCCACTCTCCGTTAAACTCCTGGGCGCAGTCCCGCTGACTTCCAGTGGCGCGGTGCCAGCCTGTGGGTTCCTGCGCACTGTCCCGGGAAGCTGTGTCTCCACCCAGTCCCTACCCAGCCCTGAGCGGTCCCTGTATATTGCAGCTGAGAGTTCCGTTTGGCTCTGGAAATTCCTTCCTCTCCACAGAGCCTGCTGTCTCCAGCAACAGCTTTGCGCCTACTCTGGGCTTGTCCCTGACTGAGTAGATGGGAAGTCTGTGTGGTAGGGGCATAACCGCTTGGGGGTCAGGTCGCACTGTGCTGACCTGGCGAGCGCGTCCTTCCTGAGCCCTGGGCTCTATTGCACTCCCTGCGCTCTCCAATCTTTGTGAATGATTTTGTCACCTGTTTTCTTGTGCTAAGTGTCCCACGATATTTCCCTGTAATTCACAATGCCGTTTTCGGAGTTAGTGGTCCGCGGGCGCAGGCAGCCCATGGCGTTTTTCACCTCCTCCCCGCGAGCCGTAAGGTGGGAGGACTCTATCAGACTATCATTTTTTTCCAATCCCATAATGAATTCTTTTTGGTTATAGGCTATTCTGAGGCCCTGAAGCAAAACCTTACTACACAGAGTCTTTTATGTCTAAAAGAATAATGATACACCTATCACTTGGACTGACTAAACCCAATCATAAGCTAGGGTATTCTGGAACTCTGGTTTTTTGTGTACACTGTGTCCTGTGGCACACAACTAGTCCTCTCAATGCATTTTCCTATTCGTGCTGGACACATGGCAGCTCAGTTAGGGATTACATGTCCTAGCCTTCCTTGCGGTGTGAGGTGGCCATGTAAGTTTGGGTCAACAGGATATGAGAAAAGTGAAATATGCAATTTCTGGTTATTTTCAACTGACAATCAGCTCCCCTGGACTTCCACCCCGCAACTCCTACCAAAGTCTAGAATGCTAATGTAGCAGCAATCCACATTGCCACGCAGGTAAGGACAATTTAGACGATGGAAGAACATGTAAGGAACCTGGGTCTCTAAATGACCTAAAGTTTCAGAGCTACCCTGACAGTCTAGGCCAAAATGTTATATAAGAAAGAAACCTCTAAACATTTTTGTTTCAGCTGCTTAATCTTTATACTAACTTAAACATTTATAGCCAGCTGTGTTACAAGAAAGTGCCTGAAATTAAACCCGGAAATAAAATAACTGATGTCCTTCATGTCCCTGAACTGCTTGGAAAGAAACTGACTTTAATTATGAATATTATCATAGATGCTACATTAAATATTTCCTAATATTGAACAAAGTACAAAGAAGTCACACCAGTTTTAAATGGCAGATGAGTGATCCAAAAGTCCTATTGCATAAATAAATAACAAGAGTACCCAGGAAGTGTTTCCTCTATTACTTAATGATATAATGTAAATTAATTAACATTTAATAGAAAACAAATTTATTAGACCAAGCCTTACCAGCATGATAAATGGTAACTTTTGATCTATAGTAGAAGTCACTACTAGAAGGTAAGCTCCAGGAGGGTAATGAATGGTTTATTTATTGTTATATTCACAGAACCTAGAAAAAGTTCCTGGCACATAATAGGCACTAATACAACTGCACAATTAATGAATATGATCTCTTTCATGGTCCAGCATCTGTGAATAATGAACATCAGAACAGACATATACAATGATAGTATTGAAAGATTTATATACCTATCCTGAAATACACTAAACCTTCTCTTCAAACTAAACAAAAATTAAGTCAGTTTTAAAAATTACATAAAGAGCTGACAATACGATCTTATATCTAGAAAAGCTCAAAGACTCAACCAGGAGACTCCTGGAATTGATAAATAAATTCAGCACAGTCACAGGTTACAAAATCAATGCACACAAACCAGTAGCATTCCTATACAACAATAACAGTCAAGCTGAGAGTCAAATCAAAGACTCAATACCATTCACAATAGCTACGAAGAAAATAAAATACCTAGGAATACACTCAAAGAAGGAGGTGAAAGATCTCTACAAAAAGAACTATGAAACACTGAGGAAAGAAAATGTAGACAACACAAACAAATGGAAAAACATATGATGCTCATGGATCAGTAGAATCAACATTGATAAAATGTTCATACTACCACAAGTGATTTAAAGAGTCAACGCAATCCCCATCAAAATACCAACATCATATTTCACAGATTGAGAAAAAATAATTCTATGCTTCATTTGGAACCAGAAAAAAGCCCGAAGAGCCAAAGAAATCTTAAGCACAAAGAACAAATCTGAAGGCATCACATTACCAGACTTCAAACTATACTACAAATCTATAGTAACCAAAACAGTATGGTATTGGCACAAAAATAGAGACATAGACCAATGGAACAGACTAGAGAACCCAGAAATAAAACCATCCACATACAGCCAACTGATCTTTGACAAAGCAGACAACAACATACACTGGGGAAAAGAAGCCCTATTCAAATGCTGCTGAGAGAATTGGATAGCCACATGCAGAAGAATGAAACAGGATCTGTATCTCTCACCACTCACAGAAATTAATACAAGATGGATAAATGACCTAAATGTAAGGCATGAAACCATAAGAACTCTAGACAATGTTGGAAAAACTCTTCTAGATATTGGCCTAAGCAAAGAATTTATGAAGAAGACCCTAATGGCAATCACAGCAACAAGAAAAATTTAAAAATGGGACCTGATTAAATTAAAAAGCTTCTGCACAGCTAAGGAAATAATCAACAGAGCAAATAGACAACCTACAGAATGGGAGAAAAGATTTGCAAGCTATACATCTGATCAAGGGCAATAACCAAAATCTACAAATAACTCAAGCAAATCAGCAAGAAACATACACCCCATTAAAAAGTGGACAAAAGGCATGAACAGAAGCTTTTCAAAAGAAGATAGACAAATGGCCAATAAACATATGAAAAAATGCTCAACATGGCTAATCATCAAGGAAATGCAAATTAAAACCACAAAGAGATATCACCTTAGCCCAGTTAGAATGGCTTTTATTAAAAAGTCCAAAGACAATAGATGCTGGCATGGATGCAGAGAGAAAGGAACGCTTACACACTGTTGGTGGGACTGCAAATTGGTACAACCTCTACGGAAAACAGTATGGAGATTCCTCAAAGAACTAAAAGTACACCTACCATCTAATCCAGAAATCACACTACTGGGTATTTACCCAAAGGAAAATAAGTAATTTTATCAAAAAGACACCTGCATGTAAATGTTTACTGCAGCACAATTCACAGTTGCAAAGATATGGAATCAATCCAAGTGCCCATCAATATATGAGTGGATTAACAAAATGTGGTTTATGTATACTATGGAATACTAAGCAGCCATGAAGAAGGATGAATTAAGGCCTTTTGCAACAATTGGGATGGAACTGGAAACCATTATCCTAAGTGAAGTATCTAAAGAATGGAAAAACACACACCACATGTACTCGCTATTAAATTGGAACTAACCAATGAGCACAAATGTGCACAGAGGGAAGCAAAATTTCACTGGAAATCAAGCAGCAGGGAGCGGGGAGAAGGGGATGGGTGAAAGCCTACCTAACAGGTACAATGAACACTATCTGGGTGATGGGCACACTTAAAACCCCGACTCTAAGATCAACACATGTAACCAAAAACATTTGTACCCCCATAATATTTTGAAGTAAAATAAAGTACATGAAGAAAAAAATTCCATGATCTTAAAACAAAAGTTTTGCTATTGAACTTACTGATTCAAGATTAATGAACAATTGTGTTAAGGGAAAATATATCTCTCATGACTATTAAGAATAACATAGTAGAATATAAAATTGTATTTTACCACAGTCTAATAAATACAGCAAGTTCCCTCATAACAATGGAATAATGCTGGCCATAACAATCCTGACTTGTCTTATACATAGCATTTACTCTACACAGTTATGTTTCAGAGATATTTTGAAACTTTAAAAAAAATTTATAAATTAATAAGGGCCCCTTACAGGGGTGGGGAACCTGTGGCCTTGGGATCACTTGTGGCCTTCTGGAGCCTTGAATGGGGCCTTTTGATTGAATCCTTTTTAATGAAGGGATTTGTTTTGTCAAGTTTGGATTCGGTTGTGGGGCCCCATACTTGGAGCCACACGTCGCCCCAATGCTGCAGGTTCCCCACCCAACTCTTGCTAGAGTGGGCAAAGCCATTAATTCAATAAATCAATTGGTGGACCAGTTATTTTTGTTCCATTCTAAGGCCGAAAACTGCAACCTTAATTAGGCGTGCTTGCTATTGATCACAGAGGGAACCTGGTAAGTAATTAGATGGATAGGTAAATCCATAAAATTACTAGAAAAACAGTGCAAAGCCTATTGCATGTGTTTAAGGCAATGAGCTCAAATGTCAGTGGAAGTTCAAGAGAGTTGGTTCACGTTCTGGCTCTGAAGTTCTTTTCTGCATCATTTGGGGTGACTCACTCACTGTAGACTTCATTGTATCATAATTTTTCAGTATGTTATATAATAATGCAGGTATTATTTTGCATCCATTTAACTCATGGAAATATTGACAGATTAACATGATAAAATGTATTAAAATAGATAGAGTAAGGGGTGTGGAAAGAAGATATGGTATGGATCCAAGATAGCATTAAACTGATTACTTGAAAGGATTTATCCACATCCATAGTTTCAAAAGTATTCCATGTCTTATTCCCTATTATTTATGTGCTTTAGGAGATAATCCCTTTCACTCCATGTTAAGCATGAAGAATTTTTAACAATCTTAAAAAAAAAACCCACAAAAACTAAAAAAAAATGGTTGGCTTCAAAAAAGGTATCCAATTAAAGGGATATTGCACACTAAAATAGCAATTAAGATAATGAAATATTTCTGGGCTCAGCTCTATGACTGCCAAATTTCTGGTTAACTTCCCAAAATAGAAATACGATCCGATTCAAATGCTTTTTTTCTTACTCCCCTCTGAAAATTTCTGGCATATTCAGAGAATGGTGATGTGAAAGATGTGAAAATCTTAATTATTTCAGAAAGTACGAAGGACTCTCAGAAAGTAAAAAACATTGGAAAAATAGTTAAATATTTCCTTAGGATGAATTGCTTCCATGATCAAATAGTCTCCATCTCGGCATCATTTCTTGGTCACTGTTTAGGAGGCTTGTTCTGGCTCTTAGTTTTAAAATCTTACTAATGGGTAGATTAAAACCCAATATACTCTAATTTTCTATACTCCTTGCAGATGCTAACTCTAGTTCCCCCTCTCTGGGAAGCTTTACTCTTCAAGCCAGTTCTTCTAGTCTTCATGTAGTTCTACCCCATTTTAAAGCTGATAGTTAATTCCATTCTGTCAAATACAGTATCCTCATTCTTATTCTCAACCCATCAGGACATTTCTGTGTTTGGCCACTGGAAAAATCAATTTGAAGGTGTGTCTGAATTTTTTAATGTGTATTTAAAAAACCCTCAAAATCCATTTCCAACCTAAACAATACAAAACAAAACAGAAAAAGGGACAAATCATCCCACCTCTTCCTAACAACTTCCCTTTTGTTTTTTAGTGGCACCTTTTCCCCAGCCACCTAGACACAAAGTCTAATTTTTGCCAAATAAATCTTCGATAATTTGAAATAAATTACTTTGGACTCACCTGAAAGCAACTGATATTCCCAAAGCAGTAATTCAAAAAAATCATTGAAATATATGTACGTGTATATATAAATATACACAAAAAAAGTTTGAAAAAAGATGACAACTTTTTGTATAGAAATCTTTAAATCTACCCTTTTAATACAACCTCATTAATGTTATAGCTGTTTAAAGTGTCATCCTACCTAGTAAACATCAAATTTTCAATTCTGTACGTGAATTCTGTCATCCTCTCAAATACTGGCCCTCAGCTATACCACTGACCATTCTGGACCTTCCCTCAAACCAGACATAAGTCAGAAGAAACCCGTGTAACTTCTGCCCTAGTTGATGAGAGGCATTGGCTCAATATCCGTGTGTCATGATTACAACGGTTTCTAGAGCTATACACGGCCTGGAGGTTTTTAAGAAAAAGTTATGAGTTTGCTGAAATATTTTCAAAGAGTTTTTAATTCTACCTTAAAAAAAACAACTGCTGAGGTAAGGACAGAGAGTGGTAAAATAATGGATTTTTAGTTTAATAATTGCATTTCACCACATGCTTTCACTCAGTGTCTGCTTAAAATATATATTTGGATAAAGACAAAAGCTATCTCAAGACGTGGTAAAGACTATAAAATTCAATTTAAACAGATTCTGTTGAGAATAATTCCATTATTATTTTGTGCCAATACCCTAGCTACACCTAGGAATTTGGCTTGGTGGCAGTGAGCTATATAAACCAGAGCAGGCACTGTGGGCCAATGATCTCAGTACATCTGCTGTCATCCAACATTTCAAATCTTCACTCTGCAGTTACAATAGGGGCAGGGAATCAAGAGTTTCTTTATTTTAGGCAGCCCTTTATGAATGAATCCAGTCACTAAAAGGCTAATTGTATCTTCTGAGCTATTAATTGACTTAGCTCCAGGAGTACTGTATAAAACATATGGCACAAGATCCAAGCAACTGTCCAGAGCTGTGCACAGGGGGCATTTGGCTTCTTTTTGAAAAGAAGAACCGAAGGTAATCCCTTTGCAGCTGCAGTGCAGATGGTTTTCTTTACACCATTTCACTGAATACTAAACAGAAACTGGAAAAAGTTTGAAAACATAATAAACAAACAGCTGAGTGTTAGCTTAAATGCTCTCTGCATCTATCAGACAGAAGCATTCAGAATCTCTGGATGTTTACCAGATAGTTTAAAAGAAACATAGAGACGTGAAAACTGAATGAAATGATTTTGAAATTGTACCTAAATATGGTTCTGTGTGGTTTTCTTCAAAGCAACAACATAATTAAATCTCTCTGAAACTTCAATTATGGGTGTCATGATTCATAATCCTTGACATCGTCAAAAGTTTAAGTTTCCCTGAAAATATGCTGAGATGGGTAAAGCTGAAATCACCCTTCCCCAAAGGAGTTACTTGAAAATCACTGTTAACCTTCATTCTTTCTCCTTAGTGTAGCAACCTAACACTCTGTCATCCTTTCCAAATAAAAATGCACAGTGAAGCTCAATTACTATTTCTGCTTCACATCATTTATTCTATCCTGGCAGGAAAAAAACATCAAGTAACAGCCTGGTTGGTGGGCGGGGAAAGAGCAAAGTCATATCAATGAATGGATTTGGCCTGTTAATATCCAGCAGGTAATAATAATGTATTTAGTCCACTGAAGAAGGCTAAGATAGTAATACTAAAAACAAATCAGGTTACACAAATGTGTGTTCAATACTCTTCTAGACACTGGGATTGCAGCAGTAACAAACAAAATAGTTGTCAGGCATATAAACATGAATATGCATCATTTCATGTATAGCTAGAAAGAAGACCAAAATATTAGCATTTTATTCATTCTGATTATAAGATTATTAGCATTTATAGATAATTTTTCTCAGCTTTTTTTAGTCAGGTGCTAATCTGAATTTTTCTTAAAACATATACTGTATTACTTTTATAATGAAAAGTTATCTAAAAGGCTATGTTATGTACTTTATTAATAAGTAGGCCCAACTAATGGGCGATATTACTTTATAGGAAATAAATTATAAACTAGATAAACTAGATAAATATTCTCAAATCTCCTAGAAAGTCAAATGTTAAAACAAAGTTCTTCAAAACCTAAACTAAATAATTATTGCATTTATCTCACTGGGCAACTATATGCTTCGTCAATCAGATAGTTCATGAGTTTTAAACAACAAAACAGTTCATCAGGCGAAATATGTTCTGCAGCCCTACTATCAAATGACATCAAACCCAAAATAACCTAAATAAAATTAAAAACTCCTCTTCTCCAGTGCTCATCCCTTCCCCCATTCTTGAGTTCCATAAGCTTTTCATACACTGTGGAAAATAGCAATAGCTTCACATTATGAAAAAGGAAAGACAAAGCATACCAATGCCAGCTCTAGAAGGTTGGTGGCTGGTGTGAAGGCTTCTTCCCTAAATGCCTACCATCTGGAGCTGGTGTCCTCACTGCTCTGCCTTGCCAGCTTCCATTTCATTCCCAACTCTCAGCTGGAAATGTTTTGCTTATCCCTTGTTTAGTCTTCTTAATTTCTTTCTTCTCACTTGCTTGCCTTTCCTTTAACTTGGTAAAACATTACAACAGCTGCATTTAATTCACTTATCTACGTTCAGCTAAGAAGGACTATAACAAAATTCACATATGGCTGCTGATATCATTTCTGGTCCAATGAGTAAAAAGACTCTTGACATTTGAAATCCTCCAGTGAGAAAAGTTCTGCTATAACACACTGAGGAGATAATTGGTTAAAATTTGACAGCATGTGTTTCTAAAGGAGCTAATTTTTTTTCCCACTCCAAACATCTTAATATAGTGGGAGGCATAGGACCCCTTTTCTGGATATGTCAGTTATTAAATAGCCTAAGAAGAGAGCTGAATTGTTGGCATGGGGATGAATGTTTAAGCTGCTTGTCAGTAGTCTGGCCAACGATAAGAGCTTTAATGGGCCTCAACTATTCTTAGGATAGTACTGCTTCTCGGTGGCAGAGCTGGAAGCTCAGGGAGAAAGAAAGAGCCCATGGCCTAATTCAGTTTGAAAGTGGTTTAGTCATGATGAGGGAGACCTGAATTTGTTAAGCAATTAGTACTGAGATATTATTTGAGTCTCAAATATGTGGTTTTCTTCAAAATAATATAATTAAATCTCTGAAACTTCAATTATGGGTGCCACGACTTGACATCTTCAAAAATTTAGGTTTCCCTGAAAATGTGCTGAGACAGGTAAAGCTGAAACCATTTCCATTTTTATCAGGCTGGCAACATAGAATACCACGTATGTTCCCTGGGACAATAGGAGAGGCTATGTTGGAGACCCAGGGGATGGACAAAGACTCCCCAGGCTGTGGTTTCTGATACCAGACCCCATATGCTTGAATGTTTTTGATTTGTTTGGCAGGTACTTGGGTAATGAGACCAGTAAAATTTATTAGTTCTTTGTTGGCTTGATAGTCATTTTTCTTAAGAAAAGGAACAAACAATATTGCTTTTTAGCAATTTTCTCTATTTCTGTAACAATGTAAGATACTTTTTCTCATAGAATCCGAAAGCACCGTAAGATTTAATAAGAAAAAAAAAATGCCAATTCAACAAGACCTTAGTGACTAATAAAGAAGATGTCACAGAAAATCCTAAAAATCAAATCTACAAGGGCTTCATGCCAAGCATTAGTCTGGTGAGAAATGTGATAAAGGGTAATATATTCATAAACAAATATAAGGGGTGGCAATTTATTATAAATAACATACCAGGCTTATTCATCAAAGTATCAGTACAGGTGAAGGGTGGGTATACAAACACTTTCCCTTTTCTTTTTAATTTTTATTCTTTCGATTTTTGGCATAAGCATTAGTTCAACTTTTACAGCAATTTAAAATTGAAAATCATCTGGTTTTTTTGTTTTATTTAATTTTTAGGCTTTAGTGATTAAAAGTATTATGTGTAGTAAAGTAGTACACAAACATTGCAAACAAATGAATAAATCCAGGAGACTATTATTGTGGACATCTGCTATATTTACTGCCCAGCATCTATTAAATAGTACCCCTTCTGGAAATAGCATCCTGATTTTCCTTCAGGCAGCCACTCTTCCCTAGTTGTTAGTCCATGTGGTTTGGGTAGAGTTGACTTCACCCCTGGCTTTAGTGAGGGGTGGGGGTCAGGGAGCACCTAGTAAGAGCATTCTAACCCTCTGGCCACAGTGATTGGCTCTGGAACAGGCAAATGACCTAAGCCACTCTAATTAGGACTTTGCTGCTACTTCTGCCCTCTACTCTTATTCTCCAGGGATAATCACTGATACCCTGTTTGGTATGTATCCTTCCAGACTTATTTCTCTGTCATGTATCTCTATTGACAAATAAACCTATATGTACATACACACAGATATGTATATATACATATATAATAATATATATGTATTTACACATAGGAAGTTACTAAATAACATGGCAAAATATATAAAACTAATCTCTTTCACTCATGCTTGCATTATGTATATCTTTCCATTTCAGAGCAACAGACCTACCTTAATTTGTTTAGTGACTGCATAGTATTCTATCATATAGAGAAAATAATTTACAATATAACCAGTACGATGTTCTATACCATAGCAGGCTATGACAGGAGAAAAACCCTGGCTAGAAGCAACAGCCTCATTTGTGGATCGCCCTTTGCATCATTATTTGGCACCTCAGGAGTGCCATAGATTTAGAAGAAGGAGCCATAGCTGAAATTGAAGAAAGTCCTATGGAAGAAGTTGGGCTTGAAAAAAATGCAGACAGGAATGCAGGACAACTCAGAAAAGAGAAACAATATAATCCAAACCAAGTCTCACTGCTATCTTCCAGGATCTAGCATCAGAAGGCTTTCTTTATTTAACAGGAGGACAAGTCACATGTTGGTTTTAGTAAAACCCAGTCTCAGGCTAGCCTTGGAATGAAGTCACAATTCCTCGATCAGGATTGGGAGCTTGGGATTGAGGTCTCAATCAACTCACAGGAGATGGAGGCTGGGGGTGAATGAAGACAGCATCCAAAGAATACTAAAGTGTGAAGACTGACTTTTAGGGGCCACTGGCTGTTCATGGGTTCCTATGTCAAATGTGTGCATGAGTTGGCCTTATCAAAGCCAAAAACTGCATATGTTCATCTAATTGTTTAGTGCACAACTAATTTCCATATGTCAATCATAGCAATGAGCATGTCCAAAAGTATCAACTCCTTGGGCCAGAAACTATACTTACTCAGTATTCTGAAAGAAAAAAAAAAATACACACAGGCACAAATATACTACATTGTATACAGAGTAATTACTGAAAATTGATATCCCTCACCCTTTACTTCTCCTTCACACTTACTGAAAACTTAATTGTGTAATTATTTGCTTAAAGTTTTTTGTTTACTAGATTTCAAGTTCCTTAGGGATAAGGACCGTGTTTCTTTTATTCTGTAATGTACCCTCGGCACATATGCCATTTTGCTGAATGTATTTATGAGCAGTGATGGACAGTGAAGGACAGGAGAGAAGAAAAGGAAAGAGAGAAGGAAAAGGTAGAAGAAATGAAAAAAAAAAAAAGGTAGAGGAGAAAGAGCCTATAGAAGAAGAAAAAACTCATTTCAAAATCATGTACATTAACCCGTAACAGTATTCCATGAAGCTGAGATCTTATTTTTTGCAAAGTTACTAAGAATAGGACACAATTAGAAAGGAAGGAGATTATATTAATAATAGCTTCATTTTGTTTTTCTTCTATCTTACCTAAAATTCTATCTATAGATTGTTCTTCCTTATACATTTCTTCCTTCTTAAGAAAAAAAAAAGCAAGTCAAGCAAATGCCAAGTCTATTTTTATCAAAATATACATACACTTATATAGCTGGCATTTTCAAGTGGTATTGAATTTTTCTTATGCCAGCTAGTTTGCTTAATAAATACCCCTAGAAGACCTGAAGCAGCACAAAACTGAATAAGAGTTAAGAGAAAACACCCTGCAGTAAAATGTTTTCCCCTCCCTTTTAGCACTATCCTCTCTTTTCAGGATTAAGTACATTATGAAAAAACTTGTCATAAAATCAAAAGATATTGAGTGGAAAGAGGTACATGGAGAAATTTTCTAACTTTTAAATCTTATTTTTGTACTTTATCCAATAATTAATTTCCATTTTAAACTGAAACTCCCTCTCTCATTGAATTCATTTGAGCACAAAGTGAAGTCAAACTGTTTTTCCTTTTCGATTGGGTAATTTAACAGGAAAAAATTTACCATTTTGGAACATGACTTGAGGTCTATACTGAGTATGAAAATTCTTAATTTCTGTAGATTCAGGATTATTTAAAAACATCAAATTAAAACACTTTTTAATCGAAGTGGAGCTGCCAGGGGGAATGGTAGAAGCATGTATTACTGTAGTTAATTGTAGATCTAACATAAGAAAGCTGAAGATTTTAACTCTGAATAGAAAGATCAAAAGTTTTTAGTAAATACTCCAGGACTTTTTATTTTCTATAGATACTGCCCTAGGCTAAGTTAATATTTATTAACTTTCCATTTACTAAAGTAATTCATGCCACCTAATTATAAAGTATATTTTTTTGGTCTGAGTTTAAAATATAAAGAACACTTTAAAATTATACCTAAAAAAGAAATTTTACTGTGCCATTTCTTCAGAGAAAATAATTTCGTCTAAACTAATTTTCCAAACAGAAAAATATTTTCTGTACTTAACTCAGAACATAAGCTATTTTTTATGCTTACGAGTGTATTAACTATAGACACCAATGCCAAATGAAACAAGTAACACTCTTGATTTGATTGCCAGGATTGGGCTCTCTCTGCTTATGAAATTAACCAGAAAATTGCTACATTTCAGTTTTACTTTATTCTTTTTAGGAGCAATTCTAGATAAATAGTCAAGCAACATTCCAAATTCCATTCCTATTTTTCCTCTATAGGGAATTTTTTCTATGTCAGAGAAATGGTGTATGTTTTTATATGCAATTGCCATTTTATGGTAGGTAGCAAATTCATTAACTAGGGCCCACTTGAAGTTTATATTTTGATTACACTTTTGCATATTTTGACACCTATATAATATTATTATGACCAAACAAAAATTGAATAGCATTTGCTCTCAACTTACTCCTCTCTAAGATTAAAATGCGTATGACCTTGAGAAAATATCAAAGTAAAAACTTTTCTACAGTAAAAAATAGCTTTATCGGAGTGCACTAATTATTAATAATAGGCTAAAGAATTAAAACAGAGAGTGTTTTCAAATGTCTAAAAAATATCACAAACCAATAAACTGTTTTGGTTGTTAAATGTATGTCCTATATTTACCAGGACAGCCCGATTTCTTTTTCAAGAAAAACAATTTGTCAAGTATAGAGCTATATACAATTAAAATTTACTCTTATGAAAACCATTTCTAATAATTGATTATTCAGAAAGAAAACTTAACCTCATTATAAATAGGTATTGTAAGTATAAAATGAATTTAAGACAAATGTGGTCACAGTACTTAACTTGTTAACAGGCATTTATCATGATGTTTAATCTATCTCCTCCTCCCTATGCCAGGGACCATATGGTTTACAAAAATGGAACACGTGGTCTTTTTCTTTTAGAAACAAAATATAATTGAGACAACAGCAAGCCTCATAAAACCACACTGAACAATAATCTCAAACTGTGAGATTCCAAGAGAGTGTTCTAGCAGTACGATATAATAAATCAATGTGGCCTGGAGAAGTCACCAAAGGGTTCCTTCATGAAAGAACTGGGACTTGGTGGGGAGCTTGCTGGAAGTCATGCTGCCTACTGATGGGTTAAAGGAGAAGAAAAGCAGCTTAATGTTTGTCTGGGGAGGTTCAGAGGGCTGGGAGGAAATAAGGCTCCGATGGAACTGAGAAAGGCCTTCAAGCCCAAGCAGTTAGTGTGTGACATGGGCATTACCCTACGTGCAAATGTGGTGTGTATATTTTGGCTGAAGTACAGAAATGTCCCTTTTTTGAAACCTGTGAAAGATACCAAGAAGGTCTGGTAAAAACAGGGGAGAGGTAAGGAAAGTGACTCCATAAATGTGTTGGTGGAGAGCTGCTTTCACCTATTTTTCATGCAAACCCAAGCCACCATGATCATGAAGTAATAAAAACAACGATGACAGCAACAATGCAATTGTTAGGTACTCACTATGAATTTCTCAAACCACACAGTATGAATTGTTTTAGTTAAGCTAGGCCCTACTGATTTTACTAAACAAAATGTTCCATTGCAGAAAATCATGTGAATTTTAGAGCTAAAGGAGCTCAGAATGGGGAAAATGGATGATACCACAAACTAAAAGGAAGAAGAGGGGGAAATTCCTAGTTAAATAATCATTACAAACTATATTTTCCAAGCAAAACTATAACTGTTCATTTCCATGATGTGCTTAAATTAAGATAGCATAAATGTGTGTTATATAGATCAATTCCATTTTTTCTGTTAATTTCTCTATATCTTTTAACTAATATTTGCTAAACTTATTGTTCATTTTATGTAATTTTTCATCTTTATTTTGCTTTTCATATTTAGGGTCTGACAATTCAACAATTGTTTTTTTCTGTTCTCTAATGTTTTATTTGGCACCACTTAGTATGGGCAGATGATACAAACCTATGCTGCAACTGCTACTGAGTAACTATTAAATATTATCTGAACATATGTATAATATTATGAATATCAAAAATATATATACACACACACACACACACCCATAATTGTTCATGCTAAACTTGAACTAACATCTATAAGGAAAAAATTTCTGACCTTTGGCAAGTTAATAAAGGATGACATTTGCAATTCTATTGTAAGACATACTAATTGTCAACTAAACTTATACTTTTGCTTAACCTGCTCATGAAGGCACAGATCCTGCTTTAACAAAGGTTGGCATGAATACACTGATCTGAGAAGTGCCTGGGACTCAGTGCTGTCTTTCACTAGCTGTGCATCCTTGAACATATCTTTTCAACCTTTCTGGGTTTCCTTTCCTTCACTTATAAAACCAATATGATTATCTCCAACATCCCTCCTGCACTAAAATCCTGCCATTTCATAATGATAAATGATTGTGATGCTACTATTGCCTCTGATGATGATAGTGAAAATATCTAGTACACACTGAGACCTTAATAATGCACCAGCCACTGTCCTATATACTTTATATACACTAACTCACTTCATCTTCATAGCAACCTATAAGGTAGACGCTCTGACTATTTCCATTTTAAAGAAAAGGTTAAATAACTTGGCCAAAGTCAAAGAGATAATAAGTGGCTGATACACAGCCCACACTCCCAACCAGTAGGCTACATTACGACAAACGATCATACTTGACAATATAACTATAAACAGAGTCCTTCCCAACAAATTTACTCATTCATTGCTCAAACTCATATTTGCTGGCATTAATCTGATTTAAATCTTTAATTGCTAAGTCTGTAATTCTCTGCTTGTATATGCAACATGTCAAAGGGATTTCACAAATATCAAAAAATGTGATCCTTAACTCTGTGAAAGATATTGAGTAGGTTTTTTTAAAATCTGCATTTTGTTTAGGAGAAAATTTAGAGATAAGACTCAGATATTTATGAGACTTTCTAATTACAAAGTTAAGCTTATTTGAATCCGCTACAGCAGTCCCCGACCTTTTTGGCACCAGGGACCGGTTTCAAGGAAGACAATTTTCGTAGATGGGGGTGGGAGATGGAGTTCAGGTGGTGATGCCAGCTGTAAATACCCAAGAAGCTTCACTGGCTTGCCCACCGCTCACCTCCTGCTGTGCTGCCCCGTTCCTAAGTTTCACAAAGACAATTTTTCCACGGAAGGGGTTGGGGTGGGGGAGGAGCTCAGGAGGTGATGCGTGGCCGGGTTCCTAACAGGCCACTGAGCGGTACTGGGCCGCAGCCCTATAAGAACAAGGAAAAGTAAAACTCACTAGTGACAAAGCCAATGAACAATACAGGATACAAGCTTGGGATTCCTGATTTCTGCTCATCTGAATGTTTAGCACTCTCAAATCTTTTCTCCAACCTATGTCTCTCTCCTGCCTGAAAATTCAGATTTAATATACCCAAATGAAATTCATCATTTTCTTCCCAAACCTACTTTTTCTCCTAAATTCTTTCTTCTGATCAATGACATAAACAATTACTTATCTAAACCAGAAATCTGGAAGTCTCTTTCTTTCTCTTCCCTCAATCCTACATTGTCACTCATTCTATAAATTCTACCTCTAAAATATAGTTTGGTTTTATTTATCTTCATTCCCATTGCTGCTGCTTAAAGTCTTGAATCATTTGCAGGACATAAAATGTCCTCCATGACCGACAAATATTAACTCACCATCTTCATTTAAACTCTTTTGTACCCCTAGGCTACAGACTCACAAAATTATTTACAGTTCCTCATACTTTAGTACAAGCTCCACCCATGCCTCTGTGCGTGAAAATTTCTCTGCCTGGAATTCCTCTTGGTCATGAATACCTCCATATCCTAAAAAGTTCTTCCTCTAAGAAATTTTTCCTTACCCATCCCCATACCCAAATTAATCACCTTTTCTTTCTCATGCACGCCCATAATACAGTACCTTTCACATTATAGTTTAAGGGTAATAAATATCTCCCATTTGATGAGATTTAGTTCCAGGCTCTGCACTTTGAATGTTTTCTCAAAACCTTGAAAAAGCTGCGCAATCAAAATATTATCCCCATTTTACAGACAAAGTTCCTGAAGCTTAGAAAGGTTAGAAAGCTATATAATTCAGAAGTGGAGAAGACCAGGTTTAAAATTTGTTGACCTCCAAAACCCCATGCTCTTCCCATTTCACCATGTTACTTCCTTAATTACTTGTTTACATTTCTGTCTGCTCCACTGGCCATTCAACTTGTAGAATGCAAGAAGTATGTCTTATTGAAGGCTAGGGCCTCAGTAGCCTGCACAGGGTATGGCATAGAGGACGCATTTCAACAAATGTCTGATGAGTAAATGACTGAGCCCATGTGTTGTTTGACTCATTAAATAAAATCCTATTGCTATTAACTACCATTTAAATAGAAATGTCAGTTTTATGAACATGACTGATGGTGAGAAAAGATTTGAACAATGTTTATGAGTTTTTAATGTAATTTTTATTGAGTTTTTGTATCCTAACTCATTAATAAAAGAAATAAAGAAAAATACTGGTGTGCTTTATCTCCCAACATTATTCAAATTGAATTGGCTTTTCTTCTTTCAATAAGATGGCTGGGATAAATTAATTGCTGTTCTTCCAGAAAGGTCCATCCATTTTTCACACAATGACTTAAGCCCTGTGTTATACAAAAATACTTGCATATACAGTTGACATGAGTTTGTCTGTATATGTTTGTATAATTCTATTTCCTGACTCTTCAAAAAACAGTATTGGCAATCACTAAATGGTTTTTAAGAAGTAATATAATTAAATCTGGAGTGTTTTTTAATTTAGGAAGATAAATTGTATAATTTATCTCATAGCATAAATTTATCCTAAAGATAAGCTTATCCTAAGAATGGGGCCTTCTACTAAATAAATTCTAGTTTATGGAGCTGGTAATTATGAAACTAGTCTACTAAACTCTTGTCATAACTTTATAAAAGGCCCTAAGTACTTCTATCATGGCATAGTATAAAACTAAGTGAATGTTTGCCTGTTTGTCCCAATAGCTCCTCCATACTTTGAGGATAAAATTAAAGGGAAAAGTGAATGCTATGAAAACCAATGGATGAAAAAGAAATTTTGAAGATTTCAAAGTTGCTCGGAGAGAAGCGTTTGGTAGAACACATTTAATATAGAACTTCCATTGTCAAAATGTTATGGCTATACATTTATAAATAATAGTAGTAGCAAATAATACCAGAATTTAACCCTAGAAATTACTTAAATATACTCAGAGACAGAAATCTGATTTATATTTCTATCAAGTTATCATTCAGTAATTTCTTGGAAAACGCTCTACGATGGGACCACACTAATATATGAAGTGATCATTCACTTGTTCAACCAATACTTACAGTGCATATGTAAGTTACATATATGCTGTAATACTTACATTACAGCTATTCACTACAGGCCAGGAGATTTATCATTGCTCAACTAGTTTTCATTACAATTATTAAGTATTATCACCTATGTTAATTTTTTAAATGAAAGAAAAAAACGGACATGTAAATAATAAAACATGGGAGGGTATGAAATGAAATCTGAATGTCTCCTTTCACCCTTCAACTCCTAATCATTTTCCCCAATATTACTCTGGCTCCCAGTTTCTAGACATTTATCTCTACAAACAGATAACTGCTAATTGTTTACACAAATGGGATATACTAAAAACAATTTTCTATAGCTATTTTTTAATACTTAAAATATTTTAGAAATCTATGCATAGTCCCAAATACACTACTTTTTAATGTCTGCAAAATACAAACTAATTCACTTTTTGTATGTACTTATTTAACCAGCTTCTATTGTTGTGTACTTTGTTTAATCCCCATTCTCTTCTATTTTGCTATTACAACTAACATTGTTTCATGTTGCTGAATCAATGGGCATATAAATTTAACTTCTGATATTGTTAAATTGTTTCCAAAGAGTTGGTGCCAATTTATACTCCCACCAGCAGGACATGAAAATGCCTGTGCCCCTACATCAGCAGTTCTCAAATATTTTGGTGTCAGGATCTTACCATATACTCTTAAAAATTAAAGACCTCAAAGAGTTTTTGTTACGTGAGTTGTATCTATCAATATTTGCCATATTAGAAATTAAGACTAAGAAATGTTTAAATGTTTACCAGTACATTTAAAATAAAAATTATAGACCCATTACACATTAATATAAATAAATAACTGTATTTTCTAAAACAGTGAGGAGAGCAGCTTTGTTTAACAACTTTTGCAAATCTTTTTCATGTCTGCCTTAATAGAAGACAGCTAGATTTTCATATCTGCTTATAACATTCAATCTGTTGCAATATGTTGCTTTGCTTGAAGTATATGAAGAAATTTGACCTCACACAGCAGATATGTAGTTGGAAAAAGGAGGTGAACTTTAATAGCCCTTTCACATAAAATTGCAAATATTCTTCTTTAATACCACACCAAAACTCAACAGTAGTTTATTAAAAAATGGTTGCAATATGAAATCTGAAACTCTAGCAATAAACTTAATGTAATGACTCTATTACATTAAAACCATTTCATCTTAAGACACTGCCATACTATACTTTCAATAGATTTTTACCTGTGTGTGATTTTGTGACATCATGCATTCATCATTTGGAAAATATCAATTCACTAAGTTAACATAAATCTTCCAAATATCGTCTTATATCTTATATGATACTTAAAAACACATTTATATCATCACTGATCTCTTCAGAAAAGTTTTTAAGTATTGAGAAGCTCTTAAGCAAATGGTGAAGGATACAAGTTTCCCAAAATTAAAAATACTACTAAAAAGTTTAATTCTATTATTGGTAACAAATATTGTTAGTTGTTTTCCTTGAAGTGATAGGTTTACTTCATTAACTTCTGAGAAAATATCTTTCAAATACCAAAATCTCAATAACTATAGTTTGTCAGTCATTCTTTCCAGTAAAAATTATGTTTCTTGAGAATAAAAGTGGCTAGTTCAATAAATAGCACAAGTACTTGTCCTCAAGACAGCCACTGTACTTCAAAATGTAGAACTGATTTATGCATATTTCTCATTTTGTCATAAAATATTAAAAAGAAAATTGTATTCAAAGGATGAAATTTAATAAAATTAATAATTTCACTTCATCAAGAGCATTCTTAAGTGCAACTGGCAAGTATTTTCTTTTTCATGCCCAGTGTTTGATGGACATGAAAACGACGACTACTAGTTCAACTGTTGCTACTGCCTTGATTTGTGCTAAGATACCAGAAGTCTTCCCACCATTGCTTTTGTACCATCAATGCCAATATCAACACAGTGGTAATGACAAATGTCTTAGCACTCTCATAAAAATAGTTTTGACCTCACGGACCCCTTGAAAGTGTTTGGGGGGATACCCAGGAGTTTATAGGCCACACTTAGAAAACTGCTGCCCTATATCATCTTCATTTCAAAGCTGAGGAAACTGATGTTCAGAGATTAAGTAACCTACCCAAAGACAGTAAACAGCATGGCCAAAATGCAAACCCAGGCATTCCAACTCCAAGTTCTTGTCTTTGATGACCAAGCACACTGCTTAGGAGACCTTTCTGTCGGTTGCCAGTACTGTCACAAAGTCCTCTTTACTGAGATTTCACAATGGTCCTTGCTTTGCCCTCTGGGATTATAATATACATTCACTCATCAAGCATTTAGACTGCTTCTAATATGAGCCAGGGGATGCCATCATAGGGATGCCAAAATGAATAAGGTCTTGGCCTCACTTTCAAGGATTTCACAATCGACTGGGGAGACAAATGTGTAAACAACTACTCATAACGCTGTGTGATGAATGCCATAACAGTACCTGTACAAAGTATTAATATTTCAGAAGCACAGAAGAGAGAGAGATTAATTCTGCCCAAAGAAAGGAGCAGCCAGGATCAGGGGCTTAACAGCAAAAGTGCATTTTAGTTGGACTTGAAAGATAAATACATCTAATTCCTTTTTTTTTCAGGATAGTTCTTCACATATTTGAATACAGGTATCCTACGTAAGTTTCCACTGCTTTGAATTAAATATCCCCAATGCCCTCAAGAATATATTGTGAAGATGAATATAGGACACAAATCTCATATTATGGGAAATACTTTCTGAAAATATGTATTGATCCTTTTTCTGCAAGTATATGTACACATTTATTAACATCAACCTATAATTCATCATGAGAAAGCTGGAAAATTTTGCCTAATATCCGAACAACTTATTCTAAACAACTAGAAACAAGCATGCAAACTAAAGAGACTGTTCACAAAGTGCCCTATCTAGATTTTTAAGTCATTCTTTCCTCTAAGTCAGAGGTCAGCAAATATTTTCAGTAAAGGAGCAGATAGCAAATATTTCAGGCTTTGTAGAGCAGATAGTCTCTGACAATTATTCAGCTCTGCCCTTGTAGTGTGAAAACAGTCATAGACAATATGTCAATGAATGGGCATGATAGTGTTCTAAAAACAACTTTATTTACGAAAATAGGCAGCGCGCCAGGTATGGCTCACAGGCCATAGTTTGCTGACTTTAGCTCTAAGCCCTCCTTCTTGTGTCCTCCTGCCTCCTTACACTGACTATGTAGTAGAAAGAGGATTAGAACTTTTAATTCGATCCTTGCAAATAATCGCTGTGTGATCTTAAGCAAACTGCTTTACCACTCCGGCACTCTGTTTCTTGTGCTGAATCAAGGATCTTTAGATTATTTGATCAATAATGAACCTTCATAAATTCGAAAGAGTTACTACAGAATATGTCTCCTCTCTGCAATATTCCTTATTCATTCCATCATGGAATAAACAGTGAGAGAGACTGACAAAAAAGGAATGTGACCTTAGGTGATACTAAAAGAAATGTATATCTCCATGAAGGTGGGGCAGACCTGGTCATGCTACACAGGTCATAGCGCGTGTAAAATTCAGCTTTGAGTAAAACACTAACAAGACTGTCCAGAGGAAAGCAACCAGGGACTTAAAATATTCTGGAGATTTTAGAAATTGAGATATGGTTGAAAAAACTGAGCAAAGAGTGAACAGCAAAAATTAAGTGGGCATATTACTTCTTAAATGCTTGGAATCAAACAAATATTGGAACCTAAATAAAATATTCTATGCCCAAATGATATTTCTGAATCCTAGGCTATGATGAAGTATAAGTTCTGTTCCTTCTGAATCTTCATAATATCTTGAGTTTGTAAAGTTATTGCTAATAACAATGTTAGAAGTAACATCATTTCGAACACCTTATATTTGTATAGCTATTTAGAGTTTATATCCTTGTGTATTATATGGTTCAAGCTTCCTGACTCTATGAGATTGGCAAAGATGAATATTATTGCTGCCTTTTTATAAATAGGGGAGTAGAAATTTTAAAATATTCTTCTTCACCTAGAAGATTCTTGACTAAACAACATAAAACGAGGAGGGGATAAAGCCAAGTTCCCAAATCAGCTTAGAAAATGTAGACTGAAGACTAAAAACAGACATTACCATATAATTTATAGAATATCATCTCCCTTATAATTCTAGGAGGAAGGAGAGCTCGGGGGAGTGGGCTATAACAGCTTAGCAGCTTCAAAGCAGTTTAAATTTGGAAATAGTTGCCTAGCATTTTGCTTTAGCTGTTAGTGTTCAATTTACCTAGTTTCTCTGTTAAGTGCTTCAACCACATGTAAATGAGTTATGAATATAGCTCATAAAATGTCCAAGGGGGGGTGTTCTATAATAAAACAACCCCAACTGGGAAGGATTCTAAAAGCAGAAGATATTCCTTTCGTTCGATTGGTCTCAGATTCACGCCTTATTCTTAGGGAAAAAACAAAAACAAGAGAAAAGAAAAAAAACCTCCAGCATCTGTGAATAATTCAAATCACTAAATGGCATGAATAGATTAATATTTTAATGTTATACTTGCCTTTTATCCAGACACAACTTTGAACATAATAAATATGGTTTTAGAACTGAAATCCTTAGGATTCTGCATTTGGTTTCTTTTTTTTTTAATATGTAAAATTAACTTCATGTTTGAAGGCTCCTGAAGGTTGTAGAGGGCAGGAGAAATGTATTTTTGTTAAAATGAGCCAATCCATTTGAGGTCTCCACAGTTTCCTACACAGAAAACTACAAAGAGATGTGAGAAAGAAGCAATATTGAAGCTAGGTCATCCAAAGATAAGGGATATTATGGATGGGGAAATTCATCTCAATTAGTTCTTTTTTCTGGGCATTGAATGTACCAATGAGGAAACAATGTTAGGACAAGACACATATGTTCTTCCCTTTCTCCACCCTCCACATTTTCATAGATTAAGTTAGATTATATATCACTAACATTCCAGGTTAGCTTGTATGCGGAAAAAGGTTAAAGAAAAGGAATGATCTGTGGTGTCCTTGGAAAGCAAAAAGGTACATTCTTATCTCGTGTGGAGAAGTTGAGGGAATTTATGGGCTGACAGTATGCGCACGAGCCTCATGCCTTTTTAGCAATAAAAGTGAGGCTCTTTCACTTTCCTGCGGACTTCCTGTGGCTTCCTTCTAGAAGCTCGGGTTCTCTAAAGGCTGGTGGCTGGGAGAGGCAGCATTCAGGACAATGGTGTTGGATTTCACATTGGGGTTAGTTTCCAAAAAAAAAAAAAAAAAATTACTCTGTAGGGTTAAAATGACCTGCAGTCAAGACAACCTTGAAGATCACTTATATTTTCCTTAAAGTACAGTAGGCATGGTTTTATATATACAATCCTATACTATAATTATACATACATATGATATATTCAATTACAGTTTATAATAAAGAAGGCCATCTTGTACCAAAGAAAAAAAACCCATTGAGATATTTTAATTTTAGAAAAGCACTCAGTGTTGTGAGATACTAATACCATGAGGTATGCAAGAAGCCATACCAAGGTCATAATACCCTTAAGAGAAAGAGAGGCTAAATTGTCCCTGCTGTTCACAACCTCAGACCCCTTCTCTGCTCTTTCTTTTCATTCTCTCTCTCCTCCTCCTTTCATCTCTCTTTCTGACCAGCTATAGTCAAAATCAAGTAATCCTGGACACTCTGAGACTCTCCAAGGCATTCTGAGCCTTCTTGTAGGTACCAGTTTTCTATTTCTGCCATAACAAATTACCACAAACTTAAAGCAAGTTAGATCAAACACAGGCTTAGAACAATTCAAGTCTATTATCTCACAGTTCAGTATGTCAGCAGTCAGGACTGGCTGCTCTGAGTTGCCCAAGGCTAAAATTAAAGTGTCAGGTGTCTGGGCTCTGGGGGAGAATTCACTTCCAAGCTCATTCAGGTTGTTGGCCGAATTCAACTCCGCCAAGCTGTAGGAGTGAGGTCCTGTTTCCTTGTTGCCTCTGGACCAGGGGCCATCCCCAGCTTCTAGAGGCCACCCACTTTCTTTAGCTCCTCGCTGCTTTCCTCTATCCTTAAATCGGCAATAGTGGGTTGAGTCCCTGTCATGTTTCACATCTCTTTACCTTCCCTTCTGCCTCTTTTCTCCTCCACCTCCTTCTTCAACAGCATCTCTTTAACTCTTCTGCCTTCCTACTTTGCTTCTACAGGCTCATGTGATTACACCGTACATTGGACCTACTTGGAAAAAATCCCAGTTTCTTATTCTATTTTAGGTCAGCTGATTGGTAACCTTAATTTTGTCTGCACGATCCTTTCACAATGGTACCTAGATGAGTGTTTAGTTAAATACCTTGGGGATGGGAATCTCGAGAATACACCTTTAGTATTCTATCCACAATACTGCCATAACAAATTCTTGGTTTCTCAAACATACGTCCTTATAGTCCCTAAAACATATTGCACATCTAAGCCAAAGACACAGAGAGCCAAGCTGGTAAATAAGATCTCATTTGCAAAATGAAGACCCAGATGAAAATCAAGGAGGCTCTTATGAGAGGTTACAAATATTTGAATAAAACCATAAAGGGTTGTAATAGCAAGAATAAAAATAAGCATGCACTAAAAGAAGAATGCCCTGGCCTGACAAAAATACTAGAGGGGAAATGTCCTGCAGAAGCTTCATTTGTTCTCTAGAAATTTGGGGTCACTGATTTATTTAGAGGTGCTCAGGTGTTACTTCTTGCCAGGGGAGGTCCAAAGTGCTTAGTGCTTTAAAACAAACAGTACCTGGTACAGGCCTAGGTGAAAGTCCCTAATTGAATCTAAAGATCCCAGCTGGGTTTTGAAAAACTGGCTTCCAAACTGATTTGACTTCAAAACCACTCTGTCATTCTGATTTTAGCCAGTATTTACACTGTACTGTCTTTATCCTGGCATATTCATGGGTTTTGCTAAATAACGTCTGTGCAAAGTAAGCCATGTTAAAGTTTGGGAATTCCCGGTAGCTGATACATTCCTTTTCCACTAGTCAGTGGTCAGAGACCACTCTCTTCAGCTGACAAGCCTGCCTTCCCTAATTTTTCACAATCTAAATGGGGCCTACTGGTGGCATGGTTTTTATTAATAGCTTTTCTATTGCTTTACCTGGCTTGGTGGCCATTGGTCAACTCAGAACATTTTGAAGCCCAGGTCCTGAGTTATGCTTCTTCCCACACACACCCAGAACTGAATGTATATCACATGGACTGCCACTCAACCCTGGACAGACATTTTGCAGATATCTGACACTGATAATAGTGAAGTTTGTTTTATCCCCAAGTATCACCAATAAACTTGGACTTCTTCATAGGGATTCTATGTCATACAAACAAAAATTACTGAAAATTATGGGAATGCAGGGGGAGAATTCAGTGTTTTCTGACCATGTGAATGACATACACATACATAACATGGATACAGAAGTAGTGATGATTTTTTCTAATGACGTGAGAGCTGACTTTAGGTAAACAGGCCAGTAGAAGAAAGGATTTAAGAGAGGTTTTTCTGCTCCTTCTAGTACATCTCCTGACCTCTTTTTATCTGGGAACTCTACAGGTGATGGACAATGCCATACTCCTCACTACATTCCCCACCTAATACACAAGATATAGTCAATATGCTTTGAATGGCCTTGCTTTTTATTGATGCAAGGGCTGCAGAAAGTTTATTGCATTGCTAACTCACAATCATGGGAGATATTCACTCCAGAACAAGGAAAAGTGGAGCCCTTAGAAGAGCTCTAATCTCTAATATGAACTATTTTTAATTGAGTATGTCCTGCCACCTAGGGGCATTCTTAGACCATTTGGGGGCTGGGCTGATTTCTAGAGACCTCATAGTATTTTCACTGAGGCAAAACAATAATTTTAATCCTTTAGCTTTTTCAGAAATACAATATTAGGAATACTCTTTTAAGTAATGACCATTTCTGTGCTTTTTCTGTAAAATAACTTGTACATTAAACATTGTATTTTATGTTACCGAAGGCCTAATAGACCCATGTGATAAATTTCTCCTGGATTTCAATTCTAGCTCAGGAGCTGCTAAATGGTGTCCATCCCCATCCCAACCCTTTGGTTTTATTTGGCCAGTGAAGAAGACTTTTGTTTCAGTTTGCTCTAGTTTGAATTCCTTTGGGTGGGGCAAACACAAGCCGTTCCATTCTCTTTGGTTCATACTCGGCCACTTCACTCATTTATTTATCAGCCTCATTTACAAGGACCCCTGAGATAAATATGAAAGTTCTCTTCAGGTAAACAACGAGGACCAGACAAACTAAAGTATTTTCTTTTTTGCTTTATTGCCAATAACTTCAGAATTAAGTTTAGTGCTCATCTACATTAATAAATTCATTTGAAGTTGGTTCTAACATCTTTCTCCTGTAATTTCGTTGGGTTTTCTGAATTTATTTAGAAGTTTCTAGTTTTTTACTGTAATTTATTTTTAAAGCTTCCTCAAATATTCTTTATAAATAATAAATCTTAAATGTAGCTTTTAAATAGGGACTTCCATAGAAATATACCAGATGTGGTTACCTCTGGAACATACTCAATTTAGTCTAGAATTTTCCCATATGAGCACAGCAGTCTGTCTTTTAAGAAATGGCCATTAGGCATAAAGCCTTATCTACCATATGAATAAAAAGAAGAAGAGCTTCAGCCTATATATATACATATGTATGTATATGTATATGTATATATTACATACACACACTAGCCCAAATCAGTCCTGAAGGAAGTTCCTAATCAGCATTCTAGCAACTGATCATCAGGAGACTGGTACCAGAGGAACAGGAGACAACCTCTGAAAGGAAGAAAGCTTTGTGTTCCATCCTGCCAACTATATCAGCATTATACCACCTTGGAACGACAACTAAATTTTTGTGTTTACAGCTTTTATACTTTAGTATTTGTTATATAATCAAAAACTTAACTCTTGAGTTCCAGCCAGGTTGAAGAAGAGAAAATTATAGCATGTGACAGCACAGAGTATGAAAGTAGAAGAAGATTACGGGTTGTCTGCTACAAAGAGAAATCGCAGGGCTTAAGAAAAATTTAACAGAAAGCATTAGAAGAATTGATCACAGTCGGCAGTAGTGATCTCAGACATCCTGGCCTTTATGGAGCAAAGCACAACCTGGTTCTTATGGCATAGGTGCCTTTTTCCACCTGACAAAAGACCATGTGCTTGCCATGTAACCCATCAGCCTCAGAAGAACAGATTACAGGTAAACATTGAGAGCCATCAGCAGGGCTGGGCTTCAGGTAGAAGCACTCACATAAAAATTTCTTCCCAGAGGATTTATCAACTGTGCCATGTAGGTTCCTAATGTCACCAGCAGAGCACCTCACATAGGAATAAGTATGTAAAACAGGTAACTAAATCACCTCTAGTGCTCAGAGCAGGAAAAACATTTGCTTCACCAAATAACAACACAACAAAACAAACAACAACAACAACAAACTGCTGCCAAGGCTCAAAAGAGATTTGGCCCCGGGGTTGATTTGAGGGGACAGTGAGAAAGAACACGCCTGGATAGTGGGTAGCAGGACTCTATTTATCATTGTATCCTGAAGAATAAAGGTGTTTATTACTTGAGACCCAAGGAGTATGACAGAACTTTTTAAAGACTCTGAAGTTTTTCCTCAGATCTCTCAGATTATCAAACAAAGACTCTTAGAAAGCTGCCAAGAAGTGTCTCCGGCTCATCAACCTGCTCTCCTCAAACATCCTGAGAGCCCTGTGACCAAAGACAACATAAACTGGAGAAAACAACCAGCAGTAGCAATGCCAGGAAAATTAAACTGGCTGTAAATTTCAAACTATTTCTCCAAACCGAGATGCTTGCCCTTATTCCCTGAAGATAGTTTTGTGTTAAACTTAGTTGTTTTTTTCCTCCCTAAATCTCTTTTTCTTTCTTTGTGGATTCATTGGGTAGAAATGAGAGCTATTATTTTTGCATATATAACACTGTATTCAATAAATCTAAGTCATAGAGGATTAGAAATATTTTAATAATCCTGTTTATTATTCTTATTGTCTGTTTTCTCTCATTCTTCTCATTTAACAAATCTTTCTTCAAAGTGTCTCACATTGGGGGGCCGGGGGGTTACTGTCCACCCAGGTGGGTCATTGACTTTGCAGAGCATGGCATATGCTGAATGGAACATTGTAATTACATTTAGACCCAGGTCCATACACAGTTGTTCACTCTCATTTGTAGCTGGAGGCACCTATAAATGACATATATTAATGAATAAGATTCTGTGGTGAGTTAATAGGATAACAAATCTCAGTCAGTATTGCATAAATTGGGGGTGGTGGTGGTGGGAGGAGCTGAGTTCTTTATAATCATATGGCTTAGTGGCATAAAATTCCTGTAAAAGCATTTTAGAAATGATACGGTCCCCGTATTACTATTCCTACTCAATTCATACATTCCAGCTGGCTGTTTCCCAGAGTTTTTCTGAGAGTAAAACCTGAACTCACAAGTATTGTCATAATTTGGGGATAGAGGGTACACTCATGAACATGCATGGCAAAATCCTCTCGTGCATCGTAAGTTATTACTAAAGAATTCCCTTAAAAACCTCTGTGGCCCTAGGATTTCAGTTTATTGCCCTTGTGTTTAGGTGGCTGATGTGCTATAATGAAACCTAAAGCACTAATAATGTTCTATTAGATTTTTGCCCATTAAATTAAAAAAAGAATTAAAGAGATTGATAAATCCAGTACTAACTAGTAAGGATGCCCAGGGTGCAGGGAAATTCTCATTCACTACTAATGGCCATGTGATTGCTACCACCTTTATGGAAAGTAATATGGTAATATCCATTATGATCTAAAGGTGAAGATACATTTTGAGTCAACAACCTCAGGTTGAGGGATTTGTCATACAAATTTAAAACACAATACCTAAAGATTTACGTACATAGTTGTTTACTGCAGTACTGTTAGTAACGGCACAAAACTGGAAACAACCTGAATGCTCATCAGTAGAGGAATGATTAAATAAAATACAATGCGTTTGTATCATAGAATATAATAGAACTTATTAAACAGAATGAATTAGATCTAAGTATTGACATCCGGGGAATGTCTATGTACAATGTATAAAAAGAAGCAAGTTACGGAACATGTGTACGGTATTCCAATTTAGGAGAGAAAAGAGGGAGGGAGAAAGGAAAGAAGGAAGGAAGGTAGGAAGGAAAGAAGGGAGGGGAGAGAGAAAGAAAGGGAGAGAGACAGAGACAAAGAAAGAACAGGAGAAAGAGCAAGAAAGAGGTAAGGGGTAGGGAATATGCAAAAATCTACTTGTGTGTGTGTCTATTTTTGCATGAACATAAGGAAGGAATGTTATACTGCGATGAAGATTTTGACACTGGTTACAAAGGGAGGTGAGCCTGTAGCACCCCAGGAGATTAGGAGGGAAGGTGAAGTTATTAATTTTTCTTTATATACCTCTGCAGGGTTTTATTTGGTACAGAGAGCATGAATTACTGTTGTTGCCCACCATTGTTTAAAAAATAGCCTAATGAAGAAGATATGTTAATACAGACCAGGTAGGGACCTCCAACTACTTGAGAAGAAACCGGTTTTTAGTTCCATGAAGCTTTGAGATGAATGGGGTGGGGGTGGGGGTGGGGTGTGGGTAGGGTACCATATGCTCAAAGTATATTTCTGAAAGATGGTGGAGACTAAAAGGTGCATTCCTTCCTAGCAGAAATTCCAGCATAGTTTGGACACGAAAATGCCCAGAAGGCCTGGCAATTGAGTCTCTCAATTTCTACCCGTAAGTTGCAATTTATATGTTGGGGATCACTATTGCGAGATCAGCAGACCATGTAAGAACATATCGTTTCTTATCATATCATAGGTAAAAACAGTAGTTAGAATTTTTAATAGACTAATTTTTAGCTTCCTAAATAATCAGGCTCAGTCAGTAGTTATATGGGCCCTTGAATATATATTCCTGAAGAATTTTGGGGCATGCACTCCAAATAAATGTAAATTTATTTATAAATAATATACATGTTCTATTGTTAAGCAATATATTGACTTAATTTTTTATAAAAATAAATAGAAGTAGATGTTTTATTACTTTTTATTAATGTATTCCCCAATGGATTGTTCTTTGTGTTTCTTGTGATGTGTGCACTCCTCTTTGGGATATAGTTTTACAAGCTACTATGGTTTGAATGTGTCCCCTAAATTTCATGTGTGGAACTTAATCCCCAATGTGGTAGTGTTGAAATAGAGAGCCTTTAAGAAGTGACTGGATCATGAGGGCTCTACCTTCATGAATGGACTAATCCATTCACGGATTAATGGGTTAATGGATTGATGTGTTGTCATGGGCGTGGAACTGGTGGCTTTATAAGAAGAGAAAGAAAGACCTGAGCAAGTGCGTTAGCACACTCAGCCCCTTACCATGTGACAGGCAAGAAGGCTCTCACCGGATGCAGCCCCTCAACCTTGGACTTCTCACCCTCCATAACTGTAAGAAATAAATTCCTTTTCTTTATAAATTATCCAGTTTCAGGTATTCTGTTATAAGCAATGGAAAATGGACTAATATACAGGCCCTAATGATTTATTTGAGTCCAATTATATGTTCTATTAGATAAGTGGAAGTTAATTTATTTGAGTTAGAAAGATACATCATGAGTATGAATCTGACTGCCATTCAATTGTTGATCTTAACGTAGCCTTAAATGTTTTAAGATCCACTAATTTTATTTTCCATGAACATGCAACATGTTAGATCTGGTAGATGTTCTTATCAACATGATATTAACAGCACAGTCAATATCAGTGCATTACTTCACAGATCTACTTTAGTTTAACAACTTATTTCAGTGCTGTTATTTGACCCCTAAATCCCTTCATTTAAACCTTCTTATTATTAATATATGAAAATATGGACTTAAACAAAAAATAAATTAGGAGATGACTCATATAATGAAGTTTCTTTTGTTAAGTGAAGGACAGACCTTGGGATATCTTTAAATAACTAACTCCATTAGTTATTTGTAAAATTATGCTATTTATATATGTTAGTTATGAATAGACCTCAATAGAAACATCAAATGAACAAGTCATATTTGTTAGGACTTGTAAACAGTGCTTGGATAATAATTTTTTTAAAAAGTCTATTTGACTAATTCAGGTTGTGCTGAAAGGCTAACTCATTTTCACCTGAGCTTAAAAGAATGTCGTTCTCTCTTGACTGGGTATAGACTTACCAGAAATCATCTTTATGAAAAAAAGGTCCTTGTAAGAGAATGTTAGGCACATATCCCTGAAACAACTGCCTCCTTCTACAGCTTACCCCAGGCACCCAAATATATGAAATATATATGTATATATAATGTGTATATATTCTAGATTATTGATTTGAGAGAGGCAATGAAATTTATTTAAACATTTATGTGCTTAAATAAATATATGTCCCTATATTGTCAACCAGAATTAAGCAAATGTATTTTACTAAGTTGAAACATTTAAAGACTTTATCATCGTCCCATTCATTCATTGAACATCTAATAAGCTGGATATTCTCTGCTTGCAGAAATCCTTCCCTCCCTTGGTTCTATCCACTCTCTACCTTTCTCCTTCTTGCTCTGTGCTCCTGGATGAGTCTTTGGTGGGCTGTACTGATGGACTTCTCTAGCATGTGGCTTTTGTTTGGGATTAGCCAATAGAGGGCCAATGAGAAGCAATGGCAGAGCATCAGAGAGTGAGGCTCCCTTTCTGCTGGGCTGCAGTTTGGCAGTAGCCCAAGTTCCTTGAAAGGCCACAGCTCCTGCCAGCAGCAGTTCTCTCGTATAGCTACAACCTCAGCTAAAGCTCTTTTCAGGTGCTGGTAATATCTCCTCCCTTACCCCCTCAGACCTATGAGTGGTAATAGCTCCTGTTCTTGCTAGCCCGATAGTGCTTCACCATCCTTGTTTTCCATTACCCTTGTTTATACCTTTGTAAATAGTCCCCTTATTAAACTCTCTAAAATTACACCAATTGAGTGTGCCATCATCAATTTCCCTCTGGGATCCTGAGTCACACAATTATATGCAAAGAATCTATTAAGGGCTCTATAACATATAAAAGTAAATTAGAAATTGATTCTGCTGTGAAACAATTTACAATCTGGTAAAGGAGATAACTGTGGTTCATCTGATCATTGGTTAATGTCTGCTTAGATAGAATTGAAAAGGTGATAGGAGTGTCACATAAATACAGGGGGGAAAAAAGAAAGGTAGAAAATTCCGTGGGATGACTTGTTCTCTAATGTCAGTTTGAAATAATTTATTTACATATGATAGAATAAAGTTGTATTTAGAAACATTTTAACAAGGTTTTAAAATGTCTACCTTCCTATAATTTATGTATATGTAATATGATATTTGAAAGGGAAATTTAAAATTATGTGCCCTTCCTTCTAATAATTATTTTATATACATGCCCACTTTATGAAAAATTCTTGTTTTTTTCCTACATAATATTTGTTTCTTAAACTTCCATATATAAGCCCACAAATACTAAAACTTTCTTCCATGGAATATTTAAAACTATCTGCTGTTAATGGGACTATTAATTATACATTTTAGCAATTTGGTAGGGATATAAACTCAATTTTGGTAATAATTTAATTATAACAAACTATTGGCTGGGTTTTAGTAGTGAGAAGGCACTGGCTTTGAAGTAAAAAAAAGGATACTATTTAATGGTGTTTACTTAATTCAAGGGTCCATTCAATAAACTGGAAAAAGTAGCACTTTTACATGAATAGTTAGATTTAGATCTTTAAGCCCTACTGATATATCAGATGGATTAACAAATGTATAGTAGTTTTCTTTTTTCCTTTCTTTTTTATTGTATAAATTTAAAGTATACAACATGGTGTTTTGAAATACATATATATAGTGAAATGATTACTTCAGATAAGCAATTTAACATATCCATCATCTCAGAGGCTACTTTTTTTAATAGAAAATTTACTTCAAAAATTTTAATTTACATCTATATTTTGTCAATATATAAACAACAGATGAGGCAAAAAACAAGAGATAGTTCTAATCCTTAAAATATATGATGGGAAATCTATGCATAAAAATTAATGATAGATTACAAAGTAGGATCATTTCTCTATAGGTGTTTATTTTTAGATAACTAGTAAGGCTAATCTAGAATCATTTAGTTTAATTAGAGTTTAACAAATATTCCCACATGAATGCTTGCTTCACAGCTTCCTGGCTTTCTTTTATCATAATAGATTTGTCATTCACACTGCATTTCAAATCAAATTTTACATGACTTCAATAGATACATTATGGAATTAATAAATATTAAAATACTATTGCTTGAAGTCTGTTTTTTAAGAACTGGGGCTTTAGGTGAAATTTAATTTTTAGATAAGACCTGAGTACAAGTTGAACTATATCTGGATTTAGCCAACAAAAAATGCTTCAACATTTGCAGAAGTAACTATAAAGATCAATAAGTACATTATCAAATTGTCTAAGAACAGATGTAAGATTTAAAAACTTGCCTCTGTCCCATTGGTATGGTTTTCAAAAGGGTAAAAATATAAGTATGTCTCAGTTAAAATAAACACTGGGTCAATAAATCTCAAATTCATAAAGTATACTCAAAGCTTTGAGCTGTACAGCCTCAAGTGATACATTAGCAGTACAGACATATATTAAAGCACTTAGCATGAAAATCGTCCGCTGCAAAATGGGGCAGAACACATTAAATATTCTTATCAATCCCAAGTCCAAAAGGATTACAATTTAGAACATATGCATGATCAGCTATTCAAAATGGACTCAATAGTTTCTCCAATAATTTCCTAACTATTTAGGGATTTTTTTTCCCCCTCTACTTTTGAGTCTGCCGAACAGGGAGAACAGATAGAAAATACTTCAATAATTTATTTTTGTTTATTTGGCTAGAATAGCAATTCATGAAACACTTACTGAACATAATTAGCTCCTCTGCACTGCCATTCCAAATCTCTTCAGATGTGGGGCCAGCTGACCAGATGGTGTGCTGTAACATAATGCCTTTGAAATGAAGGCTTGAGTTCAGGTCCACAGGCCACAGGACAACAGAGGCAGATCACACTCTGGAAGTGATATATTCACCTCGGAGGGCCTGGGGCTGGCAACTGCTACTGTACTCTGTGCCAAAGGGTAAACCAAATGCCATCTTCCTCAAGCCTCAGGCTCCATCTAAGTATGTGGCTGCTTATTGTATTTCTAACCTTTTGGGGAAGCAGTGGGAGGGGAGATTGTGAGACGTCAGGAAGACAAAATAGGTGAGGAAGAAGGGGAAGTTAATCAGTTTCCAGAATACTTATAACCTGCTATGATGACAAAAGGATATGTCGGTGGCATCTGCAAAAGGATAGGCCATTCCCCTAAATTACCTTGTATACAAAGGTATTTTCTTAAAAATCTTTTTTTGCTTAATTAATGAGACTGATTGCCTTATGACTAAGCCTGACAGAGCTTAATGGAAGAGAAGCTTAATTGCAAAGAAGCAATGGAAGAAATTCATTAGAGAAGTCTTGAAACCTGAAAATTATGGGCAAAGCAGGCCACCCAAATGGAAATTGAGCAATTTAAGATGTCTTAATTAGATTTAAAACCAGAGCTTAGAAAAACTAAATTAGCTATACTGAATCAGATAAAAAAAATCTGAGATAAAATGAATGGTTATTATTGGATTACTCAAGATGGTCTGTATAGCCTTGTGCTGGTGGTTCTAAAACAGCCTTTATGAGGAGTAACAACAACGAAAAGACAAACAAGATAGTGAGCATAAGTTTCCTTAGTGTTTTTTTGTTGTTGTTTTTTTGTTTTTTTGTTTTTGAGACAAGGTCTTGCTATGTTGCCCAGGATTGTCTCAAGCTCCTGGGCTCAAGTGATCCTCTCATCTCAGCCTCCCAACTAGCTTGGACTACAGGTGCATGTCATCATGAGAGCATGAACTTTTAATAGTATTGCATTTATTACTAACCTTACAATAAAGGTTTAAGATACTCCAATTTATTATTCATTTCAGAGTCAGAAATTTACATAAAACTGCTGTGATTTGAAGGCATGGGCATGGAGGGGGCCAGACAGTCAACAGAGTATTATATTTACTAGATTAGTATGAGGCTTAGAGTTACAAATAAAGGGAGAGGCAAGGAAGAGAAAAATATCTATGATAAGTACAGTTCTAAAGCTTGTCACTTGGTCAGTCCTATTTATTGGGCAAATATGTCTCAGGCAACGTGCTGCGGATACATCTTAGAACAAAATATACAAGGTTACTGCTATAACAGAGAATAAAACCTAGTGAACAGGATGGACGTTAAACAGAAATAACACAGATAAATGTAAATTACACGTTGTAATAAGCATCATAAAAAGTATAAAGCCACCAATGTAAGATGACAGCAGGGAAGTGTGACTTGGATAAGAGCCTTACTGAGGAAGTTATATCCAAGCCAAGATCTGAAGCTGGAAGAAGGAACTTTCCTTGGCTAACCAGTGCCAAGGGAAGACCATCCTGCACTGAGGAGGCAAACCATGTGTGGACACTGGAGGCAGAGGAGGTGCCCAGGGTGGCTAAGGCACAGGACACGAGGGGAGGGTGAGGAAAAGTGTCTAGAGTAGGAGGAAAGGGCTGGTTCGTACAGACCAGGAAAGACACCCTAAGACTTAGGACCTAAGTGAAGTGTGGAGCCTTTGGATAGGTTTAAGCAAATAAGTGACACGACTGGATTTTCATTTTTAAAAGATCACTGTCATTGCTGAGACAACAGTGTTGAAAAAGAGAAGTCTCTGGATTCCCTGCATGAGCTGGTTAGTGTATTCATTTAGTATTCATTCCAGAAACATTTTTCAACATCTATTGTTTGCCAGTTCCACTGAGAAGGAGAAAAATGCAGAGATCAATAAGGCTTAGATTTTGCTTTCAAGAAGTATAACAAATTGTTAAATAAATATGGTTTATTATAGGTAAATGTGTATTTACAGGCATATACAAAATGCTAAGGGAGACTAGGGGAAAACTTCACAAAAGAGATAAACATTGAACTAGATCTTGTAAGGACATAAGAAGGGAGGGAAAATATTCCAGGCAGTAGCAATTGCAAAATAGTGGAGGCATAAAAGAGCATGATGTGAAATGGAGACAAAGGAAGTTTAGCGATTTAAGACCCAGAGAGAAGAGAAGACTGGGAAAATAAGCTTGTGACAAACGGGTGGGAGTATTTTCTATGCTATGGGATATTTGAACTTCATCTTATGGTTAGTTATTGGGGGAGCTCTCAGATGACTTCAAGCCAGGTGATGCACTGTATTTTAGAAAGATAATTCTAGTCCTCTGTGGAAGACTGACTGGGAGAGGGAAACACTTAGTGGCAGGGAGGACAATTAGGAAACGTCTGCAGCAGTCCAGAAGGAGAGATGGTAAAGGCACAACCCAAAGGAGGGTGTGGAAACGGCAAGGATGGACAGAGTTGTTTTCCCAGCTCTCCACATTTTCATCTCTGCTTCTCCCACGACCACCTATGGCCAGGACATTTCCTGGTCACAGGGTTTCATTACAGTTAACCCAAAGAATGTGTAAGAATCTCTGGAGTCAAGGTAGAGCGAGGAGGACTGGAAGAGGAGGCCCAGAAAAGGCAGCCAGGGAGCCCCAGGCACAAATTTTCCCACTTCCTCATTTTGTCTAAGAAATCAATGGCTCTTCTATCTCCAATCTCTCATCAGCGAAGAAGGATTTAAAAGCATCATGTGCCATAACCTCAAAATTCCAACCTAAAATCTAAGAGAGCAGCTGTTTCTGTGCCAGAAAATGCTCAGACTTTCCCCTCTCAACCTCCCTTTCCTCTCTGTCCTTCATTCATTGTCTTCTATTATTTATTTGCATATCGTCTTCCTGAGCAAGTAGCACAGTGCTTAGCAAGTAGCGCGCACCAAATTAATATTGGTTTAATGTTTATTTATGAAGATAGTAATTGATGAATGAAAATATATGTTAATTATTTATTTTTGTTCCAGTCTGAGAGAGCTTTTGAAAAGTATCAGCTTCATTCTCCACTTCCCAGATTTTGACTTAATTGTCTAGGGTAAGGCCTGATCATCTGTATTTTTAAAAAGCTCTCAGGTGATTCTTCTCTCCAGCTGTTAAGAATCCCTGCCTTATAAACTCCTGTCAGTGCCTCAAGAGCCTGGGATAAAAAAAGTTTTTAATTTTATCAAGTTATTATATTTTTATCAGCTATATTTCCACTAGTTTCCCTCTGTCATATGCCATTTATCCATACCTCTTTTCTTAATCTACTCCCAACTAATTTATTCTTATTAGCTCATATCTATTTATTGTAATTTTCCTTGAATACTTTGCAGCACTTGACCAGATTGTCCAATGCTTCATCTCAAACTCTCTTGTCCATTAACTTCATTATTCTGCATGGCTATGGTTTGAATGTTTATGTCCCCCAAAATTCATATGTTTAAAACCTATTCACCAATGTGATGGCATTAGGAGGTGGGGCATTTAGGAAGTGATTAGGTCATGATTGTGGAGCCCTCATAAATGGGGCTATAAGATGCCCCAGAGAATTTCCCTGCCCTTTTTCCACCATGTGAGGATACAGGGAGAAGGTACCATCTGTGATCCAGGAAACAGGACCTCACCGCACACTGAATCTGTGGGCACATTGATCTTGGATTTCCCAGCGTCCAGAACTGTGAGAAATAAATTTCTGTTGTTTATAAGCTACCCAGTTTATGGTATTTTGTTATAGCAGCCAGAAAGGAGTAAGACATACATTGTCCTAGTTAAGGCCTCTTATTATTATTACCACAGTCAGGTGATTTATCATAGCTTCATCTGATAATAATCTAGCAGTGATGTTAGAATATATATAGTCTTACACTCCAATCATTTAACCCACAAAAAAACTGAGAACCTGAATGCTAAGTGACTTGGCCATGACAATATGGGTAGTTACTTCCAAAAACACCAGATTTCTGAAGCCAAGGCCAGGATACTTCCTCCTTTGCTTCACAGCATCTCTCAAATCCTGATTTCTAACTCAACCTTGAATATTTCAGTCTGCCTATGGGAAAATTTCACTTGGATTTCCTGTTTTCACTTGAAAATAAACAAACACATAGGCATTTTAAATATATTAGCTGTTATTCAAATCCCTGTGTATAACACCACTATTTCTGTCATTGACTCAATTCTCTTAGTTATCTTAAATAAACAAATCTTATAATTAAAATCCCTCTATCACCAAGCCCAGTTGGTCTTTGACATTTATCTCATCTGCTATCCTACTATTGCTACCACTGGAGTCAAAGGTCTCCTCAACCTACTTACTGTCTAACCTAAAGTTTCTTCACTGTTTTCCAGATGTCCCCTTTATTCAACCCTGCATCAATATCACAGTTCAAGAACTCTTGTATTATGTCACCTTCTCAAATATTGCATTTCTCTATCTCCTTCAACATGGGCACAAAAAATGTTGCACGTTACAGATACTCAAAAAATACTTGTTGAATTGTGCTGATTTAAAAAAATCAAACTAGACACATTCTCATAAATTAAAGTTACAGGATTATTTTAATAATGTTTAGGAACTCTTAGATCTCATACATTGAAAAGGTTTGTTGAAAAGCTTTTAAAAATGTACAACATGGATAGGGAAAAAGTAGTATAATACATGCAAAGCAACTGATTTTCTGTTTGTATTTTTGTACTAACACTATATGCTTTATTTTAAATATTATTTCTTTTAGCCTGATTAAAATAAATGTAATACATGCTCATTTGAAAAAAAATTTCAGGTTATAAAGGAAGTTTAAAGAGAAAAGTAAAATATCATTTCTTTCTCTAGCTAATCCTTGATTATGACTTGATCTGTAGTTTCAACATAATCCCAATCAAAAGTAAGTTATTATGTGGATATTGACAAATGGATTCTAAAGTTTATCTGGAGAAGCAAAAGACCCAGAATAGCCAACTCAGTATTGAAGGAAAAGGAGAAAGTCAGAGGACTGACATTACCTGACTTCAAAGCTATAGTAATCAAGACAGTATGGCTGCAGTCCTCAACCCCATGAAACAGGAACAGGAGCAGGGGGTGGGGGGGGTGGGAGACACAACAGGAGGTGAGTGGTGAGTGAGTGAAGCTTCATCTGTATTTACAGCTCCTCCCCATAGCTTGCATCACTGCCTGAGCTCCATCCATGCTCCCCCCGCCATCTGTGGAAAAATTATCTTCCATGAAACTGGTCCCTGGTGCCAAAAAGCTTGGGGACCACTGCAGTATGGTATTGGTGAAAGAACAGACAAATAGATCAATGGAACTGAGTGATGAGCCCAGAAATAGACTCACACATATACAGTCAACTGATCTTTGACAAAGGAGCAAAGGCAATTCAATGGAGAAAGGATAGTCTTTTCAACAAATTTTGCTGAGACAACTGGACATCCACTTGCGGAAAAAAAGAAATGAATCTAGACATAGACTTTGCGCCATTCACAAAAATTAACTCAAAATGGATCATAGACCTAAGTGTAAAACACAAAATTATGAAATTCCTAGAAGATAACATAGGTGAAAAAATAGATGACCTTGGGTATGGTGATGACTTTTCAGATATAACATCAAAGGCACAGTCCATAGAAGAAAAAATTGATAAGCTAGACTTCATTAAAATGTAAAACTTCTGCTCTGTGAAAGATAATGTCAAGAGAATGAGAAGACAAGCTACAGACTGTGAGAAGGTATTTGTAAAATAAACATATGAAATAGGCTTATTATTTAAAATATACAAAAAACTATTAAAACTCAACAATAAGAAAATGAATCACTCAATTAAAAATGGGCAAAAGACCTAAACAAACACCTCTCCAAAGAAGAAACAGAGATGGTAAGCAAGCATATGAAATGATGTTCACCATGATGTCACTAGGGAATTGCAAATTAAAACAATGAGATGTCACTATACACCTATTAGAATGGCCAAAATCCAAAACACTGACAACATCAAATTTTGGTGAGGATGTAAAGCAACAGGAAGTTTGGTGAGGGAATGCAAAATGGTATAGCCACTTAGAAGACAGTTTGGCAGTTTCTTGCAAGACTAAACATACTCTTAGACTCTATGATCCAGCAGTCAGTTTCCTTGATATTTACTGTTAGGCAGGGACCAAATCTGCAGGTGGCAGATACAGGCCAGGAGGGTGGTTCCTAGGGGTGGAGAAGTGAGGGACCAACCAGGGAAAGGGACTGCAGGAAAACATAGAACACCATACAATCATTATATGCATCATCTGGTAACATCCCACACCCTGGACCAGGCCAATAAAAGGAATTACCTAGAAGTCCTTAACATCTTTCTCCATTCATGGAGACTGACCCATTCCTCTCTCTGGAATGTATTTTTGCTTTGCGTACCTTCCTTCTTTTCTACAATAAAAGCTGTTTGTGTGGAATTTCTTCCTGTCTGCAATCACTCCATCGCACTGGCCTGCTTGTGATTCTTCCAAGCAAGGAGCCAAAGAACCAGGACAACAGTCCTCCAAGAGGCCGGACCTGACATTTACCTAAATGAATTGAAAACTCATGTCCAGATAAAATCTGCATATGGATATTTATAGCAGCTTTATTTATAACATCTAAACTTGTCTTTAGGTAGGTAAATGGATAAAGTAAACTGTGGTATATCCAGACAATGAAATATTATTGAGTGCTATTAAAAATGAGGTATCAAGCCATGAGAAAACTTAAATACATATTACTAAGTGAAAGAAGCCAATCTGAAAAGGCTACATACTACATGATTCCAACTGTATGACATTCTCAGAAAAACCAAACCAAACCAAACCAAACAAAATATTGAGACAGTAAAAATATCAGTGGTTGCCAGAAGTTAGAGGTAAGGGAGGGATGAACAGGCAGAGCACAGAGAATTTTTAGGGCAGTGAAACTATTCTGTATGATACTACAATGATGTATACATATCCTTAGGCATTTGTCAAACTCATAGAATGTCCATAACCAAGAATGAACCCTAACATAAACTGTGGTCTTTGGGTAATAACGATGTATCAATGTATGTTCATCAATTGTTACAAATGTACTACTCTAGTGCAGGATGTCAACAGCAGGTGAGGTTCTGCGTGTGTGAGGACAGAAGGTATATGAGAACTCTCTGTACTTTCTGCTTAATTTTGCTGTGAACCTGAAACTGCTCTAAAAATGAAGTTTATTAATTAAGAAAACCTTAGTGTGCACATCTCTCTGACTTCTTGATGAAGAGTAATTTACAAGAAATGAAAAGAAATTACAAAGGTAAAATAATCAAGAGATCTGACTGTACTTAAAAAAAAAGGGCATATGCATAGGAAATTAAAAGTCAAACTACAATGTAGGAATGATACTTGTCCCAAATATCACACATAATCTGATAATGTTCTTATTATATAAATCAATTTGAGAAACAAGTTTCAACTAAGACAGATTAAGTTAATGAAAGAAAAATTCACAGATGAAACATAAATCACTAATGAGCATATGAAAAATGTTCCACTGTCCTTGTAATCAAAGCAAGTGTAAATTAAAATAATGATGCTTACCACTCATCAATTATTAATAATAAAAATTAAAATAAGTGATAGAACTCAGTGCTAATAAGGTAAAAGTGAGATGGATGCTCCTATACACTGCCATGGAGATTATGTAGCAATAAGCATTTTCTAAAAATCAATTTTACAATATGATAACATGCATGATGATCCCTAAAGATGTTCCTACTTTTAACCCACTAATTTTACCTCTAGAAATCTGCTCTGTGGCAGTTACCAGAAATGTAGAATATATTCATTTATTAAGATTCTCATAGCATTATTTATAAATGTTAAAAAAATACAAAGAAAATTAGATTATGCCACATAGGTAGAAAATAATTCCGTAATTAAAACTTATGTTTCTAGTGGTCTTATAAAATGTCCATAATATAATATTTAGAAAAATATTTATGAGAAAAATTCAAAATGCACACATGAAAATGTATACAGAAAACAATGATATTCTAAAATGATATAGTTATCTACCTAGAAATAAAAAAAGAATCAATGTAAAAACTAGAACCAGAGAGTATGGTGCCTAAATAGAAAATAAAGTCAGAAAAACATGTATATATCAACTATAACAAATTAGAAAATATAATAAAAAATAAAACATAAGATTTTATGCTCAAAAGTCAGAAACTATAAAGCAAAAGACTGACAGATTTTTATGCTCTGTTTGACAAAGAAATGACAAAATCAATATACAAGGTAAATAAAAACTAGAAAATATATCTGCAAACTGAGACAAAGACTTCCTATTCATAATCTATACAGCAAGTTAAAACATCAATAAGAAAAAGGAAACATGCCTCAATCGAAAAACCAACAAAGAGGCTGAGTGTGGTGGTGTCTGCCTGTAGCCCCAGCTACTCCAGAGGCTGAGGCAGGAGGATTGCTTGAGTCCAGGATTTCGAGTCCAGCCTGGGCAACATAGTGAGACTTCATTTTTAATTAAAAAAAAAAAAAAAAAGAAAGAAAGAAAAGGAAATGCAAGAAACAAAAAACATAAAAAATAATTTACTAAAATAAAAATGAAGATGATTAATAAGCATATGAAAATTTATTCACCATCACAAAAAAATTAAAGAAAAAGAAACTAGGAAAACAAAAAAATTATTTTCTTATGCCTATTTGATTGGCAGTCATCAGGACATTGGTTAAGTCTAGACTATAAGCTTATGCTTACTTTCTGATCACTTGGTGGAGTATAAATGTATATAAATTTTATGGAGGGAAATTAGTAATATTTGTCAAAAGACAAAAAAATTTAAAATGTGTATATTCAAAGATGGTGAGATTTCAATTCTATCACTTATTTCAAGGATATAATTTGGCATGTGCACAAAGATTTATGTAGAGAGGTAGATGATCTTTACATCAAAATTCATGATAGTAAAAAGAAAATTAGATACCTCTTGTAAGCCACTTGATATTTACTAAGTCTAACGTAGAAGTGGCACCATCCAAACAGGTGCAGGATGCATAGAGGAATTAATATCTCACGAGCGAACTTTGACCAATAGGAGATGGGAATCAGCAGATAAATAACTCTCTCTTCCTTCCTTTTCCGGAGACAACGTTTATGCCGCTTTTTAGAATATGATTCTGCAAGACCGAACAATCAACCACGTTTGATACTGACCAGTGGTCAGCTCAGTAAATCATCCTTACTATGACTCTCCTGAAATCTTTGCCTCATTTCCCTTTTCCCTGTCATTTACCCTCTAGGATTGGACTAACTTATAAAGTTATGGCACAAAAGCCTTTGCCTTATACATTGTTATGTGAGGAATTCTAAGCTAAAAGAAAAGTGGAAATTCTAAATGTCCATCAACAGAAATTTAAACTATGCAGAAGTTAAAAAGGATGAGAGAGATTCATCTGTATTGATAAGTGTGGCAGGTTAGATTTTCCATTAACGGTCTAGCAATATTTCTGGTCTCGCATTCTCTCCCAGAAGCTTTCTACTTCTCTGTGAAGAGTTGGAGTCTGCTACTTCCCACATCCTTGAACCTGAGCGGCGCTTTGTGAGTGATCGGCCAATGACTGACACAGCGTGACTTCTGACGCTATGATGTTAAACATGTTACTACTTCCACCTGGTTCTGTCTCTCTCTCAAGACACTTGCCTTTGGAACACAGCCACCATTTCATGAGAAAATTGTTATATCAGAAACTGTGAAGGGTCTGAGATTTTATCTTACAAGTGAACAATTTAGATTGCCGCAGTAGAGATGGATGGATGGACACACATATATGAGGGTCTTCAAAAGTTAATAGAAAATGCATATTACAAAAAACTATGCATGGATTTTTTAAAAATTACACCAAAATAAACTTATACTAACTTGTTATAACATGTCTGAAAAGGATCTAGTTTGAGGCACTAAGAAGGATAAGACATCCATTTGAAAAAAGCCCCATCAGAGCAACATGAATTCTGCTAAAATTGAAACAAGAATAAAGCTCAAATTTATGGTGAAGCTTGAGTGGAAGAATGGTGAAATCACCGATACTTTACAAAAAGTTTATGGGGAAAATGCTCCAAAGAAAGCAGCAGTTTACAAATGAATAATTTGTTTTAAGAAGGGACAAGACAATGTTGAAAATGAAGCCCGCAGTGGCAGACCATCCACATCAATTTTTGAGGCAAAAATTAATCTTGTTTGTGCCCTAATCAAAGAGGGCTGACAATTAACAGTACAAACAATAGCCAACACCATAGACATCTCAATTAGTTCAGCTTATACAATACTGACTAAAAAATTAAGGTTGAGCGAATTTTTCACTTGATGGGTGCCAAAACTGTTGTGCCCAGATCAGCTGGAGACAAGAGCTAAGCTTTCAATGGAAATTTTAAACAAGTGGGATTAAGATTCTGAAGCATTTCTTCGAGGAACTGTAACAGGAGAAGAAACATGGCTTTACCACTATGATCCTGAAGACAAAGCACAATCAAAGTAATGGCTACCAAGAGGTGGAAGTGGTCCAGTCAAAGCAAAAGTGGACTGGTCAAAAGTAAAGGTCATGGCAACAGTTTTTTGGGATGTTCAAAGCATTTTCCTTGTTGACTTTCTGGAGGGCCAAAGAATGATAACATCTGCTTATTTTGAGAGTTTTTTGAGAAAGCAAGCCAAAGCTTTAGCAGAAAAATGCCCAGGAATGCTTCATTAGGGAGTCCTTCTCCACCAAGATAATACTACTGCTTATTCCTCTCATCACGGGGAATTTTATGAGAGTTTCAATGGCAAATCATTAGGCATCCCCTTTACAGTCCTGATTTGTTTCCTTCTGACTTGTTTTTGTTTCCTAATCTTAAAAAAATCATTAACGAGCACTCATTTTTCTTTAGTTAATAATGTAAAAATGACTGCATTGGAATAGTCAAATTCCTCAAATCCCATGAAAATAGTTAATATAGCCAAATGAAATAACATTAAAAAATAATTGATATGTGAGCACACTTTATTCCAAGATTAATAACACTTTTAAAAACATATCTAACTCTCAGGTTCTAAAAATACATAAAAATCAACTAAAGGGGGTTTTTATCAAATGATTAGAACTCAAATCGCACATCACTGTTATGAAATAAAATAGTTCACTTGAGTCTGTAGTAATTGCCTGCTTGTTCATCTCTCTCCTACCACACTATAATGTTCTGGAATTCAGGGACTGTCCACATTCAGCTTTGTAGTCCTGGTGCCTAAACTAGGCCTAATATATAGCAAGTGTGAAATAAATATTTGCTCTTGAATAAAGAGAAAAGAAAATGTTGTTCCTAGAGCTGTGTGTTTTTTTCTTCTAAAGAACAAATGTGTCATATTCCCAAACCCATGTTAACAATGAAACCCATGAGGCCAGTTCCATCACAATTTAAGAAAATACACCAACATGAGAAGAGTCCAAAAATATTCAGTCAATTAAAAAATATGCACTAAGAAGATGACAGACCCAGTGCTGTGAAGAATCAAGGGCAAACAAAATTTAGAAATTAAGAAAAAAAATTATCTTATATGGTTATTAAGGTTTCTGCTCAAGAAGCAATAGCTTCTAATAGAAAAATAAACAACATTAGTTAATAGAAAACACATAAGCTAAAGTTCTGCATGTTGGATACTTCTATCTTCTCTGTAGGACTAAAATGTTTAGGATAATAGAGATCAAATGCCTATGGGGTGATATAATAGTACAATGCAGTGTAAAATGTAATAATAATATATTCCGTTTTGGAAATTGGGCTTTTTGGCTCCACCTTCACCACTGCCAATTGTTTGGCCCTGGAGAAGTCAGCACACTTCTCAGGACTTCATTTCATAAGGTTGATGTGCAGGATGAATTTGATAATCTTTCAAATATCTCTGATTCTTTGCTAGAAACTATTCTGGGCAGAGGCAGACCCAACAAAGGAAGCTAATTCTTCACGATCCTAACAGACAGTGTTTAGTATCCCTATACCCTTAGCCATCTGTCATTTTTTCAAAGTGAATGACATTTCTATTTTCCCAATCCAAATTTGTCCTTCCTCTTTCTTTTAAAACTTTGCCCAAAATTCATCTTCTCCAAGATTCCTTGCCAAACATATCTCACCTTTATTTGATCACTATAATCAGTCCCACAATACTTCAGTTAGGTATGCCACTCCTTAAACTTAAAATTAGACATGCACTTGTCAATCTATATCTTAAATTATATATGGGCACCTACCTTGGCAACCTCCTTACAAATTATACTTAATATAGGAACACTAACTAATCAATCTGCTCAGTGCTCAAGCAATAACATGATAGACCCAACAGTGAAAAACTGTATGCTTATAGTAAAATGAGTTTAATAAAAAGTTTTGAAAATACTCAAAGCCTTAATTTGCTTTTTCCATATACTTCTTGTAAAGTTTAAACTGTTCATCTACTACAACAAGCATTCTTGTCACTTAATATAATTTCTTCCCAAACCACCAAATTTATAGAACTCTCAGTAAAAAACAGTGAAAACCATTCAAAACCACTACTTAAATACACTCACTGTCAAGTCTGTTATGGCGAGATAGTAGGGACAAGGCAGTTTCAAGAACTTAGTCTATTCTTTTTCAGGCAAGGGGTCCTTTTTGTGTCAAACTTTAAAAAAAGTCCTCAGCTAAAGGCATGTACAGATTTTTAGAGGTTGTAAGTACACTTAGTTAAGGGCATAATAATATCACTGACAAGATAAGTAGGAAAACAATGTTACTTTTTAGAAGGTAAACCAATCACTTAGGACATGCCACCTAGAAATTAAGGCAAGACAAAAGCAGACTTCCATAGCCTGGTGATATATAATGGAAGTGACATTATCTAATACAAATTCATGAAAAGGGAAAATCAGGCTATTTTATTATCAAAGATCAAAAATTATGTAAGTGTTTTGAGCTGCTATCAAGACCTGACATGTCAAATCAATCTGCCACTTAAGAGAAATTGATTTGGAAAAGGGAGAACATCCACCTTATCTTTCGTCCTGTAACAAAAACCAATAGTTACATTTAATGAACATTTACATCAAGATATACTTTGGAATGTTACCAAATAACTAACAGAGGCTGGGATCAGTGGTCTTGAATTAATAAGAAATAAAAACTCAGTAGTTTAGCCTTCCTAAATGCTGATGAGATGGCTTGATGTTAAGTCTTAAGAGACAAGGAGTCCTGGGATGCACCAGCTGTTTGGAAGAATGACTCATTGTTACCCTTGATGAAACAAAAACCACTGCCTCGGTTAGACATTCCCTGACATTCATCTGATCGATATTAAATAGTACCATATAACAGGTCAGTGGGTTCAATTGTCTGGGGAACATCTAGCAGCTCACTTATCCTGGCAGACCTATCTGGAGACCTGCACAGGGTCATCATTAAGGCTTTTTGGAAATCTATTGTGTAATATAGGTAATATTTTCTTAAAGATTCTCAAACACAAAACCATCTTTGGCTTTTTCTAACTTGGTATTTGAATGCATCAGTTATCCAGGTATTGGAGCAAACTCAAAACTCTTCCTTGAGGATTATCTGGCCTTAGCCAGAGGAAACCTATGGGTGTCTGGCCTTTGACTAGCCTAGGGTACTAGTCTAGCTATATAATTTTCATAATAGAGTAGAAGTCCTACCATTTGTGATTCCTTATGGATCTGCCCTTATTCAGCACTATAGAATATCTACCCTCTAGGCTGTCTTCAGATAGTATAACATTAAACTAGTCTATCTGATTCCTATGAAAAATTTGACTAACATAAAAGAAATTTGAAAAAGAGAGCCTAAGACAGTGATTTTCAAATGCCACTCAGACTAGTTACATTAGAATCATCTTAGGTACCTGCTAAAAATATAGATTCCTGGATCTCATCTCAAACTGACTAAATCAGAAATTCCAGGAATAGAGCTCAACAATATGTATTTTTAACAAGAACTTTAAGAATTATGAGTACTCAAATTGAAAACCACCAGTCTAAGGGATTCAGAGTCCAGGCAGTCCTTGAGGCACTTGAGCCTCTTCTGTCTTCAGGTAGGATTTAACCTCTGTGGATATTCACTACAACTTCACCATTTGAAGGATCAGCTTGAATAACATGCATTTCAATGTTAAAACATCATATTTTATTTTGATGATTATCACAAAACAGCTATGTTTTCTGCTTGTCTTTGCCCATAAAAATGTTAAGAAAGACACTGCTAGTATATCACTCAGCATTAACTCTATCTCTTTCTAAGAAACAATATAAATTCTCTTTCCTAATTATAAAAACTATGTATTTCACAGTATCTCCGTATTCCCCTACACTGCCAGGAAGCTCAGAACCAAACTGATGCCTAACTACAGCAATCACTTTAACCCTCACAGTAAGCATATTTGTTTCCTCCCTTCTCTTTGATTTCTTTCTTCTTTTCAATTGTATTTTGTATTAATCTTTTTTGGTAAGTTAAAAAAGAAAACAAACTTTCAAAGTTCTCTTGGAAAGAGGCAGGGTATGAAAAAAATCTCAACTAAAAATTATACTAGTTTTATCATTTTTATCCTCTTTGATTTAAAATAGCCATCTGTTTCCATTTAGGGATAGGCTTGTTCTATTTTTGCCCCATACACTTGCCTGGACAGAAATGTAGTAGGTCTAGATTAGTCACAAGGCATCCTTAGTCCCTAAGAACTCAGAGAGGGGGTCACTGTTTCCAAACAACTGTTCCAGTTTTTGGAACGCTCTAATTAAATAAAATTCCTTGAATAGTAGAGAGGTAAGGGGAGAATCCAAATTAACCATGTACCAATTTGAAATCTACAGACCACTGGCAAGCTGGACAGATGACTCAGACTTCAGCAGTATAGATTAGAAATACCTGGAACCCACAGCATTGGCTGGAGTAGGTCTGCTGGAAGCCTATATCAATTTGAAAAAATTTTCAAATCACTCCTTTTTACTTTCTGATCATGTCTTTCCAACATCATTATGCCAACCATAATTGGTTTATAGATAGCCCCAAACAGATAAGCAACTAGTTGATTTTTTTCTTTGTAGTTTCTTTTCCTTTTCACTGGAAATGACTAATTGATTAGCAGTTTTGATTGATGTAAAAAGTGGATTTGGAATTCTGTAAGCCCAAATGACAATGACATGATAAAAGTGAGAATACTCATCAAAATTCTGAGGATTCCAATGTTTCTTTGAAGCTTTTGACTCAGAGATCTGTATTATTAAAGAATTTAGAGCTTTTCGAAAGTCTTTTTTGAGTCTGACTAGGGCAGTCTAATGTCTCTGGCCACACAGAAAAACCTAAGTGCAAAAACGTTAGAAATGCAGATAAAGACAGTTTTTAGAAAATATTTCAGAGAAAAGTTTGAGACTAAAAAGTTTAGCCCACATATTGAATTTTTGCCAAATAAAAATCTAGTATGTTTTTTAGGAGTAAAATGTCATGCAAATAAAATTTTAAAATCTGTCTCCTTTGTCAGGGGTAAAGTGTAGTTTTTTAGTCTTAAGCTTAGAATAAGCAAAGTATCCAAGTTATTAGAGATCATCCCTCATAATCATACTCATGAAGAATTCTGAATTATAAATTTATAACTGGATTTTATCTACTCTGGACTTAATTTTATGTTATATTTTTAGTAAGACATTAATATTAAGAATTCATGAACCTATCTGCCAAATGCATCATTGTTTAGTTTTGCTATTGTTATAATCAACATTTAGCCTCATTCTGAACTCATTAAGTAGAGATCAACATCAATGGTTAGGATGGTTAGAATAAACAAATCAACTGTTGGGCAGCATTATGTCACATTTTGTGGAATGTATAAAATAAACAAACCGGACTGGAAAAAGAGAAAAATACAAGAGCATTAAACCATCTAAATTATAAATAGCACATTTTTCATTTATCCTCATATTTTAAAATTATTTCAGTCATTTGAATATGCTATGACTAGAGTAATAAATTTCATAGAAAATATTACCTCTTGTTGAGAGGCATTTGTATATATATGTTCTTGGAGTTTCTAAGATTACTTAAAAAGCAATGCCAAGTTGAAGGTAATACCTTTTATTGGCCAATTGAATGTTGACTGATACACTTATAGAATTTAAAAATGTACTTTCTGGAAGCTGAAGAAAAAATGTCTTATTTTCTGCAAGCATGTCTGTCAATTACTGTATAGGTAGTACAAAAAAGATATTATCAGAAGGTTGGCCTTGAGATTTATGTAACTGGATTAGTGCTAGTATCATTTTCTATACAATTAAAGAAAAATAATTTATCCTTCATTGATGCTACAACTGTACTGATAGTTCACTAATATAGAGATTAAATTTATAGCATCTATCCTCAACAGTTTCAAAATCACAATGTGCTCCCTTCTAAACATAGTTTGAAAGTGAACTCATTTATTTCTTTTGTGTTTCTCAAAGCCATTTAGAAAAAAAGAAAACCTAAAAAACTAAAATAGAGGTTAATTAAATGTCCTTGTTCATTTAAAAAAAAAAAAGCAATGCTTCAATTTTGAAAGCACATGCAGTTACAATCAAATGGAACTAGTCAAATAATATTAATGAGTAAAAGTGTATGTAATGAAGCCAATTATGTAAAAATACTAACATCAATATTTCCTGATTATGAAAAATTTACAAATTCTTTAAAGGTATTTGTTTTATCTCAAAGCCAAAGGGGAAAAGAATGACTATCACCAGTAGGCGTTTTATTGTGAGTGGGAAAGTGATCCACTATAAGACAAAGAGAAGGCAAATGAACAAAAATAATTTTTGCTAATTTAATTTCAATCAAAAGGAGAAAATGAAATATATTTCCATTAGCACAATGTTTTTCGATAGTTAAAGAGAACAATCACTTTTTTTAAATCAGGAAAGGTTTTATACAACAAAACTTTCGCAAGCCTTTGGAGAGAGGCCTTACCTCTGGAGGACACAGTTTTCTCACTATAATTATTATTAATAAGAATTTGAATTTTCATTTTTCTGAAAATATAATTCAAAGTTCCTAAAAGCCTGTTAATTATGATAGGCCAGAAAAAGAATTACAAATATCCATTTCTCATTTCTCAACTAATTCTAAAAACTTTGACCAAATTGTAAGCCTATTTCTACTTTTAAAATATTTTAAGGATAATTCAGAAGGTATACAATTTGTTGATCTGTTTACCAAATATAAGTATTTATTATAATATCCAAGTACCTATAGCAGATTCAGAAGACATGGTAAACATATTAATTCTGATTAATACTATTATACCACAAGTATAAATTATGTCCACATGACCAGCATGATTTATTTCTATAACATATATTTTATGTGATAAATATGTACATTAATTTGTATATTAGAAATTTTTGATATCTCCAGTACACCATGTGTCTTCTTAAACTGTGTGCATGTGTGGATAAAAAACATATACTTATGGATTTGTACACCCTTACACATCCCAATGGGCATTAGGAATGTCTTTAGAGAAGCAGATTTTTAAAGTGAAATTTAATAGGAAAAGAAAAAACTTTACTTTTTGATTCTCAAAATAACTAAATCTTCTCCATTATTTCAGTGCCTATAAAGACTTCTGTCTTCTGAACACATTAATTTATTTAGACTATCTCTCAAGGACTTTTGTTCAGTGAATAGCCTTGGAAGATAAAGATAATATTTCCCTCTGAGCAAATGGCAGGTTTGCTTATAACCTTAGAAAATAGAGACATCTCCCTTAGAAGCAGGGAGCTGGCACTTACTTCCACATATAAAGGATTCAGATTCCCAAAGTTCAGGGTCCCTCTCCTATAACACTACCCACTGTGTGTGTGGGTTTTCACCTGGTCCTCTACACATTGCTCTATGGAAACTGGGGCTCAGGGAACCAGCACAAATTCTGATACTGGCTACTGCTATCCCTGTGAGTAATAAACTGTCCTTTTTCTCTGATCTGAAGTCTTGAATTCTCTGCCAGCATCCATGATCCTATGGCTAACTAACTTACTAGCTTGCAAGTAGGGTAAAATTTCAGACCCTCCACAGCTCTTGACAACCTCTGAATCTCAGGGGTTTATAATAACACCTGTTTATTTCTCAGTTTCCTTACATTTTGCTCACTTTACATATCAGCCAAGCATCGCTGGGGGTCAGCTTAGCTCTGTTCCACATCATCTTCTTTCTGGGATCCAGGCTAAGAGAGCGGCCCCCATCTGGGACATGTCTGTTCTCATGGTACAGGGAAAAGAGCCATGGGAAACCACACCATGACTTTTAACATTTTTGCTCGGTCCCGCCATATATCACGTTCACTAACACAGAAGATCCTCGACTTACAATGCTTTGATTTAGGATTTTTCAACTTTACGATGGTGGGAAAGTGATATACATTTGGTAGAAACTGTACTTTGATTTTTTTTTTTTTTTAGTAATACAATTTGGATATCTTTATTTTTTTAATTTTTTTAATTTCAGAATATTATGGGGGTACAACACTTTGGCTATATATATTGCCCATGCACTGCCCGTGTCAGAGCTACAATCGTGGTCATCCCCCAAACTGTGCTCCCCACATCCATTCAGTGAGAGTTTTTCCCATCCCCTCCAGCCCGCTCCCTCCTGCCCGCCCCCTCATAAATATTATTGTCCTGTGTGATGTAAGTGTTGATCAGTTAGTACCAGTTTGATGGTGAGTACCAGTGGTGCTTGTTTTTCCAATCCTGTGACACTTCGCTTCGAAGAATGGGTTCTAGCTCCGACCAGGATAATACCAGATGTGTTAATTCACTATTGTTCCTTATTGCTGAGTAATACTCCATGGTATATATATACCACATTTTATTAATCCACTCGTGTATTGATGGGCACCTGGGTTGTTTCCACATCTTTGCAATTGTGAATTGTGCTGCTATGAACATTCGTGAGCAGATGTCTTTATTATAAAATGTCTTTTTTTCCTTTGGGTAAATACCCAGTAGTGGGATTGCTGGGTCAAATGGTAATTCTACTTTTAATTCTTTGAGGTATCTCCATATTACTTTCCATAGAGGTTGTACTAATTTGCAGTCCCACCAGCAGTGTTTGAGTGTTCCTATCTGTCCACATCCCCGCCAACATTTGTTGTTTGGGGATTTTTTGATATGAGCCAATCTCACTGGAGTTAAGTGATATCTCGTTGTGGTTTTGATTTGCTCAACTTCTCTAATCATCAGGGAAATGTACTTTGATTTTTGAATTTTGATCTTTTCTCAGGCTAGCAATATGCACTACGATATTCTCTCGTGAGGCTGGCAGCAGATGCAAGCCAAAACTCCCAGTCAGCCACACGATCACAGGGTAAACAACTGATACTCTACAGCATACTGTGTTGCCAGATGATTTTGCCCAACTATAGGCTAATGTAAGTGTTCTGAGCACATTTCAGGTAGGCTAGGCTAAACTATGATGTTTGGTAGGATAGGTGTATTAAATGCATTTTCACCCTACACCTTAGAATATTTTCAATTTATGATGGGTTTACTGGGATACAACTCCATCGTAAGTAGAGGAACATCTGTACCCTATTGGCCAAAGCAAATCACACTGATAAGCGTGTTATCAATGGGATAGGGAAGTACTCTCTTCTCACAAGGAGAATTGAAATATTAGCATCTTAAATAGAAAAGGGCAGGGATGTGTAATCTACTTACAAGGCAGAGGAGTGAATAATGGAAATAATAATACATTCTACCATACACATAACACATACTTAATAAATGATAGCTATGTTAGGACTAGGTATGTTAGTTATAACATAACATAACTCTTAGTTATATTAGGACAAACCAAAAACTTAAAAGACCTTCCTCATGTTTCAAAATGGTTTCTAATTGTTTGGCATTATACTTATGATAGAATAGCATATACCAAAGTTTAATGATTATTTTTTTTAAAAACCTGACAGTAGAAATGGGCTCAATAAGATAATATATAAATTGGAATAAATGTAGTAGAGTTGGTGTGCATGTGTTTAATATGCACAGAGATAAACATGAAAAAAATATTTTAAGAGGAATAAAGAGAAATATTATTGCTACTATTAATATAATAAATATATATTTAATACACAATGTGAAGTTTTGACCAAACCATCATTTAACAATTGCAACTAAAGTTCCTAGAATAATTCTTTAAAAAGTGTGTGTACCATCTCTCATGTTCCCTTTTGAGTTTTTCTGTTGTTTTTTCAAAATCACCCCCAAGAAATATAGGGTGCAAAAAGGGTTATGACTTCTCCTCTGGATTGCTTCAGATGTAATTATTCTTTGAGCCAGCTTTTCATCAAAGAATCTCTTTGAATTTGTTACCTGTGCATTGCTTCATATTAGATACTTACTCTACATGAAATAAATATGATTTGCTTTGAAGCCAATGAACCAATTACAATCATCTACTTACTCTATATGCCTAAAGTCATATTTTGGGATTCTAAAAACCATGATAATCAGCTCCATTCCTCTCTTTTCTCTTCACTTTAACAATCCCATGTACTGTGATCCATTGACTGCATCCATCTTTTTTAAATAGCTATGTTCCATTAAAGGGGTATTTATCTACTATCATGCTATCTATCTAATATTATTCAGGATATTCAAATATTTAACTATCCTCACCCACTTGTAACATAAGTGCTTTTAATTCAGTATTTGATGTTTATATATTTAAAAATAAACTTTAGCTATTTTCTGTATTATTTATATAAGATTATAAATGTCAAGAAGTGCCTACACTTGCACACACACAATTTAAGCTTATTCATTCATTTTTGGGTTCAATAAGTATTACTTGAATGAGAGAAAAGATAAATTTTGACAAACACTAAATTTTAACCATATTCTTAAAGTAAATAAAATTAAGACAGACTTTTCTAAAATTTTTCAAAAAGAAATGTAAATATACTTCCTGTCTTTCAGCTTTTCACATCTTGCCTCTACTCTCCAGTGTCACCCTTCATTTCATTCTTATCAACTACATTCAATCAAGATTTACTCTATTTCTTAATTGCAAACAATTGTTTGAAGCTCTAGCTATGGCTGATATATTTTTACCTTACAAATGCTATTCTCTTGAACTTCCTGCTGGAAGAATGTTAGTAACAGATGGTGGAGCTTCTTGAGATATAAAAATGAGACTTTGCATATCAATGCAAACCTGACAAGTGACTTAATCACAAAAGATACTCTTCTTCAGAAAACAATCAGCTAGGCAGCATTGATGAACCCACAGGAAAAAAAGTCAGCTTAGATATAGACCCTTCTGTATTTTACTCTGTTCATTAATTAAGCAGCTTAGCTGTTAAGACAGCTTTCCATTTATAGTATTTAACCTGACTTGAGCTCCATTTTTAAGGAGGGGAGTAAAGTAAGAAACCTACATTCCCCAAACTAATTTTTTTCAAGGAGGACATGAGCATCAGTGTACTGAAGTATAGGCTAAAAATTGATACAAAGCAGAATTTCTTCAAGTCTCCTCTAGGCATGTCAAAGTGCATCTAGTTTGGGGAGCTACAGGAGCAACGGGGTAGAGAGAAGACAAAAGTATCTCTGACTAACACCAATTAAGAGATTCTATCTAGCAAAGAGAGTTCTATGATCTTTGAATCATATTTTAAAGACATGATTGACACATTTTAAAAATTATTTTTTCCACAGCAAAGCCTGATCACAAATCTTTATCCTTGAATATCTACTATATTTGTTGTTTTGGTTCAAATTTTAGGCTCTTTGTTGTCATTGTATTTTGGGAAATTTCTTTTTGGGGTAAAAAGAAGAAAAGACAGAAAACACTAATTTCAGCAGGAAGCCTGAGTCACAGAAAGGGCAATGAGGACAGGAACAATGTAAGAGTCACATAAATATCTGGTAATTAGTTACAGAGATGGGAGTAAGTTTTAAAACATCACAAAAGCAATAGTTTGAGAACATTCAGATTAGAGGGCAGAGGCAGGGAGAAGAAAGATTTTTAAGCCATAAAATCAGAGAGGACAGAGTATCTCCTACTCTTGGCATATTCCAGGTACTCAGTGCCAAAGGGCTTACTTTTGCCACCTAAGCTCTCTTAGGGTGCTCTTCCTTCTAATGTTCCACCCTGGTACACATGGCATGGCCCATCCTCCCTATGAAATCCCCCTATTTTAATCTCCTCTTCCTTAGAATCTTAACTTTCCTTCCTAAAGTAACAGTTTTGTTAATCTTAAAAATTAATCCGTGCTGAGAAAAATAATGGCGAGGTTTCAATTTATTGCTTTTTAAAGAATTTTTACATTTTATGAAGGGTTTCCAAGAGACACAAAGCCTTGAGCCTAAATGAATGAATCTCAAATCTTGGGCATTTCACATCTTGTGATCAGTTCCTGGGAGATTCCAATGTTCCCTAAATCAAACCATCTACCCATAGCTGCATGCTCTGCTGTATACCTGCCATGGGAATATTTTACAAAATGTTCAAAGAACCCAAAATGCATTAAAAGAACTTCAAGCTATAGTTACCAACTGCAAACACAGTTGCAGATATTTCATATACAAAAAAAAAATTATATACCTCTATGTACGCTATCAGTTAAAAGAAATTTTACATACATGAGATCTTTTTATTCACACCATCCTCATCCAATAACCTATTCATATGATAATTATTATTATGTGAGGGTATTAGTCTGCTTAGACTGCCATAATAAAATACCATACACTGGGTGGCTTAAACAACAGAAATTTATTTTCTCACAGTTCTGGAGGCTGAAAGTCCTAGATCAGTGTGCCAGCCTAGTTGGGTTCCAGTTGGGGCTCTCTGCCTGGCTTGCAGATGGCTGCCTTCTTGCTACATCCTCATATGGCAGAGAGAGCTCTAGTGTCTCTTCCTCTTCTTAAAAGGGCACTAATCCCATCATGGGGGACTCTATACTCATGACCACATCTAAACCTAATTACCTCCCAAAGGCCCCATTTCTAAATACCATCACATTGGGGGTTAGAGCTTCAATATATTAATTTGGGGAGGACACAATTCAGTCCATAGCAGTGAGAAAAGACTGCCCCAATTCCTTAAAACATTTCTGCAATAAAATGTATGAGCAAAAAAGTTAAAAAATTAAACAATTAAATATATGAGCAATAAAATAATGTCTTTAGGTACGTGGGGAGGTGAAAGGTGAGAAATAAAAACAGAATTATTACCAAAGAAGCTTCTCATGTATTTTTTTTTCTTAGTTAAGAAGTTTCTGTGAATTTAACTATCCTTGAGCCCTTCTTTTCTTTGCCCTCATCTCTAGACTGCACTTTGGATCAAGCTGAATAGCAGTGCCATTCCCTTCCATGTAAAAGCAAGGCTCCTCCAGGCTTTTGTTTGAAAACTCTTTACTTCAGTAGGTGAGCCTCAAGCCCTTATTTTCAAAACTAAGCATGACTACACTCAAGCGCCATTCTCTGAAGCTAGCTGGTTTCTGAAATGCCTGAACTCATTAGCCTCACATTAAGGATTCTGATGCTGACATTTCTCAGCCCCTCACACGCACTGCTCAGTCATCACCCCCCAGAGGTCCCCATGGGTCTTTATGGCTCTAGATAAAAATAATCAACATAGGGAACAACAAAACAGAGTTAATTAATTAGAAGGCAGCCGACCTTCAAAGAGACACAAGCTCAAACTTTGAAATGTTTCTATCGTAGTCCTTTTTATTCTGAATACAAGGTTCTTGTGAGTTTTTTTTTTTAATGTGTAACCAACTTTAAAATTCAGTGATATAGAGAGACAAGCATGAGGTGTTGGATAAGCAAGACAGACTAAATCAAGCCAAGAAAAAGAACACCTGGTAGATATTGTTTTGGCTAAGGATTTCTTCGTTTTTCTTATTCCCCCAGCCCATTTTTCTGTTTGAAACAAAAGAGCCATGAAATTTATAGATTCAGTAATTACAGCAACAGTAGCAATGTTGGATCAAGACAACCCTCTGAGCTAGATTAGCCACAAGAACCAAAATCAATCACCCCAAGTATAACAGTAGCACAGGAGGTTATTTTGTCATAATTGTGATCATCAAATCTAGGCCCGGAGGCTAGGAGGTTCAAATCATAGGACATTTATTACATATTTTATTCTAAGCTATTCCAAGCTATTCATTAAACTTTTGAGTGTCAGGCCCTGGGCTAGGCAAAGGAGACAGACATAAAGATCACTAAAACATTTTCTATCTTAAGAAAATCTCTAACATAGAAAATATGAACTGGCATTGGGCAGGCACTGCTTTATTTACACAAGCAGTCAGCCAGCCAGCGTCTTTAAATGAATGATTGTAATAGGCAGAAAACTCCACTAAACATTGTATTTGGTGCTTTTTACAAATACAATTTTCCTTAAATCAACTAGCCTGTCTCCATTATTCTTTCTACAATCTAATCAATTTCTTGTTCTGGAAAATAGCCAAGTTTTAACAGCACCTAAACTGAATGTAAAGAGAAATCTCTAAAACAGGGACAAAATTTCTGGAAAAAGTGTAAAAAAGAGTAAGGAAGACTCAAATTATTTTAATATCTTGGAAAAGGAAACTGTAAGTTTTACTAACACAAGAATATTTCTCTCTAGGGAATGCTATCGCTTTTACTATGGTGGCCATTTTTACAATATAAATAGTTTCTTCAGTTTTTATTTAGTCATACATACATAAGCTATTTAAGTAAATAATAAATAGTGCAATTTCTGCTCCTAGAGTTCAGGAAAATCATGTGTGTAGACAAAATTGTAGGTGGGTCTATTAGAACTTTCTAATAAGAGAAAGAGAAAATACATATTTAATTAACATACTTTTTCATTTCTCCCATTCAATTTCCTAATTAAAAATCTGATTTTGTAAGTTTAGATGATTTGCAAATCATCTGAAACTAATTACATTTTTCAAAACTCCACCAAAAAAAGGCAGATTATGCATAATTACAATACTTACAAATAAGGTCAATAAAAATGAAAACCTCAAATCATTAGAATGAAATGTCTCTGAAGTTCCACTATATCTACCTAACTGACAATTACACACACACACACCCCCACTTCTTCAGGTATTCGTAACATTTTTGAACTGTGTTTAAACACTATGTGAGAACAGATAAAACTATGGGCTCCTGTAAGCCAGTGTTTCTCAAGGCAGTATTTCTCAAGTTTCTCTATTTTTAACAAGTACCTAATGTTATTCTAATGTACAAGAAAGTTTGAAAAACAGTGTTATTAACATTTTAGTAATGGATAACAAACATTCTGTTTAGAGAGTTTCAAAATGGAATGAGAGGCTTTGGCTCCATCCTTCTTTCTATTGTCTTAGGATCTCTCTCTTCCCGTGGAGATTGTTTTTACCCCTAGATTTCAGACCATTCTGTACTAAACTGGACCTAGCCTTCTTACTATCCCACTGAAACCTTGACCAATATCTTGTAGTCCTACTATTGCCCTATAGATAAGGAAGGCCTTTCTTTTGGTTTACCCAAAGATTCACACCACCCTCATTTCTACTCTGCCCCTCTTCCAGATCTGAGCCAGCCTATCCACTGACCTACCACAAAAGCCCCATGCTCCACCTAAAGAAACCCTTTCCTTGGCCCTGTTTCTCCTTGTCCTGTTGGCTTTGACTGAATCACCACCTATTTTTAAGGTGGCATCCACCTCGCCCTTTTCCTAGACAGCATATCAAGCTAGGACCTTCCTTCCAACTTCCATCAGCCACTACAAGCAAACTTTAGTCTCCTTTTTTTCCAAAGATGTCCTTCTAGTATATTTTCCACTGATCTTTTATTTCTGAACCAGGAGTCACCACTAGACACCATTACTCATTCACAGAAATTTGCTTATCCATTTAACAAGCTGTATTATGTGCCTATTTTGAGCCATCCATTGTTCTACAGCAGTGAACCAAAAAAAAAAACAATGTCCCTGATAGCATGAAGCTTAATTTCTATTGGAAGAGATAAAACAACAGTACAAAAGTAAATAAAGAAATGAAATAATATAAGATAGTGACAGCAGCTATGAAGAAAATGAAGCAGTAATAATACTGATGGCATGTGTGTGTGTATATGTGTTTTCCATTTCAGATTGGACACACAGAAAAAATTTTCTCTGAAGTGGGGAAAATAAGGAGCCAACCACACAAAGACCTAAGGGAAGAGAATTCAAGGAAGAGGATCTAGCTAGTACAAAAGGCCTCTGGCCTGTTCAAGGAATTGAAAGAAGACCAGACACACAAACATAGGGAGGAGAGAGATGCAGCAGTCACATAGTGCAAAACCCTAAAGGCCATGGTCTAGTGAATCAGAGAAAACTTCTTGGAAGAAGTTTTTAATTCTAGTAGCAACAGGAAGCCATTGAAGTGTTGCATGAAGGAGAGAGAGCTGCTTTGACGATAAGATTACCCACCTGCCACACAGATACTGGAGTTTAGAAGATGAAGAGGGGAAGCACTTAGGCCAGTTAGGAAGCTATTGTGGTGAGACAGGATGATGACTTGAATCAGGGAGGCAGCAGTAGAGATGGAAGAAAGCAGACGGGTTTGTGATGTTGCTGCTAGAGCTAACAGGCCTTGATGGTGGGTTGCAGTTGGGAAGTGATGAAGAGAGAGATTCCAAGCATGCCTCCTGACTTTTTCCTTGAGTAACTGGGTGGATGGTGGTGCCATCTACTGAAGTGGGTGAAATCTGAGGAAAGAAGATGGGGGTAGGAAGAAAGGGAATGGAGGGTTTCATTTTAGACTTGCTAAATTTGAGATGTTTATTGAACATCCGAGTGTGGTAAGATCTGGAGAAATAATTCTGAGTACCAATGCTTATGCATTTATAAACAGGATGTAAAGACATGGGATCCATGTTCTTAGAAAGAGCTTTAAATGCAGATGAAAGTTCAGGATAGAGCTCGGGGACAGGCCTAAGTTTAGAGGTCTGGCAGAGAAGCATGAAAATGCAAAAGCAGCCCAGAAAAAAATGACCGGTTATATGTGTTCAAAGAAGCTAAGAGGAGAAAATTCTCAAAATCTTTTAAAGAGGAAGTGGTCAACCATATCAAATATTGCTGAAAAGCTAAAATGAATATTCAGGAGAGATCACTCGTTTTGGCAACATGAACATAACTGGGACAAACCCTAAACCAAACGAATGGGTAATCTCTTCAAAGCCCAGATGTTTAGCTGAGCTGCAAAAGAAAATTATGGAAGAAAGGTAGAAGGATGAAAAGGAAAAAGAGGATGCAAAGAAAATCTTACCACAGCTTTAGAATTTTAATGGCTCCTAATCTAAGAAAAACTACAGTAGGACATACGTGTCATACAAGTATGACATACAATAGAATTTTTTAAAAATATGAAATACTATCTGGTACACATATTAAATCTATCTAAACAAAGATCTTAGAATTTGGCAGCACAAAATCACCATTTTATTGCTCCTGATTCAGAAGATATAAGGGAATTTCAAAAAAAAGATTTATAAATAATAATTTAATAAAGAATAGCTAAACAAAGTCTACAAATACATTGCTCCTGGGTATTGCTCCTAGGAGTACCTATCACTCCTCCCTCTTTCATAGCAAAGCTGCCAAAAACCTGATGATTAATACCAATCTCCCATTTGTTAAACAGCACAAATCACCCTCTGTCATTTAAATTGCACTGAATTTAAATTTGCATAGGTTGCAAGTAGAGAAAAGAGTCTTGAAGCCACATAAAATAATCACACTTAGTCTTAAAACAGAATATATTAATCTTTTCTGGCACTGCTCCCCACTGAAACCACACAACTTAATGCTATTCTTTGAGTGAGTCATCCTGTAAGATTTCCAGTTGACTTACCCACAGAGAGATGGCACTACTTGAAATAGAGCCCACGTAACTTTGGAGAGAAGTGAACCTTTACGCCTTCAACTTTCTGCTTGGCTCTGACTTCAGATATATTACACCAAGACCAGGGCTAACTTCTAGAGCTCTGAAAGCTCAGCAAGTTGCAAGGGTGAATAAGGACTCTTTCATACTCAATAATTCTTAATCTGGTTTTCTAAATTACTTCACAAGATCAGCATTTCTCTGTGTGGTCCTCAGGACACATTCACTTGGTTATTGGGCTTTTAAAAAAATGCAGATCCCAAAGCCCAAAATATTTGTGGAGTGGGCACAAGCATCTGCATTTTCAATAAGCTCCCCAAGTGTTTCCTAGATACAATTAAGAACCATTCTTCTCATTTGTTTACTGTGGACTATACTGCAAGAACTTTGCAGGTTTGGGTTTTTCCACCTTTTGTTGCTTTATTCTCCAACTAATTTTACACAACACTGCCACATTATTGTTCTTAACTTGCTGTTTAACTATTTGCCTAACATGCTCAAAAGCCTCCTGTGGTGCTCCACAGCCTGCAAAATAATGTCCACAATTCTTTTTGTGATGTTCAAGGTCCTTAGTAATGGCTTCATACTTTTCCCTTCCCTTAGTTAAACTTCTAGCCAAACAAAATCGCTCAAATACCCAATACATGTTCTAAACACTTCCACTTCCATGCTTCTGCTAACTTGCTCTCTACTTCTAGAAAGTTACTTTCCCACTTGTCCACAAGTCCAAATCCTACCTTTTTTTCATAGTTGAACTTATTGAAGGCTTCCCAATTCTTTCCTGCTTGATACTTAGCTCTATGAACTTGTTGGTGTTTCTCCTCTATCTCCATCTGGCTTTTATACTTCCAACCTGTTATTACATTATAGTGTTGTCTATTCTTTTGCCTGCCAAGTACCCTGTACTAGCTGGGAACAATAACCCCTTTCCCTATGCTGACATCAGCAAAATAAGGTTTCCATGGAGTTGCCACAATTTTTATATAACCCTGCCCCTCGGCCAGAATTGGTTGCTCCAGAGGTAGATACCTGATCCAAACTATGGCAACCATAGTATTCCAGCCCTTGACACTGATTGATTGTTCCAGGATGGGCACTTAACTCAAGCTAGACACATCACAATCCTTTCTTACCTAGATTCTGCCCCACTGGGCGTAGTCAATTGGTCCAGGACTGGTACCTGACCAAGCTGACCCTCTGGATTGAGAGCTAGAAAAGGTCAGCTCATTCCCTCTCCTATGGCTTAAATTGGGATATGTAACACTGGAGAGCAGTGCGTGGCCAGAGCCATGGGACTGGGGCTCCCCACAGATTCCTTCAGAGGGCCTTGGGTAGAAGAGACAGGCATCTGGTGGGGCTGAGGCCAGAGGCCACTCTTTAGCTCTCATGGTTCAAAACACTTTCCAAGCATCATTCAGTGTTGGCTTCAGATACAAGTGAAGTGAATTGTGATAGTTTTGGGAAAGCCACCACCACACAAATAATTCCTCTGTCTGCTAGCTGATTTCTTCCATTTTATTATTTTTTCCTTTTTATGGTGATACTGAATGGAAGGGAGAGGTTCATGCTACATTTATAAAATGTTAAAAGAAAGTAACATTTGCAAGAGATGATGCTCATCTCTACGTCTCTTTCTCTCTCCTTTTCTGGGAAAGGTTATTAAATTCCTCCTTTTGCAAAGAGGTAGAAGAAAAGAAATTTGAGAGCAAGAGAGATCTCTTCTCCTAAGGAGAGGCTATTACTATGGGGTAAAAGAAATCAGGGGCTGAGAATACAGAATGAATGATGAGCTTTAAAGACACTGTATTTTAATCTAGGCCCAGTTCACTTTCAATTGAGTGGGAAGAATATATAGTATATACATTTCGTATATTTATATATGATTCAGCTTTGCATGATTCATGATGTTTTTGCGTGATTTGTTTTTTAAAAGGACTGGAGTTATAGAAAAGCACATTAAAGCAGATATACTAATCCAAGGACCATGGTAATAGTCACATGGCCATTTTGGAGCCTTTGAGGCATTAAAAACAAAAAATATTGTACATAAGTTTATTAAGATGGCAGTAATCCTGAACCTAAAGGTTGATGATATATCAATTTTGGGTAATGTCCTTATACACAGGCATAGCTTGTTTAAATCCTTTTCATAAAGGTGCATCTTATTCATAACATTTCTTATAATCAAGTACTAAATTTCCTTTGATAATACCAAAAAAAGGCATTATGAATAATGAACCTCAAAAGAATGAGGAGTGTGGTGGTTGGGGGTAATGATAGGGTGAAGAAACATATAATAAAATTTCACATTAATAGTTATATGAAATTTATAAAAACTGTAGGGATACTTTCCTGCAACCAAACAGCATTTTAAATAATATTCTTTCATTTAATGGGAAACATACTTCCATCTAAAGCAAGGTAGTTGTTTTTTTAAATTAAAATATAGAGAAGTATTATGTGACTATAATAAAATCAAATCAGAACTTACTTTTGAAAATGTATTTAAAGTTCTTCATAAAGTATACCTTTGTGACTCAACAGTATAATATTGCCTTAGTTCCTCTGTGCTGCTATAAGAGAATACCACAGATTGGGTAATTTATAAACAGAACTTTATTGGATTATAGTTCTGAAGGCTGGGAAGCTGGGAAGCCCAATATCAATACTCCGGCAGGTTTGGCAATTCTGATTCCAAGATGGGGCCTTGAATGCTGCATCCTCCTGAGGGGAGGAACACTTCATTTTCACATGGTGGAAGGCAGAAGGGCAAAGAGGTAAAAGGGGGCTGAACTCATCCTGTTATATTGGTAGTAACTTGTGTTTTTGAAGGGACAACCATTCAAACCATAGCAAATGCTATTTGAAAAAAACATAAAAGTTTAACTAGCAATGTCCATTTGGGTAAAAAAGGCTATTTAAGTACTATACACTTTGATGAATGACCTTTAAATGGCCTTGCCCATTTTATACTATTACTTTTCAGTCAGTGCAGGATAATACATTAAATACAGAAGCCACAGCCCAGTGAAACCACACCTGTAGATTTAAAAAATTCATTCATTTAGTGGTATTATCCGTAACATACCATTCAATACCTCCCTATTCAAAACATAAATTTTCTTTATTTGAAACACTGAGTAAATACCTATGTTTTTTTTTTTTTTTTTTTTTTTTTTTAAACATCAGAAGAACATAATAAGGTTTTTTGTAAGGCCTCTGGACCAAATATTTTAAGAGGATTAGAATGTCTCCTTGACCAGAGTCTACATAATTCCATAAGGACTTGTAGACATAACACAATTTATAATCTCATTAGGTTTTTGTGAAGTGAAACTTAATTTATATGAACAACCTAAATATAACCATGAGTAATTTGAGAGAAATGTTTCATTTGCCTGAAGGTTCCCAACAACTCTAGGAAGATAGAGTTTAAAGCCCCAGTGGGGAATAAGCAGATACCTTTCACAAAAAGGAAGATTTAAGTAGCTTTAAAAATGGTTTGGTCAAAGTTCCTCAACTGTAAATAAAATCACTGAAGGTCTAAGTAAAACTTCAGCCAAATGTAGTTGTTAGTCTAACATATGTTCTAGTTAATAATTATCTTTATGAAAATCAGGTTTAGTGATCAAAAAACTAAGTTCAATACTCCACAACTTGGTGAAGCCTTATAATTTCCCCTTTTCTTCCACTGATCAATCCTAATTTTAATTCCCAATATCAATATACTTATTTTAATACAGTAATTTTATTTAAATATTAGTTATTATAAATTAGAATTAGTATGAACATTCTACATCATTCCTTTAGTAAAACTGATGCATTTCTTTTTTGAAAATATTTTAATTTTAAAATATATCATATACCTGTGCATTTTAAATAATTTTAATAATAGAAAAAGATAAAAAACCTACTTTTCTTTAAGCCAATTTAACCATCAAAATATTTACTCTTCCATAATATGTTTCCTTCTCATTAGCCTCCACTTTCTAGTAATCACCTACATCTCTTGAAACAAGTGAGAACTTCAGAGAAAAGAGCAAAGAAGGCCTGTGAAATGGTGGGGCATGCATCAGTTGACACGGATGGTAGGTGTAACAGATCAGACATCTGATGGAATAATACTTGCCTACAAGTTTTAATGAGTCATGAGCAAGACTTGATTATTGCTCTCAAGGTCAGGCAAGCAAATCTAATCTAGCACAATTCTCATCAGGTAGCCAAGACTGTTCCTCATGCTTAACCTTAGGGTTTGACCCACCAGAGGTGAGCATGAAGGTAGTTCAGTATTGCAGCTAGTGAATTTCTCTAATAGACGTGGTGAGTTAATTCTAGGCAGCAGAATCTAACACATATCCAATCAATTCTTAGTTCCTAAGGACACTCATATCAATCCATTTCTTCATATTTTTATTACTGCTGCCTTAGTCTAGGGCTTAATCATCTCCCACTTGAACAAATACTATCATCAGATAATTGCATTCTCTACCTATAACCAATTTCCAATCTAATCTTTCATTCATAATTTTCCCAAATCAGTCTTGCCAGGCTGCCTCTTCTAACTTATTACTCTCCTATTCCAAAATGTAAATGGCTTTTTAGTGCCTTCTAGATAATGTTCAAATTTCTGACCTTCATATTCAAGGCCAAACATAATCGGTCCTTAACCAGTCTTTCTAAAATTATCTATTACTAATTCACTAGATCAGGGGTTGGCAAACTTTTCTCTGTTAAAGCCAGGTAGTGAATATTTTAGGATTGTGGGCCATAGCTCTTTGTTGCAAGCACTTAACTCAGTCCTTATAGTGGGAAAGCAGCCACATTCAATACGGAAAACAAAGAGTGTGGCTGTATTCCAATATAACTTTTTTTATACAGAAACAGGCATGGGCCAGATTTGGTCCAAGGGCCACATTTAACTGAACTAGATGAATCTTCATGTCTCACAAATTGGTCATTAATTGTGTCATGAAACAGCTGTTAAACTCTGTTCCCAGTTCTGGGATACAGGGATACAAGTATGAGTTAGCTCCCACACCTGCCTTGGCAAAGCTCAGTTTTCTCTACATACACAAAATCACTCTGCAATTACACTGTAAACACTCTGTGGGGTAATGGACTCGGCTAGAAGCAAAGCTTCACATTGGAGTAGGTCTGGAAGTAGTCACTCTCCAGATTGAGGTGGGCAGGCAGAAGACAATGTAGGAAGAGGAAATGACAGCATATACCAAGATACAGACATGCAAAATCAAATGGTAGATTTAGGGAATGATCAAGGCATAGGCAGGCACGGGTAAGGAGGAAAGATGGATATGGAAAATTTGACTGGGGACAGATTCAAAAGGGTTTTAATGTCATACTAATGAGTTTAGACTAGTTCCTTTGCATTATACTGCCCTTAGTCCTAGGCAGAAGGGACTATTTTCTGGTGCCTGTGTTTTCAAGGAAACTGCATATCACAAATTTTACAAAAATTAAATTTATTAAAGAACACATGGGTCCCAGTATCACTCAAGATCTGGCATTCAGCACTAGCAACGTGTGACATCATAACCCTGATTATTCACAAAGTATTTTTACTCTTAACAAACTAACATCATTAAGGATGCATAAAAATGCTTTTCCACATCTCTTATGTTCTAAAAAAAAAAGTTGACTGATTCCAAATGCCACGAAAGTTTGTCAGTTGATCACAGGGATGATTTCAGCCATGCAAGCACTTAACTAAGAGAAGAAGCAAATTGAATGACTTGACAAGCTTTCTCAGCATGAAGGCAATAGATTCTCATATAACACACAGTATCATTTGCCAGTAGTGCTGAATGCCTCTGTTCTTATTTCTTTTCATGTTTCAACTTGTGATTCTAGAGGTACTCAGGAAAACACAGCGTTCACCACAGTTGTGCATGACTACAGAGGAAACTTTTGTGACTATTAAACAATTCATATTACTCTTAAGTTTGCATGTAAGTAGTTCAGGATATAACATGCATGGAACATGATACTCTTTACATTGACAGCCACATGGAAATTGAACCCTAAACTTGTCAATATTACATATTTTATAAAAATAGATAACAAGACAACTAATTCTTTAAATAGTTAAAAATTCAGGCTCATTCAAATACTTTTGATATAATTTTTATGTTAATTAGTAGTTATTTATATTTTGGCTTCTGATTTTAAAAGATACATTTTACAAAAAAACTTTTTTGAAGGAGTTAAAAAAATTTATTTTTTAATTTTTTACATTTACTTTTCATTTACATTTTGATTAACATATGTTCAAATTATCTATACTCTAAATACAATTAAATTTTATTTTAATTCTTTATATAATTGTTGTCAACAGAATGCAAATTATGTGAAAATCTTTATTATAACAACATAATGATTTTGCTGAAATGGGGGCCAGAAAAAATTTATAAATATGTAATAATTTATGAATTATATATGTTTTTATTTTATTACTCTTCCAAACATCACAGACCCTTTCAACAGAATATTCAGACTTGTAACAATAATTAAATTCAGTAATCTTTGATATATTTGCTGGTTTTAGCTATATAGAGGTACACTTATCAAGTTAAGAAAAAGTAACATATTTCAGTTAACACTTGATTTATAGCTATTAAATATTTAGACATGTGGTATATGGACTTCCAGGCCCTAGGCCCCACAAATATTAGGGAAAGACCTGAGTAATATAGAGTCACTGATGCTAACTTTTAATATTTTTGCTTATACAGTTTTAGAAAATATTCTATTGTAGTATATTTCAGACATAAAAGGTATAAAGCATAATATAATGAATTTCTGTATACTCACCATCTCAATTAAGACATAAGTACCAGTAAGTTGGTGTCCCTGTACCCTCCTCCCAATCACATTTATGCCCATCCTTTCCAGAGGTCACCAATATCCTAAATTTGTATTGCTATTTTAAATGGCAAATTCTTTGAAAGTATGTTTATTTGTTGATGATATCTAGCCACGCTCAATTATGAATATAATAGCTATTATACTAATAAATTTGCATAACTGTTTTAATAGTTCTGCAGATTCCTCTTGGGTTTTCTAAGTAAACAATATCATACTTATGAAAAATAAAGTTTGGAGTCTTCCTCTCCCATTTCTACATCTTTTGTTTCTCTTTCTTGTCTTACTCTGTACTGGCAATGACCTTTAGCATAATGTCAAACAGAAGTGGTAAGAGTGGGCTTTCTTGCTGTGTTTCTGATTTAAAAGGGAAGGCTTCTAACATTTCTTTGTTGAGTATAATAGGTGCCATAGGTTGATGACATTATTTTAAGACTCAGAATGTTGTGATCAGAGTTCTTTTCAGAAAAAACCCTTAGTGACAGAAGGATGGTTTAGAGCAAATTATCCAGGAGTCATATTACAGAAATCACTTCTATTTAATGCAAAAGCTGTATTGTCTGTGATGCCCTATTAATAGGATACATCTCATGGCTCTGATTCTGGCTACTGTAATGAAAAATTGCATTTTCACTTGATTGATGCACTAAGGTTGACAAATATGAATATACCACAAAATCACATGGATCTTCCTATGGATAATATCTAAAAGTGTAGTTGTTGTGATTCACTAAAGGCTTCATATGTGGCTCCATTACACAGAAAAGAGTCGCCCAAGTCATTCACAATCAAACTGATCTTATATTTCTCTTGCAAGTCACTTAAGTAAATATAGCCAATAAGATACTGACTCAGAAGAAAGTCTTTTTTGAGATTACCCAACAAGCTTTAGGAAAATTAAAATTTCCAAGGAATGTTATCTCCCAGAAGCTCAGCCAAAAGAGATAGTTTGGTGTTTATAAAGTCATTTTCATAGTTTGGTGTTTATTAAGTAGAGAGCAAACAATTACCCACCAAAAATTTTATAAATACATGTCTATGTAAATGAGGCAATTCAATCTCAAACCCTCAATCACAGTATGTTCAATAGCAGATTTTTCATCTCTTATGGGCCCCTTATATTTTCTATTTTATGTTACAAGTAAGATAAAGGCTCCAACTCCACTTCTTAAAAAAATTCTAAGAGCTTATAAAATTTCTAAATTAATAATTCAGCATATATTTCACTAAATCTTGGCTCCTGAACCACTGTCAGTAAATATACATTTCTAATAAAATGAACATGCTTAATTCTGTAACTAAACGGCCCAAAGGAACAGTATCTGCCATAGTAATGGAGTCTAATGACAATTCTGCTGACATTCTCCCATTTGAAAATGAAATCATGTGGAAAATGATTTCAACACTAGCAGAATAATTAAGACAGAGGACAAAATTTGATTTGGTGGAAATGGAAGCTTAGACTACCTCTGTTCTTGGGGGGGAGGGGTGACATTGTTTACTTTACCACTATGTCATGTTTCCACGGTCTCTTTTTAAAATCGTATTTTTTTTATATCCTTACTGTACAGCAACAAATCCAACTAATAGTGAAGCTAATCCTGAAGAGCTTTTTGTTTCTTTTTGCTGTGTGGGCATTTCTTGGTTTTGAACATTACTTTAGAGAATGGGCTTTCTTCTGAGACTTAGCTGTCTTTGGTTATACAGATATTTTCATTAATAGGGAATCTCTTTTAATTGGTTTTGATCTTTTTATGAAATGCATGCCTTTGTCTGCACAAGTCAAATGAAAATTAAAGTAAAATATGTGGCACTGCAAGGTTCTAGCACTGTTTAAGGGAACGTGAGAAACAATTGAAGAAAAACACCAACGTAAGACTTTATGACTTCAAGAACCAAAGGACTGGTGTTGCTATTATTTTTTTAATAAAATATAGATTACTTTAGTTCCTAACAAAAATTCTTAACGAATAAGCATGTACTACAACACAATAAGAAAATATAACCAATTAAAGTCTAAGCAACATTTTTCAAAGAAAGTGTGAACAGAATACATTATGTGGAGCTTGTGAACAGTCTCATGATATTTTTCTTTATTTGAAAATGGCTGACTTTAAATAAAACCTACTCTAACTGCTCTAGAGAACTTACACAAGGAAAATGCTACACTTCAACAATAAATAACATGAAATGTCAATTTATTCTCATATGTCCACAAGATTATTCTGTATTGTATAAGCAGAATATTTTCAATGTAGCTGAAACCTTTTAACCACTGCAGGCATAAATCACTCCATTCACAAAACATACACCATCTACAGTGCTTTATGTAATGCAAGATTTTACCAGATAGTTATTATTTTCACTGATTTTAGAACACTATTCTACCAAATCCACTGAGGAGGTTTTGTAGGTTTTTCGTGTGGGTTTTCAGTACACAAATGCTCTACTCCTGTAAGAGGCTCTGCTATGCCCATACCTAGAGTATTGGCTGCACTCTGCTGTGATGCCTGATTGTGAGCCTCCCCTCTAGTCCATCCTTTCTGGAGGGTGGGGATTATACATCAGTCATTGTTGTATCTATTGACCCTCTTACCTGCTCCTTATGGGCATCGGGGCATTTTTTTCATACTTGGTGATAGTGTCAAAAGGATTAGGAAGACTCACAGGTTCAGTGTACTCTTTGTTATTCATGACTTGAATCTCTGCCTTTATGATCTCTGATTATTCTAAACATTTTCCAAAACTCCGTCCCAATTCCTCTCTTTGTTATGTGGTCTAATATCAAAAAGTCCCTTCCTTTCATCCTTCCTGCATCTCTAAGAATCTTGTTCTTGCTGCCCTAGTTAATCATAAATTGTATTTCTTTTTTTTACCAAAAATGCATAATATAGGGAAAAAATTTAAAAGAGGTATGACTAGATACTAAACCTCTTAAAATGTCCATTTCCCACATATATTACCTAATTTGGCAATCTCTCTCCAGTTAATACAACTCTTATTCTCCTGATCCCATCAGGATCCACAGGCCAAAATCAAGGTGGACAAATAGCAGATGTTCAAAAATGTGTCTTGAAGTCATAAATTAAAGGCTTTGCATGATATGAAAACATGAATTTTGCTTTTCTTCTTTACTTTTTCACTAGTTTTTAAAAAATGAAAAACTTTTTTTACACTTCATAAACTTCAAAAGGAATTCTATGGAATTTTAATCTTCATTTTCCATACCTTCCTATATATCATCACTCTCAGCCCATCAATCAGCTCATTTCATTAATAAACAATATTTCTAATGGTCATTTATGGCTAAAACTATCATCTTCTATTAGGCATATTTCCTTCAAGAAAATACTCTAGGCGGCTAATATTTTATTTAATTAGGCATCAATGAAATAAGTGATTGAATTAGTTCTTTTCCAAGGGACTTGGTACTAAAAAGAATTCATGTTTAGTATAACTTGCAGTTTCTATTCTCAGATAGAGGCAGTATATCATGCATAGTTTCTGCATCCAAATTGTTTAGTTCTGCTTCATGGTCCCTGCACACAAATTGCTCATGAGGTGACACTATGATCACAAACCTAAAAATCAAAATACATTTATACATCTTGGAAAGATTATCTTTGCCTTGAAATATTTAAGTCAAAAGTTTTTCTTCTAATGTCCTTTGGTCAATGTAGTTAAAATAAATTATTTATTTTAGATTTTTTTTAGATACTAGAATTTGACAAATCACTATGCAGCAAATAGTGAAAGTATCTCAGTTGCTCATGACTTAAAGCTAGATAAAAATGACAGAAAAACTTCAAAGATAGAATATGTACAAACTAAATAGAGGCCATGAAAAGAATCACATTTGTGTTTTCAACAAAAGGAATGAATATCTATGAGAACAGTTCAGATATGAGTACTGAAATGAATATTTATAATAAATGGGAGAAAGAACTGCTGCATGCATTTTTAATTGATGAAGAGTCTGCTGATCTGAAGAGGTTAAAAATTACTATTTGAAAATTCACAGCTATGCATGCACACATACAAATACAAAATTTGCTTTTTATGCCCTTCCACTTTCGAGCAAGTAGAACATTCATCAATATCTATAATAATCAATTACTTTTGGGCGCTGGCAAAAAACAACATGGCTATAATAGAAGATGTATTAATGTCTTCTACGTGGAATTAGAGGTGGTAAAATTAGAGGTGGAAAAAGACACTGATTTCTTTCACAAAGCAAAAGAATTACTAAGAGAAACACTTAGAAAGTATTCTGAGCAATCACAAACCAACACATCAGAATCATTATACATCTTTAATATAATACATAATCCAGTAAAATCAAGTAGTAACACTTCCAGACAATTATCATAATTTTAAAAGAAATTTACAAAAGATATTTCTCACACTAGAAATCCAAACTGAAGTCATAAATTAGTGAAGCCATATTATGAGAAGAGAAGACATTTTCTATCATTGTGCAATGATGATATATTCAAGAGGTTAGCAAAAAGATATTTCACAGAGATATTATGCATAATGGAAACATTTCATATCCAATCACATCTGCTATGAGAGAGAAATAAAACGGCTTTTAGGTAATTTCTTTTCACTTTCAAGTTGCTACTAAATTTCTTCGCAACAGTCCCTTCTATACTATAAGTGACCTAAAATATTTCCAAATGGTTTGTCTCATTTTTGGTATACCTTAAAAAAAACATTAGATTATACTTTTGTAATAATTACTATACAAAAGTGACAAAAGGCATTAGAAGTATCTATTATCATTATTGCAACTAGCAAAAAGAAGTAGGAATAGTCTCTTAAAATTATCTTCCACATATCCATACACTTATCTAGCCCCAGCTCAATTATTGTATTTTAGCCAAAGGTGAGGCAAAGTGGTTGGTCCTTAGTAACAATAATAGTGGTCCCTCATAATATGTGAAGGAAATTGTTTTATTAGAGATGGCCAACATTTAATTTTAGACAAAACTATGTGGATAAATTTTTTTTCATGAACATATCTAAAGGTACTCAGTATTAACTTACACAGATTGAGTTTCCCTTATCCAAAATGCTTGGGACCAGAAGTGTTTTGGTTTTCAGATTTTTTCAGATTTTGAATATTTGCATTATATTTACTGACTGAGCATCCCTAATCTGAAATTTTGAAATCTAAAGTGCCCCAATGAGCATTTCCTTTGAACATCATATTGGCACTCAAAAAGTTTTGGATTTTGGAGATTTTCAGATTTCAGATTTTTGGATTAGGGATGCTCAACCTACACATACATAACAAGTATAGATATGTCTGGCTTTAGGAAAATCTAATGGGTGAAGATCCAAGTATTTAAACAGACTAGATAATCAGAAATCAGGTATAATTTCCATTACCTAAAAGATTTTTCACTTTACATAATGAGCTAGTGCAGTGATTCACAAATAGAGAATTTCTGTATGCATTCAACATGAAAAAATTCATAAAAATCAGCTTAGTCACATATTTTATGGAGTATAAGCATGGAATAAGGAATGTCTGCACTTCTGGTATAAATTAAATGCTTACAAAATGTTACTTATGAAGTGTGGCAGAATATGCCACCCCAAAATATGCCACTTGGATATAAGAATTACTTTAAGCTAAGGGCACTGGAAAAACAGCAGATGTTAGAAGGGCATTCAAATCTTCCCCTTTTCTTTCTGAAAACAGGAGATAAAAACTTTCATGTGAATGATGCCCTCCTTGTACCAGGAGAAAAGAAACATTCTTCTATGGGGAGCCATAGCAGAGAGAATTCTGTACAAATAGACCTTGTTAAAATAATTCTTGTCTTTCTTTAGCCTCCCCACATAATTTAGTTACTTTTTCACGATTACCTCTCTTTGTTTGATCTAATACAAAAGTATGTAGGTCTTGCCATTTCTTTGGGTCTTCATTTCTTTATGAGGGCTCCTGTACCATTTAAAACTTATATTAAATTTGCATGCTTTCTTCCCGTTAATCTGTGTTATGTCAACTTAATTCTCAGGCCCACCTAAAAAACATCTTTTGGTACTTTGTTGAAGTTTCTAAATTCTTTTCTGTGAAACACACACACACACAAACACATACCTTGATAGTTTATGTTATACATCTATGATATTTAAAAGGTATTTTCAAACATAAACTGTTTTACTATAAAATTCATGATCAGTCTTGGCTGAATTACCTGAACAACGTATCTGACATACTTTTATTCCTACTTTTGAAATCCAATTATACCAGCAACAAGATAAAAGATGACTTACCGGCCCAAAAGAATTACTGTCAAAACTGTGTCCATGATGATCACCTTCAACCCAGATGTGACCACGGGGGACTTTGACATACCGATTTTTGTGTCCCATGGTTCTAGAAATAAACAGTGTAACCATTGAGATAAGAGCAGAAAGGAGATCAAACAGCCGAGCATACAAACTCAGGAAGGGCAAAAATGTTATAAAGATGTAACAGACAGTTAACAGTGAAGCTACTTCATAACTTCATTTTTAAGTAAGATGTGGTTAGGTCCCTGTAAACCTATTCACAGTATTATTAATTCTACAGGTAGGAATTTTGTGCTTAAATAAAATGCATTAGCATCAAATATATTGTGTTGGTACTTAATTTATTTCATAATATTCTCAATAGGTACTTAGGAAATTCAATAAGCCCTAGCAAAGTACAGATCTATTTGATTTCTGACACTTGCTTTTAAGTCAATATTCAACTCTTCCAATTCAACTGACTCATAGGCAGTGGCGATCTTCATTTTTTTTTTTCAGTCAAACTTCTCAAACCAATGGACAACACTTTCATACCTCTTAATACTCTAAATTTCAGCATATATAAGAAAGAAAAGAAAAGAATCTGGATGATCTCTTGTTAGATATAAACTAACAATATCACTTGAAATTTTTTGATAAGCACTACATTATTCTTAAAAAATCAGTAACTTTTTAACAATTTGGAAGACTATTTAAAGATTAATGATCAGTGATACACATTTGGGCCAGGAGTGGTGGCTAATGCCTGTAATCCTAGCACTGTGAGAGGCTGAGGTGGGAGGACGGCTTGAGTCAGGAGTTTGAGACCAGCCTGAGCAAGAAGGAGACCCCATCTCTACAAAAAAACAGAAAAATTAGCCAGGCTTGGTGGCACAAGCCTGTAGTTCCAGCTACTAGGGAGGCTGAGGCAAGAGGATCACTTGAGCCCAGGAGTTGGAAGTTGCTGCGAACTATGATGATACTGCTGTATGCTAGCCTGGGAAACAGAGCGAGACCCTGTCTCATAAAAAAAAAAAAAAGAAGATACACATTTGGCAGAACATTCTATATTCTTAATGCTGGCAAGAAAAGGAAGAAAGAAAAGGCTCTCTCACACAGCACCAGTAGCAATGTAAAATGATACAACTTTTTTTGCCTATATTTCCATTTTAGGCCAATTTTTCACAAATTTTTAAGAGACTAAAATGTTCATGCCTTTTGACCTAGTTATTCTACTTGTAGAAATCCATATTTTAAAAAAATGAGAAATATGGACAAATATTAGTTATCAGAGGTGTTCAACCCAGGCTTTTTATAGCCAAAACCAACAACAACAACAACAACAACAAAAACAACAAAACCAATTTACCTAAATATCCAACAATACAGAATTGTTTCAATAAATTCTGGTACAACCAATTAAATAAAAGAGGCAAGATTAGAATAAAATATTATTCCAATCCCAAAATAATATATTCTTTTGGGTGCAGAGACTGCTTTTTTTTTTCTTTTGTTCCCTAAAGCACTCAGGAAAATGCTTAGCCTAAAGAAGCTTCTCAATAAATGCTGGCTGCGTAGATGAATGAATAAATACCCCCTCTCAGGCTATGGAGTTCAGACACTGAACTTGGCACACTGTTCTTTGAGGCAGTGTCCTTATGAGACCATTTTTGTTAGTTAGCAAGTTGTATATGTGAAGAAGAATACATTAAAAAGAAAAACCACACATAAATTGGTGTTACAGAAATTGAAACTATTCATTATCTAGGATGGTTTTTAATTTTCAAGATAATTTCAGTGTTGAATTGCTTTGTTTTAGATCAGAAAATCATTCATGCAAGGAAGCCATGTTTTAATCCATTAGAAGCCCACAGACAGTTAATGACTGCTGTTTATTTTTAATTACTACTGGAAAGCAAGTTTTCAGCTTTCTAAAGAAAAGCAAAAAAGTTGAACACATCTTACCATCATATACTCCGTAATATAAGTGTTCTTCAATTAAAATCAGTCAATTAGTTCTTGACATCACTACTACTTTTATTATGAGATTGCCTCTAAGAACTAAAATCCCACATCCAGTGTTGATGACAGGGAAAAGACCCTTTTACTTAATTGCTGGCAAGGCATACTCTCCAAATAAGTCCCACCTTAGTAAGCTGGGTATTTTGGATAAATACTTAGAAAAATAACAACTACCAATTTTGTCTCTTCAAATAACCATTCAAGAATTACAAAGTAAAACCAGCATAAAATCATCTGTGCAATGACATGATGGGTTTTAAATCAAGCATATTCTTCCAGAAACCAGAAGAATGATATAAAACCCAGACTGAGTTTTAATGTCATAAAACCAAGGAGTCAAGATACTGAGATAGAAAGCAACATCATAAAAGTACCAGTGACAGTTTCATGTTTCCTTGCATTGACCATCTTGTCTAAAAATTTTAAATACACCCTTTATCTCATTATTTTCTAGCAACTTACAATGCTTTATTTTTCTTTATTGCACCTAACACTTGACATACATTTATGGATTTATTTGTTTATTTTTTATTTCTCCCCACTAACATGCAATCTTTGGAACTATGCCTTTCTTGTTCACTAGAGCATCCACAGAGCCCAGAAGAATACATTGCACACAGTGCTCAACAAATATTTGTTAAACGAATGACCAAATGAATGGATAACTAATAAAATATACTGCCACAAAGGCAGAATAATATACTGGAAAGCACATAGATTCTGGAAACAGACTAAACCAGTTTTAATTTTGACATTATTATTCACAAGTAATCTTGTACAAGTTACTTAGAGTTTCTACTTCTATTTGCTCATCTTTAAAATGGAATGAATAAGACATACCCTAACCAGGTTAAGAGGAAGCTTAGCATCAATAGTTAGATGAAAATATAATGGGGAGTTGTTACACAGCATAGTCTCTGGAGCCAGCCTATCTTGGCTTTTAGATCTTAACACTTTCAAGCTTATGTGATCCGGGCAAGTTGATGAAACTCTAAGTGTCAGTTTCCTCATTTACACAACTGGGTAAATAATAATACCTTACTCAAAAAGCCATTCGATGGATAAAAGTGGCATATATTAAACAGTTGGTAAATGGTTTCTTTTTTTGTTGAGACTGTTTTTAAGTAAAGCACTGAATATAGTTCTGATGTATAGTTAGAACCCAATAAGTGGTAGTTATTATTGCTATTGTCTTCCTTTGTACATTATTTTGTTTCATTTTATAATTCAGAATGTGTTCAGCCTTTGCTATCTATCAGCATCAGTCTCTTAAAATGACCTGAACTACACCTCAATAATTTCCTTTCCCCACAGTTGTGCTGTGACTATAGACTATTTTTAATGGTACAACGAATCTTTTTTTCTTCTATTCTTATGTCCCTTGGTAATACTCTAAAACTTATATGTCAAAGTACAATCTATCTATTTGTGAATATTCAAATATGCAGAGAGTAGTAGGTGAAGGCACAATCTATCTATTTGTATTTTTACCAACTACTTTCTTGCGTATTTGAATATTGCTATGTTAATGCAGAGTGGTTTACTCAGATACCAGACAGTTTTGAAACAACTCTTTCAGCTATAGAACCCTGGTAAGATTCATGCCACATACATAGTGCATATTCTGTGTCTCAGGTTTCAATCTAACTTTTTAAAGAATAACCCAGTGTAGCTTTAAAATATATGATGTTAAAATATTGGACTGGATCCTTTTAGGACTGACAAAGAAATATAATGCTCCTAATAGAATTTCTTTAGAGAGAGAATTTTAAATAGCTTTGTGCTCTTGAATGCACATAAAAGAAGACAAGATAATCTTTTAGGTGATTTAACAGTTAAGTGAGGTGTCAGCCTACAAGGTTGTATGTGTCTATGGCTTGCAAATAATTTCAGTTTTGACAGTCAAAAATGAATTCTGTATGGTATTCTAACTACCTGTCTAAAAAAGGCATTTTTAGTACTACCTTTACCAAGACAAGTTACCTAGGTTTTATAAATGGAATGAAGAATCATTGCTTCCAATTTGATTTGACCTTGAAAACAATGTTTTATAAGTCTTTGAATCTTTTGAATGCCATCAGTTGAATACAAAGTATTGTCTATGCAATTCTTGATACCACAAGAAGGAAGGGAAGAAATTTTTGTTAAGAAGTGTTTCCCAAACACACAAATACACATAGACAAACACACACACAGACTCGTTCTTAATTTAGCTACTTTGTATTAATAATTCATAATTGATTGAAGGTATTCTTATTTCTTTATTTTTCAAACCATGCTATTAATTTTTCTCATTATCCATAGTAGTAGCTGCTCTAGGGATGTTTACTGCTCCCTGGATCCTAGTCTCCTGGTTTTCATTGTCTTGAAGGGACCAGGAGTCAAGGGCTCAGGACCCAATAAGATCAGAAATTGGAACTAAGTCTTCTTATCATCACTAGTAGATAGGACCAGAATAAAACAATCTACCACGAGGAAAGGAAAATAAAAAGAACAATTTTCTATCTAGTGTTGGCCTCTGGAAGAGAAAAAACCTCTCCCTTGAGAATCCACATTCTGCTCTCGGAGAAGATTAAGGTTCAAATTCACATTACTTGGATATAGTAGTGGCTTAGGAAAGTTAAGAATTAACTTTAATTGGCCCTAAAAATCTCACAGTGGTAAATATAAATCTTATCAGGGATAAGCCCTCAACTCTGGTTTTCAGGTTTTCTATAGATAAGTCCCAGCCAACAGGAATCCACAATCTAAAATAACAGATCTCATGAGGAAATAGCCACCATTAGTGAGTCAAGACAAACAATAAACCAGCAGACTTAGACGACCCCCAAGGACTTCAAATGCCGAATTTATGAATATAAATTATACATATTTAAATATTTTTAAAATAAAAAGGGAATTAAAAACATGAGTAAGGAAGATTACCATATTTTTAAGACGGACATTTGAAAAAGAACCAAATAGAACTTTCCCTTGGCCTTCTGAAGGTTCACTGAAAAATCAACTCAAAAGGCAGATCAATTGTAGACAAGGAAGATAGATTTATTTAACGTATATACACGGTAGACTTCAGAATGAAGACCCAGAGATACAGGAGAAATTTTCCATTTTTATGCTTAGGTTCAACAAAGTATAGGCAGTTATATAGAAATATGATTGGACAAAAAGGGTATGATCTAATGTTAACAGACTGAGTGGGGACACCCAGCAAGGCCTGTCTAGATTCCTCTTGGCCTCCCTGAGCATGCATTCCTTCTTTCTGAGTGTGGGGCAGGGCCCTCTCTGGAATGGGCGTCTTATGACCTTCAGTCAAACAGGGTAGGTCAGATAATTTCCTTATGGCTACTTTTTATACAGAGAGGTGGAGGGGAAGTTAGAGTAATATTTTTAGGTTTTATGTCTCGCTTTGGGGAAAATGGTTCTGGTTTCTATGACCTGCCTCGGGGAAGAGGAATTCTAGTTTCTATGGCTAGCCTGGGGGCAGAATGGGACTGAGAGACAGGAGGGCAGGGGAAAGTTAGAGAAAAATTTTTGATTCTGAGGCTGCTTCTGAGGATTTCATTTTGGGTTATTGTTTTCAGAGTCCCAACAACTTCTAAAAATTAAAATATATTACTAAATAAGTGGGTTAAAAAGCAGATTACTATGAGCTAAAGAAAGAAGTAATGAACTGGAATATATATTTTTACTTAGAATTCAGTACACAGAAGTAAACACAGAAAATACGAGAGATGTTAGAAAGACATGGAAAACACTACAATGCTATTTAATAACATTAGGGTAATCAAATTTGCAAAGGAAGAGAATAAAAAGAAACAAGCAGGAGATAATATTTGAAGAGACAGTGGTAGAGAATTTTCCAGAATTGATGAATGCAAGAATGTGTTAGGGCTCAATAACCAATACCCTAAAATATACCCTTTGGACATGCTGAACTGAAGAAGAAGCCTCAAGGTGTCTCTGACCTCCCCCTCCTAGTCTCTCAATCCTTACCCTCCCAAACTACAGGATGAAGTCAGGTCTGTAAAGTTCCCTTATCTGCCTAAAGTCAGGCTGCAGAAGAAGAAAACAATTATGTCTGGTTCCTCCTCTGAGTTTTCATTAACTGAACTCATATTGCAGGAAGAAAGACTGAAGTCTGTCAACACACCTGAACAGACTTTTGTCATAAACCACTGTCTACTCCGCATGCCCAACAGACTTTGTCCCAGGCCATTGTCCAAGGTCATTGTATGTTCTTCAAATCATTGAATTCCCCTAAAAATCATTTACTACTTCCTAAAATCATCCACACTTCCCCATCTCTCTTTTCCCTAAGAAGAAGGGTATATAACCATCTGTACCCCATTGTGTGATGGGTAATCACGCTATGATTTTCCCCTACCTCACTCATGTTAATAAATTTGTATGCCTTTTCTCCTATTAATCTGCCTTTTGTCAGCTGATTTTCAGTGAGCCTTCAGGGGGTGAAGGAGAAGTTTTCCCTCGGTCCCTACAAATGCACAGATTCTGGAATCAAAGTGACTAACAAGTAAGATAAATGTTTAATAGTAAGAAATCACAACTTTATATATTATAATTAAATTATGGAACACTGAAGGCTCACTCCCCCAACCCCAAATTCTGAAAAACTGTCAGAGGAAAAAAGGTGAATTATCTTCAAAGGAATAACAATTAACTTGACAGCAGAGTTCCCTTGTTGGGGTATACTTTACATGAAATATAATTCAATGATTTTTAAGTATTCAATTAAATGAGTTTTGAAAATCAATACAGTCACATAATCACTATCTATATCAAGATATAAAACACTTGAATCATCCAAAAGAGTTTCCTCATGTCCCTCTGAAGGCAAATCTGCCCTTGCCCTCATCCTTGGCTTCATGCAATCACTGTTGTTCCGCTTTCTGTTATTATAGTTTTGCCTTTTCCAGAATTTCAAATGCAGGCATACATCAAAGATACTGCAGATTCGGTTCCAGACCACCACAATAGAGAAAATATCACAACAAAACCAGTCATATAAATTTTTTGGTTTCCCAGTGCTTATAAAAGTTATATTTGCATTATACTGTAGTATATTAAGTGTGCAATAATAACTATGTCTAAAAGCAATGTACATACCTTAAGTAAAAATACTTTATTGCTAAAAAAATGCCAGCATAGAGACACAAAATGAGCACATGCTATTGGAAAAATGGCACAAATAGACTTGTTTGATACAAGGCTGCCACAAACCTTGGAATTATAAAAAAACACAATATCTGCAAAGCACAATGAAGCAAAGCACAATAAAACGAGATATGCCTTAAATGGGATCATATAGTACGTATTCTTTTATTTCTGGCTTCTTTAATTTAGCCTAATACTTTTGAAATCAATCCATGTTGCTGCTTGTATTAGCAGTTTGTTACTTTTTTCTACTTAATAGTATACTATTATAGGTATGTACCACAACTTATCAATCAATAGTCATGGACACTTTAACTGTTTCCAGTTTTTGACTATTATCAGTAAGGTAGCTATGAACAGTTGAGTATAAGTATTTGTATGGACATTTTCTAATAAAGATATCCAATATAGAAATATTAAATATATTTAAATTATTGAATTATAAAGATATTATTAATTTTTCTCTTAAATATTCTATATGCTATTATAATATATCTAAACTTAACTTACCTTAAATCATACTTAAATTTTTTAAGTAGGTAAAAATATTATTGTAATTATAACATAATTACAGATATTATATTAATATAAGTTGACTGAATATAGAAAAGATAACTCCACATTGTAAAGAAAAGAATTATTCTAACTTGCATATATAATATTTAAATTGGTTTTTGATAAAATGATAGTTATATAAAATGCTAAAGGTATAAATACCATAATCAGCTTACCTATTGTTAAGCTGGACTTTATCATGGATAGAAATAGTGACTCATATCATTATTCCATACATGACTTTCTAGAAAACCAATTTAAATACAATAGTGAAATTGTAATGCATAATTTTATTTTTTAAAAAATCAATATTTATTATAAATGGTATTGTTGCACTTGTTTACAAAGTCCTCTCTCAAAATAATTTCCTGGGTATTTGCATCATTAATCATTTAGTTTGCAGGTCTTTCCCACATGCTAGTTATATAGGGGAAAAAATCACATTTCAGTGCTTTTCTTTTTTATAAGGTCCAATAATGTTTAGATATTTAGGGAACAAGGAACAATATTCCATCTTTTTGTTCTGATCTCAGTCTTACAAGGATAACTCTTAAGTATTAAAAGAAATATATGCTATTTTATTTCCTACAAACAAAATTAAGGAGCTTTTGGATTATTTACTAAAATAAAAGAGGTATGCCTCAGAGCTAAAAAGTTCACTAAACAATGACTCTTCTTTTAAAATATGTCTTTAGAAATATGAACAATAGGGACAACTTTGAAGCACGAAGGCAGTATGGCAAAGGGAAAAGTAAGGTGGACTTCCAAGCTAGACAGACTTAAATTGAATTCCAGTTCTCACACTTCCTCGTAGCATGACCTTGGACCTTGGGCCCTCAGGTTCCTCACTTATCAAGTAGAATAATATAGTATCTGCTTCATAAAGGTGTGGTGAAATATAATGAGTTAATGCATGTAACATTTTTAGAATAGTGTCTGGCAGTGCAGACACCAATAAGTGTTAGACATTATTATCAGAATTAGGGAATAACTTAGCTATTCTTGTGATATGCTAATTAAAGCAGCTAGAAAAATATTCTTCCCTAATTTGAATTAATTTTACAAGTATTTATTAAGTGTCCACTAGTAACAAGAATTGTTAGGCGCTAGAGATGTAAACATAAATATGATACAGACTTGGCCTTGGAAGAATTTTTAGTTTAAATAGGTAAACAGATTATTTTAAACAGACAACTTCAACTCAAAGTGGCAAGAGAACAATGTTAGAGCTGGAGATAGGGTAAAATAGGGAACTAGGCAACAGATATCCAACTCAGGGTTATAGAAATGGCTTTAAGAACACTTTTGATACATTATGCTCATGTTTCTGAAATTATCAACATCCAATGGATTACACAATGGGTAGAAATTATCAACATGCCTGAATCATCAAGCTTAAGCCATGGAAAATGTGAACAATTTTGCACTTAATAAAAAAATTAGCCTTTTAAGTAATAATAAAATAATCAGGAAGCTACATGTGTAAACTAGGATTGGGGAAAGCCTTTTAAAGCAAGACTGAAAAACAAAAGTTATACTGTAAAATAAAATAAAAAAACCTATTTAAAAATTAAAATTTTTGAAAGACAAAATATACCATAAATAAAGTTAGAAGTCAATACACTAACACTAGCTATGGGAAAATAAATGTTGCACAGGTGGCATACAAAGGAATGATATTTATACTACACAAAGAGCTCTCTAAAAGTCATTCATAAAAAAAGACAAACAACCCAATAGGAAATGGGTAAAAGATATGAATGGCCAAGTTATAGATGAAATGTGAAAAAGTGCTCAAATTCACTAGTAGTCAGGAAAATACAAATTAGAGTAAACATAGGAAACGACTTTATAACCAACAGCTAAAACCTGTTGCTGGCATGGGTATATAAAAAGTATACTCTTTCATGTTCTGGTGGAAATATAAGGAGTTATAATCTTTTTGGAAAGCAATCTGGCAGCATCATAAAATTTTAAATATTCGTTTGCTTTATGATCTAGCAATTTCACTCCTGGGATTCAATGCCATAAAAATAACTATGTAAGGACACAGGCACACAATATTTTTTACAACATTGTTCACAGTGGCAAAACAATCTGGAAGCAAAGGTAATATTTTAAAGCAGGGGAATGGTTTAATAAATAATGGTATGTCCAAACCAGGGAAAGCTATACAACACATAAAAAGAATGAATTAGCATTATCAATTAACTTGAGAGATTTTTCAAGAAGTACTGTTGAATTAGAAAAGCGGAAAAGTATAAGTGATATGTTTTACCTTTTGTGGAGGAAAAAATCCCAAAATAACAAGGACCAAAGGCCACTATATATACAAATGTGAATATGTGAATATAGGAAGCATTGTCCTAGCATAAAGAAAATTATACTGGGGATATACAAGAGGTTGCAGTCATGGGTAGGGGATGAGAGAACTTAACAAGGATAAAAGGAAAAAGAAGACTAAAAGGGGAAAAAAATCAAACAGCACCTCCAAATAAAGCTTTATGATATTACCACATTTATGCCTTTGTGTAAAGTATATGTGGATTCATATAAAAAATAATTATAATAGACATAAAATACAAATGTATTTATATATACATATATAAATGCAAAATATAGAGATTTAAACTGAAATTGTTTCATAGTAGTGAAAAAAGCCAAAAATAAAAAAGGGAGAAAATAAACACTACTTTATAAAAGCTAAGGATAATAGCTCCAGAAATCCTCCCATTTGGTGGTCTTTCCCCTTTGAATGAATTGGTAAATAAATGCTGGAGGGCAGGAATAGAGGATGAATCAAGTTCATGGAAATATCTTTCATTTTGCCATGGCTGCTCACTACACTGAGCAAAAGATATCTCAAATGCTAGTCCTAATAAGATGCCTATTAAAATAGTCATTTTTGTTTAAGTAATGAGAATAAATGTCTTCATATTTAGAAGTCCAAAAAGTTTACTATTTATTCCATAGATAAGGAATGTAAAAGCAAAAACAAAACAAAAAAGCAAAAAATGAAAACCCTTTTGTTAAAGTTTGAAAAATTTATTTTGTGAAAATAAAGTTCACAAAAAACAAAAACAACAAAAAACCAAAAACAACAAGACAAACAAAACATGTTCTTTACTTCCCTAGGGATTGCTCCCCATTTGTGATTAAAATTAGGAGAGAAAGATTTAAGAGTATGGGTAGCTGCTGATGGGCTGAGTCTACAATGGCTCTTCTTGTCATGTAATTCATAAAGAATCAGAAGACATTCTCCAGCTAGAAAATCAGTTCTGTTTCCTGGGTTCTTCTTTAATCAAAGAACTTAGCCCCCATTCTACAGAGTCATTAGATGAAGTTTCTTATTCTCTTCTGGGTGGAAAGCTCAGGAAACCTGCTTTTGTACTCCTATTTCAGAGTTACTAATTTAATGTTTTAAATTTTTAGGCCTTCTAGGACACAAAGACAACTCTTTAATTAAGACTTACGAACTGACTGATTTGCTTTCTTTTCCTCTGTTCTTTATAGAGGCCTGCAATTTTATTTTTTTGATAATTTCACTGTTAACTCATTATTTATTGCCTGCAATGGTTGTGAAACTATTTGAATCTTCAAAGTGTAGAATGATGCAATATCTTTTGAAATAACTTTTCATTTGTTTTTTTAATCACTTTTATAAGTTTTAATTATCTACCAATAACATTACTCTATACAACTACATCACAAGAACCAATTGGAATTTGGTTAAATTTGAATTGGGATCCTTCTTTTTACATGGCCAATGGTGCCAAATAAAGCTACCTAACCAAAATCAGCAGGGATTAGTTTACTAATTATCATGTACATTTTCCAACTGAATATTCCTTAATACAAATTCATTTAACAGTTTCATACAAAGAATAGTATTATAGAGAGAGAAGACAATGACTTCTTAAAAGAATTACCATACTATATTACATATTTGACAGCTACAGATTATTATTCACAAAATATAAATATGAATAAGTTTCAAAGAGTATCAAATAAAGGATCTTGCTAATTCAAGCCCAAATTGCCTCAGCCTACATGAACTGAGGCAACCCATATTATAAACCCATAGTATATTATATTATATATCTACATTATAATGTCCAGGTTACCAGCATTCATATGTACTGAGGTGAGTGAATTGTTTAGAAGTCAGAAGACATTTTTTTCCCTTTCTGATATAGGACTATTGCAAAGTGGCAAAACCCTTATCTGTGAATTCTCTGGGCTACAAAGCATGAAAGGGGTTATGGATCGGAGTGCCTGTATGTCAAGTGGCTTTGCTATAAAACATAAAGTTCACTTAAAGCTAGGATATTTTGTGTCTTGCATATCTTTGAATATTTGCTATCAATTATTTAAGCCACAAATAATTGGAAAGCAATTCTCTCCATTTCCAAGAAACGTGCTCTTGAATATAAGCTTGACATTTTCATTACGAAAGAGAAAATTCAGGGAATGTTCAATAGGAGGAGCAAGAAATAACTTTTAATGAAGATTTTTTTAACTTCTAATGTAACCCAGAATAATAATAAACAGCATAAAATTGACTTCTATCTCCACTGAATTCGTATGGTAAATGTCTGACCTACAAGAAATGGGATTCAAGAGGATAAAGTAAGTCTTTAAAAGACGTAATTTCTCATATTGTGAAGATCTAAATTGAAGGGTCAATCCTCCATAGATACGTCTCCTTAATACCCTGCCATGCAGGACAACTGTCATCCTCCTAACGTAAATTCTTAAATGACATAAACCACCTTTTGAAACTTAAAACACCAGACAGAAAACCATAACTAAAAGGAAAAAAAAAATCCAAGATTCACTTTTATTAATCCCTGGAGACCAACCACTATTCCCTTCCTCCTTGGCTCCCACCCTGGTCTAAGCCACCAGCATCTCCTTCCAGGAGTCCTGCAGTCACCTCCTCACTAGTTTTCATGTCTCTACTGTTATCTATCTTGAGTCATTCTCCATACAATAGATCCAATCATATCATCCTTCTGCCCTGTTGAACATTCTCCAATAGATTCCCATCACACTTAAAATAAAATATAAATTTCTCACTGTGGCCTACAAACCCTATATCTGGGATTCCCAGCCCTGACGTTATGGGTATTTTGAGACAAATAATAGTTATGGGGGGGGCGGGGAGCTGTCTGTTCTGTACATTTTAGGATGTTTAGTAGCATTCCTGGCTTCCATGAACTATGTGCCAGGAACATCCGCTTTGCTGCTGTGGCAACCAACAATGTCTCCAGACATTGCCAAATGTTCCCTGGGGGGCAAAATCATTCCCTCCAGGAATTCCTGTCTTATATAATATGAGCTGGCCTGTGGCTATACCTTTGGCCTCATCTCCTTTTGCTTACTCCACTTAAACCACATTGGTCCCTTTAATGTTTCTCCAAACACACCAAGGGCCCTCCTGACTCTGAGCCTTTTCTTCATTTACTATTCTCTGCCTAGAATGCTCTTCTTTCAGGCTTATTTTCCTACCTAATTTATGTTCTATGTTCCTCTTTAAATGTCTTCTCTCTATTTAAAGTACCTCCTCCTGTTCTTTTTACCCCTTAGCATACTTTTCTTCACAGCACTTAACTAGTCCTGGCTTTATAATCTATCTCACTGTTCACTTGATTTTTTATCTGCCTCCCTCACTTAACTGTAAATTCCACAAAGGCGGAGATTTTCACTCTTGTGTTCAACACTGTCTTCGTGATTCCTGAAACTGTGCCTGTCTGTATTTTCAATAAATGCTCAATAAATATATATTATTGACTAAACGGATGAATGAGTATGGATTCTGACAGTAGTCCTAGAGTATACTATAAACAATTTGAGGTTGCTATTTTCCTCATTTCAGTAGTAGCATAATATAATACCTTAAATTGAAAAGGATTTCAGAAATCTTCAGGTAGCACAGTCATTTTACAGATAAGAAACTTGAGGCCTGGAGAGGTTAAATGTAATAGTTTGTTAACAGTAACAGTCTTAGTTTGTGAAAATTGACCTTTAAAAACCAAAATGATGACAAATAAATTTCAAGGCTTATTTTTATATTCTTCCTTGTTGGCATTTTACCCATACTGATAAAACCTTCATTTACAATTAAGTTTTTAAAAAAATTTGAACTGAACCTGAGTATAGGTATTGGATATAATATTATTTAAGAAAGCTGTTTGTTGCCATCTTGATAAGTGAGGAACATTTTGTCTTACATTTCTAGCAGGAAATTCAGTCAGTAACATATCAGATAATTAAAAAAAAAACATTGAAAGAAATTTTATGGCTTAGATTGTGATTATAAACTAAAATATCTCAAAATACATAAAGTATAGAATTATTAACAGATATTTGGCACCAGCACTATCTGAATAGGTTCATTTTATGGTCTTACAGACTGATTTGCATCAAAGTTATAAGACTACATGGAAGGTAAATATTATTGAAAGATATAGTATTTTGATTTACTATAGCTTATCACAATTTTTAACATGATTAGTAAGGTACATTCCTATTAATTCAACTCAATAAACATTTATAAAAATAGGCATCTAAAATGTACATGAGTTTAGAGGGTTAAGGGGGATTAAAATTTTAAGTATAGCAAAGTCTCTGACCTCAAAAACCTTATAATATAGTAAAAGAGATGAAATAAAGACATAGAAACAGCACCACAAAGCAGAATGTGATAAATGCTAGATTCGAAATATGATGATGATGACAACCTACTATCTACTGATTACTTATTATGGAAAAAGTAGTGCACTAAACGACAGTAATTTAGGCTTTGTCATACAAAACAGTAAAGGATTTGAACCCAGATACCTAAAAGCCTGTACATTTAAATAATATGCTATACTCCTTTAAGAAAAAGATTAGTTTTGATTGGGCTGATCCTAATCTGGGAAACTAAAAAAATATAAATATTATCCTGAGTGGTACAAAGAGTAACAAAAGACATATAGGTGATAACAGACATGAGGGGTTCAGGTAAGAAAAACCTAGAGTTCTATGATTTGGCTGGAATGTGGTTTAATGGAAGCCAGCAAATGTAGGTACAGGTTGGGGAGGGACTCTAGCGATAAGATTTAAATATCAATCTAAAAAGTATAGACTCAATTTTGTAGGCAATGGGAAACATTTGAAGGGTATTGATCAAAAAACTGACAGGGTGATACTTAATTCTTCTAGGACGAGCCTAAGCAAAATGGATTCAGCTGAATGGCCTGCTACCAATGGAAACCATTCCTCCAGACACATTCAATTCAACCAGGCTCTCCCAGAGTAAGCCCTTGCTTTCTATACATACCAGGCTAACATTGACCATAGGGACAGTATCTCAGTATACGTAGAGTGTGGCCACTTCTTTTTTGGGTAATGGGTTTTTTTTCTTTTTTAAATTTTATCATGGTAAAAATACTTAACATGAGATCTACCCTCTCAACAAATTTTTAGGTGTATGATACATTATTGTTGAGTATAGGTGGAATGTTGTGCAAGTCTCTAGATCTTACTCATCTTGCTTAACTGAAACTTCATGCCCACAGATTAGTAACTCTCCATTTTCTCCTCTCTGAGCCGTGTGAAACCACCATTCTACTTTTTGACACTATGAATTTGACTATTTTAGATACCTCATGTAAGGGACATCATGCAAAATTTGTCTTTTTGTGCCTGGCTTATTTCACTTAGCATAATGTCCTCAGGGTTCACTCATGTTGTTGCATATTACAGGATTTCCTTTCTTTTTAAGGGTGAATAGTATTCCATTATATGTCTATACCACATTTTATCCACTCATCTGTTGATGGACATCTAGGTTGTTTCCACATCTTGGCTATTATGAATAGTGCCATAATAAACACAGGGTTGCACATATGTTTTCAAGATATTGATTTCAATTTTTTTTTGCATAAATGATCTGCTGGATCATATGGTAGCTCTATTTTTAATTTTTTGTAGGAAACTCCAAACTGTTTTCAGTAGTGGCTGTGCCATTTTGCATTCCCACCACCAGAGTGCAAGGGTTCTAATATCTCCACAACTTCACCAACATTTATTGCCTTTGTGTTTTTTTAATAGTCATCCTCACAAGTGTCAGGTGATATCTCATGGTAGTTTTCATTTGTATTTCTCTGATGATTAGTGACATTAAGCATTTTTTTCATGTAGCTGTTAGCCATGTGTATATCTACATTGTAGAAATGTCCATTCAAGTCCTTAGCCCATTTTCTAATCAGGTTATTAGTTTTTTTACTATAGAATTGTAGGAGTTCCTTATATATTTTGGAGATTAACCCCTTATATATAGCTTGTAGATGGGTAAACCTTGACAGATAGTGTGCAAATATTTTCTCCCATTCCACAGGTTGCCTTTTCACTATGTTGATTGTTTCCTTTGCTGTGTAGAAACTTTTTAGTCTGATATAGTCCCACTTGTTTATTTTTATTTTTGTTGGCTGTACTTTTAGTGTTATATCCATGAAATCATTGCCAAGATCAATGTCATGAAGCTTTTCTCTTACATTTCTTTCTAGGAGCTTTCCCATTTTGGGTCTTACACTTAAGTGTTTATTCTATTCTGAGTTGATTTTTGTGTATGGTGTAAGATAAAGGCCCAATTCATTCTTTTGCATGTGGATATCCAGTTTTCCCAGCACCACTTGTTGAAGAGAATATCCTTTCCCCATTGTATATCCTTTCCCCATTGTGTATTCTTGGCACCCTTGTCAAAGATCAGTTATACAAATGGAGTTATTTCCAGGCTCTATGTTCTGCTCTATTCTATTCTCTGTCTATATGCCTGTCTTTATGCCAGTACCATACTATTTTGATTACTGTAGCTTGGTTCTTTTTGAGACATTCAACTGATCGCCTTGTTTTGGGTGCTTGCTATATAAGGATCACAAGGAAGCAAAGTATATAAGTACTTTGGCTTTACAGCTCTAGCACATCTTAAGTTAAATAGCTATTTGCCAGTGAAAGTGAGTCCAAAAGGGGCCTGTGTTTCCTCTTAAGCACCAGAACCATATAATTAACAAAATTCTGTATCTTCTGATTGAATATCTATCTCATTCTAACAAAAGCAATCCTGTTTCACCCTTATCAAAAATCATCCCACTTAGATAATAAATGCTTATAATTATTTTCTCTTCGTGATTACAAAATACCACTTTGATTAGATGAAATAGGCTTACCATGGAAACCTCTACATCCGTCTAAACAATACTTTGCCATTTACTGTCTCACTTAGTTATGTGTCCATATTTAGGGACCTGCCTTGCAGTTGCATGTCTATTACTAATAGGACCTCTCTCCTAGAAATAATCAGCCTGACCACAATATCTTTTAAAATACCAAGTTTTTAGATCTGATCATTCCCAACTCAAAATTTGGCATGATTCCCTTGTCATATAAGTTCTATCCTCAGCAACACAATATTATCATTAATCTTTAAATCATTGTCAAGTCTGTGATTGCTCTAGAGATTTATTCAGGATAGATACTAGGATTAGAAAAGTTTAACTTATTACTTATCCTTAAAATTAGATTTTTTTTATACTGTCCTATCACATCTTCCCCATAAAAGAAAAAAAAGGAAAAAGGATGGACAGACTCATTCTTTCCCCTCAATTTTTACTTACAGTACTTTTTTTCTGGTTAATTATTTCTAATATTTATCTGTAGGAGCATCTAGCTAGTCTTGGGAGGACTGGAAAGACATTCCAGAGCAGGTAATATCTGATACTAAAAGATGAATAGAAGTTAGCAGGCAAAGAAGGATAGGAAAAGGCATGTTATGCAAAAGGAAAGCATGCTCAAAGGCAGAAGATGAGAGATCTAAGAACATCATAGCTTAATATTAGAAGAACTCTGAGTTCTGTAGTTTGGCTGGAGTGTAGGTGTGATGGTACATATGGCACCATATTTCAAGAGATTAGAAATCTTCTCATCCAACACAATCTAGACTGATAATTGTCAGGTTAATTTTTTTAAGTTGGCAAAGGCACAGAATTTAAAAAAAAAAATCATACATTCATGTCTTAATCATTACACTGAATTATAAAACATAATGCACAGTTCATTTACCAACCTTGTGAGATAAGAAGTCATTCTCTTTGGGTATAAATCCATAAGGTGAAGTTCTAAGAAATTTTTCTTTCATAAGCCACGCCCATACTGCACAGTTTACAACTTCCAGTTTTAGTTTCTTTACATTGGAATGAAAGAGATATCTGTGACAAAATCTGTGTACAGAACCTTTCTAGATTTTGATAAATTTCCCCCAGGCTTTCACAGTTGTCTCACCACATCTGACAGCCATTTAAAAAAGAAAACTCATTATAAGTCAGTCTTTCAAAACATTTGAATGGTTTTTTTTTTTACTTGTGTTTCATCAATTTGTATAATATTTAATTAAATTAGATGGGTACAATAATAGGTACAACTAGCACATTTGGGAATAATCACAGTTGATTTTTTTTAAACATACATTTTAGCTGATGGGAACAAAAGTACACAGAATTACTAGGGAGTAATCTTTTAGCTGTGAGCATTCTAGGTCACAGGACTCCGACAAATGTTTTACAGAAGGAACACAGAGAGTGCTTGAGTTAATCAAGCCAGTCTAGGTGAAGAACGATCCACGTAAGACAGCATTTGTTTAGTTCAGTGTGGCAGAGTAAAAAGCAAGATGGGCAAATGCAACCTTAGTGAAAACTGAAGATGGAAAAGAGAAATGAATGAGCACTTTAAACCAGGCTGTAAAGTTCGGGGCTTATCTGGGAAACCAGCACGAGCAGAGAGAGCTTCAGAACATGGACTGCGGATGGAGCAAGGCTGCCTGGGTTTGAGTCCAGCTCTCCACTTATTAGCCATATGACCTTGGGCAAGTTACGTAACCCCTACTTAGTGATTTGATTAATCTACAGTTTTTAAAAGGACATACTAATAGTCCATATTCATCCAGTTGTTGTTAGGGGTATATGAATTAATATTGTTAAGTGCTTAGGACAGTGCCTGGTCCAAACAGGCACTCGATTAATGTCAGCTTTATTATTATACCGCAGTGATGCCTGATAATAGTTTCTAGATTTACTGTTCCAGGGCATGAGCATGTTAACATATGCAAAACACTTTGACCAGTGCTTGGCATATAGTAAAATTTTTATAGTAGTTTGTTGTTGTTGCCGCTGTTATCATGAGCCATTTAAATGTTTTAAACGAAGGAGTGCTCACATTTGCATTTCAGAAGGAACCACGGCTACAATGAGAGTGAGGCATTGGGAGGTGGGGAAATGCTTGGGAAGTTACCAATGCTGAGCTAGGGCATTGCCACCATGGAGAGGTAGAGGACAAGTAGGAGTCAAGACTTACTCTTGTGGCAGAACTGACAGTGCTTGCTGCTTGGCTGGATTCGGCTCATGAGCAAGAGGGAGGAATTAAAGACATTTATCATGGATACTTTTTTCTATGCACCTGCACTCAAATATTACATAACTTTGGTTTATGGGTAAACTCAGGAAAGAAGTAAGAAAGTCAAAGCAGGTATTTCTAAAAAATTCCCAAAATCAGCTACAAAAGGAGAAAAAGCCTTATCTTTATAAATAGTATCTCTGCATCTGGCGACCTCAGTGTCCAGAATAAACTAATCCCTTTCTTATTAAGCCATCAAACTTCTCTCTCTCCTTCAAAATTATTTACAGTTTAGCATCACTAAACCATGTAGGTATTCTTTGAAAATCCAGGCATGAGAAGCCTTGTGGAATAATTCTTTGAACATCTTTCGTTTAATATGAACTTGCTGGATAACTGATTTAGTGTTTACTCTACTGAGAAAACTCTGTCCAACAAAGTCAACTAGTAAAATCATTATGCTCTTTCTATTGAAACGTGAAAGGCTTTGAGGATGTTTCAGATTTTTCTGTGTATAATCTTGCCTAGAAGTAGGTGTATATCAATACTAATAATGTATTTAAAGTTTCCCAAAACTACACAGAGGGAGAAAGTTACCACATCCTTAAAGAACTCTCTGTATTATATAAAAGACAAAAGACAAAAATTAATTTTTTACTAAATAGGTAACTATATGCTTTCAGCTATTTATGTTTAGAAGCACTTTCATATGTGTTTGATTTCTTTTGTGTTTTAGAAGGTTTAGATAACAGGGACAGCAATATTACAGAATAAAGCTGTATCTATGGAATTGTAAAATAACCAGATCCACAAATGAAATTTAAATTCCCAGTTCACTTAATTTAATAAATATTTATTGAGTGCCTTGTAGGTGGCCAGGCAGCAGTATACAAAAATGTGCAAAAACAGATACAGTCCACCCTCTCACGGAACTTCAAATTTAGTGGGAAAGATGAACATTAATCAAGTCACCACTCAAAAATGTAATATCACAGCTGTGCTAAGGACTATGAAAGAAAGGTAGCTGAAACCACAAATACTTATAATAGGGGAATAGGACCTAGTTTGAGAGAGTGAGTGAACTGCACAGAGAAGGAAAGGAAAGATTCAGGCAGACTGAGAGTGCAGGCAAAGGTCCTGTGTGCAGAGGAAACCCAGGGCATTTGAGAAACTGAAAGAAGGCCAGAGTGGCAGAAAGGCAAGAGAGAGTAGGAAAGCAGTATGAAATGAACTAGGAGTGGTGAGCAGGGACTAAACCGTGCTGCACTTTTCTGGGAGAATTAAGAAACTTAGTCCAGTAATTCCATTTATTTAGTTGGTTAGGTGCTTGAATACACAGTTTAGTCAAGATAGATGAAATAGTTGCTAACTCAGCCACAGGAGACAGGAATTCATTTTACATAGAAATTCAGTGACTGATGGCCCTAAAAGAAGTATCTTAAGAGGTAGGACAATGTAGCATGGTAGAGTGTAATGAACTTACATGATTTTTACCTAACGATACATAAAAAAAATTCTAATGCATTGAAATCCAGAGAACAGGGCTATGAAATTACTCTACTTCTGCTGCCCAGGAGACATCAGGCTAGGCTATGTTAAGGCAAAATTTTGAAGAAGGAAACATTTACGTCTGGAGCCTTTTTTTATGAACCTACTTCTCTCTCAGAGGCTATCTCTGGGCCTATCACACACTCTCCCCATCTCCAGGCCCCCTTGAGTTGAGCTGCTCTCTATCCAACGACCACCTTCTCACTGCATTCACACAACCATTTCATCTTCCACCCTCTACTTGCAGACACCCAGGGCTCATAAACTCTAGCTACCATTTCCATCACTCGGTAAAGTTTATCTGTACTGTCCAAGGAGGAAAGGGTGGGTTCTTACTTCTGTGAAAAGTATTTAAAAAAAAAAAAAAAGAGTTGCTACCATTAAAACAATGGGCATGCCAAGGAAGGAGATACTAGTATGGACTAAGGCTGACTAAAGGAACTCCTAAGTTCCGAAACTTCAGTTAAGCCTTACGCTTAGAGAGAGAGACTAGACAGGCCAGGTCATCCCAGAGTGAGTGAAACAGGCAGGAAAACACAGGGGGAAAAAATGATCATGGTAGCTTGGATGAAGCATGAAATATTAGGGAAAATTTAAAACTAGCATAAGTGCAACAGAGCATTCATAGTGATGGTAGTGACAAAAGTAAAATTAGCAGAGCAAGATCCTAAAGAACCCTAATCACTAGGGCTCATCTTTCCCCTCTTCATAGCTAAGATCCACTGGGAATCTGCATGCAGCAAAGTAACTTAATGAGAACTGTGCTTTAACAGAATTACTAAAATGAATCTTGTAGTGTTTATCCACTCATTCAAAATATAGTTATTCAATTCCTACCATGGCCCCAAACACAGTACTAGATGCTAGGATTGTAGACAGAACCAGGGAGGGAGACATTTATTAATATAAATGTTGACGTTTGATGTAGGATGACACCCATGTGGAAAGAAAGGAAGAATCAGACAGACTTTGAAATTTTTATCATAGATTAAGCATTGAGTCAAAAGAGGGGAATCAAAGCTGACACCACAGTTTGAAGTCTGTAAGATGAGAAGGCTGTTGGTACCAAGTAGAAAATTGGGTCTTATTTAGGGGGGAGGTGATGACTCTTATCTATGAATGGTTGAGCCTGAAGTCATAAGTGATCTTGTCAAGTGGAGAAGTAGCATTGATAGATGCAGTTTATATGTGGGACCTGATAATTCTCTCTTCTCACTCATTATTTTTGGTTGACAATACATAATTCTGAAATCCTGGTAGTTGGGACATGTAATATTACAACTATCCATTGGGGAAGATATTTTTGATCCGGGAGAAGGCTTTACATCAATATTCTGCCTGCAAGTTCACGTTATTGAGATTTAACATAGAAGGTACCTAATAAGAGAATTGTAGGATGTGTGAAAAATCAAGCTATTTAGGAAAGAACATTATAATTTACTCTTAAATATATGTAAAGTATGTTTATGGATATACATAATCATATATGTATACATATAAATGTGTCTATATATATACAAACATACATACATATATAAATACACATATACATGTGTATACTCATTTCTTCTTACAAAGATGTAGATAGTGGAGCTTTTCAGAACCAAGTAGTAGAAGACACCCATACATTTATTCAAAACATTGTCCAAGTCAGCCATCAATAATTCCACAGATAAATTTAAAAGGTATTTTTGAATACTTTTTTATTGTTTAAGACAAACCAAAATATGGATACTTATTAACAACTAGACATTAACATTAGAATATATAGACAGGCACAGAAAAGAAAATTACTCAACCAAGTATTGCATGCTTTCTCATAACCATTTACCTAAGCTATCTTGTATGGTAAGAAGTTTACATCTAAAAGACAGAAGTCAAATTCTGCTTTAAAAGTGCAATTAAAAATATATTACAAAATGTAAATCAAAAGGCATTAATTTATGCTAAAATTGCCTTTCCCTCCAAGGGTTTTTAAGCACTCAGCAAACTTTATTTTAGCAGTCATGCTCTAATTTCAATTAGGTAGAAATTATTTTGTCTTCATGGACATGAAAACAGAAGGATAAAGAATAAATAACTTGTCCTTGTTTAAACAGTACCTCAAAAACTGTACAAATAAAGGGATTCTCACTCACACATGTAAATGCTAAGTACTCCTAATAAACCAAGTTGGCTAGAAGAGGCTGAAATGGGAAGTTTTGAAAAATCCTCTGGAGTCAGGTATCAAATGCATGGAATTGAACAAAACTGCAAATGATTTTACTTCCCCATCTTGACAGCAATATTCCTATTCTCTTCGTTTGGCAACACAAACAAAATATTTTCTCTAGCTCTACCAACATTTATCAAGGAATAAAAAGACAACTATTACTACTATCTACTTTAACCTGTCTACTCCTTCAATTTCTATTCAAGATTTCCTGGAAAATTCATGTACTTATTTCAGAAATTTGATGGCGTAGTAAATATGTATCAAAATAATTTCCTCTATGGAAATCGCAGTAAATACATTGAGAAATTTCTCCTAAAAGATAGGAGTTCCTAGAGGAAGATGACTTCCTATAGTACATGCAATGTTAAAAATACTGGTTAGGCACTCACATCCCAAAGACATCAGTCTAGCTTTTGCTGACATACTTCTTTTGAGTATCCAGTTAAAATGCCAAAGAAGAAACAAAAAAACAAACAAACCAAAGACAAAAACTCTCAAGCACATTGTAAATGGAAGAAGGCTAAGTCATCTCTCTCCCCCTTACCCCTTTTTAATGGACAATTAGAATCTTATGGCCAGCAAATTTAGGATTCTATCCAGCAGAAACAATTGCAAAACACATAAGAACACATGCATGAGAATGATCTCTGCAGCACTATTTGTAATAACCAAAAAAGCATATACAATATAAGTGTTCAACAATAAGTAAATTACTTAAAAATGATAATACATTCAAACTGTGGAATGCTGGGCATTACACAATACAAATAATGAGTTATAAATAATGAGTTATATTTGTGGTGATATAGACAATATTCGTGATTGGATCTCAGATAGGAAATAACAAATTAAAGAAAATCCAAGCTCTAAATTAAAAAAGAAAAACAAGCATTCAGGTACATATGTGTTTCTATGAACAATAAAAATTATAGAAGGATACATACTTAAATGTTAAGTTTGTTTACTTCATGGGAGTAGGATAACAGGCCAGTTTTAGGAAGAAAAACCCAAACCTTTATACAATTCATTATTCGAGTGTTTACAATGTCCATGTAAAAACAAGAATACAAACAAAAAGTTTGACAAAATGCCAGTGACATCTTAGGAAGCAGTTGATATTTGCGCCTAGATTGATAATCAAGGTCTACATCCACCCTAAAATCAAGGTAGCAATCTCTTTTAGTGCTCAGGACTGATTCCGAAGATATCAAAGCTGGATCCTCTCCCAACCCACACTATGAGAACTTGTTATTTTGCATCTCCCCAGTGACTACAACTCCTAGTATGTAGAATGGCAGAGAGGACAGACATGGCTAGCGAGGGAATGGATGGTGGCAAATAACATTTTGAAAGGTGGAGATCATCTCATGTTAAAGACATATGAGTGAAGAGGAGTCAAGAAGAACCCTGGGAATAACAAACTTTGGAGGTTGTAGTTTTTTACGTTTTGTTGTCAAAGACAATATAAAGTCTGACATAGGATTGCTAGTATATGTCTAGTCTTTCTTATAATTAGTTAAGAAGACAGTGGGAGCAGATGTCTCTCTTCTGCCCAGGAAGGTCCCGGTAGACTAATAACCACTGGGTATTGGACAACAGGTGAGGGGCTATGCACAGATCCCACCCTTCAGCTTAAGATACGACAATGAGATTTGATGAGCACCAAAGGATCAGCAAACTATATACCTTGTTTGTTAGTATACCAATGAGAGCTAAAGGTGAACTTCCTCAAAAATTCGCAAAGCAAACTGGCATCAGTGAAAACATTCTGTTATGTAAGAGAGGAAAGGGATGGACACCAAAATATATAAGGAACTCACATAACTCAGCAGCAGAAACCACAAACAACCTGATTAAAAAATGGGCAAAAGGCCAGGTGTGGTGGCTCATGCCTGTAATCCTAGCACTTTGGGAGCCCAGGGCAGAAGGATCCTTTGAGGTCAGGAGTTCAAGACCAGCCTGAGCAAGAGCGAGGCCCCGTCACTACAAAAAACAGAAAAATTAGCCAGACGTGGTGGCGTGCACCTGGAGTCCCAGCTACTTGGGAGGCTGAGACAGGAGGATCACTTGACCCCAGGAGTTTGAGGTTGCAGTGAGCTATGATGATGCTACTGCACTCTAGCCAGGGTGACAGAGCAAGACTCTGTCTCCAAAAAAAAAAAAGGGCAAATATACATTTTTCCCAAAAAGACATACAAATGGGCAACAGGTATATGAAAAGGTAATCAATATCACTAATCATCAGGGAAATGCAAGTCAAAACCACGAGCTATAATCTCACACTTGTTAAGATGACTATTACCAAAAAGACAAGAGATAACAAGTGTTGGCAAGGATGAGGAGAAAAGGGAACACCTGTACACTGTTGTTGGGAATATAAATTGGCACAGGCAATTGAACAGTATTGAAGTTTCTCAAACAATTAAAATAAAACTAGCATACAATCCAGCAATCCTACTTCTGCATATAAATCCAAAACGAAATCAGTATCTCAAAGAGATATCTGCACCTCCATATTCATTGCAGCATTATTCATAATAGCCAAGATATGGAAACAACCCTAAGTGCCCATCTATGGATGAGTAGATAAAATGTGATACACACACACACGCATACACAATGGAATAGTTACCAGCCATAAAAATGAAGGGAATCCTGCTACTTGTGACCACCACTAGCTTTTTTTTTGATGAATATTTGGTTTTGGACTGTGTTGCAGCATTTCATCTTTATCCAATCATTGTGCCAAATGCTTGCGATTGTCAAAACGAATCCATTTTTCATCACATGTAACAATATGGTATAGAAATGGTTCACCTTTATGTCGTGACAGCAAAGAAAGGCAAGCTTCGAGACGATTTCTCTTCTGACACTCGTTTAATTCATGCGGAACCCATCTATCCAGCTTCTTTACCTTGCCCATTTGTTTCAAATGGTCCAATATTGTTGGAATAGTAAGGTCAAACCTTGCTGCTAATTCATGCGTAGGTTGAGATGGATTTGCTTCCCCTACATTGCTTTTAGCTCATCATCATCCACCTTGGTCGCAAGTTACCCACATGGCTCATTTTCACAATTAAAATCACCAGAATGGAACTTCTCAAACCATCAATGTACTGTGTGTTCATTAAGCCACAACCTTCCCAAATACTTCGTTGATATTTCAAGCTATCTGTGCTGCATTGGTTCCAAAACAGAACTCATATTTGAAAATAACACGAATTTTTGACTTATCCATGGTTTCACAAAAATTGCTTAAAAAAATTTGACAGATAATCACAAGCCAAAATGTGTGTTTGCAAGACTGAGGATGTACCTTTGCAATAAACACAAAACAAGAAGTGTCAAAATGAAATTTCAGAGATATCAACTGTCAAACTTAGCACTTAAGGAAACTGGAAATTTCATACTTAATAACCTAAATAATTAATATGACTGTGGTAATCAGCATACAACATGTATATATATCAAATCATCAATTGTACACTTTGAATATATATAATTTTTACTTGTCGAATTAAATATTTAAAAATAAAAAATGATATACTATACTACAAAAAGAAAGAGGAAAGCATATCACTGAACAGGCTTCAGAAAAGCTTTAAGGAAGAAAAATTAAATAATACGTTGGAGGCTATGCTATTTATAAAAATCATGCCATCTCCTAAAATATCCTATCAGAGAGTCTGAGTGGTGAATTAAAAAGACTAGTAAGGCATTTCTTAGCTGGCGTGAGGTTAATTGTTTAACACAGCCAAGACTTCTAATTCTGTAAACTAAAAAAATGTTTATTAAAAGGCTCACATCATAATCAATAGCTCTAGGACTCTATCACCTTGATGGGTATGTGGAGTTTCTATAGGCTAATCAATTGGGAAAAAAATCAAAATCAGAATTAAAAATCATTGCTTTTGTTGTATGATTTACTCATACAAAAATTACAGGACATTGCAGTCACTATGATGATACTGGTGGATGAAATGTAGCTTTTGACAACATAAGGTGTTTCTTTCTGAATGCTTGTAATGCAATCAAGAATTTTCCCTCTTAGAAATGGTGATTCTTTGAAGCAGAGTCATACGGATTTCAAAGAAAAAATTTAACATTTTTTTCTACTTTTTCTGTTCCAAAAGATATAGAGAAAATGCATCTGGTGCCTCTATATGTTCCATCTCTTTTGTGCTATCACAGAATGGATAAGCCATTCTACTATTATATAAAAGAGGTGAGACATCATTGGGATAGAAAATTTACAACAGAGAATAAAAGGGAATCCTTGAAGATGTGACGAGCCAATTCAAGTTTCTGTTATAAAATAGGATTAAACCCATTAATACATTCTTTTATTTTTTTCATCTCTGACCCTACTTCCTCCATCCCCAGGCAGATACACATATAGAACTAAAGGGTGGCAGAAAAATCACGAGCAAAAATCATCTATGTTTTCTTTGCTTGTGGTAGTTTTGTTACCACAGATTTGATAACTTTATATTTAGTAGTTCGCCAGTAAACTTCTACTATGTGTGAGTTTGATCTAAACAAAGTATCAACAAATGCTTCTATATTTGCAATATTATAGTTGGTAATACATTAATGGCTCTCAAAAACATATTTTCTCATAATAGATCACTTATCACAAAATAAATCACAAAAAAGATGTTTGTAGTGGGTTCAATAGTGGCCCCTCAAAAGATAAATCCACATTCTAATCCCCAGAACCTGTCAATGTAAAGTTATTTGGGAAAAAGGTCTCTACAGATGTAACTAAATTAAGGATCTCAAGATGAGATCACCCTGGATTATCCAGATGGGCCCTAAATCCAATGACAGGTACCCACAAGATAAGAGACACACGGAGGAGACACAAACAGAGAAGAGGAGACGCCATGTAAGGATGGAGGCTGACATAGAGTGACACATCCACAAGCTCAGGAACGCTGACAGCCACTAGAAGCTGGAAGAGGCAAGGAAAGGAATCCCTGGAGCGACAAAGCTCTTTCAACACCTGGATTTCACACTTCTGGCCTCCAGAACTGTGAGAGAATAAATTTCTGTTGTTTAAGCCACCAAGTTCATGGTCATTTATTATGGCGGGTTTAGGAGACTGATAATCCAATTTTTCTTTTCACGCCCTTTCTTTCATTCAAAGTTACAAATAATGACAATGATCACACTCACTAAGCACTATCTGCACGTCAGAAATAGTGGTAAGTTTTTTATAGTCTTTTTATTTAATCTTCCTAATGACCCTGTGAAGATGACATTATTATTAATTTATATTATTGATGAAGAAATTGAGAGCTAGGATTCAATCCCAAGTAAGCCTTACTCCAGTCCATGTTCCCCCATTAAAAATAGGGAAGAATGGGCTGGGCATGATGACTCATGCCTGTAATCCCAGCGCTTTCGGAGGCTGCGGTAGAAAGATCGCTTGAGCCCCGGAGTTCAAGACCAGCTTGGGCAACACAATGAGACTCCATCTCTACAAAAATTTAAAAATTAGCCAGGCATGGTGGCCTGCACCTATAGTCCCAGCTACTCAGGAGGCTGAGGCTGGAGGATCACTTGAGCCCGGGAGTTCAAGGCTGCAGTGAGTTGTGATTGCGCCACTGCACTTCAGCCTGGGCAACACAGCGAGACGTTGTATCAAAAAAAAAAAAAAAAAAAAAAAAGGGAAGAATGGAGAATATATAGTAGATAAAAACTTCTTTGCTTGTATATGTATTTAGAAAGTCTCTGAAAGGAGGGCAGAGAATAGAAAGATGGGCAGCAAAGTAGAAGAGTATCTTCCACTGTACTACATTTTTAAAAATTTCTGAACTGTGTTAATATATTATCTATTCAAAAATAAATCACAAAAGAAAAACATCAGTGGCCTGGTGAAAATGAAGTTTAAAAATCCCCAAATGAGTAGTAATAAATTAATGAAAATATTATAAATTTATGGGCAGAAGGAACAATTTTGGGAATATAACTGAAATCATATTAGACTTAGAAAACACATCAAGAAATTATTAGGTAACTTCTGGGGTTCTGCTCAAATAAAAGCCCCTTCTTATAATATGTCTGAACTCTTCCACTTTCTACTCCACTTATAAGCATCCATCTCACCACTGACAACAAGCCGAGTGGACAACAGTAACTAAATAACCCAGTGTTCAATGCATATGTCTCTCCCTCAGGAATTTCTTTCCTTTCCTATCTGTTGTAATTATTGAAAGTTTGATAATGTAGCCTAAGAAAGTGTAGACCATTAGATGTGTCAAAACATAGATTATGATATTATTGCCAAGGGAGTTATAAATTTTTATTTTGTTGATGTTATTTAAGAAAATGAAGGAGATTTTCTGTTCTCAGGGATTTGCATTTTGACTTAGAGTTAGGAAAAGGAAATAATTATGACTTGTGATAGCTATTCCTGAACCTACAATTCTAAAATTTTAGTACCTTTCACCATAATCCCCTTATCTAAGATGTGTGAGCCACAAAAATACCAAATAGGATTCTCATTGTTATATTACTGTTATATTGCTGTTACTATTACATTACATCATTATATTATTCTTCCTAAGTTACTTCCTCAAGTCATTCCTCTTTAAATCAAAAAAATAATTTATCTAGTAATTTTTAAAAGAAGAAAATAAATTTTAATCAAAATAGTAACTCAGTTTTTTATTATTATCAATTAGCATTTTATCAAATCTATACAACTACTCAATATGACAACAGAAGTTGGTGGTTCATCTTTCCCAGAGACACATACAAACCCCAAAAGGTAATTGAGTAGATTAGAGCAAACACCAATAAAATCTAGCTCAAACTTAATAACCCTCAAACAGCAGCAGCCACAGTGCATACTAAGTGCACCAACCAGGAACAAGATGTGTTGATGAAGCGAAAACCAATTTAGGGCGTTCCAAGGATGATCCATTTCCATCTGCTGACTTTTGAATGACTTTCCCTTTTCAGTATATTTACTTTCAAATATAATTTTTATTTCACCACTTTAAATAGAGTGTTTAAAATGACAAGCTGATTACTGGTAATTAATTTTTGATTGCCTTGTCCTATTATGACTCACCAAAATGAACGATGAGAGAAACTGGCTTAGGTGGAAAATTATGGTCAAGGTATAATAAACTAACTGAAACCTTCAAATAACTAGGATTTCAATATTAGAAATCACAAATGGAACTTACAAAGAGCAGAATCAGCAAGGATATTGAATCTATATTGAACCCAGGCCTTTCTCTATATAAAGACCCCACTTGTTTTTAGGATCATTTACATTTAATTCTGTGGAGCAGTGGGTGTGTTTTCAAGCATCCTAAAGTTGACAAGGGCTTCCTGGAAGTGACTCCCTCATGGCTTGCTCCTCACTTGCATTCTAGAGAGGAAATTGGACCAAGACACTCTTATAAAAAATATTTTGCAATGTGCACATTTTCTTCCACAATCACATTCACTGATTCCTTGAAAAAAAAATATTCTAAGAGTACCTATTGTGAGCTAAGGCATTAGAGAAGGTAAACAAAAAATTAAGTTTTTGCCCTCAAGGGGTGTGAACCCTAGTTAGGGACACAGTGGGATGTGCTAAGTGCTGCAGCAGGTGACTGTGAAGTGTGAAGTACCAAGCCCCTAAACAGGACAGGGTCCCAGGGGAATTAAGAAACATTTCACAGATGTCTTCAAGATACAAGGTTACTGAAGAATTTTCCTTTAAAGTTTTTGAAAGTGATTTGGCTTTTTTGTTTTTTCAAAAGGAGTATCCCTTAATATACCCTTTATCATTGAGATGATTGTGAGGCTTCAGGTAAATTTGAAAGTCCTAATGCTGGGTATTGATCTTATGTGTTCCTACATTTTTGAAATAGTATTTTTATATTTAATATGCTTTCCTATGCTTCTAAATCTCATGATACTTAGATATTTTTAAAAAGCAATGATCAGTATGGGGTATGTCACACTAATAATCACAGTTCTTATTCATACCATTCCTTTCCCCCAATAACTGTGGTGAATTTTTTAAAAAATTATTTTGAGATAATTTTAGATTTACCGAGGAGTAACAAAAATAGTAGAGTTCCCATACACCTTTCACCCAGCTTTCCCTAATGCTAACATCTTATATAACCATAGCATAATTATCAAAACTAAGAAATTAACACTGGCTTTAATACTACTAATTATAGACTTTATTCAGATCTCACCAGTTTTTCCTGTGATGTCCTTTTCCTCTTCTGAGACCATAACCTTTTTAAAAAATAATTTATTGAATGACCAGTTATTTGAGAGAGAAAAAGGAATAGGAATTTCTGCCAGCTTCTTAAATTAGTCATTCGTGTTGAAGAATATTTTTTGTTTTATGTTGTGAAACATTTAAGTTAGATAAGCTTTGTTCAATGTTATTTTATATACTCTCATTGTATAATGTTTGCTGAACTCTGACACACAGTAGATGCACAAAAATACATTTTTCACAATTCCATTCTCTACACTCCACTGTTTTAAAACCAAAGGTGGTTCTTTACCTTGGGGATGGAAGGTTCTGTTCCACCTGGTGAGGTTTCTCAAGACAGTAGCATCTACACGTGCCCTTGTCCAGTGGGGGAGTGGTGGCTGCAGGCACCTATATTGAGATCCTCATCTGCTACAAACACCAGCTCCTCTACCACCTAACATCAAAGCAAGAGCTGATTTGTCACTAGGACCTCTGCACATCGCTCATTATTCCTCTGCATTGTTTCTTATCTAATTAGCCAACAGACAGCAAGGTGCTTTACTTCAAATTACCCCCCCTTTGAAGGCTTTCACTGTAAACTGCACAAAAGAATTCTAGTAAACCAGGCCAGGAAGAGATGCCTGAGATGACACCCCCTTGCTTATTTCTTCTGTTCTCCTTTCGGACTGGATACATTGTCTGGGATCACATTATATTTTTATCTATTCAGAAATGTGAAAGCTTGGATCTTGGAATTTACAAATGTGCTTAACTACCCAAGGCATACCACAAAGGACATTATTTTGACATGTATGTGAAAACTGGAAGTATAAATTGTTCTGGTACTCTCTCTCCTAGAATTTAACAGTAGACCACTCTAACATAACTAGTCAGGGAGTTGCTTTTCAATAATTCTCCAGGGTCCTTGGCACCAGTCAGAAATTATCTTTTCTTGCAGTGTCATGTCTAGTGTCAGTGTACCGCAAAGCACTTATACCACTGCTGGAACTTGTAGCCTTATTATAGATTTGGTTCATTAGCTAAAAAAACCCATTAACAGCCACAGTATTTCCTTCAGTTACATAAGAATAAGCTTCAGTCTGTTAGTGTTTTCCACCACTCTCATACAACATTCATGGTGCCCAGATGCTATGAAAATAATAATTTTAATAATTCCAGTTTGCTTTGAAAATTGAAGCATTTATAAAATTGTGGAAATAATTGTTACCTATTTAAGAGTTTATTGGAAAGCCTAGTGCTCAGGAGAGAAGGTATATGGTAATATTTGTAAACTGTAAAAAAGTGTGCAAACAACAGGCTTAAATGCAATTCTACCTCTTTATATCTTCCACAGATCCTTGCATATGAAAATCCTAAGATGTTTGTCAATTGTCTAATATATTTGGTCCAAAGGACCTTGGTAGTGAAAATAAATGGCAAAATCATTAATCATATTTAAATAAACCTAGTAGAAACATACATATATAAAGATACAAAACCCCCAATCAATCTTGCTATACTTTGATATATTTTAGAAGGGTTGTTTTTTTTAACCATCTAAATCCACTTGACATAAGCAATTACCCATGAAAAGACTTTAAAAATTAAATGACTCAAAACCTGTGATAAATGTTTGAAGCTTCAAAATATTATTTTTTGTCTCTTCACTTAATCTACTGGTTGGGTTAGGCTGAGGGGACCACAGGAATTAGAAAGACCCTGCTCCAATACCATTGTCCTCTTTTATACACATCAAGCTGGACTAAGAATCATGAAAATTTTTCCGACCACCCATTGTTAAGAATATAAAGTTGCCCTGTTGCTTCAGATGTCTAGCATGAGCAAACTCTATTTGGTTTCTCACTAAATTCTGGATGTAATGTTTTTCTCATCAGATTGATTGTCAAGACCTTCATTTTATGTGTAACAAGATAAAACCTGGAAACAAGTGGACTCTGATTGATTTTCTGATTTGCCCCACTGCATGGCACAGTCAACAATTAGATTAGTTGTTTTGAAGCCTTTCATTTCACCATTCCAAATCTCCACCTATGAAAAAACAAGCCTGGGGCAGTTGCTGTGGTGACTATACCCATAGCTAGGCCCCCAGGCATAAGCAAACACATCCTGTACTGAGCACCAGTAACCATATCTTTTGAATTTTACTCCCTTGACTACAAAAAGAAAAAAGAACATATAAACAGTGAGTCATGAGTCCTTTACTGCAAATCAACTTTCAGTGATGAAGAAATAATGAATATAACTATTATTATTAATTTTATTCTCAAGAATAAGTAATTCTTATTCCATTAGGAGAAAACTTTGACTTGACCATAAACACAGGAAGGAGATAATTTCCTGTTAAAAAGCATTGTTTTGAGAATTAATTAGAATAAAGCATTTGATAGGGTCACTTACCCAGGAAATTAACAAAATTAAAGACAAAGGACATATGCATTGGGAGTCATTAATATCATGAAAAAAGAAAAAAAGAAACAAACAGAAAGTAAAGTCTTAAAATAAAAATGAAATAAAAAGTGAACTCATAAAAGGATAAAAGGTGAAATCTTGAATATAGCGGATTCTTCCTAAAGGAGGCTTTACTATATGTATATACACATTTTACTTTAAAAGGAGATTCTACCTTTTTAATACTAGAACATTTTTAAAAAATTCACCAAGCCTATTATGTTTAAGCATTTTTTTCATAAAATAAAGTTTATCAAGTATACTTCACACATAAATATTTTGGGCACAGTTCATTATTGGTTAAGTGAAATTTACTGTCAACACAATTTGATCTAAATCATGACTCAAAAGATCTCATTTTTTAATTAAAACATAACTTCTATCACTGTGACATTATTCTTTATTTAAGTACTCCTTCTAGATAGACTGAAACTGATTTCTCAGAACTCACATTTATGAGAGTGCTATATCCCAATGTCCTATAGATTGTTTCACCTGTAGCCTTATTGCTAGTGATTGACAACAGAAGCCCAGACTCATACTTGCCTAGGAATAGCCCCCACTGATATACAGGGGAATTAAAAACCTACCCTCCCCCTCCTCATTGGCCTTTAAGGTAGCATTCAGCTCACCTTGTCACTCAGTGGCAAGTTTACCTGATTGAGTCTAATATATGACAAAGGAACAGTTCCCATAATTATTAAGAAGTCTGACTTCTATTTAAAACATTCTTTACCCCTTTTGTGACTCCACATGGAGCACTGCTTTATTTGAATATCTAGCCCTTATCAGCATGAAGTCAGCTTTTGGCCAATGAGAACATGGACAGCACTGTGTCTCCTTCTCCCCAGTGTTTCCTCAATTCCTTTTATTAAAACAAAATTGTGAAGAAGTTTCTGGTGAAAGTGTAATTCTGCAGGCAGATAAAATGGTATGGATAGGGATCAGGATTTATCTATTTTTATTTATCCCCTACAATGGCCTCTGGCGGTTCCATTCAGCAGTACCCTTGCCAAAGGAATCCTGCAAATGACGTACAGGGGCCCTGTCCTTTTGGCCAGTCTACAGGGTCCTCTTGGCTGCAGGTACCAGATTTATCCTGTTTCTGTCACTGTGGGAAAGTGGACAAGCTGGTTTTATTGTAAATATTGAATATTCTAACAACGTAAATAAACTGTAGATAATAATGTCCTCACTTCAGAAACAGGATTCTCAAGTTGGAGAAAAAATATGTAGACAATTGTCGATCTTTCACTTTTCAGTCCCATCTATGTGTTAAAATTATTACTCCAAAGTAGAATTGGTATACACAGCTCAATTAAGTAATCTGGAAAAATGCTCTTGTTCATGCGCCTGCCACTACACTGCCCTAAAGCCTTTCACACATACCATTCAAGAAAAGGTTAAGGATATTTTCTGTAAGAGAAAGATAACAAAAAGAGGTACTGAAAACTTTTAACTACATGGAACCATTCATGGCTACAACCAAGGGAATAGAAAGACAGCAGTACGGTAGGGGAAAGGTGGTCTTTTAAAACTTGTATTGCTGGGGTAAAAAAAATCTAATTGTGGCACAAGATGTGGGGGAAAAAAGATTATAAGAAAAATATTAGAGCTAAAGAGGAAGGGCCAAGGAACACCAGCTTTTATTTTCTGTATAGATATATTCAAACATGTAAACCATGTTTGATTTTTTAGTGAAAAAGATTGAAAAGAAAATAAACAGTTGCACATATTTTGGGCTATTCACTCTTAATAAGCTAACTCTAACTTCAGGGGTGTGGCCTCACACATGGACATCAAAGTCCCAGGCACAAAGAGTGTAGGAGGGACTATTCAAACATGAAAATAAACCCTTCAAAGGTTCCCCCCATCAAATACTCTCATAGCTCCACTGTGCCATACACTTTTAGATCAATGCTGCGTTCAATTTGCACGTAGATCTACTGACATTATGTCTGAGGTAAAAAAATACTAGACTACTCCTGTTTTATTAGATAGCAGTAGGAAAAACTCAACAGTTGTCAAGTATGGATACTTAAATGAAAGAACATTAAGAAGCCGGCTTTCTATTAAGCACACCGTGTAATTATCTTTTATTCATTCATTTCACCGTCTGTGTCCTATATGACTTAATTGCAAAGAAAAGAGTAGACTGCTCATGTGTACGCTAATTGCCAAGTGTATAAGTGATTGAATGACTGACCCTGTTCTCAATCCATAAAGAAAAAAATATTAGTGAAGATAATACAAAGATGGCAAAAATAGGAGGATATAATCATCGAAATTATGTGCTGCCCTCTTAGTAAAACATGATTTAAGAACAGATAGTATAAGAACTAATTTAGATAACTCCTACATTTCATCTTACTCATTGTACTCATACTTAAATTTTTAAAAATACATCACACCAGATTCAAACATCTGTAAAAAAATATTAATGATGAAAAGTCAATTACTCTAACCATTTTATGTGCAAGGATGGGCACCCTAGAGTAGCAAATGTACATTTTCTAAGAGGCTATTACATTGGAACATGAAAACAACCATTTTTAAGTTGATATGTTTCCTCCTCTATTTATAAAAAGTGGTCTGTGTTGATTTATGTATGAAACATGGAAAGGAGCACAATTTATTTCATCAAACTAGTTTAAAAACCTAAAGATCTGCCCTTAACTAGCCACATGATTTATTTTTATTCATGGTACTTGTCAAGGAATATAATCCTCATCTCTTTGATGCCTAAGTCTTTTTAAATTTTTTATCATAAAATATAATATTCATGGAGGATCAGTTGAAGGATATACAGTCCATTAATTTTTCTATAGTCTTTAACGTTTTGCCTGCATTCTCTTTAGTCCATTAGAGATCTGTATACTTGGAATAAAGACTTTAGAAACTTGCAGAATTATGTTTTTCCTGAAACATACTTTGGTGCTAGCACCTAGAAATGCTACAGTAAACATTTCTATGAATTTTACCATTGCATTTTTTGTACAGATATTGGTGATGCCATCATCTTTTACATCACACACAGTGTCCTTTTATGAGACCCATGAAAAAAGTTTTATTCACTTGTTATCCTCAAGAAAAGCTGTTCAGGGGACACTGTAAATCTTTTAAGTGACTATGCTGGTTTTAAAACATATCTGCAAATTCTCTGACACTCCTTTGATCTAATTCCTATCCCTTGAATATGGCTTTATTTTAGTGACTCAGTTCTAGGGAACAGAAAGTGATAGAAACGATGCAGCAGGATTTCAGAGTCTAGGATATAAAAGGCAACAGAGTTCCTACCCATTTCTGCCTGTTGGCCTCCCTTCTTCTCCCCCTTCCCCCTCCCCACACCCTCCTTTTCCTCTTTCTCCTCCTCTTCCTCTCTCTGTCTCTCTTTCTCCTCACGCCTTAGGAATCTTAGCCAACATATATAAGAAGTTTAGCTACTGAGCCATATAGACATAGAGAGAGATGCTCTAGAAGTGCCGGGTTACTTGGTACTTTTGTGTGAAAGGCATAATAATGGCCCTCCAAAGATTTCCATGTCCTGATCCCCGGAGTCAGTGAATATATTAGGTGACATGGCAAAGGGGAATTAAGATTGTAGATGGCATGAAGTTTGCTAATCAGCTGACCTCATGAAAGGGAGATTATCCTGGATTATCCAGGTGGGCCCACATATGAAAGTCCTTAAAAAAGGAGAAGAGAGGCAGGAGAGAGTCAGAGGGAGATAGGAGTACAAAAGAATGGTCAGAGAGATGCGACATCACAGGTTTTGAAGATGGAGGAAAGAGACCAGGAGCCAAGGGATGTGGGTGGCCTCTAGAATCTGGAAAAGGCAAGGAAACAGGTTTTCTCCCAGAAATTCCAGAAAGGAATGCAGCTTTGCGTACACTTTGATTTTAGCTTGATAATCTCTATTTCAGTCCTCTGACCTACAGAACTGTAAGATAATAAATTTGTATTAACCCATTAAGTTTGTGATAATTTGTTACAGCAGCAATAGAAAACGATATACTCTTGTTTTAAGCCTCTAAGTTTGGGTAGCTTGCTTATACATTATGCTATAAATGTGACCTTGCTTACTTCTCAGTTTTGGCCTATAGGAAACTCAAACTTTTGATCACTTTGTAAGATCTCTTATCTCCACCCTAATTATTCCTTTTTCTTGATGTTTCCTCTCTTTTGAATACTACCTCAAATCCTTTTAGACCAGGGCCAGAAATAAATAAATAAGATTAGCTAAAACAATATATATACCATGACCTACCAGAAGTAATGAAGTAGAAGGGGTGAAGAGTTTCTTTTCCTTGTTGCCATTAAAACAAAATAAACCTCTAAAGCAGACCAATGACTAAGGAGGGCATCAACTGAAGCCAGAAGCAAAAATAAGTTGATTTTAATATTTTCTAAAAATAGGGAAATAAAGTGTTTAACTGTTCTGTCTTTCAACTTAAGAACAAGAAATACAAACTTCTTACCTAAAACAATAAAAAATGTATGTGTGTAGGTACATGTACCTCATGTACCTATACACAGACACACAAACATTCTTTCAGCTTCATATTACATCTGGTTAAGGAAGAGAGTATAAAGGAAGAGAATAAATAACAACCAGTGGTTGACAGAGATAGACATAGAAACAGAAGGAAAAAGGAGATGATCAAAAAAAAAGTTTGGGGTACACACACATACACATGCACACACAGAATAATGGATCTTCAGATAAACACACAGATGATACAGAATCAAACAGGAATACACATAAAATACACCCCAAAACAGGTACACTCAGAAAGAAGAAAAAGACACGTTAAAGACACAACTATATAACACTCCCAGCATGTGCCTTTGGGGTTATTCTTACTGAGGATTTCTGATATGACATTGTGTTTTAATATTCTAAACACTAATAGAGATATTATCTATCCCTCAATAATTATTCTGTAAACTTAGTGAATCCTTCTTCCTCAGGTCTTCTCAGCTGCAGAAACCAAGTCCCTTGAAGACAGCTCAGCCTCTCTGGTTCCTGAGCCAGAGGTAGCCACCACAGAGAGTACACAGTAGAGGAAATTACCTGACAACTGGAATCCCTCCTGTTGCTTCAGGTGAGTCTTCTGTCCTTGTCTGCCCCCCTAGCTGCCAGCTGGCTACACCCATCTCTGTGTGGACCACATTCATGTAACCAGGCTTCTGCCCCAGTTCCCCTGTTGGGTCAGGAGACCTGCCCTAAAAGCCCAGCCCACTTGTGGGATGAACAACTTATTAAGTGTGTACATCTCTCTTTTCTATGTACTTAATGCTACTGGCTGAGGTCCTGCTCCAACACATATGTATAAAGCAAAGCTGCAATATGTACTGACATAGCCACAGATTCTTGCTATTGATCTCCACCTGGCCACAATTTTCTGCTCTCTTTCAATATTATAATTTGTATTTTTAGACAGTTTATTGAAATCACTAGCCCAGAGCTCACTCGCTTGTGCGCGCTCTCTCTCTTTTTTATCATTTTGGTTGTAAAAGAAATGGCAGAAGATTTCCCTCATGCAGAGGCAAAAGCAAAGTTACTCTGTTTGTGAACTGCAAGCCAGAAAAAAGAGGAATAAAAATGAGGCTTACGTGCACATATAGCCCCATCTACACAAAGTCCCTTGACTTAGCAAAGCTATTTGTCTATTGGGAATGAATATGGCAAGAGAATAAAATGTTGGGAATTCTTAAGCACTATACCTCATACTTCCTTGTATCTAGAGAATGGTTGGCATTTACTGCTCATGGCACTTAAAGGCTAATGAAATTGCCCTCATCATTAAAATCAACAAAACACGGAAACTTGTGGAGTAGTACACAGGATTAAGTAACCCTAAGATGTTTCCCCTCATTTGAGAAAGCAAGGTCCCCTGTGATCTTGGGCACCAATAGGAACTCCTCTCTATTCTTGGGATGGGTCCAGGTCCACCCACAGTCACATAAATGTCACATATAAATTCCATTATATTAGTAGAGTGCTTCACTATTTATAAAGCACTTGTACATTAATCATATAGAATGAAGTCTCTTTCTGTTCAGGCAGTCTCTATACAAGTACAGAATATTATTTGCAGATACTGCGCTTCACTGAGCCTGCACTGAATTGTTCACGCAACAGCTGTAAATCAAGATTGACTTTTTGAACCTAACTTTGCATAATTCAACAAGCTACTCAACATCTTCTGCCTAAGCAGTCTCATGACTTACAAGGATCTGCAAAGCTAAATAACTACCCATGACTGTTTCAAAATGATTAAATAACAAAAAGGTTTTGCATTAACAAATCAGGAATGAGTCACTTACTGACTGATTCTTCCCTGATCAAGAAATGACAGAGAAGGTGCCATTTTACAAAGAGAAATGTCATGAAACGATTGAATTGTGAATTTCTTCTAGTTCCCAATAATAAGAAAATGACCACAAAAGGAAGTGGTAGATGAGGGAAGATAGCTGCTATTAAAAATTCGTCTGTCAAGAGACAAATTTATCAGAGTTTTAGAGGTTGATTTAGTCTTAGCTCAGGAGAAGCAATCAGTTCTGCAGCTCTTAATCATTTCATCATATAGGAGACTGAGCAGTGTAAATCAGAAACCCCGTAAAGTCAATACATAGTTACAGGGTGCTTTGACATGGCACAATAACAAAACTTCATTCTTGTGCTAAAGCCTTTACTTCCTTTTCACACTTCCTGTGGTACAATGATTTGGAAAGATGGTGACCAGCTTTTTCATCAAGAAGATTCCTTCATTGTCTCCTGCCTCTTCTACCTTATTCCACCAAGGTCATCCTCCTTCCCTTGCCCTGTGGTTTTGGGCAACAGTAAACCTTGTGTTACCATGTTTTTTCACAACTTGAGCTGCTGCAGGGAGCGGGCAGCCTGTACCTGGAAACTACCATTGTTTCCAGCACCCAGGCCAGCAAATGATAATGATAACAGGAAGCAGGGGACAGCAAGTGCTTACTGAGTTCTTACAGTGTGTCAGACAGTTTTTTCATGTATTTGTCACAACAGCCATATAGGTAGGTCATATTATTCCCACTTTACTAAGGAAGACAGTGAGGTTTGGAATAGTTAAGAAGTTGCCCAGGGTCACAGGAAGTGGCCTTCTGGATCCTTGCGTGTGGCCTTTCGACTGAACCCAAATTTTACAGAACAAATCCTTTTAATAAAGGGATTTTTTCTGTGCAGATTGGGTTTGGGTGAGGGGCCACATTTGGGGATCTGGAGGGCCATATGTGGCCTTGAGGACGCAGGTTCCCCACCCCTGGAACTATGACATAAAACCCAAAGCACTTAATCATCACAGTAATAATCTGCATTACTAGTGAAGTTTGAAGTCATAGAGGAGAGTAGAATTACCATCACATCACTGTCACCATGCTGACGTAATCATACAATGTTGCAAGATAAACTTTGCCCTATGGTTTCCACAAAGTTTAATTATCTAATATCATCATTTGTTCTTTCATATGAATGTGCTTTATAGCTTCAATTATGTTCTAACTTCACGAAAGGCAACGGTTACGTTTATACAAATTTAAAATTTCTTCTTTAGTGCACAGCACAGTGCTATTCACAAAAATATCGATATATGATGGTTGAATCACTTATAAATTATATGATCTTAAAATACCCTATTAGGGCCTTAAAAGTTACCCAAAATCTAATGAATGTAATTTTTCTTGGGGGGGGACAGGAGTGAGAGTTAATAATGGTCCCGGCAAGGACCAGGGTGGGGGGAGAAGAGGTGCTAGCTGTGCTTAGGGAAAGCACAGATAGTAAGCGGATGGTAGAAAGGAGAACATATCAGGATGAGGACGAGAGCCCTGGGTTGCAGATAGGCATTAAGAAATGCACTTCACCTCATTCCATATTTTTTTCAGGAAAGTTCCAAATGTTTCCATGGGGACAAAGAAGAGAATCAGGGATTTCCCTGGCCTAAGGCGTATAGGGCTGTCATGTAAATGAAGAGATGTCACTAATCCCTCAGAAGGGAGGGGATGCCACTGGCAGCAGCAAAAGGGACCCTTCTTAACTGAGTATAATGTTCAGGTAATTTATACCTCATTCCCACTGACTCTCATCCCTGCCTAACTTGTTCTCCTCTCCTCCCCCTTGTCTTTCGCATCTCAATAAACATTCCCACCATGTATTTAGTTGTTCAGAGCAAAACCCGAGGAGCCACCTTTGATTCCTCTCTTTCCCTCAGCCCCTAACATCTAATCCTCAGTAAGTCTTTTGACTTGTTCTTCAAAACATATGTAGCCTCCACGTTCCGTAGTTTCTTTCCCTTCCCATCCGATCACCGTGGCCTAAATCACCATCATCTCTCGCTTGGATTGTTATAGCCCCCGACCTGCCGCAGCTTCTTCCTGCTTCTACTCTTGTGCCTTCCCATTACCGTCTGACACATACCAGCCCCAACGATCATTTAAACATACTAATCAGATCATGTCACTGCTTGCTTCAAATCTTCTAGTGGCTTCCTATCTTTCTTAAAATAAAACCTAAGCTCTGCATGACCCACAGGACCCTACCTCCTTCTCTGGCCTCATCTCCCACAACTCTCCACTTCATACTCTATTAGAGGACTCTTCTTCCCCTTCCTCACTCATGCCAAGCTCATTAGCTCCTTAAGGTCCTGCCGTTCCCTCTACCTTAAATACACAGACCCTATGTCTTTGTAGAACTCCTTTCTGCTAACCAGATCTAGGCCACCTTCCCTGACTACCCATACCCTTGCACACTCCTAACTCCACTGAACCCAGTCAATGGATATCACCACATCCTTTCTATTTTCTTCATAGTATTTGCCACTATCATTTATTTATTTACTTATATGTCTTCTGTCTTTATGTCCTATTTCTGGCCCCCACCTCCCTGTACCACAGTTGCATATAGGCTCATGAGAGGAGGGACTCTTACTCCCTGCCTAGAACACCAGCTACATAGGAAGGGCTGAATATTTCCAGAATGAATGAATACATGAAAGAATCCCAATAAAAAGTCTTAGTTGCATTAAGCCCTTTCTGAAATCACTGCTTGAGAATTTACTTTCTGGGTGTGTTGAATATAGTTTTGACATTCCCAGACGACATTCAAGAAAATATTTGATATTTTTGCCTTTGCAAAAAAAAATATAAAAAAAGAGAATATGGCACCTATATTTTCCTTGTAGACCTAATTTTAATACTGTGGTCCTCCCTCTGGGAATCTAACCTTAGAATTATAATGTGAGGATGAAAGAGATAATTGAAAGAATAGTGTAAAACATTCCATGTTGTCTTTCTGGAGAATGCAATAGAATTTTCTAGCATGATCTATTACTACACACGCCCTCGGTAAGAAGGCGAACCTGCAAAAATGTTATTTCAGAATATTACATCAGTGAGGAGCTCTAACTCTCTTCAGTTTTGCCACAGGGTTTTTAAGATTGCTGTTACTGTCCTTACTTGAAACATAATCACAAATAAGAAGTGTGTGGAGATGACGGCTATACTAACTTTATTATGTACAGTTAAGTATTCAACCTACTTGACAGCACTGCTCCTTCATTTTCATAGTGTGCTGCACAGAGAAACAGACCTGGGGAAGGGCCTGGTGGAGACACAGCTGCCCTGAACTTGAACAGGCCAACCAGATGCCCATCTGTCAGAGGGGGGTAATGAGGCACCGATGAAATGCCGGGTTCTCTGGCTCAGACCACATTGAATCCAGGTGTGTGATCTAGAAGTGCCCCAGGCAGATAACCGGAGGGAAGCTGTGGTTAAGTCGTGAGGTTTGTCTTTGCGTAATTTCCACTTCCTTTAAAGAAGCCCTCCCTGCTCCTCACCTATTTCTCTCTCTACTCTCAGGCACATTTCTCTGAATGTGGCAAGTACATAATAGAGAATTCATTGAATTAAGCTTTCTTATGACATTAGAGGAAAGAAATTATATGATGCTTTTATTAAAAGTATGTGCTCTTTTAACACAGGGTTCATGAAGATTTTCTTTAAAGTCTTCAGCCTTACTCTATGCTTGTTATCACTGATGCTCCAATTCTAGGCTGTATGAGTTGGTTCAGGAGATGCTTCCAATCTTCCCTCAAATCTTATTCCATGGATAAGGCCCTTGGGCCCTGACTTTTTACAAGGCTAGCCCTGACCCCAGTAGCTCTTTTTCAATAGGAAGAAAATACAGATTTTCACTCTTCTGATGTCTTTTCCTTATTAATGATGAAAACAAACTCAGAAAGCAAAGACAATCAAAAATGGCATAGAGTATGATATGACTATAGATAAAGGTAGGGTATGATGTGACTGTAGACGAAGGTCCCTTCTCAGGCTGTGAACGCGGTATTAAGAGGAGAGGGCCACTGGGTTCATGCATGCCCAGCCTGGGCTGCAGAGATTAGAGGTGAAGAGGATTACAGAGCAGATGCCTTCAGATGAAGGAGCTTACATATCTGAGGGTGGGTTCAATATACTCCAAACTCTAGGAGAGATTCACAGCTCTAAGACTTAGTGGCAGGAGTCTCTGCTGAACGATTCCAGTCATTCTAAGCCGTATGTCATGCAACTGTTGACATTTTACCATTTTTGAGTTACAAGATGGCAATATTATATGGTTCAACCTCATACAACCGGGGGTAAGAATGAGAGTAGGAAAAAGTTCACTTTTGGACTTGTTATACTTTGCAAAGCCAGTTCAGCTTGGCTTATACCAAGTTCTCATTTGTGGAAAGACAAAACCGATTTTATACTTTATACTATATCCTGGCAGAAGAGGCATTGCTCTCACAGTACTACCTCAGCTTCTGCTGGATCCTCCTTTGGTAAATTTTGTCTCAGTTTCAACTGCACCAATAAGGATGAAAACCCTTGCTGGTTTCTATGAGAAATTCATATATAGCAAGCACACAAACTTAAAAGACTTATGAAAAATTTGGGAGTCAGAGGGAGTGGTCTTGTGTCCCCTGAATGGCCCTCTTTATCTCCTCGAGCCCTCTGACCTCTTCCCTCTCCCACCCCTAGTCCTCACACCCTCCCCCCCAGGCCGCACTTGAGATTCCTTTCCTATGATGCACATCACTTCACCTCTTCCTGGCTTTTGAACTCCCAATTTTTGCTTTATCATCTGTCAGGTACATGGCAAAATGATTTAACAGCAGACCATCCTTAAAAGGTAGTCCAGGTTATCAATACATGATTCAACACACTTTTATGGAGTACTGATCTCTGTTAAGCATTATGTTAGGGGCTAGTAGGGAGGGAAGTATATCAAATAATGGCGCCAAATGCTTCCTGAGGAATTCAGTCTAGGTGGGGAGGCAGGCATTTCATAATAAAAGTGATACAGTTAAGAGATACATAAAAAGGGAGCTGGTTGGGTTGGTGGCTCCCCTCTGTAATCCTACCACTCTGAGAGGCAGAGGCAGGAGGACTGCTTAAGGCCAGTAGATTGAGACCAGCCTGAGCAAGAGTGAGACCTTGTCTCTACAAAGATAGAAAAATTAGCTGGGTATGGTGGTGCACACCTATAGTCCTAACTACTAGGGAGGCTGAGGCAGGAGGATTGCTTGAGCCCAGGAGTTGGAGGTTGCAGTGAGCTATGATCACTCCACTGTACTCCAGGCCTGGCAACAGAGCAAGAACCTGTCTCAAAAAAAAAAAAAAGGGAGCTGAGCTGAGCTGAGGGAATGGTAGGAAAAGCGCACTGTGATGTTTTCTGAGCCATACTAGGCAGGAAATACATTTCTTTACTGAAGATATGCTTCCACTAAACAGTTTCATCTAAATGAAACAACAAGAAATCTAAACAGCCCCTCTAAAACTAATTAATCTATGCATGCCCATTACAGCTTACACATTTGAATAAAGCAAGCACTGATGAAGTTTTTGATTTAAAAAGATAACCGATCTTTTTCTGATGGTCACCTAAGGGAAGAATATCCTTAAATATAATATGCAGCTTGTATTAGCAGATGAAAAAGCAAAGAATGATAGAGAATGAAGATCTTAATATTAGGTCATTTTAGATGCAAATCATTTTTCTTGAATCTATCAGGAAGTCTGAATATATCGAAAATTTAAGCTTCCCCATAGTACAGATTCTGAGACTGGCACAGAGGCTTTCAGACCACTTCACATGAGCATACACTCAACAGGCAAGGATTCTTTTATTTGCCCCTGAAAAGCTGGGTCTAAATTGCTAAATCCTCTAAGCAGAAAATAGTGAGGGCTCTCAGATCTGACTCCTAGAGGTAGAAGAAGCTTAAAGTAGTGGTTTCCAACCATGGTTACATATGAGAATCACCTAGACAGCTGGATCCTAGGACATCATCCCCAGGGATTCTGATTTAATTGGTCTGGGGTAGGACCAAGTCTTTTGTGTCCCAGGAAAGCTTTCAAAAATTACAGATCCCTAGGCTTCATTCCTGGGTGTTTCCAATTAAGTTGATTTGATGTGACTTCCAGGGACCTGTGTTTTTAAAAGTGTCCCAAGAGCTTCCATGTGTGGTCAGATTTTTAAAACCACTGATCTAATGCAAAATTGCAAGAAAACATGTCAGTTGTTTCTAAAATCATAAAGCTAGTACACAGAGAGTCAAAAAATAAATGTAATGAGATTTTTCATGCTGTGGCACAAAGATTGTCCTGGCGCCCAAGGACTTCACAATTTCCTGGGCCACCTGGAAAGTACTGACAACACTATGAAGCAGTGAATGAAGCTCTCATCTTGAACCCCCATGCCTAGGAATGTAGGCCAAATGATTTCTACTCTCTCCCCACTTAAGGAAGATGACAAATACATCTCCCCCTAGAAAAGCATGCCCATAATGAAGCAACCATATAAGCAGGCATTAGGGTACACCTCAGTGGTTAACTTTAAATAAAACGTGGGTATCTCACTATACTCACTGTACCAACAATAGAAGAGTCTAGTAAGCTATTAGAAAAGCTCCCATGTGACACCCCAAAGTGCAAGTGCCACAAAAGAGATCTTACACAGAAAAGACTATTGAAAGTTCTGACACAGACATGCAACAGACAGCAAGTCTCTGTTGTATTTTGCTAAAAGTTGAAACAGATCCTGACATTATAAACTTATGTGGGCAAAACAGTAGTACTACATTATAACAATACTATTGACCCAATAGTGTTACCTGGAAATAAGGGAGATCTAAGTCCAGAGCTAACACAGTGGGGTAACCATTTAAAAAGTTAAAATAATATAAACATTTATGTAATAATATAAATAAGTAGAAATAAAATTTCAAATATGCATATTTGATGGTTATTTATTAGAAATCACAAAATTATAGAATCTCAGGAATAAAAAGATCTTTAGAGATCTAATTCAACCACTCACCCATCCAACAGAATGTAAGACAACTGCATTGAAGGTTATAGATTTCCAATGAGTATTGGCTAATCAAGCTAGACTAAGGGTTAAGGGAGCCAAGTTTTATTTATTAGCTAGCTATGAAAACTTGGACAAGTCACATAATTTTTCAGGTCTTAATTGCATCATCTATAACAGGAGTGAACTTAATCCAACTTTGGAGTTCTGCCATCAAGGTCATCAAGTTACACAAACGTATGTCACTGTCTTTTAGTAAATCAGTAACTAAACAAACAGCAACCTGGAATAATTTACCTGACCCAGGTATCATGGGAAAGAAAAACCACAAGATTGTATTTTGGTTACTAGATGGCTTGGGGAAAAAATGAAAGAACTTAGAAACTCTTTATGACTAATATGCTTGTAAGTGGTGATTTAATCACCACCACATCACATGCTGACAGTGTGCTGCATGAAGGAAGCAAGACTGATAAAATATTTAGGGGACCAGTCATCACTGTTGACATTCATCCAGTATGACAGAGTAAATCGCTACTATGGAGAGTTATGTTCAGCATAATCAGTGATAATACTGTCTTTAAAATGGAAATAAGAACCTGGAGTAATGGTACCCTATTAGGTTGAATACATCCCTCAGAAGACTGATTTGTGCATTTTTCATCTCCAGCATAAGTAAAACATTTCGTTTTACTCAGAAACCTACTGGGAGAAACATCCCATTTTCAGGGATAATCTGTTGCTGACAGTATTATGACTACACAATATATCAGTTGAAGTATCACAAGACAACATGCCATACAATCTGTGTTGCTCAGCATAGTTTATTTCCAAATCTTCATTTATCTGCAGCTATTGTGACTATCTGGAAAAACTATGGATTGTCTCAAATAACTTCTTATTCTTTGGTGGTCTTCTGAATGTACAGTGCCTGTGATCCTTTTGCTTAATACAAACAAAAGAGATCTTTTTAGTTGTGATTAAGTCATAGTTTGAAATTCTTACAATTACATTAATGTATTTAAGCATATAGTCAATGCTTACTTTGTGCTTCATAATTCTATTCAGAGAATAAAGTAGGTCATTTACTACTGAATGAGAGACAAGGGGTTTAAACTTGTGAACAATGTGAATAAATCACAATTTGGTTCTATTTACTGCATTCGTTCTCAGCAGACTTAAACACCTTTATGCTTTTCAAGTTTTGCCTATACGTCTTCTCTACTGAAAAGGTTAAATATAAGGCTTAATAATGTTCCTTGTTTCTTCACAGAGTCCATACACACTAGAACACAAAGGAAAGTCATGAACTCAATTCAATAATGGAATGCATCTGTAAGTTTCTTAGGTTCTGATGGTGTGGTAATAAATGCTAATTCATTAGACTTTTTTGTTCTTCCTCCTTCATAGAATTATGGGTGCACTGTTGAGCTCAGTTTTTGTTAAAATGACATAGCCATCCTCTAGTACATTTAAAAAAAAATAACCTGGTAAAAAGACTTTAAGCTTAAAAACATCACAGCTGAATATTAAATTTGTTTTATCAGTCTTGTTTTGGTGTACGGAATCTGTTGGTAATCAAATAATTTTTTTTAAAAAACTGGCTGGTTGCTCTGGATTATTTTTATGACTTACCTAACAAATTCTATTTCCAAAGTATAAGTTCAGCATTTATTCTCATCGATGAATTACATTTTATTCAAAAGTTAAGCTACTTGCAATAAATACTAACATAATGTGGGAAGATTTTACAATTTTCCAACTGACTAGGAATCCTTGACAACCAAATGCTGAACTTAAATTGTAGAATAACTCATTAGGAAATACACAACAGCAATGTCAAGATTTACAACAAATACACTGGAAGTGTTTTAAAAATTAATATTAAGCTGCCATGTTTGGCTTAATTAGCTTTCTTCTTCATTTACAAAGCATATCTGTCTGGTTTTATGAACTTGGTCTCCAGTACCCTTTCCTACCAACCTGTTTAATTAAAGTTTAACAGCTGTGTATGCTTTAGAAACAGGAGAATGATTTTTCTCTCTTGAAATACTTAATCCCTTCTTAAAATATGATCCTTCTGAATATATATTTAAAAGGCAATGGATGAAGATTAATCTTCCAACAGAAAAACAGTGACAGCTTGCCTTAGAGCATGAGTAACATGTACCCAGTGGGTAGACCAAACATTCCCAAGCCACCAGGAAATCTAAGACCTACATGGGGCAGGAGCAGTGTGGTACCAGCATATAGATAAACAAATTGACCAGTGTAACAGAATAGAGAACCCAGATATAAATCCATGCATTTACAGCAAATTAGTTTACAACAAAGGTGCCAAGGACATACGATGGGGGAAAGAAAGTCTCTTCAATAAATGGTGCTGGGAAAACTGGAAAATTACATGCAGTAGAATAAAACTAGACCCCTCCATCTCATCATATACAAAGTCAAATCAAAATAGATTAAAGACTTAAATTTAACACTTGAAACTATAAAATTACTAAAAGAAAATATTGGGGAAACACTCCAGGACATTGGTCTGGGCAAAGATTTATTGTGTAAAACCTCAAAAGCACAGGCAACCAAAGCAAAAATAGACAGATGGATTATACCAAACTAAAAAGTTTTTGCACAACAAAGGAAACCATCAATAAAGTGAAGAGACAACACACAGAATGAGATAAAATATTTGCAAACTATCTATCTGACAAAGGATTAATAACCAGAATATATAAGTAACTCAAACAAATCAATAGCAACAAAACAAATAAGTCAATTAAGAAACGGACAACAGATCTGACTAGACATTTCTCAAAAGAAGACATGCAAGTAGCCAACAGGTATATGAAAAAATGCTGAACATCACTTACCATCAGAGAAATGCAAATCAAAACCACAGTGAGATATCCTGTCACCCCAGTTGTAACAGCTCTTATCAAAAAGACAGGAAATAACAAATGTAGGTGAGGATGTGGAGAAAAGGAAACTCTCATACGTTGTTGGTGGTAATGTAAATTAGTTCAGTTACTCTGGAAAACTGTACAGATGTTCCTCAAAGAATTACAAATAGAACTACCAAGAGACTACTGGAATTGATAAGTAAATTCAACAAAGTCTTAGGTTACAAAATCAATGTATGCCAATCAGTAGCATTCATATACACCAACAACAGTCAAGCTGAGAACCAAATCAAAGACTCAAAACCTGTCACAACAGCAACAAAGAAAATACAATACCTAGGAATATACGTAACTAAGGAGGTGAAAGACTTCTATGGGGAGAACTACAAAACACTGAGGAATGAAATAGGAGAGGACAGAAACAGATAGAAAACCATACCATGCTTATGGATCGGCAGAATCAACATTGTTAAAATGTCTATACTACCCAAAGTGATCTACAGATTCAATGCAATCCCTATTAAAATACCAACACCATTTTTGGCAGATCTAGAAAAATAGTTGTATGCTTCATATGGAACCAGAGAAAACCCCCTACAGTCAAAGCAACCATAAACAAAAGAACAAATCAGGAGGTATCCATTTACCAGACTTCAAGTTATACTACAAGGCTATAGTAACCAAAACAGCATGGTACTGGTACAAGAACAGAGACATAGACCAATGGATCAGAACAGAGAACCCAGCTATAAAACCATCCTCATATTGCCATCTGATCTTTGACAAAGCAGACAAAAACATACACTGGGGGAAAGAATCCCTATTCAATAAGCGGTGCTGGGAAAACTGAATAGCCACATATAGAAGACTGAAACAGGATCTGCACCTATCACCTCTCACAAAAATCAACTCATGATGGATAACAGACTTAAACCTAAGGCATGAAACCATAAGAATTCTAGAAGAAAGTGTTGGAAAAACTTGTATAGACATCGACCTAGCAAAGAATTTATGAAGAAGTGTCCATCAATACGTGAGTGGATTAATAAAATGTGGTATATGCATACCATGGAGTACTACTCAGCCATAAAAAAATGGTGAACTAATACCTCTTGTATTATCCTGGATGGAGCTGGATCCCATTCTTCTAAGTGATGTATTGCAAGAATGGAAAAAGAAACACCACATGTACTAACCATTAAATTGGTACTAATCGATCAACACTTATGTGCACATAATGGAAGTAGTATTCATCAGGGATCAGGCAGGAGGGGATGGGTAAATTCACACCTAATGGGTACAGTGTGCACTGTTTGGGGGATGGGCATGCTTGTAGCTTTGACTTCAGTGGTGCAAAGGCAATTTATGGGATCAAAGCATTTGTACCCCTGTAGTATTCCGAAATTAAAAAAAAAAAAGAACTACTGTATAATCCAGAAATTCCATTACTGGGCATATATCTAAAAAATAGGAAATCTATATATTGAGGAGATATCTGCACTTCCATTTTTATTGCAGCACTATTCACAATAGCCAAAATATGGCATAAACCTAAGTGCCCATCAATAGATGAATGGATAAAGAAAATGTTATATATATACACAATGGAATACTATTCAGCCATAAAAAACAAGAAATCCTGTCATTTTCAGCAACTTGGATGGAACTGGAGGTCTATTTGCTAAGTGAAATAAGTCAAGAAAGACAAATATTGCATGTTCTCACTCATACGTGAGAGCTAAAAAAGTGAATCTCATGAAGATAGAAGTAGACTGCTGTTTATCAGAGGCCTGGAAGGGCAGGGAGGAGGGAGAAGTGAAGGGAGGTTGATAAAATATACAGTTTGATAGAAGAAATAAGACCTAGTGTTTGACAGATCAATAGGGTGACTATAGTTTACAATAATCTATTGTATATTTCAAAATACCTAGAAGATAATAATTCAGATGTTTCTAGCAAAAAGAAAAGACAAATATTTAAGGTAGGTAATGGATATCCCAATTATACTTATTTGAGCTTTACAAATTATATGTGTGTTAAATTATCACTTGTACCCCCCCAAAGTATGTACATCTATTATGTATCAATAAAAAGTTTAAAATCATAATAAAAATAAAATCTCAGATAGATAAAACAAATAAGTAAATAGAAAATTAATAGACACAAGGCTACAAAATATTATAAAATGCAATATTTAGTGGTTTTTGTAAGACTTCTCTAGATACTACTATAAACATCCAACACTCAGGAAGTATGACAAATAAGGTAAGGCCAGTTATTTTGATCAGTGACTTGTAAAGTCTGTGTTGCCACTTTGTCATCATGCATGCAAATATTTATTGATTAAACAGTGATACATATGTACCATTAAATCTCTGAAATGACAAGAATTAAAGGGCAGATGAATTCTTGAATAGTATACCTGTTTTTAACCTGTGAGATTAAAAATAATAATAATACAAAATTAACTCAGGGATCCATAGCTAATGTATACTGTTTCATGCTATCCCAACTCCACCTTTCTCTCCTTCAAGGGCTCTCTCCAGCGGTACCAACCTTACCACTATACAGGAAAATATAATTTGTATTTTTAGGCCCTTCTGACAGTAATCTCCTTGAAAAGAGAGTCTGGCTTAGCCTCACAACCCCGACCATGCTGTGTTTCTGGTATATGCTCATTTGATGTGTTGAATTATGCACATTGGTGCAAGCGCAAAACCACTTCATTTTCAAGAGAAGAACTCTAAAAGAGACTTTCATAGAGTGTATTATTATTTAAAATATTTGCTTCCCATCCCTGATGGAGGGTTGTACATGCCCTCCCTGTTGATATCAGTCTTGGCCATGTGGCTTGTCTTGGCCAATGACATGTGAGTGGAAGTATGTGCCACTTTGAAGTAGAAGCCTTAAGATCCATCCTATGGTTCACCATGCTTTCTCTTCCATCTCCCCTGAGACTATTAATACCCTATCAGTCTGAGTCCCTAAGGGAAGAAAATATGGAATAGAGCCTCATGCAACCCATGGTGAACATATAGTAGAGTGTGAAACAAGCCTCTATTAACTCTAAACCTCTGAGATTTGGGGGTAGTGTGTTATCACAGAATACGTTAGCCTAAACTGACTGACACAGGGCCCATTTAAGCCTTTGCAATAATAAACAAGTATATTCTCATCCCTTTGCTATGTGGGGAAAATCCCTCCAGTATTTAAGCTGCTGGAGAGAGAAAAGGAAAACAGATGGCTGGGACTCCTATTCTTTACCACTTGCTTGCCTTAACCTTCCGCAACATGAAAAGCTAATGTTCAGCAAATTAGAGAGTGTACATTTTTAAAGATAAGGAGTTGGGATTGATACTAATTGGACTAAGCTGAAATATTTCCAAAATAAATAGAATCATTTCACAGAGTGATGCTTGGGACTGAAGTTTTATAAATATTGCACAGAGCTTTCTGCAGTCATGAGTTTGGACATAACTTTAGTGAGCAACCTCAATTCTAGATTCATAAGGCAGGATTGAGCTGGGTTCCAAAAATACGTCATCCCCCCGACCTCAGAGAGCTCACAGAAAGACATGTGTACCACTGGCTCTAATACAATCAGATGCATTTTACAACATGTGGTCAATACGTGCTATGGAAAACAGAGAATGTGACAACTGTTTGTCAGAGTGGTAAAGGATATGTTGATGGATGGGGGTTGGAGAGTCGGATATAGGACGTAAACGAATATGTAGAGAAGTGTGACAGTATTTAGTCATGGAACGATATAGCTCTAGCACACAATGAGTGTGCATATGTGCATGGGTGTAAGGCGGAGTGGATGGGGAAAAAGATGAAAATGAAAACTGCCTGTGAGTGGTAAATATTATGAAAGGGTAAGTACTGTGTACAATTGGAGCACAGAAGGTATATATTCCAACTGGAGAAGGTTTAAAAGCTATGCCTGAACTGAGAGTTTAGGTTTACACAACAATTTTTTTACAATATATGTATTATATATCTATTATATATTATTACACACAATACACCTGGGTTAAGAGAGGTAGAGAGAAGTTCTAAGAGAGATTCCTCAGGAATCCTCAGTATTAAAAGGTACACAGTGAAAAATGTCCCTCACTCTACTGACCCTCCAGTTCCCTTCTCTAAAGACAAACTTCCTAATACAAAATCTACCCATATTAGATCACCAATCAATTACAACCAGTATTTCTACTTACACAATTAGGTTGCAAAGAAAGTGGGAATGAACTCCTAGACAAATGATCGGGATGGAAATGGTGGTCAGGACCTCACACTCCATATTAACTAACTACAGAGACAGTTTACTTATACACAAGCATATGTGTTTTTGTGTTTGTGTATGTGTGTGTGTACATACAGAGCTATCCTTTTATTCTTAATTGTTCCAGAGTATTCTATCTTATGAACATGTTTTACTACAATGTCCTTACATTATAGTACATTTAGGAGGATTTCAATCTTCTGCTATTATAAACAATGTTGCAGTTAACTCCCTTATACATATTCCTTTGCATTCATGTGAAAATATATCTACCAAATTCCTAGAAATGGAAATGGTGAGTGGGAATTAGCCAGGCAAAACCAAACCAAAACAAAAGGAACAAGACAAAAGGAAGGTGCTTCCTGCAAAGGCAATGGTACGTGAAAAGGGACATAGCTGCCAAGAAATTGCAAACTACAGGTATGGCCAGAACATAGTGGGGAGAATGTAGCTGGAAGGATGCCCAGAGGCCAGATTATGAAGGGCCATATATGCAGGGCTCCTGAGTATGGGGCACATAATGAAATTCACATTTTTAAAATACCATTCTTGTGGAAGTATAAAGAATGGAGTGGCAAAGGTAAGAAAGGGAAGCCAGTTAGGATGCAGCCACAGTAATCCAGGCCTCCTGAGCACTGTGAGAGAAAGCACTCCCCCCTTACTTGCTTCTTGCACTTTCTCCTTTTGGGAGACCTCAAAGGCCAGCATCTAAGATGCCTCATGGTAAAGCATCTGCCATAGAGAAGAACCCAGTTGTGGGATCCACCCCTCTACCCTGGAATGGGAAACATTCTTCCTGGTGTTAATCCTTCTATAAAAGTGTATGTACTGACTGCTTCCCTTTTTTCTAAAGAAGAAATAATTATCATAGAATTTAAGAACCAGAAGACATGTTAAAGATCATTTAATCCAAGGGTACTCAGATTTGTCAGCTGCCTTCTATTTGTCTAAAGCCTTGAGATCACAGAAAGAGCAGAGATTATGAAGAAAGTGGAAGTAAATTCCTGAAGAGATGAACGGGGTGGAGGTGGTGGTCAGGATCTAACACTTTACGTTAAAGTACCCAAAGGAAAGAGTGGGACCTGACACCACTGTGTATGTCTTCCCACTAAACATACCAATTCAAATCCCAACACTGGGAGTTTAAGCTTAAGCACAGGGGCAGTGGCAGCCAACTTGAAGATTCTGAGATATGTGATCTAAAATGTTCCAGTCGATGCTGTGGGAAAATAGCATCATCTTATGCCTGATTAGACCAAAGTCTAAACAGGTTAAACCATTCAGCTCAAATTCAAGCAGTTAATTGGTGACAGACCTAATACCAGAACAGCTTCTCAAATTTCAGTGTGCATCAGAATCACCTAAAGCAGTGGTCTCCAACCTTTTTGGCACCAGAGACCACTCTCATGGTCTCATGAAACACAATTTTTCCATGGACCGGGGTCGGGGCAGGAGGGCGGACATGTGGGGGGGATGGCTTTGGAATGATTCAAGTGCATTACATTTATTGTGCATTTTGTATCTATTATTATTACATTGTAACATAAAATGAAATAATTATACAACTCACCATAATGCAGAATCAGTGGGAACCCTGAGCTTGTTTTCCTGCAACTAGACAGTCCCATCTGGGGGTGATGGGAGACAGTGACACCCAAAGTCTGTTGCTTACGTCCAGTCTACTCTGTAATCTCGTTTTGGTTGCTATCACTGCAGAAAACCCTGCTTCGGAAAGATAGGATGTTGGAAGCAGGCTTTTCAGTGCTTTTGTGGCAATCTCAGGATATTCAACCTGGACTTTAATCCAGAATGTATGGAGATTTGAAATTGTCTCAAACATACTTTTAAGGCCACCATCATTTGTGATCTCAAGCAGTTGATCCTCTTCTAGCATGGACAAAGTCAATTCACCTGGCTTATTCACAAATGGGTCGCGGATCCATTCCTTCCCAGTTCAGGGGTCTTTTGTGGTTGGGAAGTAATGCTCAAACTCTTTTGAAAACTGAGATAGGTGACCATGCACCAGAAGGCTCTGGCTCGGTCTCTTTCACCCAATGTTGATTAGATGCCCCCATAATTCCAGTTTGGCTCTGAATGCAGCCACTTTATCTGCCGATTTGAACACAGTTGTTCTTCTCTGAAAGAACAGATTGAGTTCTTTGGGCAGGTTGAATATATCACACAAGTAAGCAAGTTTTGTGACCCATTCTGTGTCACTGATATGTGCTGCCAGTGGTGACTGTTTTTCTAAAAGAAATCTCTGGAGTGGCTCTCATAACCCAGAAACTCTGGCCAGTGATCTACCTTTAGAAAGCCATCTCACTTCTGCGTATAAGGGAAGACATGTGTGCTCTGCATCCATCTCCTCACAGAGCTGCATGAACAGATGTGAGTTAAGGGCATACACTTTAATGTGGTTGATAATTTTAATCACATCCCAGAAAACATTGTTTAGTTCAGGTGACATTTTTCAGCTAGCCAGCATTTCTCTATGGATGACACAGTGCACAGACTCGCATTCAGAAGCGACCTCCTTGACCCGAGTAGTGAAACCAGAAAGCCATGCAGTCATGGCAGCCACTCTGTCCATCCATATACCAACACAAAATGACCAATTCAGTTTTCCTGATATGTAATCATTCAAAGACTTGAATAGTTCTGCAGCTGTGGTGTTGGTTGGCAACAAAAGCACACATAACATATCCTTATGAACATCCTCCTGAAAAATATATCACACAAAAGCAAGCATTGTTGCCTTGTTGTCAACATTGGTAGACTCGTCAACCTGGATTGCGTACCACAGTGACTCATTAATCCTCTCTAACAATTGTGCGTCAATATCCTCTGCTATTTCATCAATTCATCTAGTTATGGTGCTAGCCAAAAGAGGAATTACATTTTGAACTGCAGCCACCTTTTGAACTGCAGCCTCTCCTATAAGTTCACAGCAAACATCCTTAGCAGAAGGCAGGATCAACTCTTCACCAACAGTAAAGGGCTTCTTAGCTTTAGCAATGTGGTTAGCCACTAGGAATGATGCTCTCAGTGCAAACACATTTGATGAAGTGGTGGCCTTCAATAATTGCTTCTGTTCTTCATGTTCACATTTTTTTCTTTTGAAAAACTCCAAAGGCTTGTCTTTTAATGCAGGGTGCTTGGTCTCCATGTGGCAAAAAAGTTTTGAAGGTTTCATGGCTTTGTTGGATAGCTGGTGGCCCCATATTACACAAAGCAGGCTTGGAGAATGTGAATCACCTGTTGCAATGAACCTGTAGTTTAAGTAGGAATCTTGGTATTTTCTTTTAAATGCAGCTTTCATTTTGTTGGCAGTCTTAGAGTCTTCCGCTGTCCCATCATTTGGTCTTTCTCCCTTTTCAAAGAACCTCTCCAGTGACATTTGTTTTTTACTCATTTTTTCTAGGGTTAGCTTGTGGGCTTACCAAAAGTGTGCAGTGCGGGAAAGAGGCATGGATGGAAGTGGTAAATAAAATAATGGGCAGGCCGTGCACGGACTAAATTAAGTGCCAGATTCTGACTTAAAGCCTACCACCAGATGCAGCTCTACAATTGAAGTATATCAATTCACTTGCCACTATAAAGCCTGCCACCAGATGCAGCTTAAGTGTCACTTGCCACTCACATATCGGGTTTTGATAAGAGTCTGCAAGCAATCGATTTATTATGGTCTCTGTGCAGTCAAACCTCTCTGCTAGATAATCTGTATTTGCAGCCGCTCCCTAGTACTAGCATCACTGCCTCAGCTCCACCTCAGTTCATACGCATTAGATTCTCATAAGGAACGCAAACTCTAGATCCCTCGCATGCACAGTTTACAGCAGAGTTCATGCTCCTGTGAGAATATTGCCACTGTTGATCTCACAGGAGGAGGAGCTCAGGTGGTGAAGTGAGTGATGGGGAGTGGCTGTAAATACAGACGAAGCTTTGCTCACCTGTCACTGACCTCTAGCTGTGCGGCCAAGTTCCTAACAGGCCAGGGACCACTACAGGTCTGTGGCCTGGGGGTTGGGGACCATAGACCTAAAAGGCTTGTTAAAACATAGATTTTTGGGCCCCAACCCCAGAGTATCTGATTCACTCTGGAGGGAGTGGGAATAAAGAATTTACATTTCTTACAAGTTCCCAGGTAATGCTGGTACTTGGTCTGGAGATCACACTTTAAGAAACAATCTAATACAACAATGCCACCCTTAATGTGGTAGTTATGTTGCCCATAGAATGTACACAGACATATATATGGTGTTTTACAATAAAGTATTCTAGATTTTTACAACTTTAAAATATTGAGAAAAACATGTTACAAAATTTATAGTGAACTCTCATTTCTCTATATTTGTAAAACCCAATAGATTACTATGTTAACTCACTAATAATTATGAAATCAATAATTAAATATATAAAAGTTAGGCCAAATGTTTCAATTTCTAGAGTTCTACTCCATGGATCTAAAACCATCAAAAATAAGATTAAATGATTTAAAAATCTGTTTAAAACCTACTTCCTAGGCTGGGCACGGTGGCTCACGCCTGTAATCCTAACACTTTGGGAGGCCAAGGCAGGAGGATGGCTTGAGGCCAAGAGTTTGAGACTAGCCTGAGCAAAAGCGAGACCTCATCTCTACAAAAAAATAGAAAAAGTAGTGGTGTGGGCCTGTAGTCCCAACTAGTAGGGAGGCTGAGGCAGGAGGACCCTTGGGCCCAAGAGTTTGAGGTTGTAGTGAGCTATGATGACGCCACTCCACTCTAGCTTGGGTGACAGAGCAAGATCCTGTCTCTAAAAAAAAAAAAAAAAAAAAAATTAAAAAAACTTAAAAAATTAACAAAGTAAAAAACCTAACCTACTTCCTTAAATAATCTATATGAATGAATAAAGCTAAAAGACAAATCCCAAATTGGAAATATATTTGATCTAAATATGACAGGGAGTTAAAATACTTAATAAATTAGAACTGATAAGAAAACAATACCATTTTTTAAAATGGAGAATTCTGGAATAGACAGTTCTTAGAAAAGGAAATAAAAGGCTAATAAATGTATAAAATATTCATTCTTATTAGCAGTAAAAATAATACAAATGAAAACAAGAAGTATTTTTTCACTTTTCATTTTAGCAAAGATTAAAATGATTTAATACTCATTACTGGCTCTACACAGTGAAATGTTCATACATTGCTAGGGGAAGTTTCATTATCATATTCTTGATTTCCTTCCATTTTATTGCTAAGGATGTTGCAAGTTTTAATAAAAAATAAGCATTATGTTTTTGAAAGTCATGTGAGGATACCAGGGCTCAGAAACATTATAAAGTTCAGAGTCATTCCAATTTCCATCATGCAGTCAGCATTCTCTTGATTTTAATGATAGCTGTATTAGATTTAGAATTCACGCTTGATTTACATAATCCTCCAAAGACAGCCCCAGAAATCGATTAAAGGTCACCTTACTTTCCCATACATATAGCAAATTCTAATCTGTTCATTTGTTTCCTTAAAAGCATATTCCACGCTTTTGTATCGCTTACTGCTTATTATACTTTCATCTGAAATAGAAAATCTTTCAGTTTTGGCTTTCCATCCTACTAAACTCCATTCCAGTATGTATTACTTGCTCCTCTTCATGTTATAGTAAAAGATGAAATAGTCACTTACTTTTTGATGTATGTAAATTTGAAACCCAGAACCCAGAAATATTCTTTGGAAGTATCAATACATCTAGAGGTGAAGCAGTGTGGGATGCAGCATTTGTCACTGCCTGCTCTAAGCTGCATATTAAAATCAGGTATTGCATAATGGTCAGGCAACAGAATTTATTTGTGTAATAAAAAAAGTAGAAAATCTCCTTGGTTCCAAGATGGCCACTTGCAGAGCCCAAAGTTAATGACTTGCTACTCACCATACCCAAAATATACAGGTTTTCATCACACAATTTACTCTTGTGAAAGAAAATATCAACTACTATCAGCACCAACAATGAAAAAAAATTAATCATTTTCACTCAAATTCTCATTTGAATCACAGCTATGAGGATGATCAATTTCAAAATATTAGTTCTGCTAGCACAAACCATTCAGACTCTCATTTTGCAGAAGAAAACTACAGAGACACTCCTTTTTTTTAATGAACAATTCACAATTAATATTTCTGTCACACATTTTCCAGTTTTACAAAACAAACATAGATTTTAATTTCAAAATCAACATTTTAAATATGGGAAAAATTACTGCTTGTGCCTAACACACTATTATATACATAGGTATCCCTCACAAAAAGTTAGATAATATTTGAATATTTTCCATAGCGATGAATAAATTGAGGAACTAAATTACTTTAAAAAAAAAAAGATACCCTAGATTATGAGCTCCTTCTTCTCTGTACTATTGGTTTGGTCCAGCGTAGGAGAATAAACTAAAATATCAACCAAAAGATAGAGTTCTAATGTTGTGTTTATAAAAGGAGCTATAAATAGCATGAAAGAGTATTCTGAAACAGAATTCTCCCAATGGTAAGGCTAATCCTTTTGTATTAAGAAAAAACTATTTGAGCAATGAAATTTAGTATTTTCTTTTGTGAGGACTGTGGCTACATTCCAGGTAAGGTGCTCCGCAGTGTTCTTGTAGTATAACAGCTCTTCCCCATTCTGATGTTGATTTTAGGTGTCAAACTAGATTAAGGATTACCTAGAGAAATGGTAAAGGATTGTTTATGGAGGTGTCTATGAGGATATTTCCAAAGGAGACTGGCCTGTGAGTCATTAAACTAAGTGGGGAAGATCCACCCTCAATGTGGGGGGCACCATCTAATCAGCTGGGACCTGGATGTAACAAAAATGTGATTTCCTCTCTCTCCTAGAGCTGGGACATGGGATACACTCTTCTCCTGTCCTTGGACATCAGAACATCAGGCTCTCTGGTTTCTGGACTCCAGGATTTACACAGTGGCCCTCTTGGTTCTCTGGCCTTTGGCCTTGCACTGAGAGTTACATCATTGAGAGTAACTGAGAGTTACTTCCCTTGTTCTGAGGCCTTTGGACTTAGACTGAGTCACACCACCAACATCTCAGGGTCTCCAGCTTGCAAATGGCCTGTAATGGGACTACTTAACCTCCATTATTACATGAGCCAATTCCTTAATAAATAAATCTCCTCTTATCTATCTATCTTTCTATCTATATCCTATTAATTCTGTCTCTCTGGAAAACCCTGACCAATACAGACATCCAACTCAAGACAAATATCTTCACTGTCTAGGTATGTCTATGTGGCAAAGATATCACTTAAAGTAGCAGCTCAGTATTTTCTCTCCCATTACCCTCTGCCTGAGCCAATATACGACCAATGAAACCATGGCTTTTAGGTTAATTCTTCTCTATTTTAACTATTGGCCAAAACTAGAAATAAGTTTGTTTTTTCTACTGATTTCCAAGTTAAGGGAATGAAAGTAAATAGCATAGACCAAGGTCAACAAACTATAGCCCATGGGCCAAATCAAGTCCAACACCTGTTTTTGTAAATAAAGGTTTTTTTGTAAATTTATTTTATATATTGTCTATGGTTGCTCTAATGCTACAATATCAGAGTTGAATAGATTTCTCAGAGAAATCTATTTGGTTTTGGCCTGCAAAACCAAAACTATTTGACAGAAAAAGTGTGCTGATCTCTGCAACATATACAAGAAAAAAACAAACATCAGAAGAAACCGTAAGTGCCATTTCTCGCCAACAGGTAACAATATGTAGGAAGAAACAAGTCAAGATCCAAAAGATATAATAGAGAGCATTTGAATACAGGCATGGAAAGTTTTAAAAGCATTTTTGTCCTATTTGTCTATTTTTGCTTTTGTTGCATGTACTTTTGGCATTATATCCATGAAATCATTGCCAAGACCGATGTCATGAAGCATTGCCAATATGTTTTCTTCTAGGAGTTTTACATTTTCAGGTCTTACTTTTAAGTCTAATCCATTTTGAGTTGAATTTTCTGTGTAGTATAAGATAAATAAATAATAAATAAATAAAAAGATAATAAATTCATATTCTGCATATGAATATTCAGTTTTCTCAACACTATTTGTTGAAGAGACTGTCCTTTCCCTATTTGTACTGGCACCCTTAACAAAGATCAGTGGATTGTATATACATAGGTTTATTTCTGGGCTCTTTATTCTGTTCCATTGGTCTATATGTCTATCTTTACGCCAGTACCATACTGTCTTAATTAGTGTAGCTTTGTAATATATTTTGAAATCAGGAAAAGTGATGCTTCCAATTTTGCTCTTCTTTCTCAAGATTGTTTTGGCTATTCAGTGCACACTATTGGTGGGAATGCAAAATGGTGCAGCTGCTATGGAAAACAGTATGGAGGTTCCTCAAAAACTTAAAAATCGAACTACCATATGATCCAGCAATTCACTTCAGGATATTTATCCAAAAGAATTAAAGTCAGGATCTCAAAGATGCTCTTTGCAACACTGTTTATAATAGCCAAGATGTGGAATCAACCCTGACAGTCCATTGACTGACGAGTGGATAAAGAAAATGTGGTATATACATACACTGGAATATTAATCAGTCTTAATTAAAAATGAAGAAAGTTCTCCCATATGCAACAACATAAATAAACCTTGAGGACATTATGTCAAATGAATTAAGCTATTGACAGAAGGATAATACTTGTGAGGTATCTAAAATATTCAAACTCACAGAAGCAGAGAGTAGAATGGTGGTTACCAGGGGCTGGGGCAGGTGAAAATGGGAAGTTGCTAATCAACAGACATAAAATTTCAGTTATACCAAATGAGTAAGATCAAGAGATGTGCTGTACAACACTGTGCCTATAGTTAACAAAACTGTATTGCACACTTAAAAATATGTCAAGAGGGTAGACTTCCTATGAAGTCTTTTCACCAGAATTAATTAAAATTTAAATTTAAAAAAATTTGAAGTGATTCTGTTCCTCCCAACTTAAGGATTCACAAAATATGGAGTTATATATTAACTTGGCAGGACGATCAAATTATTTCAACAAAGACAACAAAAAATTTGATAATCTAAAATGAGCAAGGCATTGTGCTAAGCTCTGGAAAAGCCAAATAGAAAATTGTTTAATAACATATTGGGGAAGGGACTTCAATATGGCTGACTAGAGGCACCTGGCACTCACCTCCTCCACAAAGAAGGGGCCTTGGGGACTGATTCCCCCACCTGCTATTGCTGGCTCCCATGCATATCTCCCAGAGGCCTGAGGATTGGCTCACCCAGCAACCCATAGTCACCACAACTGGTGCCTGCATGTGCCACCTAGGGGCCCAAAGGTTGAGCTGCCACCGCTACTGCTATCCTCATGGCACTCTCCCCAGGAGAACCCACCCACCTGCTCAACCAACCACTGCCACTGCCAGCCCCTGAGCAAGCTGCCTGGAGGCCTGAGGATCAGTGTGCCTGGACCCACTAACATCGATGTCTACATGCACTGCCCAAGGCGCCCAAGGCACCCAAAGACCGGCATGCTTGATATGCTGCTAGCACCAGTGGGGACAGAGAACTGGCCCACCTGGCATTCCTGCCCCCAGCAAAGCCACACCACAGCCTCTAATAACAACTGCAGGCAAAGCCACTGAAGAACTAACAGACATATTTACAGCAAACTGATTTCAACAAGGGTGCAAAGAACATCCACCGGGAAAAGGACACCCTCCTTCAGTAAATGGTGCCAGGAAAATTGGAGATCCATATGCAGAAGAATGACCCTTATCTCTTACCATATACAAAAATAAACTCAAAATAGATTAAAGACTTAAATGTAAGTCCCAAAACTATAAAACTACTAAAAGAAAATTCTTCAGGACCCGAATCTAGCAAAGATCTTATGGCTAAGACCTCAAAAGCACAGGCAACAAAAACAAAAATAGACAAAATGGGGTTATATTAAACTAAAAAGCTTATGCAGCAAAGGAAACATGTAACAGAGTAAAGAGACAACCTACTGGATGGCAGAAGGTATTTGCAAACTCTTCATCTGACAGGGGACTAATACCCAAAATATACAAGGAACTCAAACAACTCAGTAGAAAAAAATGAAATAATCTTATTTAAAAGTGGGCAGAGAATCTCAACAGCCAATTCTCAAAAGAAGATATGCAAATGGACAACAGGTACAAGAAAAAATGCTCAACATCACTTATCATCAGGGAAATGCAAATCAAAACCACAATTTACCCCAGTTAAAATGGCTATTATCAAAAAGAAAAAAAATAACAAATACTAACAAGGATGCAGAAAAAAGGGAACTTTTATACACTGTTGGTGGGAATGTAAATTAGTACAGGCATTAGAGAAAACAGTATGGAGATTTCTTAAAAACTAAAAATAGAACTACCATATGATCCAACAAACCCACCACTGGGTATTTATTCAAAAGACAGGAAATCAGTATATCAAAGGGATACCCACACCCCAGGTTTATTGCAGCACTATTCACAAAAGCCGAGATATGGAATGAACCTAAGTATCCATCAAGAGATGAATGGATAAAGAAAATGTGGTACACATGCACAATAGAATACTATTCACCCATAAAAAGAATGAAATTCTGTCATTGGCACCATCATGGATAGAACTGGAGATCACCATTATGTTAAGTGAAATAAGCCAAGCACAGAAAGACAAATATCATATGTTCTTACTCACATGTGGGAGTTAAAAAAGCTGACATCATGGAGGTGGAAGGTAGAATGATAGCTACTAGAGGCTGGGAAGTTTGGGGGAGGGGAATGAAAAGAAGTTCATTAATAGGTATAAATATAGAGTTAGATAGAAGGAATAAGTTCTAGTGTTTGATAGCACAGTAGGGTGACTACAGTTAACAGCAATATATTGTATATTTTAAAGTAGCTAGAAGAGAAGATTTGAAGATATGATAAATGTTCAAGCTGATGGGATATATTAAATACCCTGATATTTTTTCTGTTTCTTCTAAAATACCCTGATTTGATCATTACACAATGTATGCATGTATCAAAATATCACATGTGCCCCATTAATATGTATAAATATGATGTATTAATAAAAAATACATTAAATTTTGATAGTGTGTTGAAGTATTGTACACAAAGTATTGGTGCACATATTTTTTAAAATCTTATTTGGTCTTCAAAATAACCCTGAAAATAAAGATATAAAAATAAATCATGCTTATAGAGATCAATAACTTTGCCAAGATCACATAGCTTATAAGGAACAGAGCTGAGATTTAACTTCCTATCATCTTGCTCCAAGTATAACACTCTGTCTACTATATCATACTATCCCTCATTGTCCACAGACATCTAAAAAAAATCTTTTATACAAAAAAATTTTATAAACATGTAAAAGCATCCATAATTATTTATACCAATCAATGCTTTGAACATATCTGCTCTCTGCATGAAATTTTTCCTCCAAACATTTTAAAAGAGAAACAGTGGTCAATGTTAAGTTTAAACAAGGTTAACTGAAATTGCACAAAAATAGATCAGCTACCTGTTCCTTAATTTTTAATTATTCAGGCTGAAATATTCTTGAATCTTTCTGGCATGCTTCTTAAGCTTAGTTTAAAAAAAGTATTTTAAAAGACAATCTTTTGAGCTCCCTACTGAGATAATTATATGTCTTTTCAAAATATTTGACAGACTTAGATTACTGTGGGCAGAGAAAAAAAATAAAAATCAATATTTAGTTCAAGGAAGTGTACAAAAGTTAGTATTTCTTTATATTTTTACTTGGAGTTCATAACTTTGCAAAGTTATATTACTAAGAAATGTAACTGAACCAGCAGTAAAGAAGGCTAATACACGAATACACTAAGCAGCTCCAGGTGCGGTGTGTTTCCTGGGTAACATCAGACTTCATCATCTATCTGTATTGGGGGAAGAGGTAAGGCTCATGGCAGAACTGTGGAGTAAAGTTCCAAAGCTATCCCAAGAAAAGAGAAAAGAAGTTTTTTGAAAAGCATCAAAAGTTAGAAACTGATTACTGTTTTTAGAGAGAAGCAAGGAGATGTGGATGAGAATTAGAGCCAGACTAGATCAAACTGCTAGGCTCCCTGTTGGAGAGTTCTTTCCTAACTGAGCTAAGCCAATGTGTTTCCGACTGGAAGTACCTCAGCTATTTCAGCCCATGGACTACCTAGAAAGGACATAACGGTTCTAATACTTCCTTTTAGATGTTGTGAGTTTAATGTGAAGAATATTAAATAATGAGGACATTATTCAATATTTATTTCCATTTTCTTTCCTGTAGTTTTCTATAAATGGTTGTCTAGATCACATATCATTGCTACCCAAAAATATATCCATGAGAGTCCTAAAACTATTACAAGCCTTATTAAATAAGCAATTCTGGAATTGTCATGTTTTCAAATACCTATATAGTATAGGTATACTAGTACACTAGCCCAACACAGGTATAGTAGTATAACATATACGTGGAGAAATACTTATAGATATATCTTAATCCTTATAGATATATCTCAGTATTTTTTGTTTGTTTGTGAAGTATTCAAGAAAAAAGCTGCTGTAACATAAATATTTTCCTAATCCTTTCAATTTCCTTCTATGAGACACAGATTAGAAGAATACACAACAGATATATGGCTGGGGGTATGATACGGGTTAAGAGCAAAAAGGACCTTTCCTTTTTACTTCATATGCTCCAATACTGTTTGAATTTTCCATACTAAACATGCATTACTTTGGCAATTAAGAAGGAGGGTATAGATCTCCTTCTCATTTTAAACTTCAACTGGGAAGTTGTATCCCAACACAGCTCAGCTCAGCTCCTTAGGCCAACCAAATGCTCCTCCTCCTAAACTCCAGGGGGCTTTAGCGTATCTCCATGGTGACAATTCTGTTATGCTGTATCTCCTTTGTTGACTTTGTTGTCTTTCCACCAGACTATAAGATTCCTAAGGGAAAGAACTATCTATAGATTTTAATATTTATAATCCCAGAACCTGGCACATTGTTTAGCACATAGTAAATACCAAGGCACTCAAATAATGATTAAATCAGAGCTACTACTATTATCTGATATTTCCTAAACACATACTGAAGTGCTGGGCACTGTGCTAACCAAATTATATCCATTCTTTCATGTAACCCTCAAGAAAGCTCTGTAGATTATGCACTATTACAATTTCAAATTTACAGATGAGGAAAATTAGGTTTAGAGAATAAAGTAATTTGGCAAAGTAACACAGTAAGTGACAAAGCTAGGATCTGAATCAAGGCAGTCTGAATTCACACTTTGTGCTTGTGGGTTCTACATCATACTGAATGAATAAATGAATCACTATTCATAAATGAGTAAATATGGAAGATTTTCACATCTAAAGAATAACTCTGCTCAAAAGACAAAAACCCACCCACTGACAGGGGTGGGGAGAATATCACAATAACAGGTGTTACCATTATTGGAAAAAGCAATTCAATCTAAATGGGCTATTGACTTTCAGCAACTGTCACACCCTCCTAGATGAAAGTGTACACACTATGTTTGATGTAGTGCCTCCAGAAACCTCCCTACATTGCTAAATTGATTATAGAAATAATTTGGACTTTAAAAAATCAACATTTATAACAACATTTATTAATCTTGATATAAAATCAAAATCAACATTTCTATATATAAACTTAAGGTGACTGATGGTCTACTTCTGATGGTAGAAAGAAATGCCTATTCCTAAGACATACAGTTTTTATTATTCACTGACACAGCAATAGTATGGTAAATAATACTACAAGTATATCAAAGAAAAGTATTTCCATAAAGGCAAGAGTTGCCTACCAATCTGCAATTCTTTAGTAAGGAAGAATTATAATTCTTTAGCAAGAAGAAAGTAAGAATATCTAGAATATATTAATAATTTCTAAGGGTGACATCAGAGGGAAACTGATGATTTTTCACAAATGCCTCTTCTCTGGTGGCGACTAAATCCCTGAACAGACCCTGAGATATTTAATTTCCCTGCTCAAGCCCCAATCTATTAAATGGCAGCATTAGTCAGATCCTAAATATTAAACAAGGGTGCTCAATGCCATTTTCATTTTGAAAAATTCAGGGTTGATATTAAACCACACTTAAGGGCCTCAGAGATTTCTAAAAACCTGTTAAAGCTACCCACAACTAGGGATCAGTGCTAAGTATCCTCTGTCCTCAAAAGAACAACCTACCCAGCTTCATTTGAGAACTATAAAATAAAACTATTCACTTCTGTGATCTGAAACATTTTATTCACCAATCTTTATCAGGGTCCTGGACACAAGTTTCTTTTCAGATCTCCTTCCTCTCAGGACAGAAAGCACCCCTAAATCCTAATCTACCAAAAATGACATAAATCAATGCATGATCTTCAAGGACAGCCATATGGGCACATTAGGCTTGTATTATTCCAAGCTACTGCACCAGCCATAAAAAAAAAGAAGAAGTTATTAAACAAGTATCATTTGTAGTTTTACTGGGGAAAACTCAATTTAGTTCTGTTTTTCTTCCTATAAAGCTTCATCATTTGCTGGAACATAATATGATTCAACCATCTGTGATAGGCTAATATTGATTTTCACATCTTCAACAGTACATTTAAATCAACAGGCTTTAAGATGTTTAATTTCTAGTGACTCAGTGGATTTTTTGCTAATACCAGAAAGTTATTTTTAATAAATTAGGGTGTTTTGACATTTTACAATATAGTTTCTAGACTTGAAGATGAATTATTACTTAAATATCTTACAGTGAGAGAAGTTTCATGATTTTCGACCTCAGACTATTCTGCAATATCAACATGAGTTAAAGAAAGCCTTGCACTGTACTCACCAGCACAAAAATGACTGTGTTGTAAGCAGGACACACTTCTTGACACCATTGATCCTCCCCTACCTGATTCCTTCCTGGGGCCAAGAATTGATTCTGTTTCCTATGAACACTTCTTGGAATTCTCCTGAACAGGGAGAGCCACAAACTAAACAAAATCAGATTATATGAAGTAAATTATACTTCATGAAATGAAGTAGACTACATTTCATTGGTGGGGTCACTACTTGGTCCAGTTTGTCTTTGCAGCCCCGGTTATGCTAATTATCCTAATGTGATAATTAATATCATCCTCCTTTACTCTCAGAGTGTTCCAGTTTAGGTGATAAGTTACATGGTCACCCTCTTCACTGGGGACTAAAGACTCTATTCCTTTGCTTCATTGAGGCTGCCAGCTACATGGAGCCCCAGATTTCAAAAGTCTGTAAAGTATATTTTACCAAGTAAGAAGATACATTATGTTGGGCTTCATTTCTAACTAAGCAGAAAAGATCCATGAAGCAGAAATACAAGTGTACCAATAAGAAATGTTGGCCAGGTGTGGTGGCTCATGCCTATAATCCTAGCACTTTGGGAGGCCTAGGTGGGAGGATTGCTTGTGGCCAGGAGTTTGAGGCCAGCCTGGTCAATATAGCAAGACCCTGTCTCTACAAAAAATAGAAAAATTAGCCAGGCATGGTGACGCACACCTGTAGTCCCAGCTACTCAGGAGGCTGAGGCAGGAGGATCACTTCAGCCAGGAATTGGAGGTCGCACTGAGCTATGATGATGCCTCTGCACTCTAGCCTGGGCAAGAATGAGACCCTGTCTCAGAAAAAAAAGAAAAAACATTCATGCCTTAAATTTTTAATTGTGGTTGATTCACCTTGGCTTGCTGCGGTTTAGTGCTTTACACTCATTTTGTTTTTCTAAAACAATGCTTCTATATGAATCATAACAAATTAATAAGAAAAAGCAAATAACTACAAAAAACATTTTGGTGTAACTAATGAGTATGTCTAAATTTTACTATCATTCACTTTTTAACATTCAGTGTTACAGATAAGCATACCCATTTGGGTCAACATTATGAAAATGACCACATTCCTAGCTATGAGATCCTGAGAATCAAGCAATTACCTTGTGATTTTAATCAATGCTGACATCAAGGTAGAAAGTTCAGACCCCTAAAAGTCTCATCTTTTACAAACTTAAGAATATTTGGCTGAATTCTCTGAAAAAAAATACGTCAACTCTACTTTTTACCTTGTCAATATAATTATGATGACTGTGATTATAAATAATGTGACTACTTTCTTTTATCTGAGACACTGAAAATAACAAATCAAAGTGGTCATCATGCATGTCATAAACAAGGACACAACTATTTTACAAGAACCTAGATATTATTTTCTCAAGAGAAAAATAAAATATCAGTTATTTGAGTCAGATTGCCCCCCTTTAGTCTATTTTCCAAGCAGCACAGAAAGAGTGCTCCTTTAAAAATGCCAATCAGATCATATCGCTCCATGGTCCAAAAGCCTCCACTGGCTTCCCACCCTACTAAAGTAAATCCAAAGTCCTTACTTTGACCCATAAGGCTCTGAAAACCTCTTAGATCTAATCTCTTACCTCAATTTCCCCTCTTCAATAAGGTCCTACAATGTTCGTTTCTTGCAATTCTTTGAACTTACTTAATAAGTATCCTGAGAGGTTAGCATTTCTAATTCCTTTGACTTGAATGGTCCAAACCTCAGACACCCGTATGGCTCTCTCCCTCCCTCAATTAAGTCTGATGAAATATCTTTGTGTTACAGAAGTTTTCAAGGAATATCCTACCTGAAATAGCAGCCCCAGGCCCTCACTGTCTCTCTGTAGATCTTTTCCTACATTGTTTTTCTTCATAGCATTTCTCACACATGCCATTGCAATATGTGCTATATATTTGCTAATTGTCTGCTTCCAACCACTAGAATGTAAGCATTATGAGGGCAGGAAACTTGTCTCTTTTGTTCATTATGTCTCTCCAGTATCTAGGCCACTACTCATTAAATGGATGGTACTAAGGTCTACATGGTTAGTTCACTGACTTGATAAATATAACCTGATCATCTAAAACTAATTTTAAAATTTGTGTTGAAATGTTTTAACTTCTGAATGTTAAGTGTGTAACTTCCCCCATTGCATATGACCATTACATCAATTTTCTCTGAAAATTAATTTCATGCTTTGTTTCTAAGCATATAAATATACATGAACCTCTTGGGAGAAAAATTTGGTAGTATGTATTAGAACTAAAAATAACAACCACCACAATAACAACAACAATATACCTTGACCCAATATGTTCACTTCTAGCTATCTATTCTACAAAAATAAACACACATGTGTAAAAAGTTATGCGTGCAAGGATATTCATTATAGCATTTTGAATTTTACAAGTTTGTGTTATTTCTGTAATTAAAAACAAAAAACTAAAAAAACAAGTTTATCTTCCCCAAACGGTAATGTCAAGGCAACTACTAAGGAGAGCAGATTATGGTTTTATTGAACTGAGGTTTCCCCAAAAGATAATGCTGAGAAAAGTGACTGCTAATTGCAATGCTTCATTTTGGGATGCCTCAAAGTATCTGTCATACCTACAAGACCCTTCCAACAGGTTCCTTATAACCACAGGGAGTGTACCAGGTCACCGGCCTACTTCACCACAGATGACTGGACTAGGGAAGGGCACCTACCCAAAGGCAGCCAATCAGCTGCTTGACCAGCAGTCTGTCAGGTGGACAGGTCCTAGATCTATACCGCAAAGGGGCACATGCAGATTTCTCTCAAGTAGTTTAGACATGAGATACACCTAAGGAAGTCAGCAGTTGATAATGGGGAAAAAGCCAACTGAAACCAAGAGATGACAGGCAAACACAAAGTGCCAGTAGACAGAGGGCGCAAGTGACAGAAACCGTAGTCCTGCTGCACCACCATTCCTGTTCCTCAGTGAGGCTAGGCTGCGACTTGGCCCATTGCCCGACCTTCCCCAGGTATCTTTAAAACAAGTGCTCATTAAGATACATTTCACTACATATCTGGATTTTGCAACCTGAAGGAGAGTGACTAACAGAACATTAAACAGAAGATTGGATTAAGCCTTTAACAGGTTTAACCTCTGAAAAACTGATGGTTCCTTCCCTACCTTCTAATTATGTATAATTCAAAATAAAAATATTACTGAAACCTACAGAAGTGTAACTAAATCCGAAAACCCCTGTATTCATTAGCAGTAACTCCTATTCCCCCTCTTCCATGCCTCTGGGAACTACTAATCTTTTTCTCTTTCTATGAATTTACATATTCTGGATGTTTCATATGAATGGAATCATATAACAAGTTTCTTTTGCAACTGGCTTCTTTCACTTAGTGTAATATTTTCAAGATTTTCTGACTCTTCTTTGAATGGGATTTGCATGATATCCATATACTATTTTCCAAATACAAAAAGTATATTTTGGATATTTGTGCATACATACCAAATGGTTTTCTCAATTTACTGCTCTTCCTAGTTTCCTACAGAAATCAGAAGCCTCAATAGGCTCTTCTAAAAATAAGAAAATATCGCCAAGTTCTTCTAATTTAGAATTCATATTTTACAAGAAATGATAACTAAGCCCTTTTATACTAATACACTTACTCCTGACTTAAATCACAGCATTAAGTCTGACACACACATCTTCCTACAATGCTTACTCTATTAAAATAATCAAAATCAAAGAACATCTTAGAACTCAAAATATAAACAACCCAATACAAAAATGGGCAAATGATTTGAATAGACACTTCATCCAAGAACATATATGAATGGCAAATATACACATGGACAAATGCTCAATATCATCAGTCTTCAGAGAAACATAAATCAAAACCACAGTGAGATTCTACTTCTCACTCACTAGCATGGCTATAATCAAAATATTCACAATGCCAAGTTCTGGCAAGGATGTACAGAAACTGGAACCCTTGTATATTGTTAGTGGAACATAAAATGATACAGCCACTTTCTAAAATAGTTTGGCAATTTCTTAAAAAGTTAAACATATACCTACCATAACACTCAGCATCCCTACGTATACAGTCATCCCTCTTTATCTGTGAGGGATTGGTTCCAGGACCCCTCACAGATAACAAAATCCACAGATGCTCAAGTCCTTTATATGAAATGATATAGTATTCACATATAACCTACATATATCCCACATACTTTAAATCATTTCTAGATTACTTATAATATCTTATACAATGTAAATGCTAAATAAATAGTTATTATACTATATTTTTTAGGGAATACAAGAAAAAAATGTCTGTACATGTTCAGTACAGACACACCACCCTTTTTTTCTGAGTATTTTCAGTCCACAGTTGGTTGAATCCAGGTATGCAGAACCCACAGATACCAAAGGCTGACTGTATACCCAATAGAAATTAGAACATACTTCCACCAAAAGACACAAATGTTCATAGTATTTACACAAATACCCATAGTATTACTTATAATATCCCCAAACTGAAAACAATCCTAATGTGTATCAACTTGTGAATGGATCAACAAAATGTGGTAGGTCCATACAATGGATTATACTCAGCAATAAAAATGAACTGCAGATAACATGCACAGCACAGAGAAACATACAGAACATTCTTCTAAGGTAAAAAAAAAAAAAAACCAGACACAAAAGACTACATATTGTATAATTCCATCTAAATAAAATTTCTAGAAAATGCTAAATTATAGAGACAGAAAGTAAACCTGTGGTTGCCTGAGACTGGGAGTGGAAGCTGGAGTTAAGCGTAAACAGGCAGGAAAGAACTTGCAGGGTTAATGGAAGTGTTCACAAACTAGATTGTGGTGAGGGATGCACAATTGTATACATTTACACTAAAATTCATTGAACTGCATATTTAAAATGGAAGAATGGTATCATATACACATTATACCTCCAAAAAATCTTGTAAAAGGAAAAAAAGACTAAACAAATATCCATGAAGATAAATCATACAAACCATACCTCAGTACAACAGCTTTATTAATATCACGCAGGCTACGAAGGAGCAGTTAATGCTCACCTGAAAATTTTTGCCATCAATTTCTACATCAATAAGTTCTCAAATTGTTTGGTTTCAGGTCTCATTTATACTTTTTAAAATAATTGAAGGTCGCAAAGAACATATGTTTATGTGCATACTATCAGTACTCACCATATTAGACATTAAAATAAAGAATTTCTAAAAATCCTTATTTATTGATTGAATTTAAATAACAATAAACCCATGTTAACATAACAAATATATTTTTAATAAAAAATTGTTATTTTTCAAAACAAAGGAAAAATAGTGAGGAAAGTGGCATTTTTCATATTTTTGCAAATCTTTTTAGTGTCTGGCTTTATGAAAAATAGCTCTTGCATTCAACTTATTGCAATACACAAGAAAATGAGAGTAAAAAAGGCAAATAATGTCTTAGTATTTTTAGGAAAGTACTTTTGATCTCAAAGACTCCCTGAAAAGGTCTTGGAGATCCCTCAGCACCCTCGGGCCATCTTTTGAGAACTGAGGGCCTAGATCCTGCTCTAAAACCAACTGAGGTTCATTTTGTTGAGATTACTTATGCACTATCATGAATACACACACTTTAGGATTAAGTGTTTTGAGAAAACAGGATAAGAAAACTTCCTGAATGTAGTTTTCAAAGCATTTTGGCTACCACATTGTACAGATCTGGCTACAGCTTATTTAAATAAAGCAATCCAAATCAGACATATCATGCCACATAAATATTTGCTTGCTGAATCTCAAACATTTTTCTTGATTTATCAGAAAGTAGAATTAATATTGCTACAGGATGCTTAAATACCTGAATGTTACAATGTCATTATCTAAAGCTTCCATTCTTGTCACCGCTTCAGAAGTTTCTGTTTCACATCCTTTGCAGTTTCCCCCCATCTCTATGATTATAAAAGATTCCTCTTAGTTTCTGTACAAGCATCTAAAATAATAAAATGTTCTTGGATTTTTCTAAAATGAACCTTGACATCAAAATCTTAAAATAATTGTACTAATTTTAATGTCTGTACAACAATGATTTAATGGTCATTTTAGAGTATGTGGTCAATTTTATTGTAGTATAATTAATATTTATTTTTCCTATGCCTCACAATTAAAGAATAACGATATGATCAGTAAGCTTATTTAAGTCTTACATCTTGAAATGGTTAATGATGATCTCTAAAGATGTATCAGCTCATCTGGGATGTCTCTGAAGCTTTGGCCCTATGAATTGAAATGCACTTCCCAAGTGACGTGATTTAAAACCAAACAAAAATCTAGATATTTAAAACTTTCACTTAGAAACAACTGTTTAAGTACTTACCTTACAATATCTCCTTCAAGAGCAATCACTCTCTTAATAATCTTCTGTTCTGGGTTTTTAGGAGACCTAGAACAGTAAAATAAAGTTATCCAATCAGTTATGTCTCTGTTATTTTAAGAAAATAAAAAGAAATTCTACAACAAAGTTGGCTATATTAAAGTTATTACAGGCTGAGCAAGGTAGCTCATGCCTGTGATCCTAGAACTTTAGGAGGCTGAGATTGGAGGATCATTTGAAGCAAGGAGTTTGAGACCAGCCTGAGAAACATAGCAAGATGCCATCTCTACAAAAAATTTAAAAAATTAGCCAGGCTTTGTGGCATACACCTGTAGTCCTAACTACTGGAGAGGCTGAGGCAAGAGGATCACTTGAGCCCAGGATTTTGAGGTTGCAGTAAGCTATGGTGATGACACTACACTACAGCCTGGGTGACAGAGTGAGAACCTGTCTCTCTCAATCAATCAATCAATCAATAAAATAAAAAAAGAAAAGAAAGTCATTACAGAATCCATTGCACCCATGACAAGACATCAATCCTACGTAGGTCTCAAGAGATATGAAATGACTATTCAGGTAATTCTCATTTTAAACCCCTGGGGGAAAAGCATCAATGCTGAAACTTCACAAAAATAAAAAATACAGCAGAATAAAAAATTTTATTGTTAAGGGATAAAATTTATTATTAATCTATTACTGTTATTAATGATAAGTACTTACAGGAAAGAGGGTTCATATATAAGAAAATGATTACACATTTCTTGAAAATGATTATATACTATAGCTTTTAATTTCATTTAAAATTAACAGAAAAATTTTATTTAAATCTTCACCAAAGAAAAACCACTAAAGATGAGAAGCATTTTCTAATGACGAATTAGAGAATTCTTTTAAACTACATTTAAAAGCCATTTGATGATTATGATATTCAGAGTGCTAAAACAGGGCTACTGACAGTTAAAAGAAATTGACAGGTTCTGATATACTTAAGACAGATATCACTTATTTTATGCTACTTAATTATGGTAAATTTTTACTTGAAGTAATTACTATTTACTTTAAATAAATCCCTGCCTTTCCTGGTATACATAGTCTGTGTAGTTCCTTTCTGCCCTGTAGTAGGATTGATCTGTGAGGTCAAGAGAGTATGGTAAAAGTGATGGTATAAGACTTTTGAGATTATATTATAAAACAGAATTGCACTCCATCTTGGGGTTTTCCTCTTCTTCTGCCTCTCCCCCTCCCTTGCTTCCTTCCTCGTTCCCTCTTTCTTTCTCAAGACTCTCTCCTGGATCACTCACTCTAGGAAAATTCATGTCTATCCTGAGCAGCCCAAAGGAGAGACTCATGGTGTGAGGAATGAAGGTCTGCTAACAGTCACGTAAGGGAGCTTAGAAGCAGATCCTTCATACATATTTACTGTTATTATATCCTCTTGCTGGATTAACTCCTTTATTATTATATAATGACCTTCTTTGTCTCTTGTTACAGTTTTAGTATTAAAGCTATTTTATCTGATATATGTACATCTACTCCTGCTCTTTGTTGGTTTCCATTGGCAAAGAGTATCTTTCTCCAACCCTTCACTTTCAGTATACGTATGTCTTTACAGGTGAAGTGAGTTTCTTATAGGCAGCATTTTTTGAGTCTTATTTTTTAACCCATTAGCCACCCTATATCTTTTAATTAGAGAATTTAGTCCATCTACATTTAATGTTATTATTGATAGGTAAGGAATTACTACTACCATTTTTTTCTTTACCTGTACTCTAGTTGTTTTGTAAATCATCTGTTCCTTTCTTCCTTTTGTACTATCTTCCTTTGTGGTTAAGAGATTTTCTACACCAAAGGACCCAAATATATAAAGCAAATATTAGGAGATCTAAAGATAGAAACAGATGGCAATACAATAATAGTAGGGGACTTCTATACCCAACGTCCTGCAATGGACAGATCATCTGCGCAGAAATCAACAAAGAAACATCAGAGTTAAACTATACTTTAGACCAAATGGACCTAACACACATTTACAGAACATTTAATCCAACTGCTCTGGAATACACATTCTTCTCATCATCACATGGAACATTCTCCAGGATACACCACATATTAGGCCAAAAAACAAGTCTCACCAAATTCAAAAGAAGTCAAAATCATATCAGGTATCTTTTTTCACCACAACAGAATAAAACTAGAAATCAATAACAAGAGGAACTTCGGAAAATGTAAAAATACATGGAAATTAAACCACATGCTCCTGAACAAACAATGAATTAAAGAAGAAATTAAGAAAGAAACTAAAAAATTTTTTGAAACAAATAAAAATGAAAACAAAGCAAACCATAACTTATGAGATACAGATCCCCAAAGGGGATTTTATAGCAATAAACACCTATATAAAAAAATAGACTTCAAATAGCCTAAAAATGCACTTCAAGGAACTAGAAAAGTAAGAATAAAGCAAACCCAAAATTAATAGAAAGAAATAATAAAGAGCAGAAATAAATGAAATACAGACCAGAAAAATTACAGAACAAAACAAAAAGTTGGTTTTTTGAAAAGATAAAATCAACAAACCTTTAGCTTAGACTAACTAAAAAAAGAGAGAAAACCCAAATAAATAAAATCAAAGACAAAAATGGAAACATTAAAACTGATACCATGAGACTGCTAATTTGTGATCTTTCTGTCTTTTGATGTAAGCATTTAAGGCTATGAACTTTCCCCTTAGCACTGCTTTTTTTGTATCCCATAGATTTTGGAAGCTTTTGTAGCCTCTGTCATCCAATTTGAAATTTTTTTTTGATTTCCATCTTGATTTTGTCAATAACCCAAAGATTGTTCAGTAGCAGGTTGTTTAATTTTTATATATTTGTGTAGTTTTGAGAGTTCCTCTTGGAATTGATTTCTGGTTTTATTCCACCGTGGTCTGAGAAGATACATATGATTTCAATTTTTCTAAATTTGCTAAGACTTGTTTTGTGGCCTAACATATGATCTATCTTGGAAAATGTTTCATGTGCTGATGAGAAGAATGTATATTCTGCAGTTTTTCAGCAGAATGTGCTATAAATGTTTGTTAGATCAATTTGTACTAGAGTCCTATTTAAGTCCAGTGTATCTTTGTTGATCTTCTGCCTCCATGATCTGTCTAGTTCTGTCAGTGGAATGTTGAAGTCCCTAGCTATTATGATGTTGCTATTTCTTTCTTTCCTTAGATCTAGTAGAATTTGCTTTATGAATCTGAGAGCTCCTGTGTTAGGTGCATATATGTTTAGGATTATTATATCTTCTTGTTGAATTGATCCCTTTATCATTATATAATGACCCTCTTTGTCTTTTTTGTTTTAACCATTGTTGATTTAAAGTCAATTTTACCTGAGATGAGAATAGCTACCCCTGCTTGTTTTTGCTCTCCATTTGCTTGGAATATTTCTTTCCACTCCTTTACCTTGAGTCTATGAGAATCTTTGTGAGTTAAATGGGTTTGTTGGAGAAAACATATATTTGGATTGTGTTTTTTAATCCATTCAGCCAATCTACATAATTTATGTGGGGCATTAAGACTGTTCACATTAAATATTAGTATTGATATATGAGATACCATTCTGGTCATTATTTTGATTGTTACCTAGTGGCTTTCTTCTCTCTTTCATATTACTCTTTTATAAGAGCCGTGAGTTTTAACTTTTGGGTGTTCTTACACTGGTAGGTATCAATTGTTCTGTTCCATGTATAGAACACTTTTAAGCATTTCTTTTGTGACAGGCTGAGTGGTGAAAAATTCCCTTAGTGTTTGCTTTCCTGCGAAAGACTTTATTTCTCCTTCATTTATGAAACTTAGTTTTGCAGGATACAAAATTCTTGGCTAGTAGTTATTCTATTTAAGGAGACTAAAGATAGGACCTCATTCCTTTCTGGCTTGTAAGATTTCTGTTGAGAAGTCTGCTGTTAGTCTGATGGGTTTTCCTTGGTAAGTTACTTGATATTTTCACCTCACAGCCCATAGGAGTTCCTCCTTCATATTGGCTTTTTCCAGTTTGATGACTATATGACTTGGTAATGCCCTTTTTGCAATGAATCTCCCAGGTGTTCATTGACCTTCTTGTATATGTATGTCTAAATCTCAATTAAGACCAGGGAAGTTTTCCTCAATTATTCCTTCAAATAGGCTTTCTAGGCCTTTTGCTTTTTCTTCCTCACCATCAGCAATGCTTATGATTCTTATATTTGGCTGTTTTACAAAATCCAATATTTTTCATAGACTTTGGTCATTCCTCTTGATTCTTTGTTCTTTATTTTTGACTGGGTTAACTCAAAAGACTTGTCTTAAAACTCTGAAATTCTTTCAAGGAATTAGAAAAAGAAAAAAAACCAAAGCCAGCAGAAGGAAAGAAATAACAATGCTCAGAGCTGAACTAAATGAAATGGAAACAAACAAACAAACGAATATACAAAGGATCACCAAAACAAAAAGTTGGTTCTTTGAAAAGATAAACAAAATCAATAGACCACTAGCTAGATTAACCAGAAATAGAAGAGAACAGACTAGAATAAGGTCAATCAGAAATGAAAAAGAAGATATTACAACTGATACCACAGAAATACAAAATAAAATCTGTTGCTACTACGAAAACCTCTACACATACAAACTACAAAACCTAGAAGAAATTGATAAATTATTGGAAACATGCAATGTCCCAAGCCTGAGTCAAATAGGAAGAAATAGAAATCCTGAACAGACCAATAATTAGTAACAAGATTTATACAGTAAAAAAAAAAAACTCCCAATAAAAATCCCTGGCCCAGACAGATTCACAGCCAAATTCTACCAGACCTACAAAGAAGAACTGGCATGCATTCTACTGAAACTATTCCATGACACTGAGAAGGAGGGAACCCTCCCTAACTCATTCTAGGAAGTCAGTATCATCTTGATACCAAAACCAGGAAAGGACAAAACAAAAAAGGAAAACTACAGACCAATATCCCTCACGAACATAGATGCAAACACCCTCAAAGAAATACTAGCAAACCAAATTCAACAGCACATCAAAAAGATAATCCACCCTGATCAAGGGGGTTTTATCCCAGGGATGTAAGGATAGTTCAACGTATACAAAAGAATAAACGTGATTCACCACATAAACAGAAGTAAAAATAAAAACCATATGATCATCTCAACAGATGCAGAAAAAGCATTCGATAATATCTAGCACCCCTCAACAAACTAGGCATAGAAGGAACATACCTCTAAATAATAAAAGCTATATATGACAAATCCACAGTCAACATCATACTGAATGGGGAAAGGTTGAAAGCATTCTCCCTAAGAACTGGAACAAGACAAAGGTGCCCACTGCTACCACTTCTATTAAACATAATACTGGAAGTACTAGCCAGAGCAATCAGGCAAGAGAAAGAAATAAAGGGCATCTAAATGAGAAAAAAGGAGATCAAATTATCCCTGTTTGCCAATGATACGATCTTGTATCCAGAAAACCCTAAAGACTCCACCAAAAGACTTCTGGAATTGATAAAGAATTCTAGCAAAGTCTCAGGTTAAAAAAATCAATGTATACAAATCATTAGCATTCCTATATTCTAGTAATAGTCCACTTGAGAGTCAAATCAAGAATCATTTACAATAGATGCAAAGAAAATAAAATACCTAGGAATATACTTAACCAAGGAGGTGCAAGATCTCTACAACAACTACAAAACATTGATAAAAGAAATCACAGATGACACAAACAAATGAAAAAACATCCCATGCTTACGGATTGGAATAATCAATATTTTCAAAATGTTCATACTGCCCAAAGTGATTTACAGATTCAATGCAATTCCCACTGAAATGCCAGTGTCATTTTTCATAGAGCTAGAAAAATAATCATAAAATTCATATGGAACCAAAAAAGAACCTGAATAACCAAAGCAATCATAAGCAAAAAGAACAAATCTGGAGGCATCACATTACCTGACTTCCAATTATACAATTATACAAGGCCATAGTAACTAAAACAACATGGTACTGGTATAAAAGTAGAAACATAGACCAATGGAAAAGAATAGATATCCCAGAAAGAAAACTATATAGCTACAACCAATGATTTTTGACAAAGCAGACAAAAACATACACTTGGGACAAGATGCCCTAATGGTCCTGGGAAAATTGGACAGCCACATGTAGAAGAATAAAACTGGATCCCTGTCTCTCACCATATACAAAAATTAACTCAAGATGAATTAACGACCTAAATGTCAGTCCCGAAACTATATGAATTCTGGAAGAAACCATAGGAAAAACTTTTCTAGACATCAGCCTAGGGAAAGAATTTATGAATAAGACCCCAAAGGCAAATATGACAACAACAAAAATAAATAAGTGGGACTTAAATTAAAAAGTTTCTGCAAAGTAAAGGAAAAAATCAGCAGTAAACAGACAACCTACAGAATAGGAGAAAATACTTGCAAACTCTACATCCAACAAAGGGCTAATATCTAGAATCTACAAAGAACTCATACAAATCAGGAAAAGTAAAACAAATAACCCCATTAGTAAGTGGGCAAAAGACATGAACATCTTTCCAAAAGAAGATAGGAAAATGGCCAAGAGACATATGGAAAAAAATGCTCAATCTCACTAATCATCAGGGAAATACAAATTAAAACCACGATGAGATACCACCTTACTCACATCAGAATAGCCATTGTAAAAAAAATCAAAAACCAATAGATGTTGGCATGGATGCAGTGAAAAGGAACACTTACACACTGTTGGTGGGACTGTAAATCACTAAAACCTCTATGGAAAAGAGTATGGAGAGTCCTCAAAAAACTAAAAGTAGACCTAACATTTGATCCAGGAATCTCACTACCAGGTATCTACCCAAAGGAAAAGAAGTCATTATATCAAAAAGTCACCTATACCTGAATGTTTATCACAGCACAATTCACAATGGAAATGATGTGGAATCACCCTAAGTGCCCATCAATTGATGAGTGGATAAAGAAAATGTGGCATATATATATACCATGGAGTATTACTCAGCCATAGAAAGGAATGAAATAACGTCATTTGTAACAACTTAGATGTAATTGGGGAACATTATCCTAAGTGAAGTATCTCAGAAATGGGAAAGCAAACACCATGTGTTCTCACTAATAAGTGGGAGCTAAACAATGGGTACACATGTTCATAAACTGGTGTAAAGGACACTGGAAACTAAGAAGGAGGGAGGTGAGGGATAAAAACTTACCTATTGGGTACAATGTATGCTATCATATGGTGATGGGCACACTAAAAGCCCTGACTTTAGCATTATACAATTCATTTATGTAACAAGAACACTTTTACCCTCTAATATTTTGAAATAAAAATTATTAAAAAAAAATATAAATTAAATGAAGTGTGTGCATTCAAAAATAAGTAAATAAACTGATACCACAGAAACACATAGACTCATTAGAGACCATTATGAACAACTATATGCCAAAAAATTAGAAAAGCTAGATGGAATGTATATATTTCTAAACACACAGAACCTACTAAGATTGAGCCATGAAGAAATAGAAAACCTAAACAGAGTAAAAACTAATAATGACATCAAAGCAGTACTAAAAATCTTCCACCAAAGAAAAGCCCAGGACCTGAAGGATTTACCCTGAATGCTAACTAACATTTAAAGAAGAACTAATACCAATTCAATTCAAACTATTTCAAGAACTTGAAGATGAGGAAATACTTCCAAACTCATTCTACAAGGCCAGCATTACACTCATACCAAAACCAGACAAGGATACAACAAAAACAAGAAAACTATAGGGCAATATCCATGATGAATATTGATGCAAAACTCTTCCAAAAAAAACTAGCAAATGGAATCCAACTACACATTAAAAAGATCATTCACTATAATCAAGTGGGATTTATCTCAGGAATGCAAGGATGATTCAACATAAACCAATGTTAAACCAATTAATGTTATATACCACATCAACAGAATCAAGGACAAAACCCATATGATCATTTCAATAGATGCTGAAAAAGCACTAGATGAAATTCAACATCCATTCAAGATTTTTTAAAAACTCAATAAATTGGGCATAGAAAGAATATACTTCAACATGATAAAGGCCATATATGACAAACCCAAAGCTAATACCATACCGAACAGGGAAAAACTGAAAGCCTTTCCATTAAGATCTGGAACAAGACAAGGATGCCCACTTTCACCACTTCTATCCAACATAATACTGAAATTCCTAGCCAGAGCAATTAGGCAAGAGAAAGGAATAAAGGGCATCCAAATTGGAAAGGAGGAAGTCAAATTATCTTTGTTTGCAGACATCATGATCTTACCACTAGAAAAACCTAAAAATCCTATCAAAAACACTTAGAAATGATCAATGAACTCATTAAAGTTGCAGGATACACCAAAATACAAAAATCAGTAGCATTTCTATACACTAACAATGAACCAGCTAAAAAAGAAATCAAGAAAGCAATCTCATTTATAATAGCTACCAAAAAAAAACCCTATTAAGAAATTTAACTAAAGAATTGAAAATCTCTATAATGAAAACTATACAACACTGATGAAAGATTGAAGAGGACACAAAAAAATAGAGAGAGCCCATGTTCATGAATTGAAAGAATTAACATTCTTTAAAAATCTCTATACAACTCAAAGCGATCTACAGATCCAGTGAAATTCCTATCAAAATACCAATGACATTCTTCATAGGAATAGGAAAAAAATCCTCAAATTCATACGGAACCATAAAAGTCCCTAAGTAGCTAAAGCAATCCCGAGCAAAAAGAACAAAGCTGGAATTGACTACCCAATTTCAAATTATACTACAAAGCTATAGTAACCAAAAGAGCATGGCACTGGCATTAAAACAGTGACATAGACCAATGGAACAGAATGGGGGAATCTGGAAATAAGTCCATGCATGTACAGTCAACTCATTTTTGACAAAGGTGCCAAGGACATACACTGGGGAAAGGACAGTCTCTTTAATAAATGGTGCTGGGAAAACTGGATATCCTTATGCAGAAGAATGAAACTGGATCCCCATGTTTTATCATACATAAAAATCAACTCAAAATGGTTTAGAGATTTAAATGTAAGACCTGAAAGTATGAAAATACTAAAATAAGACATTGGGGAACCACTACAGGACATTGGTCTGCTCAAAGAGTTTTTTTAAGACCTTAAAAGCACAGGCAATAAAAGCAAAAACAGACAAACAGGACTACATCATGCTAAAAAGCTTCTGCGTGGCAGATCCTTCAGCTCCAGTCAAGTCTTCAGGGACTGCTGCTCTGGTCCACAGCTTGACTGCAAATTCATGGGAGACCCTGAGCCAGAACCTCCTAGCTAAGCTTCTTCTGGTTTCCTGATCCACAGAAAATAAGTGAGATAAGAAATATTTGTTGTCTTAAGCGGCTAGATATTGGGATAATTTGTTATGCAGCAATGGATAATTCTATCTTCCTATGGTCAATTTCCTGCAAATAACATTTTAAGTCTTTTGATTAACAGACCCATTTCGAGGAATGTCTCATAATCACATACTGATCATTTAATATGTTTTTGAAAATCACAGATAGATAAAAATATTTTCAATTGAAGTCACATTTTGAATTGAACTACTTTTTTAAAGGAATGCAGATGCACCAGAACTGAAAAGATTAAACACATTCAAAATGTATCTTCATCAAAGAAAACGTGAAGTTTTGGTAAGATTTATGTTTCAAATATATCTTGCAGAGAAAATGAAATCATGTCAACTAGTTGCATCTACTTGTGACAATTAGTTTCACAGTTTTTCACTAACATTAATATTCTTTATTTTAAAAGAAAATTTGATCTGAGTTTTGATGGGCCTGTCTCCTTCATTACATTGAGTAAACATTATATTTCTATAATTTTAATGTCATTAATGTACAGCTAGAGTGAGGGGTCTAGGCACATTCAAGCTGATGGAATTTGGGTCCTCTGTGCAGCGCTACTTATAGACCTTTTAGAAAATGCCCCTCCCACGTCTCTATGTTTAGATAATTAGAAGTGCATAAAACAATATTCAGCCTCAGAGGTCACCAAAGAGTTTTGCATAGTAAAACAATGAGATATTAAAACATTTTTTTACTATATTGACAAAGATGTATTACTGCTAATAAAAATAAAACATCACTGAGGGTTTAGGGACAGGGATACTCTATATATAAACTGTGTGGTCATGTAACATGCCTTTTGCTAAGGCAGTGTCAATATTTTATATTCTTTTTAACGTAACAATTATACCTCTAGGAATTTATCTTAAGGAAATGATTGTGGATGTATGCAAAATTTTAGCTATATCAACAAAAAAAAGAAAAAATTCAACAAGAGGAGACTGGGTAAATAGATTATAGTCCACCCACATAATGAAATACGTTACAGTCACTAAAAATGATGTTACAGAAGAATATGTAATGACATGTAAATATCAACAGAATGTATGGATTGAAAATACTACCTATAAAATTTTATTTTTAGCATGACTTCATATCTGTTATTACAGGAAGAAAAATGTTCAACCAATTTTACTGGGAAAAGATCAGGAAGAATCTAAAACAAACGGGAAAAAGAAGTTCTGTGTGTGTTAAAAACTTTCATGCCCAGATTTTTGGCCCTGATTATTGTGATGCCCTTTAGCAAATGACAACTGTTTGTGTCATATGACATTATCTGAGAAGAAAGGCTCCAAGACAGGGTTAAGACCTAAAGTAATTACTAAGTTTAACCTAACATTGAGGTGGGATTAACATTAAGGAAATACTATGAAAAGCAACCCCTATTGGCATAAAAAATATTTTATGCCAACAATCTTTAAGCTTTTGAGATGTTTGAAAAGTATTTTACATCTTAAAATAATCTATATTTTAAGATCGTGAGGCAAAATAGAATATGCAAAGTGAGTTATCTATATAATTAAAGTCTTCTGAATTACTACTTCAAATATATCTATAAATTTTAATGTAATATTAAATTCATGAATCTAATCAAATAATTCAAAATAAAAAAAGCTATTACTAACATTAATTCCATTACTGCTTAAAATCTATATCTATATTTTAATCATTAGGCTGTTGAATGCATTACTTTGATGTAAGTAGAAGTGGTAGGAAAATTACTATAGATTTATATCATAAAAGTTATTAAACTTTTCTTTGTCTTAATTTTCTGACCACCTATCTCCTAGAAAATGTGAAGAATAACAAGTGAAGGATTATGTCTTACTTTAGGAATATAATGTATGCTGCCCAATAAATACTCAAATTTGCATTAAATTTTTAATTTTAGTGTTTTCCTAATAAGCAATATTTTGCAATATTTATTTCTGGGACCTGGGTTTTAAACATTCTGTCTTATGCTTGTGACTTAATTAGGCAAGATTTCTCTGAGGCTGGGACAAGGAGCCTAGAATTGTCTCTGTACCACATGGGTCTCAGCAGATCTGTTTGGTTTGGCGGAGTATGTCTCTAACGGGAATGGTTGTGTGGCAGGGAGCAGGCTCTATTGCAGACACAGTAGGATTTCCATAAGATGATGCTCAGTGTTCTTTTGAATTTTACTTCCTATCTTGATACAAATGTTGCAATTTTTATCCATGACAGGCCAAACAGAGCCATGCCTTAGGTCTCACAATCTCTGTAATTGGTTTCATGTTCTTTTATGTTCCCCAAAAGTTGTAATTTTGACCCTGTCCAGAGCCTGGGGAAAGTACTTTGGGATACTTGAGAGAGACACCTCCTGTGTTGTGCAGCTGGAGAGATTAGCATGTGTCCCACCTTCTTTGTTTCTGAGCCCCCCCCAACCCTGATGTCACAGAGACACCTTAACTCTGGCTTCAGGTACTCTCACTCTTCTCCCATTTATAGCAAAATTCTAAAGCCTCCCTCTGTGACTTGGGCAAATATTTATATTTCCATGTTTCTATATTGGCCCAGATTATTACAGAATTAATCTCAGGATTAGAAGTCAATTTAGCCACAGTCTAATGTAAACAGTGATCCCTCAAAAATATCACTGTTTACCAGACACTAATTACGTTGGAAATATCCCACTGAAGTCTAAATCTTAAGACCTTATTTATGAGATAAAAGTAAGAACTAATATTCCAGGGATGCCTTTTATTAGGTAGGCCACTTTTCACTGTCCTAAAGGGTAATCATGCATTAAATCATACAAATTTACATCATCATAATTTTAAAAACATGAGTTTTGCTGTTGTTTTAATCATCAAAATAAGAGGTAGAATGAAAAGGCAACTCAACACAGTTATAAAAAGTCACATCAAATGATAGCTTCTCTCTTTCTTTCTCTTTTAAATTTGGGAAAATGTTGCCAGAGTTTAACATGGTATTCATAGTGGTCAGAGCTAGAAAAGGCTTAGGAGTTTCTCTAGCCCTTTCTCTGTTGCTTTTAATCTTGCCCATTCTCCATGACCTAAGTTCTCCACTTGGTGACCACATGATGGTCCCCCTGTGCCCTGCAGATGCATGGACCGGAGTGAAATGGAAATGGAGTCTGCTCTTACTGTTCCACCTCTGCTGTAAGGGAGCTGCTGACTGAAGGCAAGCTGCATAGCCAATCGGGGTCTCATTTTCAGGAAGATAAGGTTAGAGGTCCTAAACCAGAAGCCAGGCAATCAAATCTAGCTTGTAGGAAAGTTGTGTTTGGTCCACCTATATTTGTTTTTTAATCTTGAGCTGGTCAAGCAAACAGAAGACTTCATATAAAAATTCTAATTTCTTATTCCTCTTGAAAAAAGGGGAGATCTGGCAGCCCTGGGCCCACTTTCCCTCATGAAATAAAGTCCATTGTCACTGAGAAGCAGATACCAAGGATTTTCCACAGTCCCACCAGTGACACAGTTTCACAAATAGGTAGTGACCGAGGGCATTTGAGTCTAGAAATCTTGAAGATTTCTTCTACCTATGGCATCATATCACTAGTGAAGAACACGTATAAAAGCTCTAGCAGGAATCCTAACACATAGTGGGCACTCAGTAAATTTTAGGCATCCCCCCTTAAAATAAACTCATAAAGGAGATCAATTAACTGGGCTGAAGACAATTGTTATCCTCCTTTGTTTTCTTAGACTTACATAGATAGTCTAGTTTTTTAAACCCTCTAATAAAAGAATTTTCAGATTCTGTTGCATTGGAGGGCAAGAAGAGCATTTTAAAGGTTTGGTCAAATTTTATCCCATAATTAACTAAAGAAACATCAAAAGCAAATGTAATGGTATTCATATTGAAAGCACAGGTTTTAAATCAGATGAATATTATTTGTAAAAGCAAGATAAAATAAGTAATTTTCAGTTTTGGATTCTCTACACTTGCTTCACTACCAATAGTGTGAACTTTGTGCATACGTCCCCATTTTTAAAATTCAATACAGTTTTATTAATTAGTACTCTCAAAGCTTTTTACTTAGGTCAGTATTTCAGCTACATTTTTCCCTTTGCTGACTTCTCTTTGTACCGTGTGAATATTTTAAACAAAAGAAAGTATAGACTTTTGTTGTTCTTTGGATTCATGCTTGAGAGCCTCATAAATGTGGAGCTTTTAACTTCAGATATACTTTCAGAAAATGATGTATATCCAATCCCTAATAATCACTTTTGCCCTGATATCCCAGAAAATGTTTTAATCCAAGGGCCTCATTATTAGCAAAATGACTTACAGAGGTGGCAAAAACTCAGGTGAATGTTTCAAATTTGTCTTATTTTCTAGAAGTGAAAGGGGAGATCCTGGGAAAAGCATCATTGGGCACTGACAGAAGATTGTTATGTGTATAGAAAACTTTAATGAGAACTGAGTAGAATTTCAAACACTGGAGCTTATGGAAACTCATAAGCCTCATTTTGTGGAATGGGGATGGACGAGGGAAGGGATTGTTTATCTACCTTGGCTATTCTCTCAAAGCATACCCTACCCGAATCAGCCTACTGAGGAGCAACAATAGAATCTTTCAGGGCACCAGAGAGATTCCAGTCAGGTTTAGATCTGAAAACGCTGCAGCAGGAACAACAACTTTATGGTTCAGATATCTTCTACAATCCCTTACAAAAGTAAATGCATTTTAATAGTGCTGATAAAACAACAAAAGTATGAACTTTAAAGAATTAAACTGTTGCTTATTGACAAAAAATTTCTTGGCTAAATGTAAGAGTTGTTTCACTTTCAGTAACTATGATTAGGAGGAATTTATTTTTTTTTTATTTTTTATTTTTTTAATAATTTATTTTTTTAATTTCAGAATATCATGGGGGTACAACATTTTGGCCATACACATTGCCCCTGTTCTGCCCGTGTCAGAGCCACAATCGTGGTCGTCTCCCAAACTGTGGCTCCCCACATCCATTCAGTGAGAGTTTTTCCCATCCCTTCCACCCCCTCTCCGCCCGCCCGCCCCTCTGATGAATGTTTTGCCCTGTGATGTAAGTGTTCCTCAGTTAGTACCAGTTTGATGGTGAGTACCAGTGGTGCTTGTTTTTCCAATCCTGTGACACTTCGCTTCGAAGAATGGGTTCTAGCTCCAACCAGGATAATACCAGATGTGTTAATTCACTATTGTTCCTTATTGCTGAGTAATACTCCATGGTATATATACCACATTTTATTGATCCACTCGTGTATTGATGGGCACCTGGGTTGTTTCCACAACTTTGCAATTGTGAATTGTGCTGCTATGAACATTCGAGAGCAGATGTCTTTTTTATAAAATGTCTTTTTTCTTTTGGATAAATACCCAGTAGTGGGATTGCAGGGTCAAATGGTAATTCTACTTTTAATTCTTTGAGGTATCTCCATATTCTTTTCCATAGAGGTTGTACTATTTTGCAGTCCCACCAGCAGTGTATGAGTGTTCCTATATGTCCACATCCCCGCCAACATTTGTTATTTGGGGATTTTTTGATATGAGCCAATCTCACTGGAGTTAAGTGATATATCACTGTGGTTTTGATTTGCATTTCCCTGATGATTAGAGAAGTTGAGCACTTTTTTATATGTTTGCTGGCCATCATTCTGTCTTCTTTGGAAAAGTTTTTGTTCATGTCCTTTGCCCATTTTTTAATAGGGTTGTTTGATTTTTTCTTGTTGATTTTCCTAAGTTCTGTATAGATTCTGGTTATCAGCCCTTTATCAGAGATGTAGCATGCAAATATTTTCTCCCATTCTGTAGGTTGTCTGTTCACTCTAGTGATAGTTTCCTTGGCTGTGCAGAAGCTTTTCAATTTGATCAGGTCCCATGTATTTATTTTTGTTGCTGCTGTGATTGCTTTGGGGGTCTTCTTCATAAATTCTTTGCCTAGGCCAATGTCCATAAGAGTTTTTCCAACGTTTTCTTCGAGAATTCTTATGATTTCATGTCTTAGGTTTAGATCTGTTATCCATTGTGAATTGATTTTTGTGAGAGGTGAGAGGTGTGGGTCCACTTTCAGTCTTCTACATATGGCCATCCAATTTTCCCAGCACCATTTGTTGAATAGGGAATCTTTTCCCCAGTGTACGTTTTTCTGGAATTTGTCAAAGATCAGGTGACTGTATGAGGTTGGTTTTATATTTGGGTTCTCAGTCCTGTTCCATTGGCCTACGTGTCTGTTCTTGTGCCAATACCATGCAGTTTTGGTTACTATAGCCTTGTAGTATAGTTTGAAGTCTGGTAGACAGATGCCTCCCAATTTGTTCTTTTTGCTTAAGATTGCTTTGGCTAGACGGGGTCTTCTCTGGTTCCGCACGAAGCGTAGAATTATTTTTTCTAGATCGGCAAAAAATGATGTTGGTATTTTGATAGGGATTGCATTGATTCTGTAAATTAATTTAGGTAGCAAAGCCATTTTTACTATGTTGACTCTGCCTATCCAAGAGCATGGTAAGGTTTTCCATCTATTTACATCCTCTGCAATTTCCTTTCTCAGGGTTTCATAATTCTCTCTATATAGGTCTTTGATCTCCTTAGTTAGATATATTCCTAAATATTTAATTTTCTTTGTTGCTATTGCAAAAGGTATAGCATCTTTAATTTGTTTCTCGGCTTGATTGTTATTAGCATATATGAAGGCTATGGATTTGTGTGTATTAATTTTGTATCCTGAGACTTTGCTGAATTCATTTATCAATTCCAGTAATCTCTTGGTTGAATCCTTGGGGTTTTCTATGTATAATATCATATCGTCTGCGAATAGTGAAAGTTTGACCTCTTCTGCCCCTATCTGGACGCCCTGATTCCTCTGTCTTGTCTAATTGCTGTGGCCAGACTTCCAGCACTATGTTGAAAAGAAGTGGAGATAGTGGACACCCTTGTCTGGTGCCAGTTTTAAGGGGGAATGCCTTCAATTTTTCCCCATTCAGTATGATATTGGCTGTGGGTTTATCGTATATGGCTTTAATAGTTTCTAGGAATGAGCCATCTATGCCTATATTGTTAAGAGTTCTTATCATAAAAGGGTGTTGGATTTTGTCAAAAGCCTTTTCTGCATCTATTGAAAGGATCATATAATCTTTGTTCTTGCTTTTATTTATATGGTGAATTACATTTATAGATTTGCGTACGTTGAACCATCCCTGCATCTCGGGAATGAAGCCCACCTGATCATGATGGATTATTTTTTTGATGTACATTTGAATTCGGTTTGCAAGGATTTTATTGAGAATTTTTGCATCTATATTCATAAGGGATATTGGTCTGTAGTTTTCTTTTTTTGTTGTGTCCTTTCCTGGCTTTGGTATCAAGGTGATATTGGCTTCGTAGAATGAGTTTGGGAGGATTCCATCCTTCTGGATATTTTCAAATAATTTCTGCAGTATAGGCACCAGTTCTTCTTTGTAGGCTTGGTAGAATTCAGGTGTGAACCCATCTGGTCCGGGACTTTTTTTTGTGGGTAGATTATTAATTACTGCTTCAATTTCGGTGCTTGATATTGGTCTGTTTAGAAATTCAGTTTCTTCCTGGTTGAGCCTAGGGAGGTAGTGTGTTTCTAAGAATTTGTCCATTTCCTCCACGTTTTCGTGTTTGTGGGCATAGAGATTTTTGTAGCATTCAAAGATGATGTTTTGTATTTCCATGGTATCAGTTGTGACTTCTCCTTTTTCATTTCTAATTGAGCTTATTAGAGTCCTTTCCTTTCTGCTTCTGGTCAACCTGGCAATTGGCCTGTCTATTTTGTTTATCTTTTCAAAGAACCAGCTTTTCGTTTCATTGATCTTCTGTATTTTTCTTTTGTTCTCGATTTCATTTAATTCTGCTCTAATTTTGGTTATTTCTTTTCTTCTGCTGGTTTTAGGATTGCTTTGCTCTTCCTTTTCCATTTCCTTAAGATGATTCATTAGTTTACTGATTTGTGACTTTTCTGTCTTTTGGATGTGGGAATTTAGGGCGATAAGTTTTCCTCTCAGGACTGCTTTTGCTGTATCCCACAGATTTTGATAACTTGTGTCCCCATTATCGTTTAGTTCGAAGAATCTTTTGATTTCATTTTGAATCTCCTCTTTGACCCAATACTCATTCATCAATAGATTGTTTAGTTTCCAAGTTTTTGGAGGAAGATGTGAGTTTCTGTTGGAATTGATACCTAATTTTATTCCGCTGTGGTCTGACAAGATACATGGTATGATTTCTATTTTTTTGAATTTGTTTAGATCTGTTTTGTGGCCTAGGATGTGGTCAATTTTAGAGAAAGTTCCATGAGCTGATGAGAAGAATGTATATTCAGTGTTATTTGGGTGGAGTGTTCTGTAGATATCTGTTAGGCCCAAATGTTCTAGAGTCCTGTTTAGGTCTTTTATTTCTCTATTTAATTTTTGTTTGGAGGATCTGTCCAGTTCCGTCAGTGGGGTGTTGAAGTCCCCTGCAATTATGGCATTCCTGCTTATTATGTTGTGTAGATCTAGCAGCATTTGCTTTATGTACCTGGGTGCTCCTGTGTTGGGTGCATAAATGTTTAGGATTGTTAAATCCTCTTGGAAATTTTTCCCTTCACCACTATATAGTGTCCATTTTTGTCCTTCTTTACTTTTATTGCTTTAAAGTTGATGTCATCTGAAATGAGGATGGCTACTCCAGATTTCTTTTGGTTTCCATTAGCCTGAAAAATTGTATTCCATCCTTTCACCTTGAGTCTGAATGCGTCTTTGTGTGTGAGGTGTGTTTCCTGAAGACAACAGATACTTGGTTTGTATTTTTTAATCCATTCAGCCAGCCTATGTCTCTTCAGTGGGCAGTTCAAGCCATTTACATTTATTGAGAGAATTGATATTTGGGGTAAATTTCTGATTATTCTGTTGGGTGGTATCTTTTGTTTTACCTCTTGCGTCATTGTGGAATCTGGTTTCTGGGGTTTTAGCCTTTGCATAATTTTACATAGGTGGGTGTCTGTTGCGCTGGTTAGTGTATAATGCAGGTCTAAGCATTTCTTGCAAGGCCGGTCTGGATTTCGCAAATTCTATCAGTGATTGCTTATCTGGAAAGGTCTTTATTTCTCCCTCATATAAGAAGCTTAGTTTGGCAGGATACAGAATTCTGGGTTGACCTTTGTTTTGTTTTAGGAGATTGATGATGTCTCCCCATTCCCTTCTGGCTTGTAAGGTTTCAGTTGAGAAATCTGCAGTTAATCTGATGGGTTTCCCTTTGTAGGTTACCTCCTTTTTTTGTCTTACAGCTCTGAGGAGTGCCTCTTTTGTGTTTACTTTGGTCAGTCTAATAATTATGTGGCGTGGTGAATGCCTTTTCACGTTGACTCTCCCAGGAGTCCTGTGTGCTTCTTGTACTTGGATGTCGAGATTTCTGGCTAAGCCATGGAAATTTTCCTCTATTATTCCTTCAAATAAATTTTCCAGCCCATGCAAATTTTCTTCCTCTCCCTCAGGGATACCTATTATCCTTATGTTTGGCCTCTTTACATAATCCCACATTTCTTGTATGCTTTTTTCCTGTCTCTTGTTTTTGTGTTCTTTCTCTTCAGCTGATTTATTTAGCGCATAGGAGCTGTCTTCTAGCTCTGAAATTCTTTCCTCTGCATGGTCCAGCCTATTCTTAAGGCTTTCCACTGTGTTTTGTAGATCCTTGAATGCTTCTTTCATTTCTAGGATTTCTATTTGATTTTTCCGTAATATTTCTATTTCTTTGGAGAATTTTTCATTCATTTCTTGCATTTTTCTTGTGGTTTCTTTGTGCTGGGATTCAATTTTCTCTTGAATTTCATTGAGCTTTCTTGTAATCCATAAACGAAATTCCTCTTCTGTCATTCTACCCATTTCATTTGGATTGGTATCCATTGCTGAGGAACTGATAATTTCTTTTGGGGGTGACTTTTCACTCTGATTTTTCATGTTCCCTGAGTTCTTTCGCTGGTTTTTTCTCATCTGGCCTCTTGGTCGAGAGCTGGGGGTGTTAGAGGTAGTTTATGGCCCTGTCACCAGGCCCACAATTATTTTTCCTTGGCAAAGCCAGGGAGAGAAGTAGTGGCCTGTATTGCCTTAGGTGTATTTTAGCAAGTTTGTTGGATCTTGAGTTAACTCTGACCTGTGGTCTTCTCCTCTTCCCAGTGGAGTGTGGTGAGAATGACCTCCCAGCTTGGGCTCTGAGCTAATGGATTGTACTTGAGAATATGAGTCCTCCGCTCCCTATTAGCTAGGTATTCTGTTATGTCCGTAGCAGACTCTGATTCCCCAGTTGGGGTATGCGAAAGCCCCGTGCTTTGGGAGGGGTCTTGTAGCTCCTAGGGGTTACTTTGACCCTGCTCTTCCTGAGGTTCTGGTAGAAACACAATTTCCTTTGGCTGCAGTGTGAGAGCTGAGTTGGGAAAATTCTACACAGCTCAGAGGTTGCTCATCTAGCCACGTGTGGCTGTCCTTCTGATGTGTGTCTCCGCGTGAAACTGGTTGATAGGGGGATCTCCAATTGTGCACCCCTTTTCCACCACTAGACCTCAAGGCGAGGCAGGTGGCCGTCTCTATCCCCAGCAGTCTCCACCGGGGGGATGTTCCCACGGGGAGGGGAGAGTAGTGGCAGCTGGAAGCACTCTTGGGTGGCGCGAAATTCCCTATTGAAGTGGGCAGGATTATGGGGAGCTGCTCTGGTTCAGCCTGTGGCTCTTGAGGTATTTGGTTGTCATGGGAACCAGCAGTTATACCAAATGAGTCACTATGGCCAGCAACCTTCAATATGAGCGATCTCTGGGGTACAGGAGGGCTGGGACCTGAGGGGCGGGCACTAGGACCGGCACGGAGCGGAGTTGTCGGAGGCCAGAGCCGGGGTAGCAGAACCAGATGGACGAGCTGCAAACTGTTTCCAATACTCAAAGTTCCCACCTCTACAGTTCCGGGATCTCGTCCCACCTGGAACCCACGGATGCCGCTGTCCCTGGCCACCACAGGCAAAGCCTGTCTCGCCCCAGCGGATGAGCCCTGGGCCGGGGCGGGGCGGAGCTAGAGACGCGGCTCACGGCTCCGCGCGGGCGGCTGTAAAGATGGCGGCCGCCGCCAGCCTGGCGCACAGCCGGGCTCCGATCGCGCCGGGAGCGCAGTTTTTCTCCGCCGGTAGTTGTTAGCAACCTCTAAGGGCGTGTCCCGCTCTCCATTAAACTCCTGGGCCCAGTCCCGCTGACTTCTAGTGGCGCAGTGCCGGCCTGCGGGTTCCCGCGCACTGTCCCGGGAAGCTGAATCTCGGTCCCCGCCCAGTTCCTCTCCAGCCCTCGGCAGTCTCTGTATATTGCAGCTGCGAGTTGTGTCTGGCTCTGGCTACTTCCTCCTCTCCACAGGGCTCCCTGTCCGGAGCAACCGCCCTGCCCCAACTCTGGGATTGTCCCTTACTGAGTGGATGGGGAGGCGCGTAACCGCTTGGGGGGCCGGTCACGCTGTGCGGACCTGGCGAGCACGTCCTCCCCGCGCTCTGGGCTCTATTGTGCTCCGTGCGCCCTCCGATCTTTGTGAAAATTTTGTACCTGTTTTCTTGGGCTGGGCGTTCGGCGTTGTTTCTCTGTCATTCGCAATGCTGTTTTTGGAGTGAGCGGTCCGTGTTCGCAGGCAGCCGCTGGCGTTCTTCCGATTAGGAGGAATTTAATAAGCAAATAGTGACAACTGGTCTTATTAGTAAATCAGCTTTGATTATGAAAAATCAATTGTGTATTATGACTCTAACTTCTGTAATTGAAAAGAGCTGCAATAGTTTTGTAATTGAGTGTTTTTGATTCTGAAAAACAAATGTCTTCATATAACTATGAAAAATCTAAGGAATTTAATATAATCATAACAAAGAATTAATTTCCACCCATGTTTATTAACTCAAGCATTTTAAAACATAGAACAATGCAATCTTCAGATATTAAATATAATCACAATTGTACCTCACTGCCTAGAATAGGTTGTATGTAAATTAATATATATAGCACATAAATAACATATAGCACATATATAATATGTGTGTGTATGTATTCTACCATGCAATATGGAATCATGGTATTTAAAAAAACTCCTTTGATCTATAAACAAATTTCTGGTTATAAAATCTACATTCCCTGATTTATTTATTTTGTAAACCTGGGTTTTTATATATTGAATATGCTTAAGGTTGAACATATCTGTGGAAATGAAGGAGATGAATACATAGTATAAATTTAAATACTATTATTTTAATATAGACTCTCAAAGTGCAGACCTTCTGCAGAAGCATGACTCTGTTCCCAAAGTCGGGCATATATTCAGAAGCGTTTGTCCTTCCTGTAGTCAAGCTGCGTTTCAGCCTTCTATCAACCCTATCTCACTGAGTATGCCTTTGCAACAGAATACCATTTAGGTCCATGGAATAAAACAAAATTAACTGGTCATCAAAGGAATAAATCCATCAATCTAGCCTCGTAACCCTAATACTTCAATTAAGCTAACCAGGTTTAGACTTAGTTTCAATTAGGTTGAGAAATATACCACAGATTTTCAGTAGGCTTGAAGAACAGTCATCCCACAAAACACCCTGAAAGAGCAAACTGTACTTTCTATATCGAACCATACCCATCTCCATCACTATGGCACAAAGAAGGCAGACCAACTGAAATGCACAATGAATATCAGTATACGAGAGCTGAAGTCGAGACCTTTAAGCCAAAGCCCATACAAGAGGTTAGCAGTATCTGCAGTCACCTGGAGAATGCTATTGGAAGAATGGCACAAGGGTCAGCCTGTCTCCAACACAGCTCACTCTCCAGTTTGCCATGATATTGGTCATTTGTAGGGTGTGAGATGCCAAGCTTAGGGCAGGGAGTATCATGGTAAAAGTGAGGAGAGTGACAACAATGGCAGTCTTGAGTGTTTTACCTAGAGCACTTTACCTAGAACACTTTACCTAGAGCACTTTAGGTTACCATATGACACTTTCCAGGTTCAGTCAATAGATAGTAAACAGTCATATGGGAATGGGGACATTTCAGTGGTTGCCAGCACTAGGGGGTGTTTGTGGGGAGACCTTTACAACTGAGAACCAGACAGGCCAACACGTCTCTCCAAGGATGCCAGCAGGGAGAGATGCGGACTGAGGTGCAGGGTCCCTCCCCTGATGCCATCACACTGTAAACTCCCCAGAACTTATATGCTTCTCTGACGAGATGGAGAATCATAAACAGACTTAATTTGCCTTGAATTGCCTCAGAAAGCTCTTAAGTTTACCCTGAATTGAAAAAAATAAGATTTTGTTTGCAATAGGAAACTTAAATTCAGTAATGGCAAAATAAAGTTATATATTTTTGCATACCTGATTTTTATGGCCTGAGAATTTGTACCCATTCCATTTTCTTTATTCTACTGCATACATCTGTGGATTAATATGCTCTGTAGTGACTGTAGTGACATGCATTATTAATGTTTCAACCACGCTACTGGATTCAAAATTTCCTAGCAAAATTGAGTTAGGTGTATGTGTGGGGAGAGGTGAAATTCTGCATAATCATTGATACTATCCTAATTTCTCTAAAATGCTCACTCCCCTGGAGAATGTTGACAGTGTGGAGGTTAGAACATAAGTAGAATATGAAGCATCCTGACTCATTTCTGTTCTCACCCTGTTGAACTTATTAATTTTTAAAATACAGTACTATTGTTTTGCAGAAGAGTTCTCAGTTAGGCTCCAATAATGACACACAATTTGCTCCCTTGGAAATGTCAACTTTATGCCCCCAATAATAGACTGAGTAGTAGTAGCAAATTATCTCTGAAAAAAAACATACATGAGGTTTGGGATTTTACAAAATCAACTGCAACTGGTCACCTCTAAAAATAGCATCATCATTTACTGGCTTGGTTTGATAGCCATTTATATAGCTCCAGATGATAAGTTATCAGAAATTTTTTCCATGTGATTTTTTTCCTGCTATTTATATTACAAGAACTTATCACTATGATAGTTGGTTTATCAATGCTTTAAGCTAAATAATACTAAGATTAAATTAAATGTCTAACTCCTATTCTTAATGGTATGCATATGTTCCTAGGTCTTCTAGTATTACCTTTTTCCTCTCTGCTGGATGAATTACACAGAGCTACAAAGAGGGGGAAAGAGCTAGAGAGAAGGCTTAATTTGGAAAGGATTTTTAGTAGCAGAGAATAAATATCTTTTGGTGAAAGAGGGCAAGTTACTTAAGAACGGCAAAAATTTAGGGGTTAAAAAAATTGTGAGCGATTGTAAGGGAACTTTGGAGACAATAAAAGGAAAATGGGGGATACTTATGACCAAGAACTAACAGAAGTTACCTTATTAGAGTAAACCACACCTGAGAAGTACAGTGCAGTGACTAGAAAGAAAAACACAGACAGGTGAGTAAGAAGATACTGCAGTGCCTGAGGGTTCAGCAAAGACCGCACCAGAGCACTGACTTGGAGTAGGAAAGTCCTTGCCATTGCTACATTTGGGTTCTAATCATTTAACAGAGCCTCAGAATCAGAGAAAGGTTGGTTATCATGTTGTTCTGTTTCACAATTCCTATGACTGTTCTTTCCCCTGTTAAGTTATCATGGAAAAGTTCCATTCTTTGTATTTAAAAAAAAAAAATTCGGAGGTCAAATTATTACTAGTCACAGAGAGAGTAGAATGGTGGTTGCCATGGTTTCAAGGGGGCAGAGGCAAAAATAGGGAGATACTGGCCAAAGGGTACAAAGTTTCAGTCAGACGGGAGTTCTGGAGATCTATTGTACAGCCTGGTGACTACAGTAAATAATAACGTACTATGTACTTGAAAATTTCTAAGGGAGTAGATCTTAAATGTTCTTACCGTAAAAGAAAGATAAATACATGAGGTGACAGACATGATAATCAGCTTGCTTTAATCATTTCACAGTATATACACGTATCATATCTATACATACGTATTTATACCGTAAATACATCCAATTTTTATTTGTCAATTATACCTTAATAAGACTGGGGAAAAATTCCTAGTTGCTAGTGTTCTGTATCTAGAACACCAAAGAAATCCCTTTCCAAAAGTCACAACCATATTTCAACCTGTGATGCATCCTTTCCAAAGGCTAAAGATTCTGTCATGCTATTTTTAGTTGATTGTACATAGCAATAAATATAAAATTTATTTAGGTATGTCTTTTTTATAAAAATATTGAGTATGTTGAGACAATTTGTCAGAAGACTATCCCCTTTCTATCATTCTTTTGTACACACATACTGTAGCCACATTTTTTCTAGTTAATAAAATTTTATTCTGAATAACTGAATACCCACTTACAATGGAAACACACAATGTCTGCCCACATGTGTTGTTCCTTACAGGAAGCTGCATTGATTCTAGGTTGAAAGACATTGATTAATGTGACAAGGCTAGCCTGCTTTTCTGAGCATCGGTCCTCTAATTCTGTACACACACACAATGGACTCTAATCTCTACAAATGTCATGTTGATGTTCTTCGTGAGTTGTACATTTCACAGGCTCTGAAACCATTCTACGGCTCAAACGTGATCAACAGCTTTCCTCAAAACCAGAACAGCAGTGGGAGATTGTTAAGTCAAAATGAGAGCAAACCCTCATCCTCTGGACAAAATTCACAGGGGGCCTGATTTCTCTATGGTTCCCATAGCTGAAGCTTAATGAGTCTCTCCCAGACATAGGTATAAGAACCATTCATAATCCTCAAATACCTCTACAGTGGAGTAAAACAAGGCCAAATAAAATTAAGGGAAATAATCTCCAACTGGTCTTACATGCCTGTGGGTTAAATGTATGAAGAAGGCTTTGATTTAAATAAAAGCAGATTCTCAGAAACATATGCTCACCACCCACCATTCTTCATCTGAATGGTAGAAACTTATGAGTTTCATTTCACTCTAGCATGGGAGCTTTGCCAAGAGACATGAGCACAAACATCAGTGATTAAGAAAGATCTCCAGTATAAAATATGTTTGCAGGGACCTAATCCACATTAAAGTGGGTTTGTAGGTAATGACACCATGTTTTGGAATGACCACATGGATAGATGTTTTGACTTATACAACATTATTAAACTCTACTTAAAACTGTTAAATAGCCTAACCCTACTCCCTAAAACAAAATGCCTTTCTGGAAAAAATATAACAAAATCAAGTAAATACTTCTCACAAAAATCTTCTGATTCAGCTTCATTTTAAAACGTAGAGCCCCAAAGCCTTACTGATGCATACCATGTCTCTCCCACCCTTTATCAGCTCTTTCTCCCCACTGCCATCTGTTTGCCTTGCTTTTTCCAGCACAATGCCCATCCCTCCAGGCTGTTCACTGGCACTCAGATGCCTTCCTCTAATTCTTCATAGCACAATCCAAGAAATGTTCCAGGTCTTTTCTTATTCTTCTTCCACAAAATTTTCTTCAGCACCACCCCCTGTATACTTTGGAAACTTATCTTTCTCAGGTATTATTTGTCAACTAGATACTATGCAAGTTTGCTTTTGGCCCTTTATTTTAAACACAATTATTTCCTGTTACATTGTTTGGAGTTATACATAGGAGGAAAATTTTCTCCATCTCTCGTCTTTCACAATTACAATCCCCCAAATTCTTATAATACCAGGCTTTAAAAATTTAAATACAATATTCAGAGGAGACCTATGATGAAGAGGTAGCTAATTCAAATGTTTTCAGAAAAATCATATTTCATTTTTATTAACTTTTAACACATAAAATCTATTTATTCATAGTTATACTGATCTAACCACATAATCAATATCCTACTGCAGAATTATTAGTTACAGGTTTAAAACAAATATATAACATGATGTAAAAAAAGAAAAGGAAAGGAAATGGAACTCAAAGTTTTAACTCTATAGAACAAATAAGAAGACAAAAAGGTAAATGACCATATTTGAATCTCTTATAGTATGTTTCAAACCATATCACTACCCTTCTAAATTAAAACCTCATTTTAATTAGTTCCCAACGATCCAATCTAGTCACTTGCAAGTCAAAGACTCAGCTGTTTTGAATGCAGACTATATCATTGCTGTGGCCATGTGCACTTGACCCCCTCCCTGTTAACAAAGAGACTCAATTAATTATTTGCTGTTTTGAATGGTTATTTCATTTCACCTCCACCTTCCTTTAAGTGTTAAAAGGCTCAATTGCTTTATCACCTTAACCTTAGCTTTGGAGAACACACACAGAATTTCTTAACTGCCAACTAGTAAACTATCTTGATCCAGAAAGTTAATTTTCAGGACCATAGCTGCTAGATGTCTTATGCTAGAGTCAGCTGAAGTAACATATTGACCTGATGTCATAACATCTTCCAAGAGAGTCTCTTTGTTCTGAATGGTGGCTTTAGTGCTAAGCTATTCCCTTGATATGGATTAAGAGACATACTAACACCACAATGGGTTGTATTGTCACAGTCACAGTGAAACACTGGTTTTGTTGGAAATCTTATCACACGCAAAAATGGAATGCTTTCAGTATAAATTGAAAGTATGTAAACTAATAGTTCATCAGTTTTTCCTATACACTTTTAGTCACATTAAGCTCAGTAGTATAATTTCACATTTAAATCCTGAAACACCAAACCAGAACAAGAAAATAGCTTTGAGGTAAATGTGAGAATGGATTTTGTAATGTATGGGTACAGTAGAACTGATATCAGCGATGATTGAAATGTGAAAAACTAGCTATGAAGACAAAAGACAGTCTGGAATCCACAAAGAATTTTACATCTCTTGAACTTCTTTAGCTCTGATACTATGTAACATTTTAAAAGTTCTCATTTGCTACATATTTGCTTATCTATTTATATATTATTTCTGTCTCTGTAAGTAGACCATAAGATGACAAGAAGGTAGTGTAACCCTTCTCATGTAAAGTGCAGGTAAAGTCAGTTACTTGCACTTTAAAAAAAAGCAAGTATTTGATAATGACCAATAGATCGTAATATATATACCAAGATATTGCTACTCAGTATTTCCTGTAAGTGGAATCATACTATTTGTCCTTTCGTGTCTGTTTTATTTCACTTAACTTAATCCATGTCTTCAAGGCTCATCCATGTTGCGTGTATCAGAATTTTATTCCCCAGTTGCCATTTTCATGACTGACACTAGTCATGAATATCCAAATTGATTTATCAACCTAGGAGCAATATCTTGGTATATTTCTTATGATCTAATAAAAAAAACTGGCAACTGAGACTGAAAAAATATATGATTTTTCATTTCTTTCCAAGAGAATTTATACTGACACAAAAATAAATGATTCTGTAGTCTTCAGTCTGTAGATCAGTGGTTTTGAAACTAATTTAAAGTCTAGGGTAGGGCCCTGGGAATCCAGAATCTTCATTTTAACAAGCATCTACGTGATTCCAATGCAAGTAGTCTAGTCCACCTTTGATAAATACAGCTGGGAACCCTCAAATGAAAATTCTATGAAATTGAGCATATTGGCTCCCCACATGTTCAATAAAGATATAGCCATTTTAAAAAGCCATAGAAGATTTCCAAAAAGAACATGACAAGTAATATTGATTTTAAAACATGTACACAATTCCAAAATTTCCTACTAGAGAAAAAACCCAATATTCTAATAATTTCATACTTAATGTCAACCGGGAATTGGATCTATAACTAGTATGGAACAGCATAACTCAAGTAAAAAAGAGCAAGGCATCTCACTTCCATTTTATATTTTAGAATATAAAAACCCTTGCTCGAATCAGGCAAAATGATAAACTATGATTTAACAGAAAAGCTATGGTATCAGGTACAGAAGAATTTCTTTCTTTTTTTTTTTTTTAGTAGTCATTAATCATTCAGCAAACAACCAGGTGCCAGGTACTGTGTATGGCACTAGTTTACAAAACCTAATTACAATCCATGGCATGCATTATTTTTAGAGTTCAGACCCAAATCCTAGCTGTATCATCTCAAGCAAGTTATTTACCTATCTAAGGATCTATTTTGTTATGAGTTAAAAAGGATGATGAAAACTGGTATTGCTGACCCCCCAGTGCTGCTGTAGGGATCACATGAGCTACTAAACATAAGCTGCCAAGCGTCTGCTTGGCATAGAATGAGTCTCAGAATGGGATAACCAATTATAATGGACAGCTCCATGGGTCCAATTCCTAATTTAAATAGGAAAGAAGCTATAATCTCTGAAAGTAAAACCACAAAATGAACTTCTCGCCACAAAGAACACTACACGACATCCTATGAAGTCTATGCTGTAGTCTATTACATTCAGATAGCAATTCTACCACCAAATAGCAAGTTTGACTCTGTTTACAAATAAATGCCAAATGGCCTTTCTCTGTCTCTCTCCTTCCTTAGCTCTTTCTACTTTTCCTCTTTCCCTTCTTTCCTTCCTTCTTAGAACCTTCTTCATAAGACAATTTTAAAATTAAAGATGGTACAGATAGATTAAGCCATTTTTAGTCCCTGTAATTTGTTGATTTTTTTCATTAGTTTATGAGCTGTTAAATTTGTAGCTAAATATATTCTTACTGGGAAATTTAATTGCTCCAGTGAAATGCAAAAGTTCAATCAACCAATGCTGTGTGGAAAGTAAAGGGAATCTGTTTATCTGTTGTATATTTTAATTAATTGTTCCTCACATAAAACTAGGTAACAAAATGAGAATAATGATATTATATTAAAAATACCCAGGAAATACAGCAAATAGTTCATCCTTGAAAACAAGCACAATTAAAGAAATCCAATGCCTAAGATATATTCAGAATAAGTCACTAGAAAGTTCACAAATGACAGACATTACACCACCTTTTAATCTCATATTTATTGTTTTGGTGTTTTCTTTCTAGGATAATGGATTGTGCCATTTGTTAGTATATTACTAGGCATATTTTTATTCTGACTATAAATGTTCTGACTTAATTATGGTAATATTTAAAAAGAGTGAAATAATTTTACCTATATTTTACAATAAGAAAGGTATGCCATAGACAGATGAATATTTCCCAAAAAGCACAAATCAGATCATTGGAACTGTGACCAGGACTATGGGTGTGAGTCTATCTATCTATTAATCAGAACACTACATTATGACTTCTCATGGTGGTCATTACTATTGGCAATGTGGTTTCACTTTAAAAGAAATCAATACAAAGAAACATATAAGCAACATCAAAGAGAAATTGATGGTGATGCCCTAAAATTATTTTCATTCTTTCTGAAAGGCTGTATATCACAATAAATTTTAATATGAGAGACAAACAGATCAAACTTTTAATTGCTTAGAGAGACAAATTCTATTTAAAATAAGATTATCTGCACTAAACATTCTCAATTTTTGTGCAAGAAAGAAAAAAATGTATTTAAGCCCAGTTTTAATAGGGTAATGATTGATACAAAGTCCCTGTATTTCAGTTAATTTTCTAACTCTTTGACCTTTAAAATTCTTTGATAAATCTAAGATGTATACCAAAACCACAAAACCCTGTTTAATTTTTTAAAATCTATAATTTTGCTAAATTCAAAGCATTTTGTTTTAAAATTTGTGTGACTTTTAAAAAGTAGAAATATGTAAATATACTTTTAAATAATTTTTATTAGACATTTATATTAATTATTAGAAATTTACATTAATTAAGGTCTATACAGGAAATTAAGGAGGTTTCAGGTTAACATTAACATTTTACAGTCAACACTTGGTATTACATTAGAGATGATCATGACTTGGACCAACTGCCTGGTCCAGCAAGGTGTTCTTGAGCTCTATGTTTTATATACAACTTTTCCAGAATATATGTACGACATGGATATCCCCATGAATCCATACAGTATATGCTAATTTTCTCTAGGGCAAAGTGTACTGTGTTGTACACCACAAATTGGTCCAAGGACTTTCCTAGTACTTTTATTTTCTTACTATTTATGTCTTTATTTTTTCCAAAGTCACCCTTGATCCAACTATAACTGCTAATAGCATTTTGTTACTTACCTTTTCTCACTTTTTTCTAACTCTATACATTCTTTTTTTTAAACATAGAATTATATGTGATGTTTTATAATCTGCTTTTTTCAAAAATTAATAGTCTGTCGTGACAAGTTCTTCTAATTCTTAACTCCCAACAGAATGAGAACTTCCAGAAGGTAGGATAAACACAAATTAAAAGTGAAAGATCCATGATTATCTGAGGAATTCTATTAATACAGATGGTCAATGAGATAGTAATACTAATCCAAATTAGGGCTTTGGAAGAATTATTAGGTTTGCCAACAGTCACAATGTTAACATTATGTGGGTAATCAACAATTATTGTGTACAATTACGTCTATATTGGGCAAATCAAACCAGTTGGTCATATTTTATACAGCATTTAAGAAAACCCTGCTAAACTGTCTAGTAAGAATGAGTCTGATGAAATAAACAATTATAAAAATACTCCTGAGGCATAACAAAATGTTTAAAATAAAATTTGAGTGCTGAGTGGTTATCACTAACTTAAAGAAACCAGTATTTTTGATTCAAAAAAAAAAGACTGAAGTGATAAGAAGTGTTTGGGAGTTGAAAGGGCTCCTTTCTAAGATTTTGAAAAATTTTAAAAATGTATTCATCAGAACACTGATTCAATTACATTTCCAGGACTGAGAAGGAATATCTGGTCTTTCACTCCACTTAAGCAGAAACCTTTTCTAAGTTTTTCACTCTCTTGCAATGGAAATATAACCTCTTTCCCTGAATTTGATCCTCTTCCACTTCTGCTGCCTTCCTTAATTTTGCTCCATGGAAACAGGTCCTACACAATGAAGCAACACCTTTCATTTTCTCAGTTTGGAGAGTCAAGACAACTGTATTCCAATGTCTGGAATAATAAATACCTTCTCTTAACCTTTGTTCTGCCATGTCTTGGAAAAAGGAACAGGGAATTAATATAAGGGGATTAATTTAAAAAATGATAGAAGAACATTTTAGTAGGGTATTTAAGGTGAAACATACATTGCAAGATCTTTTTCAAAGACATTTTCTAATGTTCCAGTGAGGATTGGTTATGTATTAACCATGCAAATTTATTAATACCTGCATCTGATTTCAGGTTCTATTAGAAAACCTGAGGCAACACTGTGATTTTCCCTGTATAATTCTCACGTTATCAAAAATAACATAGTTATGTTTGAGTTACTTTCTTCCCAAAGATAGACCCTGCTGCGTCAGTGAGCCAAAGGTATAAAACTGAATCAGGTCACATACCCAAGTATACACCTCCAGGAAGAAGCCATTGATTCAGAACTCCCTATTTAGGGCAACATTTTGACCTTAGTTAGATCACTAGTTACTCAAAGTCAAGTAGCTTTGGTTGAGTCCATATTGCATAAGTGCTCATATTAGGGGGAAAATATAGAACATCACAATTTGCACCTTTGTTGGTGGTCTCAGTAAAAAATCCTGGGATTGAATAGGCATGAAGACCTAGTGACTCTCTGATCCCTGGAGGTGGTCCTACTGGGTCAAAAATGAAGCAAATTGGTAGACATCATGAAGGAGCAAACACAACAGGGTCCATGAACTACCTGAAAAGACTCTACTGTGACTGTATACTTTGTAAGAACTAACGTGCATTTGAAAAGACACGAACAGTATATATCAACTACATATTTATTTTTTCTTATAACTTAAGGTTTTCTTTATTATTCAGAAATTAAATAATCCAGTTTCAACTACATCAAGTATATAAAGATATTTTTAATAGGATCTTTGCAATTCAAGTCTGTTGTGGAAATGGTAGTTTGTAAATTTCCTTAAGTCACATAATTCTTCTCATCTACTTTTGAAAAATCATATGATAGAACCATTAACTATTATCCCTTAGTCCCCCAAAACAGAAAGCCGTAGATTAAAGATGATTAACTATAATCCGTGAACATCCTCCCTCCCCTCAATTTAGGATCATATGTTTAAAATTATGTTCATCATTAAACATCACATATATACAATTTTTATTCTATTTATAGTCATGCAATTATCAACCAATAAATCCTCTTGGAAATGAAAACATCTGAGGAATCTCATGTAAATAATTTTTATAAAGAAATATAAATAGATTGATGAGTTCTGCTATTAAGTAGAAGTTATTGACTGTTATTCTATATAAAACAAACAAAAAATAACAAAGTACAGAGAAGAAGTAAAGTAAGCAAATTATCAGACCCCAGACTTCAAGGAAACCTAATAGCCTAATTGTTAAGGTAATACATATACCAATAAAACAAAAGATTTGTTCTCCTTTCTAAAAATAATAATTGATATAGTCTTAATGCTGTTAATTTGGCAGATTGATGATAAACACCACTTCTGTAAAGTAACTTTTAAAAAGCAGGAATTGTCTCAAAGTTCACTTAAGAAATCACTGCCTCCACATATTTCTTCCCTTCCCATTATCATTTAGAAATTTAGTTTCTAGAAATGCAACATCATCACCAAGAAATAATAAGAAATGCTTTTAATATGTACTACTGCAATCGCTCTTAGTTCCTACATGATACTTAAATATTTATTGGCTTCTACGTGTTTTGCTAAAATTGCACAAAGGACTAGAGGTGAAATTCAAAGTATTTAACAAGTGTTACAGTAAAGCACTGACAGAAGGAAAGGAGGGTGAAAATGACTATCTAGGTACTACTAGTGCATGCTGGTTGAACATCAGCTCCTCTAAGGACCCTATGCATACATTTAGGCAGTATCAAGGGAAGAAAATGAGAAAAGAGCTACACCTTGCTATGTATTTAGTTACTAAGATTTTAGTATTTAAACTCTGTCAGTTTTCATCTTCCCAGTACATTATCACCTACCACCCACCCAAAAATAACACACATATGGGCCTCAGATGCCACATCTACACTCTATAGCCCTATTCCAGGCAGTCACTGCATGACTGAGTAAAGGTCAAAAGCCTGATACAAACTAGACCAAGAAGAGTCTCTCCCGCAGGAATTCAGATATGATTCAATCTCTTAGATTAACAGAGGACTCAGATGTGATTCAATCTCTTAACTGTTTAACAAAGGATGTGTAAATACAGGTCCATGGGTTAGGCATGAAAATATTTAGGATTATCAAACTAAATAAATGAACGTTTTAAATACAGTGCTTTTGATTCAGTCTCAAAACACTAAAATTGTGAATATACCCCAGAAGAGATAATGATTTAGGTTACATAAGAGCTGAAACAAATACTTAAGCCTTGTTAAAACCAGAGTGGTAACAGTGACTAAATTTGAAACAATTAGCAATAATTTTACTTAGGTGTTCATATTCTTTGAATCTTTTATTAGTGATAGTTTATTCTTTTTTTAAATTAGTGGTTAGTAATAGTTAATATTTATGTTTGACTATTTTAATACAAATATTTTTGTTGATTAAAAAATACTACTATTTTTCCTTAGTTACAACAACCTAATTAGTAGGAGCTTAACCTAATAGTAGTAAAAACACCTAGGAAACAAAAATTAATAGTATCTTCAGGTTTGATCTTGCATCTCAAACTTTTAAAATAGAGAGATTCTTCTCTTATTTAAGTGGACCCAACGTAATCACAAGGATCTTTAAAAGAGGAAGAGGGAGGCAGAAGGAAAGAGTCAGAGAAAGAGATGAGATGGCAGAAGCAGGGTTAGAGAGATGCTAGCCTGCGCCTTAAGGCCACATGTGGCCCTCCGGATCCCCAAACGTAGCCCCTTTACCAAATCCAAACTTCACAGGACAAATCCCTTTACTAAAAGGATTTGTTCTGTAAAATATGGATTCAGTCAAAAGGCTGCACTCAAGCATCCAGAAGGCCACATGTGGCCCCCGGGCAGCAGACTCCCCACCTCTACATGCTGTCTGCCTTGAAGATGGAGGCGGTGGACCATAAGCCACAGGATGCGGCAGCCTCTAGAAGCTGGAAAAGGCAAGAAAACAAATTCTCCTCTACAGCCTCCAGAAAACTCAACCCTACTGACATTTTAATTTTAATCCACTGAGACCTTTGTTGGACTTCTGAACTATAGAACTAGAACATAATACATTTTTGTTGTTTTAAGCCACTACGTCTGTAGTTAATTTATTACAGTAGTAATAAAAAATGAATACAGGCCAGTTTTCTCAAATTGTTTTCTGTGGCTCACTTGTTAAAAAGGCAGATTCTTTGGCCCTTCACCAGACCTCTAAGGCTTAAGAATCTATATTATAACAAAATGTGGATTACTGCTACGAAATTTAATAATCATTGTTTGAAAAGACTAGTAAATCTTAAAAAAATAAAATAATACCAAGTTGGTATCACAAATCAACAACAAAAACATGTAGATTTTCACTTCAACTTCTCTCTGTTTAACATAGTTATGGTTGATGATATTACTCTGACAATATAAATAAAATATAAGTTAATCAAGCTTAAAACTACCTGTAAAGGTATGTATATGTTTTAATTTTTTGGAATGTAAACCTTGTACTTATTAGGAATAAAGTAATAAAATATTAACAGCATGAAATACTACAGTTCTTAAAAGTTTTTTTCCCTCAAGTGAGTTAGATAGAGCATCAGAATCAAAGATGAATGCAGTTTCTCTCAAAGACAACAAATCTGTATTTTATTTGATATTCATAGGCAGAAATTGAATGTCATTAATGAAACTGAAAACTACACTATCCCTAAAGGGTAAGGATTATTAGAATGCAATTTTTAAAAGTGAGAACCAAAAACAACTAATCACATTTAACAACCTAATGGTGGTTTAATAATTATACAGCTTATAAACTTAAATAAGCATAGGAAAATCACCGGAAATATAAAAATAAAAGCAAATTATTATAAGCATAAGCTATCATAGTAGGTGGAAGGCAGACCTTTTTAAAATTAAAAAACACCAGATAAAAGCAATTCACTAATTCTTTGCGGGAAATTTAAGCTTTCACAGCAGACTCTGCATTGGCAAATCCAAGTTGCTGCCACCTGACTCAAATTTCTGCCTTACATTATCAGATTCCATTTGTCCAAGCAGAATTAATTTCATTTAAAGTATACTAAGCAAAAAAAAACAAAAAAAGTTTGAGCTTTTCCTGTTTACTCTTGTACCTGAGGCAAGGTTTTAGAACCCTATTACACCAACCCCCACCCCTGCCCGAGATGCCCCCTCTTTACCCTAAGGTGTTACTCTCAGCTCTTTTGGTTAGAAACTAATTTGATCACCTAATCTCTGAGATAAAATGTTAGCCCAGTATGAGTTTAGGAAAGATTCCTCCAGGCATATTTACATTTTAACAAGAGACCCTTAAATACTGAAAAGCCTTTAAGATATGAAGGAGTCTATCTATGTAAAACAGGACAGGTTGTGGGGAAAGTAATTTCTTTTTCAGAACTCCCCTGGTCTCTTGCAAATCCTGCATTGAGATTGTCATCACTATCCCTGGTGTGAAGCCTGTCCCAGCTACCAGAATTTTTAAAAGATAAACGAGAAACAACATAATATGGAGGAGAGAACACAAACTTCAGAGTTGGGAAACTTAGTTTTGATTCCTGGTCAAATCTCGTAGCCTCTCTGGCCCTCAGCTGGCTTATTTGTAAAACAGGATCTTCAACACCCCCTTGGGTGCTGTGACACTAGTGCTAGGATGAGTTGAAATATATCTTCACAATTGGTTAAAAAAAAAAAAGCAAACAATAATATTATCCACTTCAAGAAAACACCCAAACGCTTCCACATATTTTGTCTTTAAAATATTTTTCTTCTTGGATCATCTATTTTCCTAAGGTGAGATAAAAATGCTGTATAATGATATGATTACTACCTCTGGTTGACTCTCATTGAAACAGTAAAAAATTCTTAACCTAAATGACAAGAGTAGAGTAAGAAAAATATGCAAACTGGTGGGAAGGGAGAATGAAAATTTAACATATCATAAATGTTACTTTTCAAGATTACTTCATCACTTTTATATTTACCTATAGTGTATGGGCAGGTAACAAGTTAAAATTCAAGAAAGAGACAGGTTGAACAAATTACCTGAGTTAAATAATCTATAACATTTATAAAGATGTCAAGGAAAAAAATAATAGTTGAATTCTCACAAAAACAAGTGTTCTTGTTATTTTTAAACTCTTGACAGAGGAAAAGGTAATCAGAGTTGACAGGTATTTGCAATGAACTGTATTCTGCTCAGTAAACCTGTTTTTGAAAACACAATGACAACTCTGTTTGAACTGAAATAGTTATCTCTTTAGAACTACATGCAAAATTTAAAACGGTCCTTTCCATTTGCTTTTCTCAGTCAACTATTTCAAAGTTTTCTCTGACATCCTGGAAGGCCATTTCTCAAACTGTGTTCCATGGAACATTAATTTTATAAATGCTAATTTTCCAAGATATTAATGGTAGGACCTTAACACAAGAGTTCTACAGGAAATTAAACTTTGGAAATACTGGGTTAGAGAAGGGAGATGCGTTTACTTAATATAAGGTTTTTCAGAGCCTTTCATATGCTAACATGAACTGTACATTGCCAACAGATAGCTATAGTATGCAAGCGTCCAAAATATCTTTAAGAATAGTATCTCTTGGGTCGGGCACAGTGGCTCACGCCTGTAATCCTAGCACTCTGGGAAGCCGAGGCAGGAGAATTGCTTGAGCTCAGGAGTTTGAAACCAGCCTGAGCAAGAGCAAGACCCCATCTCTACTAAAAATAGAAAAATTAGCTGTGTGTGGTGTCATATGCCTGTAGTCCCAGCTGCTCGGGAGGCTGAGGCAGGAGGATCTCTGGAGCCCAGGAGTTTGAGGTTGAAGTGAGCTATGATCACACCACTGCACTCTAGCCCAGGCAACAGAGCAAGACTCTGTCTCCAAAAAAAAAAAAAAAAAAAAGAAGAAGAAGAGAATCTCTTTTTTGCCTAAAATCTGTTAGCATTTCATAGATGGTATGAGCAACATTGTTCTCTGATTTAGGTAAGAAGTATTACATTCTTTTAAAGATATTAATTAAAAATTGTATTTCCTATCAGCTAAGGCCCCGAATTGCTCCAAATATTCTACTAAAATAAAAATACTTTTGAGAGAATGCCACATTATCCCATTATCAATCTTTACAGCTTAGTTCTAGATCAGTTTAACAGAGAATGCCAGAAAAACAAATGGAAAAAGGTAAAAGAGATATTTAAGAAGAATGGGAAGCCAACTACGGAGAGCAAAGTAGAGTCTCAACTCTCAGTCTTGAGAGGCTTAAAGAACAAGATTTAGGGCTGTATAATTAAGCAAAGACTAATTGTTCTAACAAAGTGAACCAAAAATGTATAATGGCTCAAACCCAATCAAAGTTCACTGGTGACTCAAATAACAGTACAAAGTGCTTCCATTTTGTAGGAGCCATAGGGCTCTGCAGTTTTACTCTATGATGCGAAGCCAGGTTGTCAGTGGCTCTTCCATTATCAACACACAGCTTCCAGGGTCACCATAGGTGTCACCTCCATCCCAGTCAGTGGAAAAGGAACAGAGACTAGAGGTAAAAACATGGGAGATATTTGGGGGCTAAGTCTATAATTGGTGTATGTGACTTCCACTCACATTTCTTTGGCTAGAATATGGCCATGTGGCCAAAGTAACTGCAAGAGAAGCTGTGAGATGTGATCCAGCTGGTGCGCAGGAAGAACAGGAAAGCAAAGATTTTAGTGAACAGATAGCAGACTTTGCTACATATGTACAGGGAAAAAGAGGGAAAAATGAGGGCATACCAATAAGGAAAAGTCACAAAGCACAATGAAGACAGCAAAAACAAAGTATTGGACTTGTCCGTGCCAGTAAAAAAAAATAAAACAACAAAAAACTATTTTTGAAAAAAATAAAAATAATCCAAACATCAAAAATAGAGTAGTTAAGTGAATTATAGTATTCCTAAGAGGGAATAGGATGTACTCAATAAACATAATGTTGTAGAATAACATCTAATAATTTGGAAGAATTTTCATAATATATTAAGACATAAATATAATGTGTTTGATATCTTATTTTTATAAAAAAATATAAAAATAAGCATGTGGGAAAAAATGTCTGGAAAGATGGACATTAAGATGCTATTTCTGGGTAGCTGTATTTGAGTTTTGGGATTATAGTTTTAATTTATAATTTTTTATCTCATTTCTCACTTTGAAAATAAATGTTTATTGTATATATAGCAAAATTTTTCTAAATAAAAATATTAATATGTAACTACATATATATCAGTGACAAAAGTCTAAAGCTGTTTTATAATAAAAAATAAACACAAAATAAAAAACATTTTGTCTCTTTCCCCACACATGTCTAATGAACAATTCTTTTATTTAAGAGGGTCTCACTCTGTTGCCTAAGCTAGAATACAGTGGTGCAATCATAGATCACTACAGCCTTGAACTCCTGGCCTCAAGCAATCCTTCTACCTCAGTCCCCCAAAGTGCTGGGATTACAGGCGTGAGCCTGTATGGCCTAAAGCTATTCTGTAATAAAAGATGAATATAAAATATAAAATATATTTTATCTCTTTCCCCACACATATCAGAGAGGCAAGTATTTTTTAAGACAATAGAAAAAAGTTATGAAAGAGACCTTGGTAGAGAAAAAGTTAATATTAATAACTTCTACTTCAATTGCAATACATTTTTATTTCATCATTTCAATAAACAAATAATTCTGCGCATTCACTATGAACCTCTGTAGACAAAGGATAATTCTATTTTGTGCCACCAATTATTTGTGTTGACTGATACGTCAGGAATTACTTTCCATCAAAAGCCCTGTTCAATAAAAAAACATGCATTATTTTCTATTTCTTGATCCTAATAAGAAGCACAGAGGAGTGAGTAGCAAATGAGGGCTTATAAATCAATGATTCAAATAAATATATATGACTACATAGCCAAATGAATAAGCAATTTTAGCAATATATACACTGTGGTAATATACTTAACGCTTTGCAACTATAAATAAATTTGTAATTCCCTCCTACAATCATGAAAACATTAAATAACATTTAAGTAACTATCTTTGTGAACTTCTTTAAGAATATTTTAAAATGCAGAGCCATTGCCTCTACAAAAAATCCTAACCCAAAATTCAAATTTAAGTATTATGATACAGTAGATTGATAGCAAATCTAAATACACCAAATTTAAGACCACAGAAGGACACATTTTTATACCCACACCTACCATCACTGCTGTACTCATAGCTAGCACCATTTCTCTGAAGATTAAATTCCAATTTTTTAGTTATATCCTAACCAGATGATAAGTACCAAGAGGACAGAACCCTTGCATACTTCTTTTTCATGAACAACCTGGAATAGTGGAAAGATCAGAGGTACCGGGGTCAGACTGACTGATTTTGATTTTTGCCACAGAAAGTCTCCTTTTCTCTGTCACTAATAAAACAAATCCAAGCCTTTACCATCTTGTAGCTGGATTACTGCATAAACCTCCTAACTAACCTCCCTAACTCCAGTGCCGCCCTGCTGTAAGTTACCTTACACCAGGATTGGCTTTTAAAACACAAGCCTGGGGACATTATTTCTTACTTAAAAACCTTTGTTAGTTCACCAATTGTGTGATATAGAAAGTTAGATCTATTAGACCTAACCCTGATGTCCTGGGCTATACACTCCAAACAATGGCAAATTCTGAAGTGTTGCTGGACAAGAGCAAACTCATATTCGTATGTGGCATCTTTTATTAATAGCACATTTTAATGCTCTTTCTTTGTCTTCCTTTGGAAAGGAAAATTTTCTAATTTTCATGCAATAAGATGAAAATGTGTGTTTCATAATTAAAAGTAAATTTCATGAGTTACACTGGATTAGCACAAATCCTATGAACTGTTTACATAGTACTGGTATTTCAAACCACATCATTTAGGATGATCAATGCAAAGTCTACAGAAGATTAATAAATGATAATTCTCTGTACATACAAGAAAATGTTATGGCCCTGACAAAGCCTCTCAGAGGTTGAGAAAGGTCCAGGATGCTTCCATTTTGAGCTTCCCAGCATATTAAAAAAGAGAGAAGTGGAGAATGCAAGCCAAAACTTGAGTACATATAGTATGGCTTGTTCTTAATGTTTATATTTAACAGATTAACAAATTCAACATTTAAAAATACAATGCAATATAATTGTACCATTCACAAAATAATTAGAATTCATTATCATCATAATAATTATTTCACAACTTACTAAAAATGGTATGGTCCAGTAATAGGAGCAAAACTTTAAGTTTTTTAATGACCACCTTTTTTCAGTCTTGTCAGTGTGTCTTTGTCACTTTACGATAACATCAAAAGCTCTCATTTTCAGCTTGTTCTGAAAGGGAAGCCTAGGTCCACAGGGCTATGCTGGCCCTCCTTGTGATGGTTATGGCTCTTTCCCCAGACATAGACCAACTGACTGATCTTCTAATTTTTGAAAGACACAGTACTATTAGACTCTATTAATCGTACAGAAAATACATAGCTCTAACAACAATCATCACCACCACCACCACAATGGCTTCCTACTATCTATGAATAAAAATACTTGTTAACAGCTTCTTCTGCCTAACATGCTATCCACAATGAACCCCAGCGTCACCATTACCCTTCAGGCTTACCTTCTGTATTTGGTCTACCTATTCAACTCCAAATTCAGATCATGCTCTCCTTCTCTTAGTTTTAGCTTAGGCTGTTTCCTTTGCCTGGAAAACCTCCCCGTTTCTGCCACCCAAATCTTAACCATTAGCCAAGCCTTTTCTTAAGCATCCTCTTTTTTATGAAACTTTCACTATACCTGATCTTTTCTCTTTTGCATTTTTTTAACCTTGATTGTATCTTGCATATTTTTCATTGCATAAATTATAATATATGCTACAATTATATGTGCATTTATTTCCCCAAGAATTTGTAAGTCCATTGAGGGTAAAGAAAAACATGTATCCCTCTCCACATTCTCTGTGCCCTCTAGCATAATGTATTGTGCATTTATTAATTAGAAATTACAATAGCCACAGAGTTTGGCACCATGCTTACTGAAGTAAATATTTCCTGCAGTTTCAGTAACTTAAATACCCAACTATGTATTTAACAGCTGAGTTATTAAATAACATGCATAATAATTATAGATTTGCTATCCATTTCAGGCACACCAGACATAAAGAATAGAGTTCATAAATATTAAACAAAGAAGGAAGTATAATGATAACCCATCCATAATACTATTAGCCCTCAAAAGATAAATCATAATCACAATCTAGTTTTATTTTCTGAATAGAATCTAAGTCATATTTGAAATTCAAATAAAGATGTATTACTTTTTTTTTTTTTTTTAACTTAACTGGGTTCCTAAATGTCTTGGCAAAATCTTCATGATATACAACAGATTCACTAGGAAGCATAACCAAGCACTCAAGCATTTATTCACATGGAAAGTTCATCCAAATGTATCAAAACCCATAGCCAATATCAATATAACTATAATTAAGAATATATTCAGAAATAATGCCATAATTAATGCTTATTCAAATTGCCAAATTCTTGGTAAAATAAATTCATATTGTCCTTTAGGCCACTTATATTCAGTCACTGAAGATAAAATAATTTGGCTAGACTCCAGCTACAAATCACTTGGGGAGAAAAGATCATTTCTTTAGTGAGAGTTGACTGCAACAAAAGGAGCACATCATGTAAAGATAGTAACATACTTATCCTTACTGAGTTCTCAATCTTCTCTTGTCACATGAAAGCTAACATGTACATTGTACTCCTTCTACTATTGCAACTAATTAATAAAGAAGTAGTATTATAGTGTTATATCAAAAAATTTTTTACAAACAGGCCAGGTTTCCCTAAGCCTTTCCTGCCTTTCAACCTTTCATCCTAGGCCACCCCCTTACAGCTCACAATAATAATCAGGCACGTGCCATCTGAAGGACTACAACGGGAAGGAGAAACATCACAGCACCTGGCTCTCCCCTCCTCCTGGCTGCCCCGCTCAGTGCATTAGTTGACTCTGCAGTTGTGGCTCACACGCCTCTCACGCTACTAAAACCAGTCACTTAGAAGTTACAATGATCTCTCCTAACGAGCAGATCAACTGGGCTTGTTTCCTTGTTCTTGTTTTCTCTAGAAATATCACCCTGGTGGCTGCTCCCCTCCTTGAAAGTCTTGTCAACATCAATGAATATTCCTTTTCTTTTTAGTTGCTTTTCTAGTTCTTCTTGCTATCCCTCATAGTTCCTCCCCAAAGTTGACCCTTTCCTCTCTTTGCCTTGACATTCTCATGCCTTCACCTATTAGATTCATAATCTCTTTTTCTTAACGTTCTAAAACTCTCCTTACTTCTCCTCCGATAATCTGCTGCTCTGTGAACACGCCTATCTGGATATTGCATTGATACCTCCAACTCAAATGGTCAAAAGCCAAATAATTAATCTCCCTCCCTTCTCTCCTGCTGCCACAAACTCCAAACAAGCAAACAAGAGAAATCACAAAACAAAACTAGCTCCTCTTCACTTCCCTATTTCTTTTAAGGGACACACTCTCCTAGAGAGACATGCTGGACACTTCAGGGTCAGGTTTGCCTTCGTCCAGGCCCTCTCTGCACATTTCAAGGGAATCTCCCTCTCCAGTGTCTCCCGTGCCCGGCCTGCCTCTGACCTTCTCGCTGTCCACACTCCAGTACGAGCTTGATTGGCTCTTACCTGGAAAGAAAATGTCTCTATCTGTCCCTTTCCATTACACACCTAACGCACGCCAATATCAAATTACTGTGCTGTGTGATGGCTTTGACTATTCACTGATTCCTTAAATATTCACTGTCATTTTTTTTTTTTCTGGTAGAGAAACTACACAATTGGCTTTGTACTGATCAACTCCAGTTGATCTTTGCTTGGGCCCAAATCAGTTCCCTATGCTCTGTCTTCATTTGACGTGAGCCATAGGAAGTCAGCCTACTCTTAACTGTTCTCAGGGTTCTCTTTCCTCCTTCAAGCCCAGATGCAGAATGAGACAAGTTGCCCCTTCTTTTTATCAATACAAAATTTTAGTTCCCAGCTAAAGACTTACGTTTCCTAGCCTCCCTTACCGTCCAGTGTGACCATATGATTATATTTTGGCCAATGGGATATAAACAGAAACTGTATGTACTGCTTCCAGAACATGTCTTTAAAAGGAAGGTGTATGTCCTCCACTTACTTCTTTTCCACTTTCCATCTTTGACTATGCCAATGCCTGAAACACCCTAGGGGATGGGGAGCAACAAGGAATTTGGTTCCTGAACAACCTCTTGGAACAAAGCCAGGCTCCTCCATGTCGCCTCCTGCCCCTGTAACTTGGATGTTTATGTGTGAGAGAAATAAGCTTCTACCTTGTTTAAGCCTTTTGTTATTTTGGTTTTTGTTAAAGTAACCAATATAACAGGCTAACTACTGAATAAACACAATCTCTTCAGCACCTCTCTTATTTGCCAACTGTGATAACACATGTGGCTCAAAGGATATTGTATGGCAAGAAGGAGTTAAGTAGTAACACTCCTGCATTTCTAATGCTGAGCTTCTAATGCCAGGATAAACGCTTAATTGATATTACACAGAAAGAAACATGGTGGCAATAAATGGAGAAAAATATTTTTAATTATGGCCCTAATAAAAAAAGAATCTTCCCAGAAAAAGGTCCCCAGCTACAGTACGTTCAAGCTCGATAGCAAATTAGAGAGCTATAGCAATCATACCATTTCTATTAGAAAAGAAGACATCAGAAGAGCACAACAGAGGGAAGTAAAACCAATGTATTATAAAACCATCAGTCATTTGCTCATAGGAAGACTCAGAACTTAGAAACAAGGATCAGGAAAAATAGAAGCTACAATCCCAACACAGATTGCCATGGAGTAAGAACATTACTGGGTTCATTGAAGAGGAGAAACAGAATTGGAAGAACACAAGAAGTGAAACTTAAAATGGATTATACCAGATGCTAGAACCTAAGCTAAAAGTTATCACTATTTCTGCACTAAGGAAAAATCTTGAGTTAATACCCGAACCACTCTGAAGCATACTTATAGTTATTTAGTTATTGATCATATTTGTGTTTATAGTAAGTAGTTCTGAGAAAACTATTTTCCCCAGATGCTGAGCAGCAAGAGGCCACAGAAGTGATCAGGGACAGAAGATAATTATTTTCCTTCTTCCCTGAGATAAAGAAGTCCATCGTTTTTACTGAGTTTGGTTCAATGACAAGCAGATTTAATGACAAGAAGATTTCAACTTCCATGAATATTTGTTGACAAGTTTGTACACAGACTTTGTATTTCAGTCCATTCTGGTTCAGGCTTCTAAGAATCAGGTGGTTTCCCAGAGCTGGCAGGACTCTACAAATACCAGCAGCATCATAAGTAGTCAAGAATCCCATTAGAGACCCTGGACAAGGGAAAGTCAGGCTAAAATGTGTTACATCTCTGCCCATTTTCCTGCTAGTCTCTGTATCCTTAGCCAAATGAATCATAAGCTGTGTGTGTACTTCCTACCTACCTATAATCCACTGGGAATACTAGATTAGTAAAGAAATAAAATTCTACAGGTTAGGTCATTCTCAACAAATCATTTTGTGGCATTCATAAAATCCTGATGTAAGAAATCCCTTCAGATATAATACATATAGGATGCCTTAGCAATTAGTGAGATTTAGTGTCAGACAGACCTGGGGTTAAATCCCAGCTTTACCACTATAATAGGTGTGTAACTTCAGGCAACTTACAAAATATTTCTAAGCTTCAGTTTATTCAACTGCAAAATTAAGATCAAATAACAACACATACAAGCGTGCAAGCACATCCATAAGTGCTACAAGTCAAAATACCATAGGAATGTGTTACAAGGCACCTGACCTAGTTTGGAAAATCAGGGAAGGTTTCCCTGAAGAAATGATATTATAGTTAAGATCTGAAGGATGAGAAGGGTTAACCAGGGGTCAGCAAACAAGTGTTCCTGGCAAAGGGAACACCATGGGAAAATGGCCTGTGGTACAAGAAAGTATGGCACATTTCAGGACCTGAAAGAAGGCGACTGTAGCTGGAGCAGAGGATGAGGGGGAGCTTGGTATAAAATGAAGCTGGAAGTGTAAGCATATGTCAGATAACACAGGACAGCATAAGGCATCATTCAGTGAAGAAGTAGCAGGGCAACATGTACAAAGTGCTCAGGAAATGTCAACTGTTTCATCATGTTGGGAAATGACACATGGGCTGGATAGAACTGCTGATTCAGTGACCAGAAGAGAGAGAACTAGATAAGCAGTTCCTCCCTATAGAACAGGATATTTAAAAGCCTCTTTCTGTCTGAGTGAGCTACAAAACACACAGGCCATTTTCTTATTTTTTTCAACTTTTTTATTTTGAGATAATTGTAGATTCACATGCAGTTGTAAGAAATAATACAATGAGATCCTGTATACCCTTCACTCAGCTTCCCTCAAAGGTAACATCTTGCTTAACTAGAGCACAATATCACAACCAGAATACTGACATTAATAATACAATGACCTTATTCAGATTTCACCAGGTTAATATCAATTTATTTGCGTGTGTGTGTGTGTGTGTGTTGGTGTGTATATTGAGTCCTATGCAATTTTGTCACATATGTAGATTCATGTGACTACTACCACAGTCAATCACAAGGGGCCCTCAGGCCACCCTTTAACAGTCACACTCATCTTCCTCCTTCCCCTCTCTGTAAATCCTGGCAACCACTAATCTGTTCTCTATCTCTAATTTTGTCATTTCAAGAATGTGATATAAAATGTACATTCATACAGAATGTACCTTTTTGGGATTTTCTTTTTTTATGCAGCATAATCTCTTTAAGATTCATCCGAGTTATTGCATGTATCCATAATTCATTCCTTTTTATTGTTGAGTAAGTTTAACCATTCACCTGTTAAGGGATATTTAGATTGTTTCCAGTTTTAGGCTATTACAAATAAAGATGCTGTGGACGTTAATGTTCAGGTGTTTGTGTGAACATAAGTTTTCCTTTCTCTGGGATGAATATCCAAGCAACAATTGCTGGGTCACACAGTAGTTGGAAGTTTAGTTTTATAAGAAACTGCCGAATTGCTTTTTAGAGCAGCGGTACCATTTACATTCCCACCAGCGATGTAGGAATGATCCAGAGCCTCTAAATCCTTGACAGCATTTGGTGTTGTCACTGTTATTTATTTTAGCAATTCTAATAGTTGTGCAGTGATATCTCATTGTGGTTTTAATTTGCATTTCCTTAATGACTAATGATGTTTAACATCTTTTCATGTGCTTATTTGCCATCTGTATATCCTTTGCAGTGAGTTTTTTTGTTGCTGTTGTTGGATTTTTTTCATGTCTTTTGCCCATTTCCTAACTGGATTGTTTGGCTGCTTTACTATTGAGTTTTGAGAGTTCTTTATATACTCTAGCCCCAAATTCTTCCTCAGATATGAGGTTTGCAAATACTTTCTCCCAGTCTGTAGCTTGTCTTATTAGTGATTATAAACAATGAGTATGAAGAATTTAGGGAATCAAAAATATATATATTAGATATATGAAAGACTCAGAACTTGCAAAGTTCTTTTAATACTGGATCTTTGAATAAAACTAGTTTCTGAGATGCTCCAGAGATGGAAAATGGAAGATCTGTTGCACTTTAACTTCTGCTTCCCCCTCTCACATCTGCCTATTGTTTACATGGACTCTTTCCATCCAGGATATATAATTATTCTTATGGGTAATGAGTACAGACAACTCCATATCACAGGCCCCAAACTGACCTTTCTCAGGGTATCTGGCTAAATAAGTACCCTAGATTACTACTAGGCTTTTGCCCTGTTCCCAGTATGACCTGAAGAGGGTCCCTCCTACTTACTAACCCAAAATCTTCAGTTGTTCTCATTGCCCACAAAAAGTATAAATTTTACAACCTAGTAATTAAGGATTATGACAATATAACCCAAGTGGCCTTTCTAGTCTTACTTCCTCTGTCCTAAAATTTCTAGCATATTCATTACACCCTACAATTTGCCTCCAAAAAGGCTTATGTTTCCCTATAATGAGGGCTATACTTGCTCTCCTAGCTTGGGTCTTTTACTAGAGTGAAGAGCATATAGAGTTCTCTAGCACAAGGCACATGATTCTCTTGGTATGAAATCAAATGCCTCTTCCATATCTACTTTTTCAAGCAATTATCAATCATCGCAAATTAGTAAGCATTTCATCTAAGTAAATCAAAGTTTGCTAACTTGGCAATATGTACTTGCCCTTTTGAATTTCATATGGTTAATCTGTTTCTTATGAAAATTTTGTTAATTCAAAGATGGCTTCACTCACATTCCCCCAGGGGATGGCTGGAAGGCTGGGCTCAACTGGGACCGTCAACTAGAGTGCCAAACGGGGCCAAATGAAGGAAAGAGTGCTCCAAGCCATAGGAAGTGACTGACGATAGTTTCTTAAAGACTGGACTAGGAAAACTGGAATAGTGTCATTTCACTGTACTTGACTAGTGAAAGCAGTCATAGCGTCCACTCGGATTCAAGGGGAGAGGGGAGGATACAGCACCACACCTCTTGATGGGAGAGCAGTTAAAGAATTTACAGCAATCTTTAATCTACCACACCACTTAGTGATAAATTAGGGTGGAAATGTTCTGAGTTTTTGAATATCTCAAAATGTCTTCAGTCTGCCACTACAGAGTGGAGGGCAGATATCATTTTAAGTTGGAAAAGAGATTTTCCCTCATAAATGAAAACAATGCTCTGCCTTCTGCTATGTGCCGCTCCTAAGAAGTCAGATGTAAATCTGATCTGTGTTCTTTTGTTAAGACATTTTGTTCTTCTCTTGAAGCTTTCATGAGCTCATCTATATCCCTCATGTTGTAAAAATTCAGTATGTATGTTGGTGTAGGTTATTGTATAGGAGAAATCAAATGGCAAATATCCTTCTTCAGCTCTGGTCTAGTCTTCTACTATTTTCTTGTTAATATGTTATTTTTTTATTTTCCATTTTTTTCCTGAGATTCCTAGATTGTACCTCTTTTATTGGCATCTATGCTTTATAGCTTTTTTCTTTGTATTTTTTCTCTATTTGTCCTCTTGCTCTATTTTCTATAAGATTTTCTGAATGTTGTTTTCTAACTTTATTGATTTAATTTCAACAATCATGTTTGTATTCTCTAGGAGTGCTCACTAGCTCACTAATGGTCCCTTTATCACAGTAACCCTAATTCTTGTTTTATGGGTACAGTGTGTTCTCAAACATTCCTGAATATATTAGATGAATTTAAAAAAATAAGACACTTATACTCTCTTAACAGTTACTCTTTCTGCTGGGATCAGCTTTCTTCGTTTATTTGCTCTTTTATGTTCTTGCGTCTCCTCCCAGGCATAGCAATAATTGGTGGTTCATTCACAGTGACAGAAGGAAGATGGGACTGCTGTTGGGTAAGAAGGAGTTTTTCCTGAGTGGGAACTGTGACTGGGATATTTGTGTGGGGTAGGGCAGCATGGTAGAGAAAAATCAAAGGTAAAGAATAAAACCTGTTAACCTGCAGGTGAAGGCAAAGAGCAGGGAACCATCTGACAAGTACATCCAACCCCCTCACTTGACAGAATAAGAGGAGCTTTACTCCCTTTACTCTGGAACATCAATATCCACACTAGGAGCCTAAGCTTTCCCACGTCAATCCATTTAATTTTTGTACAGACGAGCCATCTGCTTTTACTTTTTTATTGTTGTTTTCTTGTTTTTGTTTTACCAAGCACCTACCAGATAACTTGTTCTGGGGAAAGAAATTGGGGAGAGGAAGGGAGGTACTCTCAATTAATCTCTGTTTATAGCTGCACTTCTCACCCAAACCCCTATGGACCTTGCTATCAGCCTAGAATTTCTCTTCTCAATAAAAGTTTATCCCTTTTAAAATATCTCATGAGGGATGGAAGGCAAGCACATATTCCAAGTCCACTGTTTCTAACTAAAAGTCCTTAATAATCTTTTATATTTACGTTTCAACTTAGCATGGTAACAGCTCTTGCTTTTTTATGTACAAATTTCAAAGGATCATCAGAAGACAACATGATGTAACAGAAATGACAATTAGGTGATAATATATTTGGATGAGGGGGCTTCACCTTGGAAATACCTTTTATCATAAACCATTTACAATTTATTTTTTATTATGCACATTAAAAAACAGATGATTCCCTGTGGTAAGCTGAAAATATGGAAATTCTTACCAGTATTTTAGCATCCTCTTGTTTGTCTCACAAATGTACCACAAAGATAATAAAAGAGCTGGAAAAACTAAAATTAGCAGCAAGAGCACTGAACCAGAACTGCACATAGACATTCTGTGTAAACAACAATCTTGATTGGCCAATTCATCCACATTTCACAAATTGGTGGTAATGTGTAGACACAGCATTATCAACAGAATGCAAGTAAACCTCTACATGTAAAATCACAATGGACTTTAGTGCCATAGAGGATTAGCAAAAACATCATTTTTTAATCTTCTGTACAGGGGCTGAAACACCTGTCTGTTGTACAAAACATTATTTTGCTCTTTTAAAATAAAATAATGTAATGTTCAATTATTTCAAACATTTTTTAAGCCAATCTTCTATGACGGTCCCAATATAATTAAAATACATTGAAGCATAAGTTCAACTTACATATTTTAATACCTTATATGATTGTATTTAATCATTTATGAATGTGTATTAAAAATACAAAGCTATTAAATAAATAAAGTATGTATTTAAATAATGTTTTAACAGATTAGTTTTAAAGACATTAAAAAAATTTGAGAGAGGAGGTTAAAACCAGATTTTTTTATAGCAAAAAAGATCTGGTTTCATTTTAACTACATATTTGAATAACTACTATTATGAAATTTGGAAAGCAGTTAATTATACCTTACATGAATCAATTAAAGAAATATTTATTAGAATCTCACAATTAATAATCTGTCAAAATACTTCATTGCTAAAACATGATGAATATGATATTTAAATGTTAGGCAAAGTTCAAATATGAATAGTTAATAATAGCATTAATGGTACACTAAGGTCAAAGTACAGTTCCCAATTAGTAATGGGCTAGGACTTTTCTTACCAAAAGATTCAGCCGACACCATCCTCATAATCAGTCACCAAGAAAAATAGACATACAATCCACTGCAGTGTTTATGAAATGAAAGTAACAGAGGCAGAGAACTTACTACAGCTAAGTAGTTAAAGGCTACAAAATTGATCACACCCAAATTCCTCCAACATGCAAATACAATCTAATCATGCCGTCCAGGAATTACAAGGGAACTGAGCAAACTAAAATTGAACTTTGGCACCCACTAATAGACAAGACATCAATAATATTATACAAACTATAGCTTTTTCTCCTTGTTTGACAAAATTAACTGAAATTCCTGACACTGTAAGAGTCAAGTGCAAGGAGTATAAATGAAAAGACCCTGTGAGGTACCAGCAGAATTCTGAAAATAAGTTTGTAAAATTAGCACAGAGAAGGTATAAGGCAAATGTCACCCTAAAGCGATAGAATGCCTCTTAGGCCCAAACAGGGAAGAGTAAGCCTGGCTATCATCCAGTCAAAGGTATAAACATCCTAGGAGAAGGACTGTGTTAACTGATGAGGATGATCAAAAAAAAAAAAGAGCAAGGAAAAAATCAAAGAGTGACCAAATTTGCCAAAGATTTATCCAGAAAGTCCTCAAGGAAAGAGATGATGAATTTGAGGGAGTTGGGCTACCTTCCATCTTTCACTAAAGATAGATGTCTGTTTTAAGGCAGAGATGCTTCTTCAGAATTCTCTATGGCCTAAATGAGTGGTTTCAAATCTTAAGCCTTGAGTTCTTGAAGCAGCTTCAGAGTCTACGATAGGAAGAGGGGCTATGGCTGGGGTAAGAGGAGACTAGAGCAGTTCTGTTATACACTTGACCAAGGGGTCCGTGTCATTTTAAGAAAGGAAAATTCATGGGCTTAGTTGAAATTGTTTCTACTATTCTGATTACAGGTTCACCACACAGAGTTCCTGACACTACTTCAGTTTCCATTGCATCCAGACTCTGGAAATTACCCTGATGAGCAATCTTAAGCATTTAGTCATTCAAAAGAAAGATTTCTTTTGGAAACAGCATGCTTGCACTCTATTCTGCTTTGTTTTAAGCAGCTCTTATGAGTCTGGTGAGGATGAGCCAGTGTACAGGAGACTGAATACTTTGGGGAATGTGGGTAAAACCAAGCTACTAAACAGCACATTCCAGGACCATGGAAATGACACCATGCAAGTAATGCCTCCCTCTATGTTCCTCTCCAAGAATCCAGAATATCCTCTTGGTGGCACAGATATTGTTGCTGGAATTCTCAAACTATAATTCCCTTTGGGAGGATTTTTCCACTAGCATGTCATTATTGTTATTATTGTTACTATTCTTAGTTTATGTCAGCACTTAGTTTATTGTACACCAAATCAAAAAACCTGGTTTGGTCTGGCTCTAAAAATTTTATTACTGATAATCAGTTTAACCTAACTTTTTCTAACTGTAAGAGGAGATAATACTAATCCATATCCTCTCCATCTCAGAGACCTATGCTACATAATGGCCAAATAATGTACTCTTTATCAAATAGTATGTAAACTATAAAACTGCCTATTTATGATTTATTTACATATTCACTTACTCACGTAATCAAAATATCATCAAATAGCAATATCCCGGCTAGATCTAGAAAAAAAAATAATTTTACACTTCATCTGGAACCAGAAAAGACCCCAAATAGCCAAAGCAACCTTAAGCAAAAAGAACAAATCTGGCGGCATCACTTTACCAGACTTCAAGCTATACTACAAGGCTATAGTAACCAAAACAGCATGGTATTGGTACAAGAGATATAGATCAATGGATCAAAATCGAGAACCCAGACAAAAAACCATCCTCACATTGCCATCTGATCTTTGACAAAGCAGACAAAAACATACACTGGGAAAAAGAATTCCTGTTCAATAAATGGTGCTGGAAAAATTGGATAACCACATGCAGAAGACTGAAACAGAATCCACACCTCTCACCACTCACAAAAATTAACTCACAATGGATAACAGACTTAAACCTAAGGTATGAAACTATAAGAATTCTAGAAGAAGAGGCTGGAAAAACTCTTAGAGATATCAGCCTAGGCAAAGAAATTATGAAGAAGACCAAAGGCAATCACACCAACAACAAAAATAAATAAATGGGACCTGATTAAATTTTAAAACTTCTGCACAGCCAAGGAAACAATCAATAAAGTGAACAGATAAGCCACAGAATAGGAGAAAATATTTGCATGCTATACACCTGATAAAGGGCTAATAACCCGAATCTATAAAGAACTCAAGCAAATCAGCAAGAAAACATCAAACGACCCCATTAAAAAGTGGACAAAAGACATGAACAGAAGCTTTTCAAAAGAAGATAGACTAATGGCCAATAAACATGAAAAAATGCTCAACATGTCTAATCATCAGGGAAATGCAAATCAAAACCACAATGAGATATCACCTAACTCCAGCGAGAATGGCTTTTATCAAAAAATCCCAAAACATATGCGGTGAGAAAGGAACACTTCTATACTGTTGGTGGGACTGTAAACTAGTTCAACCCCTATGGAAAGTAGTATGGAGATACCTCAATGAACTAAAAGTAGAACTATCATTTGATCCAGCAACCCCACTACTGGGTATTTACCCAAAGGAAAAAAAGACATCTTATAAAAAGACACTTGCACTCGAATGTTTACAGCAGCACAATTCAGAATTGCAAAGATGTGGAATCAACCCAAGTGCCCATTGATACATGAGTGGATTAATAAAATATGGTATATGTATACAATGGACTATTACTCAGCCATTAAAAAAATGGTAAACTAATACCATTTGTAACAACCTGGATGGAATTGGAGATCATCCTCCTAAGTGAAGTATCACAAGGATGGAAAAACAAACATCACATGTACTCACTTTTAAATTGGAACTAATTGATCAACACTCATGTACATATGGTGGTAAAATTCAATGGAAATCAAGCAAGCAGGAGGGGGGAAGAGGAGGGGGGAAGAGGAGGTGGGTAAATTCACACTAATGAGTACAATGCACACTATCTGGGTGATGGACACACTTATAACTTCGGCTCAAATTGTACAAAAATAATTCATATAACTAAAACATCTGTACCCCCATAATATTCTGAAATTTAAAAATATCCCTGCTGGATAAAGCCAGGGTCATACAAAAAGTCTTTTGATTTTGTAAACTACAAAGTACAACACACAAAAAAATTATAGTTGCCATTATAATATTAGTGTTCTTAATTTTATAAATCTCAGATTGGAATTGAGTACAAAATGTCAAAACAAACACTAAATTTGGTAAAATAAGAAAAAAATGTATGAGTGATTTAATGTCATTAATTCCAAATCCAGTGCTCCTTCCCCACCCAACTGAATGCACATCTCATTTTATAATAGGAAATTTCACTTAAAACAAAAAGTATTAATTTGGCTGGATGCGGTGGCTCACAAGTATAATCCTAGCACTCTGGGAGGCCCAGGTGGGAGGATAGCTTGAGGTCAGGAGCTCAAGACCAGCCTAAGCAAGAGTGAGACCTCGCCTCTACAAAATACAGAAAAATTAGCTGGGCATGGTGGCACACGCCCACAGTCCCAGCTACTCAGGAGGCTGAGGCAGGAGGATCACTTCAGCCCAGGAATTTGAGGTTGCAGTGAGCTACGATGACACCACTGCACTCTAGCCTGGGTGACAGGGTGATACCCTGTCTCAAAAAAAAAAAAAAGTATTAATTTAACAAATCGAGAGATACTACTTTTTATATTCTCAACTAGAACATATTGATAAATTTTATTTTAAAAAAACAATGTATCATTGCAAAAGATCATGTACTCTCTGAATGAAAGGGCAGGGAACAGAATAGTGCACCCCAGTATAGCTCAGTGGAGACTGGAGGCAGACTGCCTAGGTTTGAATGCTTGACTTTACCATGTATTATCTTAGTGATCTCGTGCACATCTCCTAAGCTTCTATAAAAGAGGAAATACATAATATCCCAACTTTATAAGGTTGCCTTGAGAATTACTTAATTCTAAAGCACTTAGGTCAGTGCCTATCACTGAGTAAAGACTTGGTGTTAGTTAATGATTGCTATGGTCCCAAGTTTCCACTCCTACATCCTTGCAAAATGAATGTTTTAAGATCTTCTGAGAAGATCCCCAGAATTATCCCCAGAACTAAAGCAACACTGTGGCCCATAAAGTATGACCAGAGCTGAATAAAATACACAGCATCTTCAGCCACCCACCCCTTTTAAGGAATGCAAAGCTGTACAGCATGAATGTTACTTTATGAAGCATGAATTTCTGGTTGTATACTCAGTGGCCCACTATATCTGGTCATGATTATTCCTTCAGTGTATGTTACATGGATGGTTTGTTTATTTAACTTTAAAAAATAAATCCACTAATAAAATAACTAGGCATTTGGGAGTACAAATAAAAGGTGGATTTTGAAATCTCAGGGTATATGTACAAAGAAAAGCAAAACTATTCTCACTTATCACTTTGAAGCTATTAAATAAATGTAGCTAAATCTAATTCAAACTGTCCCAGTTGCAATAAGATCCAATATATAGTACAGCTACTAAGTTATGAACAACTCAGGAGCCCACCCAAAAGGCAGTTATTTTTATTATCAAAAGGATTGAAATACTTAAATTTACTGTTCCAGATTCAAAGAACTTGTGCCTGTATTCCTATTTGTATGGCCATCACTTCAGTGCTTCATTCTGTTGCTTTCCAAGTTGGTGATTCCATTAAGAATCCCACCTGCCTTACTATAGGTCTGTAAATTAATCCACCCAGAATGGCTGATGGATACATACTTAGTGAGAATTGTTTCATCCTTATGCTATCTCCCCTATAGGCAAAAAAAAAAAAAAAAAAGAGGGAAACCATATATAGTGTTTCTTATTAGCAATCATACCTCTCTTACTGTTACATAAAGTAGCTCTTGGAAATTAATATTGAGTTTGTTTTGACCTATATGTAAAGCTAAAGTCCAGACTGCACAGAGAAAACAAACACATGCATACCTTGCAATGATACAGTTTTGGGAAACTACTTAAATCCTGCATATACATCACCAACCTACATAACAACTATTCAAGCATCTGTTGACCACATGCAATCAGAGTCCTGAATTCACATGTGCCTCAATTAAGCAGACTATTAGTCTACACAGTTCATCATTTACGATGTCCCTGTAAAGAGAGTCACAATTGTAAATGACCAGATTAGTTTCTGTTCTGCGGAAGTCTAGTCTCCTGTAATTAAACATTACTAAAGGACTCTGGGTCCTTTATTTGGGTTTGATTTTGAAGACAATTACTCATTCAAGAGAGGGTAAAGAATGCAAATATATTCTTTGAAAAGGGGGTCTTCCATTCAGACTAAATGCTGAAAACTGCTCTCCACCATCAATCATTCTTTCTAGTTTCAGAATGTATGGAAACAGAATTAGTGGCTTGAACACTGCTTGGTGAACAAAGTAATATGAGATAGATAATAGAAACTAATATGAGCAAGACCAGTGTTTTTTTAAAGCCATGGACTCCTTGGTCAAGAGTAACAGATGAAAGCTGAGCTACTCTAGTCCCTTCACACAGACTTACCCTCCCTGACAACTCTTAAGGGGCTCATCTGAGTCTGTATACACACACACACACACACACACACATATATACGTACTCATATATATATTTTATATGTGTGTGTGTGTGTGTGTGTGTGGTGATACATAAATATGATCTTGAATGCCAAAACCAATCAAAAGGGAGCAGCTGACTTGAAATACTGCTCTAAGGCCAGCTCCTTCCATCTACCCTCACCCACTCTACTCTTGATCACACTGCCTGCCTTGCTATTCTTTGAGCATCCAAGAATGCTACTGTCTCAGGGACTCTGCACTTTATGGTTCCTCTGCCTAAGATCAGTCTTCCCCTAAATATCTGCATGGCTCCTTCCCTCATTTCCTTCAAGTCTCTGGCCAAATGTCATCATATTAGAAAAGTCTTCCCTGACAGTCATAAAAGACACACCTCCTAGGCTCCTAGCCACTGCCCATGCCTCTTGAACCAATCATTCTCCATAACACTTATAGATATGGCTACACACACACAAACACACACACATGTTACTGCTATTGTTTATTTTTCTGTCTCTTCTCCTGCTCCCCTGACACACACCAAAAAACTGTAGCTTGCATGTTTATGGGGGGACTATAGTTAGGGGGATTTACTGCTGTGTCCTCAGTGCCTAGAATAAAGTGTTATATGAGTATTGAAGGGGAAGTAATTATGTGAGAAGGTCCAGCAAAGTTACAATGTAATGATACAATATTGGTGCTGGTTTTGAGTCATAAAGAATGAGTTGGAGACTACAGAAATAGAATAGGAAATTTTAAGCAAAAGCAGGAATGTACACTGATCTTGTGCCACTTTGGGTCATCTTAGTGGTCAGTTATTCATGAAGACAACCCCTGACTAGTCCCAACTTACATTCATTGCTCTCATATCTAAATTTCTTTGGCATATATGACCCATAGTACACACTCTAGCATTTGTTTCAATAGCATTTTACATTTTTTTCCTGGCTATTCTTCTAATACAATCAATATGTATTTATTGTTTATCTACTATGTGGCTGCCATAACAATCTGCTGGTATAGCTGCTCTCTAAAAACCATTTAAAAACTTGGTTGTCTGGCCTTAACAGATTGTTCAACATAAGATTTTGCCCACAAGTAACTTCACTATTGTAAGTAATTTCTTTAGTTTAGCCAAAATGGATGTCTTTGTTATTTGGTAAAGAGCTATAATTGCAATGATTTCATTAACACTATATTAGCAAGTCAAATTAATTGCAGATTTAATGCAGAACATATATGTATATTTCTCAGCCTATTTTTTCATTTCAGCTTTGGTCTTAACAATTTCCCAAAGTCTATAAATTCTATGAGGGCAGAAAACGTGTTGTTGCTCAGATCACCTAAAACAGCACCTCACACATAAGAGGCACTTACAAAATGCCAATAATGATGAAACATGGATGAAGAACATCCTGCAGATGAAATATTTCTATTTTAAGTTAATATGAGACAAATTTAAATTTTGACATATTGAAAATTTACAAGTTAAATATGGTTTTAACCATATTTATTTTTTGTTTCTGTTTTCAGTCTGTCTCCAAATGAATAAAAAGAGAAAGCCAATCTTTGGCAACACTGTAAGCGCAGACCAAAGGCTCACAAAACCACTCCCACTCATATTCATATTTTACTCTGGAAAATGGATTTAGGGCTTTTGGTGTATCCTGAGCAGAAGCTGAAAAATAAATGTTGTGGTTTTGGGAGTACTGCAAAAGCACTGAAAAGAAATTAAACAAAGGCTCTGAACCTTATTTGTGTTCTGTAACACGGCTTCAAGGCAACATTTTTATTTCTAAATGTATGCCCTCATTTACTCAGGAAATTAAGAAATGAACTCTCCATGTCGATGTCCCTGCTACTAACAACCTAGCCACTGGCTGACTTACAATTGAGTCCTAATTGAACAGTTATGGCTTTAACTATATCAGCGTATCTGTAGGTTCCTTAGATAAATATTCCAAGCATTTCCCACAGATTTAACAGGCAAGGTAAAGAGTAAAAAGAGTCTTACAGAAGATAACATTCTGTGGACTACTTGGCATATCACTCTGATTATTTTTCTGAATTATATCTCATTTCTGATACACATTTTCAAAGATTTGCTATTTAAAATATAAATGTTTTCATTAATGTCAAATAAGAGGTCTTAGAGAAATCATAGAGTCTTATGTCTTTACTAATGTAGCTCAAATTTTAGTTTAACAATTATTTACATGGAGATAGACTAAATCATTTTAATGAGTTTCTCCATTCACATGGTAGTATATTCACTTAGATGCCTTCAGACTAGATAAAGACAAATAATCAAGGAACACATCCTAAGGGAACAAAAATGGATAGTTTATATTAAAACTATAGAGATTTTACAGTATGACTCATTAGCATGCTTATCTCAAAAAGACTCTTACTACTGATCATAGTTTATAAAATTTTAGAGCTGGAATTGTGCATAGAGATCCAGGATGGACAACTAGTTTACACAGAAGGAAACTGAGGTCTGTGGACATTTGATGAATTTCTAAAGGTCAAAGAACCATCTAGGTCTTCAACCCAGTTACACTGAGAGAAATCAGGTAACTGAAGCTTGTGCTAGTGTAAAGGGTAAGTTCAGTGAGCATAAAGGAAGAAGGGAGTTGCAAGCATAGGCCATATTTTGGTCAGAGAATTGACGTTTCAGACCGCAAGACTACAAACATAGCAAAGTTTTAACTGAAGGCAAGTTTGAGGTATGGTCTCAAAGTTTACTGCTTAATGAGACCATCAGAGCTGCTAAAAAGAAAAAAAAAAAGTCAAGGTGTTAAAAGTGTCCCCGGGATGCGATGAGTCGGGTGCAATATCCCTGAGGAAGCAAGAGAGTGCTCCAGAGATCAGTAGATGAGGTGATACTCAGTGAAGGTTGTAGAAGTGAATGGCACCGGTGAGTAGGCAGAGATGTGAGGATAGGCAGTTATCATGGAGAGAAAGAAAAGTATCCACTAAAGAATATTTTCAAATACACGGTTTCAGTGGCCTGTGGAAAGAGAAAATAGTGTGCTGGCTTAACCGTGTTGAATTATAAAGATTAAATTTTAAATGGACTGCCATTTGCTGAGAGCTGTATCCATTAATATCTGATTCAGTAACACTTATAAATAAGTGTTGGTCAGACTGTTTAAATACTGCTCTTGTCCTTTTCCTAAAGCCATGTGTACCCAAAATGGGCAGGTATCTGTGTTACCATTAAAGAATAAAGCACACATAAAGTGCATACACAAGGGACATTTTCCTTCCAGGATGCAGTACATTTGAAAGACAGTTTGCTCAAGAAAAGAGGCCCCTTATCATGTCATCACTCTGAAATGAAGCCTGTGGGGAGGAAGGCAGTAAGTGGGAAACCTGTGGGATACTAGAGCCTTCTTTTCTGACCGGGATCATTTCCTATCATACTCCTAGCCAAGACATCTCTTTGGCAGGATGTGATAGTTTGCAACTTTGCCACTGGGCAAGGAATGGAATCTGGAACCATGTTGTATTGAAGGCGGCAGAAACTGACAGATTGCCAGTGATTATTTCCTCCATAATGAATGAATGAGTGAGTAATCAAATGAACAAAAGGAGCAATGATTCCTATACTTGTGTCATTTTGAAAGATTATGGATTAAGTCTCACGGGGAAGAAACTGTGCCTTGGGTGGGGAAGGGATGTGATCAGCTAGGAGTTGCCGTAACTCTAGTAGGAGAGTTAGCCCCAAATTCTCATGGCATTGGCACTCCCAGTCATGCTGTATTTCCCTCTGGGACTTCCCAGCTGGGAAACACATGACTGGAGCTCACTTTTGCACAGCCATTTCTACTCATGTGTAGAGAGGCAAGAGGAGGCAAGTGACCCAGGTATTTACTGAGTTAGAGTGAGAAAAGAGGCACAGGGAGAGAGAATTCTATTAGTAGAGAAGCTGAAATGTAATGTAGATCAAAGGGACATGAATAAAAGACATTTCTAAGGCTATTTCAGTTAAAATTTGATGTAGCTAATTTTCATATGCACCATTTCTGATGAGATGTCCAAGCATGAGTTTTCAGAGTAAACAATGTAATTATTTCCATTATCATTTTGAATTCATATTGTGTTCTTTCTTTAAGGAGTTTCAGCTCCTCACACAGTACGGCAATTACCCTCAGAAATACCTCACTAAAGTGGGAACGGTACTTCATAATAAAGCAGCCAACAAAATAAAAACAAATACAAATTTCACATAGGCAAATAAACATGAATGCGTTCATTTCCTCTACTTTTATATTTTTCAGTTTACAATGAAGGTATTCACATACAGTAATGTTTATATAGGCTATTAACATAGGGCAAATCAAAGATAAGTTGAAAAAGACACACTCGATGTTAGAAAATATAACAAACCTTAATAGAGACTAAATTTTAGAAGGCAAATAAATATAGATTTAGAATGAATATTTGTACATATTACATACATGGTAGCTACTCTAGAGCTTTAGGTAAATTAGGGTAGATGTATGTATATAGGATCACAGAACAGAATTTCAGAGATGACCTGGACCAACCCCTTAGTTTACAGATTTATTTGTAAAGGCTTTAGCCCTTATCTTGCAGATGATGAAATGGAAGTTTAGAGTGTTCACTGTATCTTATTTCTTCAGAACTTATTCAAGCTCCCTTGGGAGGCAGAAAATAACAAACACACTAAGTTATTGTAAGAAAACTTGCAATTAGGAGGAAGGGGGATCCATGTAGCTTATGTGTACTGCAGCTTTCATTCATTCTACACATTTTTATTGCTTGCCTGATGTATTTTACATAGTGCTGGGTATTAGGGTTAGAGCAATGAGTAATATTGGTATGATTCCTGACCTCAAAAACCTCACAATCCACTGAGAGATACAGATACTAGAGGGGCTATTAGAAGACCCCGCGATAAAGGCTACAAGAGGAAGAAGCAAATAAGGATAGATGAGGTTGTTGTAGCAAACGTGTGAGGCCGCAGAAGACCTTGTGAGCCATGATAAGAAGGTCACTATTAGTCCTAAGAGCAATTGAGAATCACATAAGGGTTTTGTGTAAGAGGTAGTTAGGAGCAAGATATATTTTAGAAATATGAATTCTGATTCAAGAGGGCAAGTCAAGGCAGGCAGACCAATGAAAGGCTACTGCAGCACTCTAAGGCATAACATGATGTCCTGCACAAGGAGAGTGGCAATCAGGATAGAGAGGAGCAGCCTTACATTTCGGTGGTAAAACTGAAAGAACTGGCTGACTGGCTGGATGGGAGGTGTGAGGCAGATGAAAACTGCAGGTGGGCGCGTAAGTTTCTGTTTTAGTAAGTGGTTGAACAGGAAGCCATTCACACGTAAAAAGGAACATAGCAGGAGGAGGAGAGGATGCTTTGAGTGCAAGCAGAATACGTCTACATGCATCAAGCCAAACTAACTCCTCCCACATACAAACTCACACCTGTGCCCCCTGTCTACAAGTGGGAAAAAGAATCTATTTCATAGCAAAATAGCATAAATCCCTGTAACTTGGGCATTATTACAGAGTAAAATCTTAATTATGCATATCTTTTATTCAAGTTTAGTGTATCTGTGGCATATCTTGACAGATTAAACATTAAGTAGTCTACTTATATTTTTTATTTCTTAGAAGACAAATCTGGATTACTTCTTGTATAGCTTGCATCCTACCAAGAAAATTCCTTGAAAGACAGACATGTAAAGAGTTCCCTCACATCAAGGAGGTCTTGACCTAGGGGTTAAGGAAAGAAAACTGGACATATTTTCAGCTTCTCTTGAGTCATATAGTCATAGAAAAACTTCATTATTTTGTTGGCAATTACCTTTCAGAACAGTAGGCATACCCATAATCAGATATAAGTACAAATTACATTTTAAATGCAAATATAAATGACTCCCAGATTAATCTTTGCTTGAATTATTGAACTGTTTTCATAATCAAAAGTTGACTATGTATATATTATAAAAGGCTTTTGGAATGATTTCTTGGATATGACACCAAAAGCACGGGTAATAAAAGCAAAAATAGACTAACGGGACTACATCAAACTTAAAAACTTTTGTGCAACAAAGGACACAATCAACAGAGTGAAAGGTAACCTATGGAATGTGAGAAAATATTTGCAAATCATATATATGATAAGGGGCTAATAGCCAGAATATGTAAAAAACTTACAACTCAAAAACAGAAAAACCAAGTAACCTTATTAAAAAATGGGCAAAGAACTTGAATAGACATTTCTCAAAAGATGATATACAAATGGCCAACAAACATATGAAAAGATGTTCAATATCCTTAATCATTAAAGAAATGCAAATCAAAACTACAGTGAGATATCACCTCACACTTACCCATTAGGATGACTACTATCAAACAAAACAAAACAAACCACAAAATTAATAAGTGTTGTCAAAGATGTGGAGAAGTTGGAACCCTGATGTACTGTTGGTAGCACTGTAAAATGGTATAGCCTCTATAGAAAACAGTATGGAGGTTTCTCAAAAAATTAAAAATAAAACTACCATAAGATTCAGCAATCCTACCTCTCGGTATATATACAAAGGAACTGAAACCAGAGTCTCGAAGAGATATTTTCTCCTTTCATAGCAGCACTATTCACAAAGCCAAGAGGTGGAAGCAGATGAATGGATAAACAAATGTGGTTCGTACAAACAATGGAATATTATTCAGCCTTAAAAAGGAAATATATCCTATCATATGCTACAACATGGATGAACCTTGAAAACATTACACTGCGAGAAATTAACCAGTCACAAAAAGACAAATACTGTACGATTCCATTTATATGAGGTATCTAAAGTAGTGAAAATCATAGACAGAGGAATTAGAACAGTGGGTACCAGGAGCTGAGGAGTGAAGGAAAAGGAGCATTGTTGCTTAATGGGTATATAATTTCAGATTTGCAAAATGAAATAGTTCTGGAGATCTGTTTCACAACAATGTGAATATACTTAACACTACTGAAAAGTACACTCGAAAATGGTTAAGAGGGTAAATTTTATGTTATGTGTTTTCCACCACAAAAAAAAAAGGCTACGTATGGTATGATTTTATTTCCAGTACAGGTAAGTCTATAGAGACAGAAAGTAGATTGGTGGTTGTTTAGGGTTGCTTAGGGGCTTAGGGGAGATTAGAAGTGAATGGGGTATGAATACTAATAGGTACAGGATTTCTTTGGGGCTGATACAAATGTCCTGGAATTAAATATTGGTGATGGTTGCACAATTCTTTGAATATATTAAGAACCATTGAATTACACAATTTTTTAAAAACAGTTTTGACGTCTAATGATTGACACATTTGTGCTGCCTCTTACATAGTTTCTCTCACACACCAAAGACTCTTAAGCAATTCCAAACCACCCAGCACCCCCTTCAAACACTCTAAGAAATCTTATAAAGTAGTTCCTTCAGATATCATAATCATTATTTTCTTTGAGCCACTGCTTTCAGCTCCCTAGGAATCCTCAAACAACAAACTAAAATGCAGCATTAATAATGTTATGCTAAGAACAATGGCACAAAGCCAGAAAATTTCAAGGATAAAAATATGAAATTCCCTTGCCTGAGATTTAGTGTGCATTGCAAAAACAACTATATGGATCAGCTCAGCTACCTTGAGTAAGATGTTTTGACATCTTATCTCAACATCTAAAATTAAAACTACATCTTCAATTTGCACTAAAAGCCTTGTGTTTCCTCTAGGTTAAACTCACGTAAGAATTTAGAACGAAGGAGATTAGCTACAAGAACGGTTATTTGAATGTTGTCTTCCTTCCCCCTCAAATTTGAAGAAAAAGTTCAATAATTTGTATGTATCTCACAGTAATATAACTGTTTTAGAGATGTTATATTTAAACTTTAATGAAATTTTGAGCAGAAACAATAAAGTAGAAATTTCACTAAGATGACAGCAATCACTTCATCTCAATAGACATTTCATCATGATAATCAGTAGAACTTCAAATTGTATTTTATAAATATATTTGCTTATTTTTAACTCTATTGCCATTAGTTATTTTCCAGTAGTGTCAAAAATGTAGGCTAATATAATACCTCTTACTTCTAACAGAGATTATTATGTGGGTCAGCAGGAAGGAGGGTTATGTATACTGTGCCATAATCTTGTGCCTGGAAGGCCAACCACCACCACAGGATCAGTGACTAAACAACAGGAGGCTCAAATACCCCAGTCCCAGGTATGGAAATTGTCTTACATCCTTTTCTTTTCTTTGCTCTTTCTTTTTACTCCCTGTTCAGTTTACTGTCAACTTGCCTTTATCTTTGATACAATCCCTTCTTAATCATACTAGACAGGTGGAGGTGTCCTTGATGTTGACTCTTTGTGCTGTGCTTACTGTCATTGTCTTTCCCTGTAGCCATGCTCAGGAAGCTTTAGCCAAGCCCCATTGAAGGTAGCAGGAGCCACCAGAACACAACCTACAGAAACAGTGTCAGGGAAAACACCCATTCAGTGGAAAGAAAGGAAAGAAAGGCTCCTGACTTTATAAAAAAGATGCCATTCTGAATTATACATAGGCTTATTTTCCCAAAGCAGCAAAACTACTTAACAATACTGTTTGGACAAACTTAGTCATTTTGGAAAATGAAAGTGATGAGTATCTTTAGCGCATTTGGGCTCCAATATAGAGTATAAATCACATGAAAGTTATAGCTATTTTTAAACTGTCTTTGTTTGCTTTTCTATTTTTTAATTCTAAGGCAGCATCATTATTCTACTATTATTAATATTTGAACTCAGGTTATTTCTCAGAAGTAGGAAAAAAACCTAATAATTTCCTACACATACATTATTCTAAAAGGTAGCAAGACAAGTTTCAGTGCTGCAGAGCCACCCTGGGTGTTCATTAAAGTCACCAGGCAGCTTGGTGGGATGCAGTGTTAATGGAACACAATGTTAACAGCTCTGCAGAGCAAGTGTTGATACTGATTGCAAATTGTGCATGATGGCATACATAGGAATCTCTGGCTCCTTCACTGAAGTAGCATGAAATGGTGGATAAAAGGTAGAGCCCTAAAACACAGGACAGTTTCTAAAGGAAATAAACTTTCTCTTGTTCAAGCTAGGAATTTAACTCTAGGCTGTTCCATGGTTACAACCTAAAAAGTAAACACACTTCGAATAGTAACTAACACTTACAGAGCACTTTGTATGTACCAGCTGCTGTTCTAAGTACTTTGCATATGTTCATTTAATCCTCAAATACCTCCACCAAGGCCAGGCATGGTGGTTCCCACCCGTAATCCCAGCACTTTGGGAGGCCGAGGCAGTAGCATTGCTTGAGGCCAGGAGCTTGAGATCAGCCTGGGCAACACAGTGAGACCCTGTCTCTACAAAAAAATTAAAAATTAGCTTGGTGTTGTGGCTCACACCTGTAGTTCTAGCTACTTGGGAGGCTGAGGTGGAAGGATCGCTTGAGCCCAGGAGTTTGAGGTTGCAGTGAGCTATAATTGAGCCACCACACTCTTGCCTGGATGACAGAGTGAGAGCCTTTCTCAAACAAAAACAAACAACAAAAACAAAACACCCAACCCCAACAACCCCAAAAGATAGCTAACATTATTGTTCCCATTTCACATATAAAGAAACTGAGATCAGAGTTAAATGATTTGCGGGATACTACACAGCTAGTAAATGGAGAAACCAAAATTTGAAGCACATAGTTTGGCTAAAGCCCATACTTCAGAGTCTAGCCAATAAAAAATAGTATGTCTTTTTCTTTTTTACAAGCATCAGTATTTTTTATGACTACCCATTTCGCAATGGCACTGATCTTTTAAAAATGCTATAACTACATGTGCAATAGTTCAATCTTTCTAATAAATAAAGTTGCTCAGTTAACTAAGACAAATCGTCAACTGAGTTTGTGAACACGTTCAAACTAGCTGGGGGTGTAGACAACACCTAAATGAGAGAATCCCCTGTAATGACTAGTTATTCAACGCCTAGATGTTGTGTAGATAATTCCTCTCCTTGAAAGCAGAGATTACTATCTTTATATTCTGGGAACCTAGCACATTGTAAATACTCAGTAAATGTGTTGAATGAAGATAGAGGGCAAATAAATCAACATCCATGAAGGAAACGTCTGGTGGCACTGAGAGGAAGGAACATCGAGAGGGAGGAGGATGGGAAACCAAAGGTGACTGCAAGCTCTTTGCTGCCTTTGCTCCAGGGCTTCCTTCCTCTGAGCAAAGCTCTGCAGCCCAGGATCTGCATCCTCGCTGTGCTGGAAGGGAGTTCAGGCAGCAGGGCAAGGGGCAGGGAGAGCAAAGAGGGAAGTCAGAAATCAGAGAGGGCCCCGCAGCAGGGAAGCTGCTTGGCTGACAGTCACACCCCCATCCTCAGGGGAGCACTGGCAGGAGTGAGGCATCCAGGGAGGGGACAGAGGGGGAGGCAGGCAGCCAGGGCGCCTCCACCTACTTTTCAAAGAACCAAGAAGTCAAACTGAAAGAAAAAAGGATTTAGCCTCCTCTTACACAGGGTCTTCTGTCTTCCTTTGAAAATGACTTTAGAAAAGAAAAGGCAAGGTTGAAAGGGAACACAAAAGAAAGTCAGATTCATGCCTAGAGAGTTAAAACATGTTGGAAGAGCCAGTGTGAATTAGCAGCTAATGCCAGTGTGTTTGGAAGGGACCCACTACCATGGGGTTCTGGAGCCTGGCCTGCTGACACTGTTACTTATCCCCAGAAAAAAGTTATTGGAACTAAAGGAACAAATTGAAAGGAAGTTCAATGGCTTTCCTTCCTGCCACTTTCCTGACTCATACCTTCACCTTTTTCTGGAATGCAGTCCTGCCGTACGTTTCCACATTACGGCCAAAATGCCACCTTTCCCGATCACCAGAATGATATGCTAACCTGAGCATTATACCACCCTCCTTCCAAGAGAACTAAAACTGCCCCTGTTCTGCCAACAAAGCCTAGGATACTTTACCTAGCTATTAGATGTCACTTGTGTCATCTACTCACTTACTCGACAGACATTTATTGCATATCTGCCATGTGCCAGGTTTCTTTCTAGATAATTAGTGTCAACGGAAAATAACCCAAATTCTGTAAAATAATTTAAAGGTTTATTCTGAGCTTAATACGTACTATTACGTATTACGTATTGTGGCCTGGAGAACCACAGCCAAGAAGCCTTGAGCAAGTGGTCTTGCTGTGGTTGGGTTACAATTTGTTTTTATACATTTCAGGTAGACAGGAATTACACATCATAAATCAATACATGGAAGGAATACATTGGTTTCGCCCAAAAAGGCAGGATATCTTGAAGCAGGGCATTACAGGTTATAGGTGGGTCTAAAGATTCTTTGATTTGTAATTGTTTAAAGAAATGAAACTTTGTCCAAGGGCTTGGAATGTCTTAAATTAAGATAAGGACAAGCCACCAGACATATAAAGACAGATACCCAGAGTTAAGTGATCTGTTAAGTAAACTGATGACCTGCAGATATGGTTTAAGATTTGTCTTGTATAGCCTTAGGTCTGTTATTGAGTTAAAAAGGATATCTCCAAGAAGGGAAGGGGGCATGACTAGGCATGTCTGACCTCCCTTCTCATGGCCAGCAACTCAACTTTAGGGTATTTCTGGGGTCCCCTTGGTCAAGATGGGGACCATTCAGTCAGCCAGGGGGCTTAAGATTTTATTTTAGTTCACACTAGGAATATGGTGATGAAAAAAAAAGGACCCAAATTCCTACATTCAGGGTGCTTACATTCATCTGTAGTATATTGTAGATCAAATTATAGTTGTGATACTATGTATTACATATTTTTATAAGCCTCTTATTGGGTAACAGGCTTGTAATAAACAGCCTTCATGTTGCTTACACCTTTGAATTCCCATCTTGCCTAGCACAGGGCCTGCACGCCTTTAAAAAAATTCAATTCATTTCAATCTTCTGAAATCAATAGGAAATCTGTATTTCCACATAGTAGTGGAACATGCTACCTTCGGTGGACTTTCAAGAGAAAATTTCACCTTTGTTTTTGGCATAAATGCTCATATTTTATCATAAATTCCAGACATGAAAAATGTAGAAAGATTCATACACTTGGTCAGAGGAAAGGAAGAATTCAATTTCTATTTCTAATGTGACCTAATAAAAAATTTAAAGGCAATATTATAAAGTTTCTCTCTTGCAAAGGAGTGTTTACTAAAACAAGTTAAGGCAGAGAGAGTGAAGGAGCAGTTCTAAAAATCAGTGACTGATGTAATTCAAATTATTTCCAAAGGGTTATAATAAAGTGTGTCATGTGGTATTTCTTAAATTCCTGCTGATTTTGAAAAAAATATGACACTTTGTAATAACTAAAATAGATCAGGTACTTCCTCATTTGACTTTAATTTCCCAAGTAGCCAAGTGTAATGATAAAAACCACAACATAACTAATAAAACAGTAGTGACCACACTATTCAGAATTGTACTGTTCAATAGAGATAGTGGGTCTACATACACCATTATTTACGAGGAAACTACAAAAAAACACTTAAGGTATAGGTTAGCCACTTCCTCAGGGAGGTGAAGCAATTTCCATGATGGAGCACATACTTCTTCCTTCTCTTCTCCTGCTTGTCATTCATTTTCTCTTTTATTTTAGCAAATATTTTTTTCATAAGTCTCTGAAAATTTTATCTGAAAGCAGGAATTATTTATTAAATAGTAAATATTCTTCATAATTTGATTCCTCACTCACCCTCAACAACACATTGTAAGTATAATAGAATAACCTATCCTGAGCATTATACCACCTCCTTCCAAGAGAACTAAAATTGTCCTGCTTTGCCAATACATCCTAGTTTGAAGCTAGAGACATTTTCTAAATCTTTTATTTCCTACCTAAGTATAGGTGAATCGTGGGCTTAGCTATCAAATTCCTAAGACGACTAGGGTATGAATGAATGTAAATTGGGCAAAGCAGAAATGCAGCTCTATGGCATCACAATTTCAGGATCTAAGGGGCATCCTTAGAACGAAGTCCTCCCCATCAACCTGACAAAGGAAACAAAACCCAAGCTCAAAGCTTGTTTTACATTGCCATGATTTTCCTGCAGACTCAATGTTACAAGTCAATCCTTACAAGTATTTTTTCAACCTTGGGGCAAGGAAATGAATAAGATCTCCAGAGTTATTAGGAAAGGGCAGGACTTTTTAAACTCTAACCACCCCCCTACCTCCAGACATTCTGAGATACCCTGCTCCCTTAAGAATCTTAGTGTGTAGCAGCTGTTATTGATGGTAACATGTAATACCCTCTGCTAGTGGTGGGGTAAAAAAAAACAAAAAAAAAACAAAAGAAAAACACTGATCTGCCCTCACTAAGAATTTTGGCTCTCCTCAAGGATGATCTATATCCTATAGCTTTAGGACTAAAAATAGAAGCAGAGAGGTGACTAATTCATGTCATAACATCCAATTGCTGTGTCACCAAGTCAGCTGATCCTTTCCCCAGGCCCCTGTATAACAGACGTTTAGATGGCCCCAAAAAACATCCTAGAACTCTGATCAGAAATAAATTTCATTCATTTTTAATGCTGACCTTTCTTTCCTTTTTTGTAATGGAAAAATGTTGTGAAATTGAATGAGAAAGACAGCAAATACACAAAGCAGATGCAACTCATTTTTGAGCTATGAGCCAGACACAATACAAAATCACCCTTGCAGCTCTGTACCAACTGCTCATGCCCTCAATAGAAGAAAGTCACACATAATGTAGCAGTAAAACTGTTGACAGGGCTACATGGTCACAGAAGACCCTGCGAATTTTCAGCTGTGGACATGAGGATGCGATGTGCGAAGCAGGGCTTGATGAGATACTGCATCTCTTAACGGTGTCCTGAAGGCAAGTTCTGTTGCTTATTTAACATCTGCAGTAATGCAAAGGCTTATTGAAAGTAAGCTTTTGATTTCACACATTTTCTGTAACAGCTAAACACACATGCACACACAAAATGACATCATTTCCTCGTTAAAGTGATACTTAAATATTCAAGTGCTCATGGTCTTGGTAAACACATAAATAAATCATTTAGACTATTGTAGCTCAAAATGCTCCTTTTCAAACAAAAATAAATTTGTAAGCTTATTCGTATTATGAGTTAAAGTTTGTGAATGTTGGGGCTGGAGTGGTTAATGCATGGACTTAAAAGGGTTATAAAACCATTTGGAATTGCATATACATTGCTAATGGGTGAAGAGTCCATGACTCTCATCAAATTTTCAAGAGGGTAAATGATTTCAGAAAGGTTAAGAATCACTAATTTAGAGAGATGGGTGAATAGTCCAAAATCTATTCAACTGTAAATCTCGTGACACAAAAGAAAGTAAAATACATCAATAATTTGTAGATGACCATATTATACACATAAGTGAATACATATAAAATACTGGCCATGTGAGTTCTGCCATTAAATTATTAGTCAAGAATTTATTATACAAGGAAACTGAAATAGAGAATGCAGATTGTACCAAAGATAGGTAAAATTCTGGGTCAAAATTTCAGCAAAGCATCCCTTAACCTTTAAAAAGTAGCTTTATTAAGCTATAATTAGCACATAATAATAACATATATTTAAAGTGTACAAATGGGTGTTTTGACATATGTATACACCTGTAAAACCATCATTACAATCAACATAATAAAAACATCATTCCCCAAAGTTTCCTGATAATCCCTTCTTTAAATCCTGTCCTTTTCCAGTCTCTTGTAACTACAGATTAGTTTGCATTTCCTAGAATTTTATATAAGTGGAATCACACAGTATAAATGATTGAATGGTGACCAACAAAAAAATATGTCTACATACTAATTCCTAGAACCTGGGAAGGGTACCTTATTTGGAAAAAGAGTCTTTTCAGATTATGGATTTTGAGATGAGGAGGTCATCCTAGATTATCCGGATGCACCCTAAATCTAATGAGAAATGTCCTTATCTCTAAGAGACACACACAAGAGTGTTACCAAAAACTTGGCACTTGTTCCCAAGGCCACATCAGAAGAACAAGAACAAGTGGTTTTGGGAGAAGGAAAGAGAATTTTATTACTTTGCCGACAAAGGAGGAAAAATGGTAGACCTTCTTGTCTCAAAATCCAAATTTTCCTGAACATAAGCAGAAATACAGAGCTTTTAAAGGGAGGGCCCCTCAGTTCTAGGCTATTGTGGTTAACTATTCTAAATGTCTCATTTCTGCCAAGGTCACAAAGCCTGTGACCTCCGCCAGCCACCCTCCTGGGGCTGGTGAGCCTGGGATGGCAGAGTTATCTTCTTTAACAAAGGACTTAACCTGCCTCAGGGATGCAAGCCAGGCTGCAGTTCCCAAAAAGAGTGGGGGAAGTTTTCAAGAGTCAATATTTTTGCCAGTCTTTTTCAGGCCATTCCCTCTGCTACAAAAGGAGGAAACAGAGAGAAGGCAATATGAAGGGAGGCAGAGCAGAGAATGATACAGTCACAAGTCACAAATCAGGAATGCTGACAGTTACCAGATGCTGGAAAAGGAAAAACACAGTTCTCCCCTAGAGCCTCTATAAAGAGAACAGCCCTGTCAACACTTTGATTTTCTACTTCTACCCTCCAGAATCATGCAGGAATAAAATTCTGTTGTTTCAAGCCACCAAGTTTGTGGTAATTTGTTAGACTGCCATAGAAAATTAATACATATTCCTTTTTGTCTGGCTTTTTAAACTCAGCATAATCATTTTGAGATTCATCTATGTTGTATCATGTATGAATAGTTCATTCCTTTTTATTGCTAAATAGTATTTAATTGTATGGATGGATATACCAGAGTTTGTTTACCCAGCCACCTGTTAAAGATTTGCTTTGTTTCCAGTTTAAGAATTTTACAAATCAAGTTGCTATGAAGATTTGTGGTTGTTATTATTTGGTCATATGGTTTCATTTCTTTTGGGTAAATACCTGGCTGTGGGATAGCTGTGAAGGAGCTAAGGAAATTTCACCCCAAACTATGACTCCTTGGTACAAAGAATATTTTGAATTAAAGTCCACCTGAGATCAAAAAAACACTGGAAGGGGCTTTCCCTCCATCTGCATAATCCAGACTGACCTGATCAAAAGATCAAAGGGGCAATTGACTTCCCTTCCTTTCCCTGTTATCTCAGTAGATAGCAGGAAAGAAGATCAACAATGCAAGCAGACCTGGCCCAAATTATTTCAAACACAATACCTATCTCTCAGGTTAATTTATTTTGCAAAGAGAATCATTTACAAGTTAATCTGTCCCCCCATCCATTTGTCCTCCTAGCACCATTTGTCATCCCTAAACAGAATTACCTGCACTCCACAGTTCCTCTCCACTCCAAAAAGACAGGTATAAAAATACCTGAACTTCATTGGGATATGGGGTAAGCACTATGTGATTCTCCCCATGCTCATGGTACTGGTAAATAAACATTTCTCTTATTAATCTGCCTTAATTGTGAGTTGCTCTTTCAGCAAACTTTTGGGAGAAAGGGCAAGTTTCCCCTCACCCCTACAGCTGGGTCATATAGTAAGTATATGTTTACCTTTCTAAGAAACAGCTAAACTGGTTTCCAAAGTGTATCATTTTACATTCCTACCCACAATGTATGAGCGTTCCAGTTTTTAAACATACGGAATACAATTATTATAATTATTTTAATGTCATTGTCTCCTAGTTCTAACAGTTCTGGGTTGGTTTCACTGATAATGTACTCGTTATAGATCATATTTTATTGTGTTTTTTTTATTTGCATGACTGGGAATATTTTTTTTAATTGGATGACAGATATTGTAGATTTTATCTTGTTGGCTGCTGGATATTTTTGTGTTTCTATACAAAACAGACACAGTTAACTTTTTTGAAAATAGTTTGACTCTTTTGGGTCTTGCTTTTAAGATTTCTTAGGTAGGACTGGAGCTGTGTTCAGTCTGGGCTAATTATTCCCCACTCCGGAGGCAAGACATTCTGAATTTTGAGTACCTGGTGAATCTTAAGATTTCCAGTCCAGCTGGTAGGAACCAGCACTATTCCCAGCCTTGTAGAATAGTGGGCGCTGTTCTCTCTAATCCTTTCAGATAGTTTTTTCCTTCAGCCTTGAACAGCTCCCTCAGGTGCATCAGCTGAGTACTCGGAGGGGGCAGACCTCCAGAGGAGGTGCTCTCTGGGCAGCTTTCTTCTCTCTCCTACTTTATCCTATGAACTCCAAATGCCTTGTTCTTCCAAGATTCTCGGCTCCATCAACTCAACACAGGTAGTCTTCTGGGCTCTGCCTGAGTTCCTCCTTTCTATGCTGCACCCTGAAAGTGAGCTGGGACAATGGTAAGGCTACCTTGTTCGTTTCTCTTATCCTGGGGGGAATTGTCCTAAATTGCCTGATGCCCATAGTCTTGTTTCATATGTTTTGTCCGTTTTTTTTTTTCCCCCCCAGGGAGGGTAAATCCAGACGCTGTTACTCCATCCTGGCCTTTACCCCTTTAATGACTACCAAATAACTAGAACACATAATATACAAACAACTTTAGCACTGTTTAACTACAGAAAAAGAAAAACGAACAACAGAGAGAAGAAACACAGAGTCAGTCACACCCCTGACTTTAACTTGCCTATTTTTTCTTATCTTTCAAATTTTCCTTAATCATATCAGACCTTTTCAGGGTTAATGGTCAGTATTTGGAAAATATTATAGACAATGACTGTTGAAGAGGCTGATGAAGGGGGTATTGAAATCAGCATATTTTGGGGAAAACTTTTGAAATTTTGGTTACTTATAAATAACCCTTATCAAATTATTAGATTTTCCTAATAGGAATGGAAATAGTTCTAAAACCTCACTAGTGGGACTTTCAGATTCATCTATCCCTTTAGTGCCTTCCTTTACCCATTCCTATTCTCCTACCATAATCCAGCCCCTATATCACTCTGAAATATGTCAATAACATTACTTCCTAACTGTGAAAAATCTACTTTTGAACTCTGAACAATCCAGAAACTCAGGTGCCCACAGGCACCAACCAGGTGATGTAAATGAGTAAAATGGCTCACTACTTAATCTCTCTGAGATTCGGTTTCATTATCTACAAAATGTGGTTACCAATGTCATCTACTTCTTATAGCTGCTGTGAAGATTAAATAAGAAAAAGTTTTACTTTGGTAAATCCTGAAGTTTTATGCCAATATGAGTTATTTTTACCAATAAGAATTATCAGAATCAAAAAGTTATTGTTTATGGTATTGCCGAAAGATAGCATTGTATCTTGCTGCATCTGATATCTAAAATTTAGGTGTATTGCCCAAATACTAAAGAAATGTTCTTTGATTTACGTTTGAATTGTTGGGACTACCATCTTTCTGGCTTGGATTTCCTAAACTGGTAAAAGTTAGTATGGATATAATAGTGTCTCATCTATTAGGAACAGGGCCAAGAATATAAACAATGAAGATCTGTGAGCAGTAAAAATAAATTTAACAAAGAGAATGCATTTTATTCACAGGAGAAGCTATCTTTCTTTATAAAGGACCTCTTATTTAAAATATAACTGTAATAATTTTAATAACCCCAGTGATCCTGTGACAATAAACATGGGAGGTTAGAAAAAATGATGGGAGTTGATGGGGGTAGGGATGCTGCTACACAAGCAGACACAATGACTATGGCAAGAAGACAATATATGACAGTGTGGCAGCTGGAAAAGAAATGCAAATACAAATTAAAATCAAGTATAATCAGTCACCTAAGTTATTTAGGTATTGCATTACAAGACAGCATAACATCCAAAACCATGATTCTGAAAGCATAAAGAAAGATTATGCCCCATACTTTCTATTTAGGGGTCATATATTAGAAAGATTTCCATGTAAAACAGGTTTGGTTAAATGGTTAACTCTTAACTATCTAGAAAAGGCAGAACCATGAAGTCCCTGAAAATGGCAAATAGCTAAAATTTTAATGTAGTTTTCATTCCACTATGTACTCTGGCTTATGGCTCTAATTACAAGGCAGTCCTCTCCAGGAGGGCAAGTGAGTTTCCTGCTTACTATTGTACTCCTAGCATCTAGCCCAGTGCTTAAGCCTAGTTAGGCATGGTGTTTATTGAAGGAATGGATGAATGGATAGATATATGAATGGATAGCTAGACAGCTGCACGAATAACAAATCTCATTTTAACTAATTCAGTACTTAATCTTTTTTTTAACACTGTTTGCTCAGGAATGGAATTTGTGATTCAGGTGCCTTTCTATCAGATTCCTTAAAGTTTAAACAGTCCATGATTTATAATGGGCATACAACAAGTTTCCTAGGTATTTAACATCATTAATGTTCTTGTCTACCGGATAGGTGTTTTTGCTAATGTTTTCCAAAAAATAACCACAAGTTAGGAAAAATGTGAAAAAAGAAAAATTGCTCTGGTAGTATTTTTACCAAAGTCTCAAGTAGCAAAAATTTTTAAAAAATAAAATAAAATTCAATAAAACTAAGTCTATCACAGCCAGAACAATTGTGCAATTTTATCTTCATTCTACTACCTGAAGCAAATAATTTAAATTCCTATTCCAAATAGTTAGAAGTTAATGATATCTTTTTGCTCCCTATAAAACCTGGCAGCTCTAAGATGGTGTGTCACAGAAAAAATTTCACCATTTAATCCTTAAAACAAAGTTTCCCTTTTCTTCTCCTTATTGCAAAGGAGAGTGATGTTGACATAAGGATCAAACTATTTGCCCTCAAGTACCATTATGAATGTATAACAGAGGTGAAAATGTGCAACTCAGATTAGATTACTGGGCTTCTAGCAGGCTCTCCCTGTGCCAATTACAGAGGACTTCCATTTACATATAAATAGCTCAGAAATTCCAACACAAATGTACTTGAAAACACTGAATCAAGTATTTCAGAAAAACACAGATTAGGTGCATTTCAATTTAATTTTAAGGTGTTTACAACAAGCATGCATTCAAGTAAATAAAAGAAATGGAATCAATTTTTATTATAGAAAGCAACATCTTTTTAAATTATTGAAATTATCCCCTCACTGCTCTTAAACCCTTCAGTCAAGATTTCTTTTAGCATGCTATTAGTTTTTTTTTTTTTTTTTTGCTGGGAAAAAAGGATTAGTAGTTGTATAGACTTGTGGTATGATGTTAGGATATATAATGCTGTTTTTTAATTTCCTCTTAAAGTTTTTTCTGCATAAGTCAGAGATGGCTCTTGAGCTAGTTAGGGCCTTATAAAAGATATAAATAAAACAAGGTACACTTTTCCAACATAATTTGATTTTATCTTTCTAGATAATCTGGTTTAAATTTTCTATCCTTGTCATCTTCTCTCCCACTGAAAAATATTTTGGAATGAGTGTAACTTCATTAGCAGTCTCCAACCACTAACTCACCATAGATTAACTACTCTATTTATTGATCTATTGCTTACTAAGAGCCACTTCAACTCCCACTGCAGTTTCACAACTGGATCTGATAGATGGTATAAACAAACAACTCTGTACGGTAGAGAACAACGCTGTATACAACCAGTAAGGGTTGAGTTCTCATTTGCTGGATTCACTTCAGGGTCTAGATAGTTATACAGAGAAAAGAAGGCTGGTTTTGCTAACTGCTTACGCACTGAAATAATACTGGTAATGTTTGATATTTTATAAAATACACTACAATTATTTGTTCTTTGTAAATAGCTGAAAATATTTAGTTCACTGAATTTCACAGATAAAATGGCACAAGCTAAAATAGCTAAAATGACTCCCAATAATGGTGGTGGTAGGGGAGAGAGGCTAATTTTCTGTGAATGAAGCTGCAGACCATCCTCTGCAATTGGGATGACTAAAGATATTTAGTGGGAACCTCTTGGCCTAGGGGAAGATTCTGGGCAGGTCACATGGTAGAAACATTCTTGGTCTACAGACACAGCTGAAGTACTTGTAAAAATGACTACTATTGTAAGTTTCATCTTCAATTGATAAACCAAGGGCATTACTGAGTATCTGCCATGTGCAAGAAAGTCTAATACTGTTTCTGTATGTGTTAGGCAATATTCAGACATAAATCTTGATATATCTATAGGAAGGATAAAAAAAAATCCTAACTTTGTATTTTATGGGGCAGAATGGTTTCAAAATAGCAAGAAATCTAAATTCACAAACGAAAGCAGTATTATTGTTTTTAATCACAACAGCTTAACAACTTAGAAAGAGACTAGGAGAAATGATTTCTTAAAAATAAATGGCAAAAGCAAAATGAAACATATTTAATAAGGAGATTTGAATACATGAGGTGAAAATAAGCCATGTACTTTAAAGTTTATAGTTTAAAAGTTCATATGCCTAAAATGTAAGAAGTTCAAAAACAAATGGCAGGCCAGGCGCAGTGGCTCACGCCTGTAATCCCAGCACTCTGGGACTTAGAGTAAGGAGCATCACTTGAGGTCAGGAGCTCAACACCAGCCTGAGCAAGAGCAAGACCCCATCTCTACAAAAAATAGAAAAAATTAGCTGGGTGTGGTGGCGCATGCCTCTAGTCCCAGCTACTTGGAAGGCTGAGGTAGGAGGATCGCTGGAGCCCAGGAGTTCGAGGTTGTAGTGAGCTGTGATGACACCACTGCACTCTACCTGGGCGACACAGTGAGACTCTGTCTCAAAAAAAAAAAATGGCAGGCAAAAAATTTTTTAAAAGAATAGTATAACAATCGTTAAACAATCTTTTTCTTTCTCTTGACAGACATCTGAACAACCCTGAGGGGTTAAACTAATCTTTAATAATGTTTGCAAATAAGTCACAAATTCAGCAATGGAAATGAGACTTTTGTAACCTTAGCCAAAGCTTGGTAAAATAAACTTGCCTTGTCAAGTCTAGTAACCACTAACTTGGTAGCTGTCATACTTTACTAGATGAAGCATGCTCATACTGAACACAGGGTCAACGATAAACTGCAAATACTGTACATTGTTGGGTACGTGCCTTTTTTCTTGTACTCTACCACATCCCCTCTCTTCCTCTCTTTGGTCTACATATTATACTAATTAGATTTTGCAATCAGCATAAGGACATCTCATTATTGCTGAATCATCTTCTTTCTATACAAAGAAAACAGCAAAAGGCTATGATGAAATATTTCTGCAATGGAAAGGCTACATAGTTTACTTTTAATGAAAATGGTACAACTGTCTGAAATCACTTATTAATTATACCATCAAAAAGAGATTCTCTAGAAAAAAAATAATAAACTATGTTGTATTTCAATATGGGCCTTATTATCTGAGAAGTCATTTCCCTAATAGGTATTAGATGCTGCTAACGCACTAAATTTTTAGTCAGTATTCCATGGTTTTCCTTGCTTTCTTTTCTCTCAATATTACAATATGTTGCTAAAGAAAAGCCCATGTATTAAAAAAGAATAAATGACATACATCTGCAAAATAAAATGATTGGGTTTGAGACAGGGAAAAAAAATCTTTCAAGTAGGACTCTAAAAACTGAGTTATAATAAAAGATTTTCTTCAAATGTCACCGGAACCTATATCTCCCTCTTCAGAAAATCTGAAATATGCCTAATGAATTAGGATATGTAGTGTATCAATAAAAATTATATCATCTTTACATAAAATACCTACTAGCCTTCTGAAAAAAAAACACTGTTTATAAAATATTAGAGAAACCATCCAGACATAGTTATTGTAAAAAGGGAGTAAATATGATTCTTCTAGATAGGTACAGTTGATCAGCCATATGACAAAACAGTCACTTATTATATGAGTTCTCAACAGATTTAAAACTCATGGACATTGATCCAATTTCCATAAACCGGTAGCATAACTCTCTAAGTACAACGGAGAGTTTAACAACTTCTGTGGGACATATGTCAAGGAAGGCCAAGCAGAGAATTACATCAGGGAAAGATCTGGTTTCAGTTCGCTGCTTGCTGAGAGCCAACGGAAATGAGAGCAGGCAATGTCTTCACACTTTTCAAAATGCTCTTCTGGGCAGTGGGGTCCTCTAGGGAGGTACTCTCTCCATTGTAGGAGTGAAAAAATTAAAACATAAAGAAGTCAGTGACATATTTAGATCAAATTAATAGTAAGCAGCTGAAGAGATACAGGTACCCATTTGTCTGCATCAGGAGGTTCTGACCAGGCAGGAATAAATTCCTTTCAAAGAGTTGTTTTATCTCAAGATCCAAAGGTTTTATTATAATTGAAGTCATCTACACTACCTAAATTATCCTATCAATGCCTAGAGTCCATTAGTAATGGTCAAATGCCTTCTGACTCTTTTGCCGTGAATCTAAGAAGATACATAAATTGAAGCCTACCATGTTAGAAGAAAATGAGTGTTATCCTTAGAAAATAAGGTATTTGAGTATTTCAACTTATTGCTCATCATTCTCCACACCAGCTGTAATTTCAACCACTTCGATCCAGCGACACATTTCTGAAACTACTGAAGGAGCGAACTTGACATTCCTGATTTTTGAGAAAGTGATTGTTAGTCGAAGAGAAGAACAGCTTTAAAAATGACTGACAGCACACGTGGCCTCTGGCAGGACCCCAGAGGGCGCTTCACGGGCAATGTTAAAAGGGAACAAAAATGCTCTAATGGGGCGGAGACAGAATCACAAGTCACAGAATCCTAAAACCCCATCTGCCAGAATCGTTCCTTCTCCCAAGTTCCCGATTCCTTCCAGAAAGCCAGACTCTAGCTCATTCCAGCTCATTACCACAAAAGGCAGCCTGGATCCTGCCACAGGTGAGGCTCGCCCTCAAGAGCGGCATGGCAATGAGGAGTTGCAGAATTCAGGACTGCACCTAGTGCATCCACCTCTAGCAGGAGATCAAACAGCTGAGGCAATTACTTTTTAAACATCAGCCGCTTCCTATAATTTCCCCATCATGTACAATGAAGAAAAATAAGTGGAAAAGACCTATAACATACACTCAAAATTGATGCCACTTTAAAAAACTTTTTTTCCTTTCATTAAACAAACTTCTTTCCTTATTTTCCCATTTACTGTGAAAACATATGATCATATAATGAATATCAATAGATGATATAATTAGGTTTATTATTATGAAATATTTTTATTTTTTTCCCCATCCTTCACATGGGCTTTGTATAGTTAAAGGATCTATCAGCAAACACGGGGAAATCGGAGAAGATGTCAATTTTGACTCTGATTAAAGATTTAGCTTTGCAGCTTCTAAAGAAATCTCACTGAGTGGCTGTCACCAAGACTCCAGCCCAGACATTCCTTGGGAGTGGGGGTGGGCTACTGAAATTACTCGCTCTAAGAGGCTGATAAAAATGTACTGACTTTATATTAATAAAAAATAATTAATTACATAGTTACTCCCTGTGTTTACTATACTGTCAAGCAAAAATGTATACGGTGAGAATAAATAAAAGCAAAATAATATATATATATAAAAATTGAAAACTTAAGTAAATGGATGATGTAGAGTAGGAGCCAGATCTCTCACTCCTGGTGTGGGAGGTTAGAGGCAAGCAAGGCCGGGTGATTAGAATCATCCATTTGGTAACGGATTAGAGTAGGAGACATCAGTACGAAGTCATGTTTAGCTTAATATAGATATAGATACATATATTTCATTGTTCTGTCAGCTAAGAGGGCCTAGAAGCAATCACATACCAGTAGCAATGAGCATACCTAGTTCCCACATCTTGGTTTTTAATACCATTCTCCAATAAAAGGTACCTGGGCTCCTTGAGAGAATGGTTGATTCTAGGACAAGGGCAGGAAATATAAAAGGTGAGCCTGTAGCATCTTGTAGTGCCAGAAAATAAGGAGGGGGGAGAGAGAGATTTTACATTGATGTGGATATGTAAAAGGGACACCAAAGCCAACTAAAAGACCTCCCAATGACAAAAGCTGAAAGAATTTGAGCAGTAAAATAAATAAAAAACATATTGGATTATAATTCAAAATCTAACATAAATACCCATTGGCCTATACAGATATAAATAAACAATTGAATATATAAATTAATGAAGATGAAGAGGCAAATATCCCACACAGAAGAATTCCAAATAACTTATGTTGGTACTCTGACCTCAAGGAGGAAGAGAATAACTCTCCGCACTTGGGTGTGGGCTGCTCGTAGTGACTACCTTCCAAAGAATATAGTACAGAAAGGAGAGAAAAAGAGTAACTTTACAGGGCAGAAACATGGCAAACATTACCTCAGCCAGGTGACCAAGGTCAACATAAATGATAATAAATCATGTTGATAGTAAATATCCCTGACATATAATTTTTAAAAAGGCACTTTACCTCTGTGATATTGCTCCAAAAACCAATAACTCCATTCTGACCATGAGAAAAACACCAGAGAAATTTCAAGAGAGGGTCATTCTACAAAGTGCATACACACACACACACACACAAACACATCCTGTTGGTTCTCTTTATCTGGAGAAATCTAACTAATAAATGCACCCCACCACCACCACCAAAACAAGAATAGAAAAGAAAAGCAGACAGACTGAGGTATAAATCTAACAAAATATGTACCAGATCTAATAAGGAAAACTGCAAAACTCAGATAAAAGAAATCAGAGCTCTAAATGAATGGAGAGACATTCCATATACATGGTTAGGAATGCTCAATACTGTCAAGATGTCAGTTTTTCACAACTTGTTCTACAAATTCAACGCAATCCCAATCAATCATAGCAAGTTATTTTGTGGATATCAACAAACTGATTCTAAAGTTTATATAGGAAGGAAAAAGACCCAGTATAGCCAACATAGTGTTGAAGAAGAACAATGAAGTCTGAGGACTGATGCTACCTGACTTCAAAAGTTACCACAAAGCTACAGTAATCAAGACTGCTAATACTGGCAAAAGAACAGAAAAACAGATCAATAAACCAGAATAGAGAGCCCAGAAGTGGACCTACTTAAATATGATCAACTGATTTTTGACAAAGGAGGAAAGGCAATTCAATGGAGAAAGGATAGCTGTTTCAACCAGTGGTGCTGGAACAACTGGACATCTACTCGCAAAAAATAAATCTAAACATGGAATTTACATGTTTTACAAAAATTAACTCAAAATGGATCATAGGTTTAAACGTAAAACGCAAAACTATACAACTCCAAGACAATAAAACAGAGAAAAGCTAGATGGCCTTGTTTGATGATAACTTTTTAGATACAACACCAAAAGCATAATCCATAAAGAAAAAAATTGTTAAGTTGGACTTCATTAAAATTAAAAACTTCTGCTCTACAAAAAGCACCATTAAGAAAATAAAAGGATAAATCACAGTCTAAGAGAAAACATTTGCAAAATGCATATCTGATAAATGACTTATATCCAAAATAAGAACATTACAAAGAATGTTAAAACTCAGCATTAAGAAGGCAACCGATTTAAAAATGGACAAAAGATCTGAACAGACCTCTCATTTAAGAAAATATACAGATGGCAAATAAACATATGAAATCCTCAGCATCATATGTCATTAGAGAATTTCAAATTAAGACAATGAGATCTTTACATTATATGCTAATAAGAGTGGTTAAAGTCCAAATCACTGACACCACCAAATGCTGGTGAGGAAGTGGAGCAAGAGAACTCTCATTCATGGTGGTGGGAATGCAAAATGGTACAGCCACTGTGGAAGACAGTTTGGCAGTTTTTTACAAAACTAAACAGACTCTCACCATACAATCCATCAACTGTGCTCCTTGATATTTACTTAAATGAGTTAAAAATTATGTCCATACAAAAACCTGCACAGGAATATTTATATTAGCTTTATTCACAATTGCCCACACTTATAAGCAACCAAGATCCTTCAATAGTAAACAAACTGTGGTACATCCATACAACAGAATATTATTCAGCTATAAAAAGAATTGAGCTATAAAGTCATTAACAAACATGGAGAAACCATTAATGCATATCGCTAAGTGAAAGAAGGCAATCTGAAGAAGCTACATACTATATGATTCCAACTATATGACATTCTGATATATACCCATGAGAAATAAAAACATACATCAATACATTAACTTGTATGTTATTATTCATAGCAGTGTTATTAATATTTACAATAGCCAAAAACTATAAATAACACAAATGTCCGTCAACAGATTAATGGATGAAGAAATTGTGGTATATTCATGTGATACATTATTACTCAGCAATAAAATGAAATAAATTAATGACAATGCAAGCAAGACATATGAAATTCAAATGCAATGCTAGAAATGACAAAACTATCGTGACATGAGCACATCAGTAGCTGCCAGGGGCTAGAGGTGGTGGGAAGAAAGTAACTGCAAAGGGGCACGGGGGTGGGGGGTGAGTTTTGGGCGTGAAGGGATTTTTTTTTGTTTGTTTGTTTTGAGACAGGGTCTTGCTCAGTTGCCAGGGCTAGAGTGCAGTGGCGTCATCATAGCTCACCACAACCTCAAACTCTTGGACTCAAGCCATCCTCCTGGCTCAGCCTCAAGAGTAGCTGGTACTTCAGGTGTGAGCCACCATGCCTGGCTAATTTTTCTATTTTTTGTAGAGATGGGATCTCACTCTTGCTCAGGCTGGTCCCGAACTCCTGACCTCAAGCAATCCTCCCACCTTGGCCTCCCAGAATGCTAGGATTACAGGCATGAGCCACTGTGCCCAGCAGGAAAGTTTTTATCTTGACTTTGTTACAATTTATTGAACTGTACATTTAAAATTGGTGAATTTTATTGTAGGTAAATTATATTTCAATAAAGATGACTAAAAATAAAATAGTTACAAAATTGGGGTGATGAATGCACAAGATGGTATATGGGGGTTGAAGTACAAAGATGTAGTAACACATAATTGTGACTCTGCAAAGAATTTATAGTCTAGTAGAGAAGACAGACATGTACACAACTAAGTGTAACATAACTATGGTAAGTATAATAATGAAAGTATAAGTAGAATTTTCTAGGCATAGTGGAAAGGGATTAATTCTACAAGATTCAGAAAAATCTTGCCAAAAAGATGACAAACGAGTTCGGCTTAAGAGATGATGAGGATTTCAGCAGGCGATGTTTCCTAACCAATCATAGGCTATATTGCATAGTCATGTTTCTATATGGTTATCTATTAATCCATCCACCCACACACCCATCTAGGCCTCATCTTTAAATAATCTATCACTATATTTAGATAAATAAAATAGCTAAATAGATTTGTGTGCAATATTTTCTCATTAGTTACTTCCTCCATGGAATTGAGAAAATTAAATTTTTAGATTTAGATATAATCAGGGTGACCAGCCATCCCACTTGCCTAAGACTGACGGGTTTCCTGAGATATGAGACTTTTAGTGCTAAAAATGGTAAAGTTCCAGGCAAATGGGGAAGAGTTGGTCACCTCCAAAATAACACATGAAGAAAGCAGTTATGACAGATACAAACTTTATGAGTACATCAACCTCTATATATTAATAACTAGTTACTTAACTCATATTTGTTTTGATATTATCAGATATATACTTTGTAGATTTTTATAGCTTACTTAATATGTTCTCTAGATGATAATAGTTTGTTTTCTACTAGCTACAACAGAAAATTTGTTTAATTCATATACCTGATTTTAAATTTTTTCTAATGATTCCATAACAAAAAAGGAAGGAAGGACAGAAAGAGGGATAAAAGGAGTAAGGGGATAAAGAAAGAGGAAGGGGAAGGAAAGAGCTGTAGACAAAATTCTGTATTGTAGAATAGCAATACTCGGGCCTTAGTTTGCACCATAATAATTTATATGTCTAATAATTTTAGGTCTAATAATTTCTAGACATCAGTTAGAATAAATGTAGGCTGTATAATACTGCATATTTGCTGTACCTTAGCTGCAAAAACTTAAATCTGATCCTCTCAGAAACTTAACTACTTACTTACTAGAGTAATAACAGGCTAACGACCACAATAGCACCAGACACACATTCTGGCACCTACAACAGTACCTAATACTTACTAGGAGAGGAGTAAAAAAAAACAAAAGGGACAGATTATTAAGTTTATCAAACTTCACAGAACTCCACATGTAACTAAACTGTCCTTCCATTAGAGACCCTATAAAGTTATAGGATTTTTTTTTTTTTTACCTTTTTTTTAGTCAAGTCAATAATAGGATGTTAAAAGAAACCAGAGAACGTTAAGGAATCTAATACTCCTTTGAGACAGGATCAAATACAGCTCAACTTCAAAATGGCATCAGCTTTTCCAAAACTACAAAAATGAGTAGTTTCATTTAGAACACTATTACTACCTCATTCTGTATCTTCTACACCACTTTGGTAACACTGGGAGATGCCTAAAATGCAAGGACAAGCACAGGGATAAAAAGATGGCATCAGTTAACCCTGTTCACACCTTCCCGCATAAACCAGCGTTTAGTAAACTGGAGTCAAAAAAGCTAAATAAAACTTTCTAAAGTAAGCAAGAAATAAAAGATAACACATAACTCTGAACAAAAATATGGGCAATATGAGTTACTAGTTAATTATAGATGCTTTTAGTGATGAGGTTATTTGGTTAGAATGAGACCTTAAACCAAATACAGTAATAAATAGTGACTTTCTACATGCATGACTGACCACAAGTGAAAAGGGTTTTGCCTCATCGTATACATGGTGACATATACCAATCCTACTAATAATACCTTTGAGAATTATGGACAGAAGCCATGGTTAGACACTTTCAAATTATTGAATATTTTCTCCTATCAATTAGGGAAAAGTTACAGAAATGTTGCACATCATAATGCCAGATAACAATAAAGAATTACTATATTCTTTTCTTTTATTTTTTTAAATTCTCATTGGAGAAACCCTTCTTAACCATCTCTATTCCTCAACATAGTAACCCCTTTCCTAAATGGAATCACCCGACATGGACTGGGCGGCTCATTCCGTGTATACATTCTTTTGACATTCCACATTTTACCTTGGGCAAATTACTTCTCTGAGCCTGAGCTTCCTTACATGTAAAATGGTAATGATAACAGCACTTACCTCATAAGGTTATTGTGAAGATTAAGTGAGCTAATGAACATAAATTGCTTAAAAGAGAGCCTAGCACATAGGAAGTTGTATAACTTTTAGTCATTATTATTACTATTTTTAATTATTATTGCTCATATTATCACCTGGATGCTACCAAGCAAAATCAAGAAATATGGAATTTTAGAACTAGAAAAAACTTAGAATTGACACAAGAAACACAAATCTCTAGATCTACTTCACTGCTGTTTATAATGCTATTTCCTTTAAGCCCAAGATTTGCCTTTTCCCAGAATCCTTCTTCTGTATAAACGGGCCCTTCAGGACAGCGGAAAGCACTGTGGATGATATGCTGATCCTAGGTGGCCTAGCTCCACCTAGGCCCCGTGAGCCCCAGGTGCCCCACCTTCTCTTTGGGCCCTCAGCTTATTCAGTCCTAAAATAAAGCGTTTGCACTAAAGGATTGCTAAGGTCGCTTTTAGTTCTAATATCCTGATTCAGTAAATTCTTTAATGTTCTTTAATGTATTTATATCACATTATAAATTTGGCTTTTTGATACTTTAGAATTTATCTCTAGACACTTAACTAGATTACAAACATCAGGATCCTCTAGGGCAGGATCTTTAGTCTCCTTTTCCTTTCTCTCCATAGCACTTTCCTCCTTCAGGAATTAGATGATTAGCCAAAAAATGCCCAGTGAATGAAAAAGAAAGGCTTAATAAAACCATCAGTGCTCCAAAGGATCTGGAATTTTACTGATGTCACACATCTCTTTTTTAATGCTACTGCTTGAGCTAAAAGCTGTTCAATTCTATCACACGCTCTTGTAAAAGGGTATTTTTATAAACCAGATAACTTTACAATTTCTGTAGTTTTGGACAGGTGAATAAGGGGCTTACCATGTTCTAAGTGGTGTCACTTATTTTTCTAATGAATCTATTAAGATTATAAATTTCTCCATAAGAAATCACCCATGGGAGTTTTACAATTAAAAGAAAACATTTTTGTTTATTAATGTCTTCAAGTGACATAATGTTTTGCAATAGGATAAATATGCATATGAATGAAATGTCAAGGACCAATAATGAGCAGTCAGAACTGCTAAGCAGATCCCTCACTCTTAGCTAATAACGCTGTTGTATAGGATCATTCAGACTCAAAATGAAATTTTTTACAAGGAAAAATTTAATTAACATTTTGTCATCATTACACTGTTCTGCTGTAACCTGACTTTCTTTATCAAGCCATTAGGTGCTTCAGTATCTAAAGGCCAAAATGTCCTTAAAGTACTATACATGGTATGGAACATTGATCTTAAGATTTATGTTTTCAAATTTGTAGAGGTCTAAAGGTTTTCAAGGCAGCTGTAAACACATACTATTTCTGAAGTGGAAGTTTCCAAAGATCTAGAATGTAACCAATAATATATAAAGTCAGAGGAAACGCAGGGAAAGTAAGCATAGTACAAGAGAATCATAAGGTGTAATGGAGGCCAAAAGCAGAAGTCATTAATTTCATAAGAGTGCCTTGGATGGTTTTAAAGCCCACTTCAGATACATTAGTAGGATATCATTTTCTATTTCAGGAGGAGTATTATCAAACCAAGGCAGCTTTGTAGTAAATGAATCCTATAGCTATATTTTGTGAAAAGGGGTCATTTTAATTTCAGGGTCTTTTATTGCCCAGCAAGGTAACTGACTGAAGTGTGAAATAACATTTACAATATAAATAAACTCAGTTATCTTCTCTTCAAAGCAGGTAGTTTTTATTCAAGTATTTACTTTCTGGGTTCTCTCATGTATTGAGATTTACATAAGAGAATATTGGCCTTGTCAATATCAGACATATAGCAAACTTTACTAAGACAATTTAAGGTAATTAATTATATGCAATTTTAAATTATCTAACAAAAGAGATAACGAAAAGGGAGAAACTTAACATGTGCAGAAAATACAAAAAAAAAAAAGAGATAAAGAGATGGTAAAGTTTACATATCTATTTCCAGATGACAGTTTAAAATGTACTGCATTTTATTAAGAAACAAAAAAATTGTGGTAATATCTTAATGTGCTCACCCTACCTGTACCTAAGTTATCTATCCATCACAGGAAAACTCTCTCCCAGAGGCCAGCATGAGATGGTTAACATACCAGTAAAATATTCACCACACCAGATAGCTACCAAATATTGCAATGAAGAACCCTAATTTGAAGTTAAAATATTTTCACATAATCACTGGTAGGTATGGCAGCACATCCTAACTTAAGAGAAGAGCCCATGTCCATCTAAAAGTATTTACAGAATTTAAAAGGCAAAGAAAAGAGAGAATCCAACAACTCTTATTTTTATAAAATCTAAATGTAATTATTCACAATTCCTTGGTGGCAAAAATGAAAGGATAAGCAACAGATTGGTGGATAGCAAATTGGAAGGGCAATGGGAATAGAGTTAACACACAGCAGCACTCCCTGGTTTAGTTGCTGTTGAGTATCCTATCCTCCTCGATGACTAGCAATAAAAGGGAGGCAGAGGAGGGGAGAGAGAGAGAGTTGTCCTCTTTCCAACCTGTTAAAGCCAGCCAGGTTCAAAGACCCTAACCTGGGTTAGCAAGCTCACCCAAATCAACCATGATTCTGAATGCTGTGCAATGAGCGGTCACAATGACCTAGGCACCAGCATCTAACTAAAACCTAAAGAGGTGAAGAGGAGTTCTGATTTGTTCAGTGAAATGAACCCTTGGGCATAAAACTGTGCCTCTTCTAGCACTCAATGGAAATACAATGAATAGTAAAAGGGTATATTAAATATTGTTGAGTATTGTGTGGAGGGAGGGTACCATTTTCAATACTTCTATGGAACCAGTTTTTTATCTGACATAAGTTGAAATGAAGAACAGCTATAAATCAAAAGGAATCATCTTTATAGATCATGCTATTAATAGAGAATAGATTAAGATATCTGGGAAATAGAATCTTAGGAATCTTCTCAAAGCATAAGTAATACTTCATATCAAACTTAAGGATGATAACTCATTAATCAAAATTAAGGTTTCCACTTGTGACCTCATGCAAATAAGAAGGTAATAGAAATAAATTTCTAAGCCTTGAAATTGAGGGAATTTTTTTCTTTTACATCTCAGACTTAAAATATTCGGGGAAGAGGTGTCATTTCCTTTTGCATGTAATTGCTATTCCAAACTCTGATAACTACAATGCACAGAATAGGATGTTTTGCATTGGTGTCATGAAGATAGAATTGATCTCATATTTTTCATCATACGAGGTCACTGCATCTATTCCAACCATCAATTCAAAATATGTTATTTCATTTTAATTTTAGAAAACGAAACCTCAAATTTGAAAACTTAAGTTTCAGAATTTATTTACTGGGATAAAAAATACAGTTAAGTGTTCTATTCAGGGAGTCATGAAAATTTTTGAAACACCTAGTTTATTTTTAATAAAAACAGAATACATTTTTCTAAGCATATTATAAGAAAATTTATTAACTTATTATGATTAACATAAATATTACATCTATCACATGTTAAGAAAGGTATGTTCAGATGCTATGTATGGTAATGCTTATAAGAAGGTAGGTGTCACCTGGAAAATAAAACATTAAATTTAGCATCAAGTATAGATAACCCAATTCAAAGAAGTTCACGTTAATTCAGGTCAGTGAACTCTCCCTCTGTATTCCCTGTTTATTAGCCCATATAATAAAATATTAACATGGTAATGACTTTTTAAAAAATGGCAAAAAAACCTATTTTACTGTATTAATCAAAAGTTCACAAAAATATGAAACTGATGAAGTAATTCCAGCATCTCCATTCCTCTGTAATCATGTACAAATTTTACCTAAGAAATATTTTCCCATCTTTCTATATATTAATATATTATTGGCTACCATTGCACTTCAGCAGCACATTTGCCCAATTCTGTATGTGCAGACCCATCTATAAAAGGGTATGGCTACTACACTAGCCAGTATTTCCATAAATAAAAAATTAAACCAAATTTTCCTAAAATGATTTATTTGAAAAGAATTTTGTATTCCTATTAAATAACTAAATTCCTTAAGTAGTTATGTAGTTACCAAAATGACCAACAACAGTTTACAGGCTGGGAAACCTTAGGGTACATAGAGTAACAACAATAGTGATGCTGAAAACTTAATTAAAACAACTTGAATTTTTATTGTTACTGAAGCAAATAACTGGTTTAGGAGATTTTCTCCCGAGTTTAATGAAATGTATTATACCAAACAATTATAACAAAGACAGAATTTAACCAAATTTATCTAACATTTGATTATATATCCTAAAATATCTTTTAATCTAAACTTCTCCTATATTTAAAGAATCTATGGCTTTTCTCACTTTTTAAGGCATAATCTTCAAGACTGATGTATAACAAAGATGGATAAGACTTTAACTATGGCAATGGAACACTGTATGATAACTCAAGTTTTAGTAACATCAGAAAATATCGTAAGTTAATATTGATGCTATTACTTGGCTCACGTATTGTACTGAAGGAAAATACTCAAATCATTCACGTTAGCATGCATTCATTTACAAACATACAATGTCATCATATAATTCTAGCAGTTCTGAACTATGATTCACAGCTAGTATTTTGGTATAATAAATCTTCCAGAAGATAATCCTGCTCAGGGATTAGTGGCTAATTCTTACGACCATGTACCACCTAAGGAAATTTAAATTATTGTTTTCCTGGGGCTCATAAATTTTTGATATTCCTTTATTGAAAAAATATGTAAGTGTCTACAAGGTAAAATATACTAAACTAAACTTAGCTGAGTTGTGATGAAAATATTAAGCTTATAGAAAAAAAAAGCCATGGAATTCACTGAATTTGTTTCACAAAAGGAGTAATAAATATGTGTAAATAAAAAGTCTAAGCATGTACTTATGTTTCCTTAAAACGTGTCTTTGTGGCAGCTCATTCTTTGTTCTTTACTATAAATATCCAGTTCTAGAAAAAGGCAGCAATGATCTCTTAACTGCCAGGTACAGTGGCTTTTTCTACCCCGCATTCTTTTAACCTCTCAGGGGCACATGCAAAGTTAAACTCTTGCAGAAACTCTAATCTTTCCTTGATATCCTATGCTATCCTTCCAAGATAGCATTTTCCTGAATCTCTTTACTCTCAGTCTACATTTCCGACTGTACTTTTATCACCAGTCATTTAAGTGTCACTAGATCCCAGGACCCTTGAGAATCTCCCCAACTCTTTTGGCTTAAAACTACCATCTACATGCATGAATTCTGTTCTGTTTTCAGCCCAGTACTTTCCTTTGAATTTCTGACTCATACATCCCATAAGGGCATAGACATTGGTGTCCTGCATATGATTATATAGAGATACGAGGCAATCTAAAGTAGTTGGTGTTACGTGCATAGACTCTGGAGCTAGAATGCCTGAATTTGAATCCCAAGTCCACCAGATGTGTGAACTTGAGTCATTTAACCCCTCAGTGCCTCAGTTGCCTTATCTATAAAATGGAAGTAAAAATAATAATCTATTGTATAGGGCTGCTATAAGGGTGAAATGACCTTAGAATGGAGCCTGTCATATCATAAGTGCTAGATAAAGTATTTCTTAAATGAAATAAGTAATACTATAATTTAAGATTCTTAAAATATTTCTTATAATCTCCTCATGCACACTTATATCTGTAAAGCCACATGTCCTGATTTTTAATATGGCCATCCTACATACCATTTAAAGATTTTATCTTCTGTAAGGGTTAACCTACTGGTAATATCCAAGGCACTTGGGGAAAGAATAAACTCAAGCTAGATGCTGGCAGGGGTCACAGGGTCACACCCTGTTAGGCAAGGAGAAGCAAGGATGTACGGCAAGCCAGGTAAGAGCTTGATCTATTTAATACCCTGCCTAAGATCTTAGCTCTGCCTAAGAGCTTAGTGAATAGCATGGTCTGCCCCGCCACATAGATGACTAACATCTAAGTTGGGGTTTCAGGATTTTAAAGAAGCTTGTAAATCTCAACTTTTCCCTATTCCCTCTAATCCATGATAATCTTGTCTCGGCCCACCCTCTGGTATCCTGAGGCTAGGAAAAATAATAAAAAAATGAAAGATGGCCATATATTTTGAAAGGGCAGAGATCATGTCTTGTTCACTGTAACTCAGCACCTAGCAGAATGACTGGCTTATAACTGCAGTTCAATAAATCTCTCTTGAATAAAAGAATAAGTGTCAAGAGTAAATGGAAGACCAGGCACTGTGGCTCACACCTATAATCCCAGCACTTTGGGAGGCCAAGGCTGGAGGATCACTTGGGCCTAGGCGTTCGAGACCACCCTGGGCAACATAACAAGACCCTGTCTTTACAAAAAATTTTTAAAAATTAGCCAGACATGGTGGCTCATGGCTATAGTCCTAGCTATCTGGGAAACTGAGGCAGGAGAATCACTGTAGAATTCGAGGTTACAGTGAGCTATGACGGCACCACTGCACTCCAGCCCGGGCGACAGAGCAAGAGCCTGTCTATTAAAAGGAAAAAAAAAGCGAATGGGGCAAAAGAAGTCAAATTCCTGTTTCTATACCTGATTCTGTTGACTGTACTTGCCTCAGAAACAACCCTATCCCATACCTCCACCACGCCTCCCCCAGTCCACACATTCCTGTAATTTCTAACAGTAGTTGCTGATTTCCCAACCTGTAGTGAGTGCCAAGGGCCATCTATTATACCCTCCTTTAATTTCCAAAATATGAAAAGAAGAACAAATACTTGTATAAGATCCTTTTTTAAAGACTTCTCTTGAATTGAACACATCTATAATTTAATTTTTTTAAAATGGCATTTAAAAAAAAGTATTAATATGGTACATTGATGAGGTATTATAATTAACTCAACCAGGAAGCCTTTAATTTCATGGTTACTTAAGATCCTACCTTCTTGCCCCTCCTCCTCCCAACATTAACATATTAACAGTTTATTTATACAGTACCCAAAAATGCCGGTAGGAAAATACATAAACATTAAATGAGATGCAAATTTGACATCTGCCAGTTCAGTTTTGCACAGTTTTGTTTTCTCCATGTCAGCTGAATTTGAAACTTTTCTGTAGGTACGAATTCATTTGCTTTTAAATACTATGGGTTAGAAATTAAATATAAAAAAAGAACAAACAGAACAGCAAAAAGCTGCATTTCAATACTGGAAAAGGCCAGTATTATTGTATGACCCTTGATATAATAATTTTTTTAGTCTAAAAACAGAAATAATTACATCAGTGGCCTTCTTCCTGACATCTCCACAGAGATGTAATGAAGAAATCTTAGTCAATATGTACCAGACAAGAAAGTAGTATAGAAGACAATGCTTTTAATTACTAAATATGAGACCAAAAACACTTGTGGATAGGAATATTAAATAGATATCATCACCTGGCCTTCAAATACGAGAGAATGATAATTTTGTCAGTACTTTTGTTAGTAAAGGGATTTGATCAAGATGTATAAGAAAGTTTATAATCCAAGAGGTGCTGATCCTTTAACAAAAATAATAAAACACTGAGGCATTCACCAAGTTAATTCTTGTCATTTCAGTATCAATCAAAAGACATTATGTCAAGCAACTGAATTCTCTGAAGCATTTTCAATAGCGTGGACTTAACTGTTTGCTAGATGCTTTCTGATCTATTCGGAAGTTTCCTTACCATCATCGTTAAAAACATTACATACAGTCTCATCTTCCCATAGCATGGACTAGGATGAAATGCCAAATGCAGAGAATTAAACCAACATTGCCTTGACCTCTAGGGACTTAGAATCTAAAAATTTACAAACTCTATAATTTTGGATATCTTTATGAACAAATCAGATTTACCATTTGTCAACCTACTAATGTCCTACTTCTTATCTATCCAAAATTGGTTGATGAAAGACAGAACAACAACAACAAAAAATTTGGGTAGACAAACACTAATGCATAAAAGGCATGACTGATGAACAAAAACAAATCAACAAATTTGATACTTTTTTATCCATCAACAAGTTAAGGTATGTGTGTGTGTGTGTGTTAAGTGAAATAATGAATGATAATCTTTTTAAAGTTTACATATGTAGATAGTGGGTTACTGACAACTCAGGATGCTATTTGATTATAATTTATTTATGTTTATTTATAATTTATTTATACACTGCTTTGATTAAGACAGCTTACAGAGTGTGAAAAATGTAATTAAAAAATTTTAAAATGAGGAAGGTAAAGTAGAGAGAATATACAGATAGGAAAGTAACAAAGAGATAATAGTGAGATTAATATATAAATTGCAGTCAATGAAACCCTGCTAGAAGAAACTGCTAAAAACAGCTCATAGATTTCATTCTTAGCTTTCAGATACAAGGCTCACAATAGCTATAAAGTAAAACAAAATATGCTTCTCTGTAGAAGCACAACTATTTGGCTTGCTAGTTAGCCTACTCAGCCAAAACAAGAGACATCCTTGATTTTTCCTTTTCCCACACCCCCCAGATTCAGTCCATTAGTACATCCTATAGGCTTTATCTCCAAAACATATCCTCAAAATGCACCCACTCTTCATTTCCAGTGCTGCTACCCTAGTAAAATATATACCCTCTCTCATCTCGATTATTCAAAGGGGGTCTCCTATATGGTCTCCCTACAATTTATTCCCCAAATAGTAACCAGTAGGATCATTTATTTAGAAACACAAATTGAATCTTGTAACTCCTCTGTATACAACTATCAATGGCTTCCTATTGTACTTTCATCAAAAACCAAGCCCTTTCCCATGACCTGTGTGATCTGGACCTTGACTACCTCTCTGAACTTTTCTCCTAGTGTCCTTAAATGTGAAAGCAGGGGTCAGAAGAAGAGCCAGTGTCAGACTGATGCATTGATGCGATATAAGAAAGACTCTATGGACCACTGCTGGCTTTGAAGGTAGAAGGGGCCACAAGCCAAGGATGTGGGCAGCCTCTAAAGGCTGGAAAAAGCAAGGAAACCAATGCTCCCCTAGAGCCTCCAGAAGAATACAGACTTGCTGACATCCTGACTTTAGCCCAGTGAGAAACGTCATACTTCTGATCTACAGAATTATAAGGTAATAAATTTGTGTTTTTTTTTTTTTTTTTTTTTTTTTTTTTTTTTTTAATTGCAGAATATCATGGGGGTACAACATTTTGGCCATACACATTGCCCCTGTTCTGCCCGTGTCAGAGCCACAATCGTGGTCGTCTCCCAAACTGTGCTCCCCACATCCATTCAGTGAGAGTTTTTCCCATCCCTTCCACCCCCCTCCCGCCCGCCCGCCCTCTGATGAATGTTATTGCCCTGTGTGATGTAAGTGTTCCTCAGTTAGTACCAGTTTGATGGTGAGTACCAGTGATGCTTGTTTTTCCAATCCTGTGACACTTCGCTTCGAAGAATGGGTTCTAGCTCCGACCAGGATAATACCAGATGTGTTAATTCACTGTTGTTCCTTATTGCTGAGTAATACTCCATGGTATACATATACCACATTTTATTGATCCACTCGTGTATTGATGGGCACCTGGGTTGTTTCCACAACTTTGCAATTGTGAATTGTGCTGCTATGAACATTCGAGAGCAGATGTCTTTATATAAAATGTCTTTTTTCTTTTGGATAAATACCCAGTAGTGGGATTGCTGGGTCAAATGGTAATTCTACTTTTAATTCTTTGAGATATCTCCATATTCTTTTCCATAGAGGTTGTACTAATTTGCAGTCCCACCAGCAGTGTATGAGTGTTCCTACCTGTCCACATCCCCGCCAACATTTGTTATTTGGGGATTTTTTGATATGAGCCAATCTCACTGGAGTTAAGTGATATCTCATTGTGGTTTTGATTTGCATTTCCCTGATGATTAGAGAAGTTGAGCACTTTTTTATATGTTTGCTGGCCATCATTCTGTCTTCTTTGGAAAAGTTTTTGTTCATGTCCTTTGCCCATTTTTTAATAGGGTTGTTTGATTTTTTCTTGTTGATTTTCCTAAGTTCTGTATAGATTCTGGTTATAAGCCCTTTATCAGAGGTGTAGCATGCAAATATTTTCTCCCATTCTGTAGGTTGTCTGTTCACTCTAGTGATAGTTTCCTTGGCTGTGCAGAAGCTTTTCAATTTGATCAGGTCCCATGTATTTATTTTTGTTGCTGCTGTGATTGCTTTGGGGGTCTTCTTCATAAATTCTTTGCCTAGGCCAATGTCCATAAGAGTTTTTCCAACATTTTCTTCGAGAATTCTTATGGTTTCATGTCTTAGGTTTAGATCTGTTATCCATTGTGAATTGATTTTTGTGAGAGGTGAGAGGTGTGGGTCCACTTTCAGTCTTCTACATATGGCCATCCAATTTTCCCAGCACCATTTGTTGAATAGGGAATCTTTTCCCCAGTGTACGTTTTTCTGGAATTTGTCAAAGATCAGGTGACTGTATGAGGTTGGTTTTATATTTGGGTTCTCAGTCCTGTTCCATTGGTCTACATGTCTGTTCTTGTGCCAATACCATGCAGTTTTGGTTACTATAGCCTTGTAGTATAGTTTGAAGTCTGGTAGACAGATGCCTCCCAATTTGTTCTTTTTGCTTAAGATTGCTTTGGCTAGACGGGTCTTCTCTGGTTCCGCACGAAGCGTAGAATTATTTTTCTAGATCGGCAAAAAATGATGTTGGTATTTTGATAGGGATTGCATTGATTCTGTAAATTAATTTAGGTAGCAAAGCCATTTTTACTATGTTGACTCTGCCTATCCAAGAGCATGGTAAGGTTTTCCATCTATTTACATCCTCTGCAATTTCCTTTCTCAGTGTTTCATAATTCTCTCTATATAGGTCTTTGATCTCCTTAGTTAGATATATTCCTAAATATTTAATTTTCTTTGTTGCTATTGCAAAAGGTATAGCATCTTTAATTTGTTTCTCGGCTTGATTGTTATTAGCATATATGAAGGCTATGGATTTGTGTGTATTAATTTTGTATCCTGAGACTTTGCTGAATTCATTTATCAATTCCAGTAATCTCTTGGTTGAATCTTTGGGGTTTTCTATGTATAATATCATATCGTCTGCGAATAGTGAAAGTTTGACCTCTTCTGCCCCTATCTGGACGCCCCTGATTCCTCTGTCTTGTCTAATTGCTGTGGCCAGGACTTCCAGCACTATGTTGAAAAGAAGTGGAGATAGTGGACACCCTTGTCTGGTGCCAGTTTTAAGGGGGAATGCCTTCAATTTTTCCCCATTCAGTATGATATTGGCTGTGGGTTTATCGTATATGGCTTTAATAGTTTCTAGGAATGAGCCATCTATGCCTATATTGTTAAGAGTTCTTATCATAAAAGGGTGTTGGATTTTGTCAAAAGCCTTTTCTGCATCTATTGAAAGGATCATATAATCTTTGTTCTTGCTTTTATTTATATGGTGAATTACATTTATAGATTTGCGTACGTTGAACCATCCCTGCATCTCGGGAATGAAGCCCACCTGATCATGATGGATTATTTTTTTGATGTACATTTGAATTCGGTTTGCAAGGATTTTATTGAGAATTTTTGCATCTATATTCATAAGGGATATTGGTCTGTAGTTTTCTCTTTTTGTTGTGTCCTTTCCTGGCTTTGGTATCAAGGTGATATTGGCTTCATAGAATGAGTTTGGGAGGATTCCATCCTTCTGGATATTTTCAAATAATTTCTGCAGTATAAGCACCAGTTCTTCTTTGTAGGCTTGGTAGAATTCAGGTGTGAACCCATCTGGTCCGGGACTTTTTTTTGTGGGTAGATTTTTAATTACTGCTTCAATTTCGGTGCTTGATATTGGTCTGTTTAGAAATTCAGTTTCTTCCTGGTTGAGCCTAGGGAGGTAGTGTGTTTCTAAGAATTTGTCCATTTCCTCCACGTTTTCGTGTTTGTGGGCATAGAGATTTTTGTAGCATTCAAAGATGATGTTTTGTATTTCCATGGTATCAGTTGTGACTTCTCCTTTTTCATTTCTAATTGAGCTTATTAGAGTCCTTTCCTTTCTGCTTCTGGTCAACCTGGCAAGTGGCCTGTCTATTTTGTTTATCTTTTCAAAGAACCAGCTTTTCGTTTCATTGATCTTCTGTATTGTTCTTTTGTTCTCGATTTCATTAATTCTGCTCTAATTTGGTTATTTCTTTTCTTCTGCTGGTTTTAGGATTGCTTTGCTCTTCCTTTTCCATTCCTTAAGATGATTCATTAGTTTACTGATTTGTGACTTTTCTGTCTTTTGGATGTGGGAATTTAGGGCGATAAGTTTTCCTCTCAGGACTGCTTTTGCTGTATCCCACAGATTTTGATAACTTGTGTCCCCATTATCGTTTAGTTCGAAGAATCTTTTGATTTCATTTTGAATCTCCTCTTTGACCCAATACTCATTCATCAATAGATTGTTTAGTTTCCAAGTTTTTGGAGGAAGATGTGAGTTTCTGTTGGAATTGATACCTAATTTTATTCCGCTGTGGTCTGACAAGATACATGGTATGATTTCTATTTTTTTGAATTTGTTTAGATCTGTTTTGTGGCCTAGGATGTGGTCAATTTTAGAGAAAGTTCCATGAGCTGATGAGAAGAATGTATATTCAGTGTTATTTGGGTGGAGTGTTCTGTAGATATCTGTTAGGCCCAAATGTTCTAGAGTCCTGTTTAGGTCTTTTATTTCTCTATTTAATTTTTGTTTGGAGGATCTGTCCAGTTCCGTCAGTGGGGTGTTGAAGTCCCCTGCAATTATGGCATTCCTGCTTATTATGTTGTGTAGATCTAGCAGCATTTGCTTTATGTACCTGGGTGCTCCTGTGTTGGGTGCATAAATGTTTAGGATTGTTAAATCCTCTTGTGAAATTTTTCCCTTCACCACTATATAGTGTCCATTTTTGTCCTTCTTTACTTTTATTGCTTTAAAGTTGATGTCATCTGAAATGAGGATGGCTACTCCAGATTTCTTTTGGTTTCCATTAGCCTGAAAAATTGTATTCCATCCTTTCACCTTGAGTCTGAATGCGTCTTTGTGTGTGAGGTGTGTTTCCTGAAGACAACAGATACTTGGTTTGTATTTTTTAATCCATTCAGCCAGCCTATGTCTCTTCAGTGGGCAGTTCAAGCCATTTACATTTATTGAGAGAATTGATATTTGGGGTAAATTTCTGATTATTCTGTTGGGTGGTATCTTTTGTTTTACCTCTTGCGTCATTGTGGAATCTGGTTTCTGGGGTTTTAGCCTTTGCATAATTTTACATAGGTGGGTGTCTGTTGCGCTGGTTAGTGTATAATGCAGGTCTAAGCATTTCTTGCAAGGCCGGTCTGGATTTCGCAAATTCTATCAGTGATTGCTTATCTGGAAAGGTCTTTATTTCTCCCTCATATAAGAAGCTTAGTTTGGCAGGATACAGAATTCTGGGTTGACCTTTGTTTTGTTTTAGGAGATTGATGATGTCTCCCCATTCCCTTCTGGCTTGTAAGGTTTCAGTTGAGAAATCTGCAGTTAATCTGATGGGTTTCCCTTTTCCCTTTTGTGTTTACTTTGGTCAGTCTAATAATTATGTGGCGTGGTGAATGCCTTTTCACGTTGACTCTCCCAGGAGTCCTGTGTGCTTCTTGTACTTGGATGTCGAGATTTCTGGCTAAGCCATGGAAATTTTCCTCTATTATTCCTTCAAATAAATTTTCCAGCCCATGCAAATTTTCTTCCTCTCCCTCAGGGATACCTATTATCCTTATGTTTGGCCTCTTTACATAATCCCACATTTCTTGTATGCTTTTTCCTGTCTCTTGTTTTTGTGTTCTTTCTCTTCAGCTGATTTATTTAGCGCATAGGAGCTGTCTTCTAGCTCTGAAATTCTTTCCTCTGCATGGTCCAGCCTATTCTTAAGGCTTTCCACTGTGTTTTGTAGGTCCTTGAATGCTTCTTTCATTTCTAGGATTTCTATTTGATTTTTCCGTAATATTTCTATTCTTTGGAGAATTTTTCATTCATTTCTTGCATTTTTCTTGTGGTTTCTTTGTGCTGGGATTCAATTTTCTCTTGAATTTCATTGAGCTTTCTTATAATCCATAAACGAAATTCCTCTTCTGTCATTCTACCCATTTCATTTGGGTTGGTATCCATTGCTGAGGAACTGATAATTTCTTTTGGGGTGACTTTTCACTCTGATTTTTCATGTTCCCTGAGTTCTTTCGCTGGTTTTTTCTCATCTGGCCTCTTGGTCGAGAGCTGGGGGTGTTAGAGCTAGTTTATGGCCCTTTCACCAGGTCCACAATTATTTTCCTTGGCAAAGCCAGGGAGAGAAGTAGTGGCCTGTATTGCCTTAGGTGTATTTAGCAAGTTTGTTGGATCTTGAGTTAACTCTGACCTGTGGTCTTCTCCTCTTCCCAGTGGAGTGTGGTGAGAATGACCTCCCAGCTTGGGCTCTGAGCTAATGGATTGTACTTGAGAATATGAGTCCTCCGCTCCCTATTAGCTAGGTATTCTGTTATGTCCGTAGCAGACTCTGATTCCCCAGTTGGGGTATGCGAAAGCCCCGTTCTTTGGGAGGGGTCTTGTAGCTCCTAGGGGTTACTTTGACCCTGCTCTTCCTGAGGTTCTGGTAGAAACACAATTTCCTTTGGCTGCAGTGTGAGAGCTGAGTTGGGAAAATTCTACACAGCTCAGAGGTTGCTCATCTAGCCACGTGTGGCTGCCCTTCTGATGTGTGTCTCCGCGTGAAACTGGTTGATAGGGGGATCTCCAATTGTGCACCCCTTTTCCACCACTAGACCTCAAGGCGAGGCAGGTGGCCGTCTCTATCCCCAGCAGTCTCCACCGGGGGGATGTTCCCACGGGGAGGGGGAGTAGTGGCAGCTGGAAGCACTCTTGGGTGGCGCGAAATTCCCTATTGAAGTGGGCAGGATTATGGGGAGCTGCTCTGGTTCAGCCTGTGGCTCTTGAGGTATTTGGTTGTCATGGGAACCAGCAGTTATACCAAATGAGTCACTATGGCCAGCAACCTTCAATATGAGCGATCTCTGGGGTACAGGAGGGCTGGGACCTGAGGGGCGGGCACTAGGACCGGCACGGAGCGGAGTTGTCGGAGGCCAGAGCCGGGGTAGCAGAACCAGATGGACGAGCTGCAAACTGTTTCCAATACTCAAAGTTCCCACCTCTACAGTTCCGGGATCTCGTCCCACCTGGAACCCACGGATGCCGCTGTCCCTGGCCACCACGGGCAAAGCCTGTCTCGCCCCAGCAGAAGAGCCCCGGGCCGGGGCGGGGCGGAGCTAGAGACGCGGCTCACGGCTCCGCGCGGGCGGCTGTAAAGATGGCGGCCGCCGCCAGCCTGGCGCACAGCTGGGCTCCGATCGCGCCGGGAGCGCAGTTTTTCTCCGCCGGTAGTTGTAAGCAACCTCTAAGGGCACGTCCCGCTCTCCGATAAACTCCTGGGCCCAGTCCCGCTGACTTCTAGTGGCGCAGTGCCGGCCTGCGGGTTCCCGCGCACTGTCCAGGGAAGCTGAATCTCGGTCCCCGCCCAGTTCCTCCCCAGCCCTCGGCAGTCTCTGTATATTGTAGCTGTGAGTTGCGTCTGGCTCTGGCTACTTCCTCCTCTCCACAGGGCTCGCCGGCCCGAGCAACCGCTCTGTCCCAACCCTGGGCTTGTCCCTGACTGCGTGTATGGGGAGGCGCGTAACCGCTTGGGGGGCAGGTCGCGCCGCGCCGACCTGGCGAGTGCGTCCCTCCCGCGCTCTGGGCTCTATTGTGCTCCGTGCGCCCTCCGATCTTTGTGAAAATTTTGTACCTGTTTTCTTGGGCTGGGCGTTCGGCGTTGTTTCTCTGTCATTCGCAATGCTGTTTTTGGAGTGAGCGGTCCGTGTTCGCCGGCAGCCGCTGGCGTTCTTCACCTCCTTTCCTGGGAGCGGTATCAAATTTGTGTTGTTTTAAACCACTAAGTTTGTGGTAATTTGTTACAACAGCACTGGGAAACTAATACAGATTGTAATAAGAACATCCCACACAAGATAAGAATACAGGACAAAATTACAAAACAGATTTTATAAGACTAATAATAAGAGGAGAGGCCAATAAAATAAAATTTGGGAGAAGTATTCATTACAGAAAAACTAAAAACCTTAATATAATCTAAAATGGTTTGAAAATAAGGTTCGCTTAAAAACTCAAAAAGATAAAAGAAGAATTCATAAAATAAAGCATAAGAAATTTAAGACAAACAGAAATAAAACAACACCGAGTACAGATGGAAAAGAAGCAATGAGAAATATGGGGATAAGGCTGAGCGTGGTGGCTGACACTTGTACCTCCGCCTAGGCTGCGGCAGGAGGATCGCTGAAGGCCAGGAGTTCAAAACCAGCTTGAACAACACAGCAAGATCCCATCTCTACAGAAAATACAAAAATTAGCCAGGTGCAGTAGCATGTGCCTGAGTCCCAGTTACTGGGGAGGCTGAGGCGGGAGGATGGCTTGAGCCCAGGAGTTGGAGGTTATAGTGAGCTATGATGAGGCTACTCCACTCTAGCCTGGACAACAGAGTGTCTCAAAAAAAAGAAAAAGGAAATATGGGAATAAAATATATCTAGCCATTCAAATAAAACAAATAGATTGAATAAACTGTAAACTTACCATAGTAAAAGAGGGAATTAGTAAATTTTAAATAGCATTAAGCAGGGACTCAGAATTCATCCAGAAAGATAGTGTAATAAAAAAGATGAAGGAATAATTAAAGGACACGAAGGAGAGACTGAGAAGCTCCCATATATATCCAGTAAGAGTCACATGGTAAGACAAAGAGGGAAAGAAAAAGAAAAAAAAAATCAGGAGAAATAATGTATAAGAAGTTTCCAGAACTGAAGAAAGATATATGGAAAAGTATATACGAAGACCAAGCAGAAAACAAAACATAAGTCCACCTGTAGAACCATGATAGGGAAATTGTAATACATCAAGATAAAGAGAAAAGCTTAATTGCTTCCGGAAAGAAAATATCATCTACCGAGAAGGACAATTAGACTGGCAATGGATTTCTCATCAGCAAGAGATTACAGAAGACTATTTAATATTATTTTCAAAATGTAAAGGAAATAGAACTCTATACCAGAATCAAGAATCAGCCAAATAAAAGATATATACCATTCAAAGGTAGACTTACTATAAACTAATGAAACTTAATCTTCAGGGCCCCTCATTTGCATAGACCCCTAAAAAGCTGGGTATTGATGGAGGTTGCATAGTATTCCAGAGAGGGAAAGCACATCTGTGGGACATTTCTGGTAAACTGCCTGAAGAGATCTCAAAATGAAAGGACCTAAATCTCCAAAGCTCCAATAATTATTGGGTATTTTTCTCTTATCCTAAAAAAAATATACAATTCCATTTGTAATTTTGTATTTTTTTTAAAGAAGTCTCAAAATTATATAAGCTGCAGGCCCTGTAACCTGGATCTCCCTTCACTTCAGCAAAAAGATAAGTGAACCCGGAGAAAGTAGTGGGATAGGAGTAATATTAAACATAGCAATTGGAAAAATGTTTTGAGAAGCTTAACTGATAATAGAGCATAAAAAATAATTAAAATTTATATGAAAAAGATGTCTTAAAAATTCTAGTTTACACTAACATGGGTAGTTTAGATATACTAATGTCTTTGTCAGGAAAATGATAGCATAAATGTGGACAATCATTGACCTGAAAAGCCTAGGTTAACAGCTTACACAGCAAAAAACATGGCACATATTTAGATGGGAAAGCTGTTAACTCAATGTTCTTTTTTAAATCTGGGGGTGATGAAGAATTGTTCCCTTTACAAACAATATTCTTGGCTCTGCATCCAATCAGGCTCACTCACTTAGGGTTGGCAGTAGAGAGCTTGTTAGCAAGGCTCAGCATCCACTATTAGGAGTGGTTCTGAAACCCTTCACAGAGCAGGACATCTTCCTTTGGTGCCTATTCTGCCTAAGATGATAATAGCTATACAGTATGAGAGTGCATTACCAGGACTCCCTCAGAGAATGGGCTAGAAGCCCTTCATCTGTTATATAAAGGAAGCTCTTCATAGAACAAAAGTCATATGTTAGCAACTTTTCAAAGTCTACGTCATTTAGTAGAAAAGACATTGGACTGTAAATAAAGAAACTTAGTTTTTCCCCACATTTCTTTCACATCTCCAACAATCTTTTTATGTCCCACTATTCTTATCTAGACAATGAAATGAAGATATCTACCTCAGAGGAAGTACTGTAAAATAAATTAAATGAGAATCATAAACTAAAGTGAGCCTAGCTCTTCAGAGAATTTATTTCATTTGCCATTTAAGAGGTATCCAGAAAATGTGTGTGAACCAACATATTAATGGACAGCGATGCATTACCAGTGTTGAGATTCTATTTAAGTCTCTCTCCTCAGCAGACTGCTGATCAGTTTAAGGAGGAACAGGGATACAGGAGGGTTATGTATAGCTCTGCCTGAGGACAGTAAAGAAACCCACTGAGTCCAATTTCAAAAAGGAGAAGCAACAGAGCAAGTGTTCACTGCTGGGTGAGCCGTATCAAAAAATAGGTATTCGGTGCCCTGGACTTACCACTGTCTTAGCATTCATCATAACGAATTGGAACAGACTGAGGGTTCCTTTAGGCCAGGGACTATGTTTTATTCATAAATTATTTCCCAAACCTACCACAATACATGGTACATAGAAAATGCTAATACTTGCAGAATTAATGAATAAAGGGACATGAACCTCTATACAGATTGATAAAGAAAGCCATTGCTGACCACAGTATATCTAGTTATAGATGACTCTTGAGCTAATTCCAAGGAGAATATATAAAACTCTAGCAATATCTATAGCTACAAGTCAGTGGTACTTCAAGAGATGACAGGGAGTTCAGTAAGAGAGACTACTAGAATGACTATAGAGCAAGATAATCAGTAGCAGGGAAACCCAGATCTAATTACTTGTTGTCAGTTGTCTTTATGGGGAAGTACTAGTAAGCTATCCCATATTCATTTTCTATAGTTTAGAGATAGGAGGAAGCCTACACATTTATAATCAAGTACATATTTAGTTAGAATGCTTAGTAAATTAATTCATAGACCCAACTATTTAGAAACTACTCAATAATTGACTGAAGGCATAATAAATTAAGTGTTACTGAAAGCCTCCATTTTTAGGACTGATATCAAATAGATATTTGGCACCCTGGACTTACCACTGTCTTAACATTCCTGGCTTCACTTTAGGAAATTTTTATAAGAATTCCTGAGTCCCTATCCCAAAGGTTCCGATTTGATTGGTATGAGCTGGAGTTTAAGCAGAAGTATTTTTAAAAGCTAACTAGACAGTGATTCTCAAAACTGTAAATTGGAATTATCTGGGGATCTTTTTAAAAATTCCAAACCCAGTCCATACCTTCAAACAACTAAATCACCCTCTTTGGGGGTAGAGCCCAGGCATCAGTATTTCTTAAAGCTTCCTAGAAGATTCCAATGTGCAGACAAGTTTGGGTACCACTTCTTTAAAGGGCTTAAATCCCAGTGAAAATTTCCAACCATCTAATCACTAAACTGGTAACTCACCAGAGACCCACTGTTCTTTGAATGCCCCCAACCTCAGAAATAGTAATGCTAAGACAAGAGTACAGAGCAATCAATTAAAATTTTTGAAACAAGAAACATACTACTTCTCTTAAGTATCATAAAGAAACATTTTGATGAGGTCTCAGTCAAAGAGGTGGATTTAGAATAACTCTTCATAAAAGAGTTATTCTAAATGTTCCTGAGACTTGCGTTTTGGTAATACAGGCATGTTTGTAACAGAGGCAAAGGTCTGAAAAAGGGCAATGACATGTTTTATGACTTGTCTCTTTAATACTCTCCCCACTTTTTGGGAATTAAAACCTGCATTTGTTCCTGAGGCCAGTAATCAAAGGGGCAGAAAAATGTTCTTTCCTGCTTGTTTTCTATTATCTTAAACCACAGGAAATAGCTCAGCAGAATTGTCCAGACAAGGGTCACAAGATCATAGTCACTGGAGATAAGGTCCACTGAAACCACCAATTATAGTTAAACAATAATAGCCTGAAGCCATGACATGTGACACCAGTCACATAGACCAGAGCCCAACCACTGAAAACCCCCCTTTTAAAAGCCGTATTTTTCTGATTACAGGCAGGATGGTGGTCTTTTGAGACATTAGTCTGCTGCCCTCGTCATTTGCCAGCAAATTAATAAACTTCTCTTTCCTTTTCCTCAAACCACTTGTCCTTGTTCTTTGTTCTCACTGCACTGGCTTCGGGGACAAGTACCAAACTTTTAGTAACATGTTCAGCATTTAATTGTAATATACTATGTATAAGCCGCTGTTCTTCACCCAAGTCTGAAAAGTTATGACATGAGATGCATTTGATGAGTATTTTACCAGTTCCTATGTGGTATTTCTTTAGTTATTTGCAAGGGGTATACAGATGTCAATGTTCAGCCAAGGAAAACTAAAGGAGACAGAGAGAAGATAGCCAATACCAGAGATGCTGACAAAAGGAACAGGAAAGTGAAAGGCAGGCATATTTGACTTTGCAAGTTATATGGTTATTTCACTTAGAACAACAGTGAATTAGCATTGACAGTGATCTCACAGCAAGAGCTAAGTGATTGGTCCTATATTAGAAGATCATGAACAATTCCTTTCCTTGTTTGGGAAACCCACAGGCACAAAGTTTTGGGATAATGCTGGCCAGAACTCCCTCCTCAGCTTTTGAGAGTGAACAGGTTTGCAGATCAGTCTTGATATCCAACCCCTAAATTCTGCAACCTTGGAGGATTGTTCTTGAAGGAGCTCAGGAAATTTCACCCCAAAATATGACTCCTTGGTATAAAGAGTATTTTGAATTAAAGGCTCTTAGAGATTAACAGGCCCTTGGAAAGGGCTTTCCCTCTATCTGCACAGTTGGGTTTTTTTAAATGCATATGGTAATCTTGAGAAATAGAGTAACTTAGGTAGAGCTATGTACTGAAGCCTATCAGTTTTGTGAACCAAAATAAAATCTTAACTCTCCCCCAGCTGACTGAATGGAACCCCTCTTGGCCAAGGGGACCCCAGAAATACCCTAAAGCTGAGTTGCTGGCCAATGAGAAGGAATGTCAGACATGTCTCATAATGCCCCCTTCCCTTCTTGGAGATATCCTATGTGACTCATTAACAGACCTAAGGCTATACAAGACAAATCTTAAAGGGTACCTGCAGGCCATCAACTTCCTCAACAGGCCACTTGAGTTTGGTAAATATCCAGAGGCCTGTCTCTGATTAACAAACATCCTTATCTTAAGTTAAAACATTCCAAGCCTTTAAACAAAGCCTCATTTCTTTAACCAATTACAAATCAGAAAGAATCTTTAAACCCACCTATAACCTATAAAACACACACACACACACACACACACACACACACACACCCTCACTTAGAAAGAGATGTCCAGCTTTTTCGAGCCAGACCACTGTATGCCCTCTGCTTATGGACTTAGGGTCTTACACACAATTCTTGTCTCTATGAATGTATAAAACCAAACTGTAACCCAGCTACCACGGGCATATTTTCTCAGGATCTCTTGAGGTGATGTTCTCTGGGCCAGTCACACACATTCAGCTCAGAATAAACCTCTTTAAATTATTTTACAGAGTTTGGGTCTTTTTCTGTTAACAGATTTTTATTGAAAATATACTTCTCTAGACTCATTGATTTAATTGATTGTAAGCAGTACTAGCTAAAAATGCTGCTTCGAACACTGAACTAGCAAAGTGACCTTAAGACCTCTTCTCCTATGCAGTATAAGTACCCCTCTTAGAAAAACTGGCAAATAAATTTAAGTTTTCTCACAAACCTTTTTAATTCTGCAAAACAAAATACTTCCTTCTACCGTGAATATTACTGTTGCTCTCCATGTAGATCCACAGTAAAGATTCCAAATGAATTTGAAAGTTAAAGGCATAATGTGATTTTTAATCAAAGAGGAAATTGAGTCACTGGCAGTTTAATTTTCCAGGGTCATTGAACAATTTGAGTTTTCGTTGTCTTTCAACATCTTATTGCAAATAATTTGTCATCAAATGTCCCAAACCTGGATTAGGAATTAGATTAATCTTTACTAGTTTCTGTCTATTTTATCCTAATAATGAAATTAAGTCTATATAGACTATATAGGATGAAATGACGATAACAACAACAATTTACATTTCAGGGTGTTTACTACTTGCCACGCTTGGTGTTGGGAACTCTATATCCATTGCCTCCATCTATCCAGTGCTGACTGTGTAACAGACATTGAGCTAAGAGCTTTACATTATCATAAGCTAATTCTCCAAGAACTTATCAGATAGGCATCATGTTAAAGATAAGAAAACTGAGGCTCAAGGAGGCTGAAGCAGTTGCTCAAGATCATACAGCTCTTCAGCTCCTAAGTGGCAGAGAACCATTTGCTTACACTTTTGCTATTCCCTGTCTCTGTGATGAAAACATGTTGTTACTTCTGCTGGGAATGTCTTTTCTCATCCTTCTAGAACTGATTCACATATCACCTTCTCTGTAAACTCCTTCCTGACCACCACCATCAGTCATCCTGGTTGCATCCATTCTGTTTTCCCATTGAGGTACATACTGTGCTTAATTACAGTACTTAACATACTAACTCTGGTTATTGTTAGATGCTTTTTTTAGGGGAGTGGGGACTGCAACACCACCACAGTCAAGAAGTATTTGTTAAATAAGTCAACAAGCAAAATAACATTTTAAAACATATGCTACAATATTATCTACGTGGTCAACTTGTGGTGAATATTAAAGCAAAATCTCCAGGGAAGATATTATACTTGTGTTTCATAAAGACTATTAAAAGACAATTTGTTTATAGTAGGATATTAGGAAGAAGTGACCATAAATATAGTTACTTAAATAATTTATATTTCCTGAGCATCTATCTTCTGCAAAGCACTAATCTGAAGTACTGCAAAAACATGAAGTTGGTCTCTGTCCTCAGCAGAGAATCTGACGTATCCAAATGCTACATACATCAGTTTGAAATCTAGGAAAAATTGTCTATTAAATGGACCCAGAGTTGTTACACTGGCATGTTCTCAACCATCAGCAGAGACAAACTTAAATATATACTATTACATCTGATAGCCAAATACCTCCGGGCATCTTTTAAAATTACAATGCTAAAGAAACTGCTCTCTTTAAGCTTAGAACATTGATTTTTATGATACTCTAAAGAGTGTTAAGGGATGTTAAGAATTCAGACTATGGTTAAGTGACTTTTTAGTTCCTTTAAAATTCCAAATAACTGATCACTCTTTGTAAGAAGTTGGTCATTACCTTAGAATGTTTCATCACTTTGATCCACCAATTAAATTGTATATTACTTAGTGAATTTTCTTTCTTCATAAAAAGGTATGTAACAACAGGATATTAAATTGAGTCTCTTTGTCCCAGTTCATCTGAAGCCCCAAAAGGTTGAGAACAAAAAACTATGGTTCAAATACTTCCAAAACAAATTCCAAGCAAAAGCAAAATGTTAGACCACTTTTGCAGGACTTGCAAAGGAAATAGTAAAAACAGTTTTGCAGTTCAGCATCCATTCTGAAGGTGTAAAGGGATTAAAGCAGAAGTTGGAAAGACTAGAAACTTAAGGAGAATTGACTGATGTGCTATGAGTCCCACACCTCCCATAGGAGCCGCTGGAATATGCCATTAGAAAGCACAGTGGACACAGGGGTCTGATCCTCACCTAATAAATCTAAGGAACAGAGGTTGGCTAAAGAGGATTGTGAGGTAATTTACCTCTCCCTGGTCAAAGGTTTGAGTCTTAAGTTTCTCCTGGACCAGCTGTGGGGAAGATTTATGGGCATATGTATATGCTGGAGGGTGGGGGGTGGCCAAAGAGGTGCAGGGAGGGAGATTAGAGGGGCAGGCATAGTCTCAAATTCTGAAATTTATTTCATTCTAATAGTGCTCTGAAAATAAAATGACTGTGCTCCAACAGTTTCCTTTCTACGAATAAAGTACCCAATAGGCATCCATTAAGCACTCATTGGATAATCATAGACTGCTCATTCACAAAAACCTTTTCTAATTCCCCCAAAAGTTTTCACTCCATAGAAACCAATGCCACTGGTAAAGAATCTTATAGATTTTGAAGCCAAATTCACCACATTTCAAATTATAACTGTCATTTATAACTGTTTCCCCCTTCTGAAACTTGGTAGAAATTATGTCAACCTCTAATGGGCTCGGTTGTCCCATCTGTAAAATAGGGGTAATAAAACCTAAAAGGAGGGTTGTGAGGAATAAAGAAAACAACAAATGTAAAGTATCTACATAATACCAAAAGATACTGAAAATGTTAGTCCACCCTCTCTCAGCCCCTTTCTGTTGATACATTCTTTCTTTAGGTATGTTAATGATATGTTGTCTGGTTTAGGCCAGGAGTGGTGGCTCATGCCTGTAATCCTAGCACTCTGGGAGGCCAAAGCCAGAGAATCACTTGAGACCAGGAATTCAAGTTTGAGATATGATGTCTGGTTTAAAGTGGAAACCTCTTTTTCTGCTTTTTACCTGGCAGATCAACAGTCTTTTTAAAGCAAATTTACCAGATAATGTGAATTACCTACTATGTGTAGATTTTAGTAGCTTAAGTGTCTCTGTTTTGTGGGTGATTCAGTGCTAGGCCTAATTACTCAATATCTATGGATACCAGTTTAGCAAATTTATTCTTTTGGGTTCAACTACATTTGTTCCCAAGATGTACCACATCCTTTGAAAAGATTTGTTGGTTTTTTTTTTTCCCTCTCCTAAAAACACACATCTGAGGTATCCATGGGCTATAGAAAGGAAATCAGAACTGGGTCAGTTAAAAAGCATAGGATACATTCGAGTTGTTTTAGTTATCAGGCCTCTTGTCTAGAAAAACTCAGTGAAAGCTGAGTGAAATTAACAAATGAGAAAGCTGACTAAATTATTGGGAAACAAGAGGTAAGAGAAACAGTATTCAGTACCCTACAAAGGGAGGGTGTGGTTTAGGTTTTTAATGGTATTTAAAGTATTTTTAAGTATCTCCCCTACTCCAAAAATAAAGGCAAAGAGAAACTAGTATGTGACTGTTTATTTCTATGTTGTCAGCATTTTTATTAAAACTGTGCTCTGTTTTTCTCTTATGTCACTAAGTTATTTTGTTTCTGAGACCACTGAATATTTCCCGTGAGGAGCCTGGGAAAGTCTCCAGGAAACTGTCCTGAGTAAATGCATCTAGTGAATAGAATACAGGACATAGAAACCTGAGAAGACCAGTCTTAGTTCTGTGCCTTCTGAAGAGTCACCTCTATTCTTATTAGCACTAGAAAATATTTCTAAAGTGTTTTGAAGCCCTTTAATAAAAAATTCTTTATAAATACAAGGCTGCTGATGTCAATATAAAAATTCTCAGAGATTCACTACAGTTCAAGCTTTCATAATTACAAATCTCATGGGGAAAAATGTTTGAGAAATGTCTACCTTTTGAGACATAAGTTGGCTAAAAAAAATAGTGGATTTGTTCTACTTGTGACTAATCACAGAAGGCACTATAAAAAATTTCAAAGCATTCATATATTGAAACTTTTAAAAAAATCTTAGGCTCTACCATTTTAAGAAGAATCATGACTGATTATATCATAAACAACCTGTTTTTTTAGAATAGATAACAAGAATATCAGCGAGTATCAATAGCAATATCAATAGTCTGCAGAGAAGGAAGACAGGGATTTTATAGTCTAATTTTTCCCTTCTGAATAGGTGCTTCTCCAGCTCTAGGGCCTAAATGAATAACCAGCTTCGATGTTTGGTCATTCCCCTGTTCTTTTCTCTCCTAAAAGGTTTCTGTTTTCTCCCACTCAAATTCAGTACCACATAAGCTTAGCTGTATCTATATGACAGGACAGACAATAAAATACAAGCAAGAAAGAATTCCAAGAAACACATCATGGATAGGAAATTCCACTCTGTGCCAAATACACCAAATAATCTTCTGATAAATAAGTGTATCTTTGCTGTGTCAATTCCACAAGACTTACCAAGAGGGAACTATATCAGATTGTAGAATAATAAAACCCTTAATTGCTAAACAAATTAAGCATTTTGTATTTAGTATTTTAATTCGAATTAATTAAGCTATTTATGGTAGTGAGGTAAGGTAATCCAAAAAAAAAAAAAAACCTTCATTTTCAAAGAGAAATTAGATTTATGTGAATCATTACTATGAGAAGAATCAGCGAAGTGGCAATTTGCAATAAAAGGAGAAAGAAGAAATGAGTCACTAGGGAAAGAAGCAAATCAGTGCACTAAAATCTTTAAAACCACCATCTTCTTTGTGAAAACATATTGTTAAGACTGCATTTAAAAAGAATTCTACTTGATATATTTTAATATAGAGAAATTTATAAATTCCTGTATATTTATATTGATATCTCAATTTTCAAAAAATCTATGCCACTGAGACAGAAGATTTTTGAACCATTCTGTTGTTTTGACTTTTTAAGTGTCCTTTTCTCTCTTCAGCTATTTTTTAACCATGATAAGAGCTCCCCTGTCTTGAAGACATTTAAAAAATACTTCATTTTGAAGGAACTATCAAAGGGACATCAACTGGCACATATGCTTGGCATCAGGGCACACCAAATGGCCCAATTAAACCATTTGCAGTCTTTACAAGACACAATTTAAATGTATCCAAGAAATGTCAAATGGTTCCTGATGCTGAATTATCTTTACCAATGAGCTATGTCTCAGGAACTGAGCACATAAATCCCTGCAGAAACCCATGAGGGGCCATTTTTCTCAGACACACACTGGAGGATGTTAGTTACCACCAAAGAAAAGGGGTTTCCAAGCTGAACATAATGACCAGAAATACCTTCTTTGGGAGAGATAGTATGGCCAGAGGAAAATGAAACTGTGCCAGCATCTCCCACTGTTGGAATGTGTATTCCTCACACCAGCCTCTAAAATCAATCTTAGGAGGAAAATCTCTATACTTCTTCCTTTCTCCATTGGGCAATTCTTTAACAGTACAGAATAAGTCTTTTCAGTGTGATCAGTTTGAAGATAGCAAAAGATAGAAGAGAATTCTTGGTAAAGTTACAGGCTCAATCTAGATATTCTCCACTAGAAAAACAAAAAATAGCAATAAATTAATAGGAAACAGAATAGTTCGGCTGGCTCAAAAGTGACCACTAGGAATAGCACTGACCTTGCCCTCACCCATTTCTCTAGTCATGGAGTTGGCACCTGCCTGAATGTGGTTCTATGCTTTTGCACACTTATATGCAGGAAGTTCCCATCTCAAAAGGCAGGAGCTCTCATACTTGACTGTCCTTCCTTCCTTTTTAGAAGCTTGTTTCCAAAATACCTGTCAGGGATTCTCTTCCTAACTTGTTCACAAACCTTTTCATGGGCCTCTGTCCTCTTCTGCATTATCCACCTTTCTCTGCTGGATGCTAGTTTCCAATCTGTTTTGACCCCTGCCTGTCTTAGCAAACTGCTTAACTGCTTTCTTAGATTGGACCCTTGGGCCCTAGTTCTTTGCCACTCTGCACAGGCTTAATTGCTGTCCTTGGTTACTAATGTATAATAATGGCTGACTGAAAATGATCCATTAGGCTTCAAAGGACATAGTAGGCAAGGGATGAGGAAATTCAGGGGAGGAAGTAGAATGTCTTGTAAGCCTATAAATACCAGCCTAATGGATAAATATACATATATTTGAACATGCCTTCTTATAATCATGAGATATGATGTAAATTCTAGTGGCTGGACATGGTAAATTCTAGTGGCTAGTACATGCTACCAGAAATCTGTTATAATGATGTACATGTGTCAATAACATACTTAGGTTAGTACTTTTAGAATTGGCATATTTAATAAAAACTCATGCCATTTAACTGTTTTAAATATTTTGCATAATTTATATTTTATCAGTTAAAGCCTAATATCAATAAGTTATGTTATTTTGAATCCATCTCTAATTTTATATTTAAAGATGCATTTAAGAGTAAGCTGTTTATTTAACCAACTAATGTATCTCTGAGTATACTCATACCTATTCAGCATGGCATAGCATTTTAAAAAATTGTTATTAAGGAAAATCTGGTAAAAATAAAGTGAATAACACTAATACAGGCTTTATCATCTATAAATATTCAATTACATAAAACATTACACTAAGGACATTCTGCCAAGCTTATAGCTTGACAGTGACTGCAACAGTTTTGCTCAGTGATATCTTCCTCCTGCCTCTTAAGCTTGGACTCAAAATGAAACCTGAGATGTGAAAAGAGAGGGGAAGAAAGCCTTTATGTTTACACACTATATTTACTTGGAAAGACACTTATAGTTGTTAAATCCCTCTAATCATTGATACATCAACATCAATATTGTTCCAAATAGCTATAAATTTTAGATATTTAAAATGTTTGATGTGAAGCCCTTTCATAATAATTACAGTTGACCCTTGAATTGTGTGGATTAGGGGCACTGACTCCCTGCACAGTTGAAAATTCTAGTATAATTCTTGACTCCCCTAAAACTTAACTACTAGTAGCCTACTGTTGACGGGAAGTGTTACTGATAACATAAACAGTCAATTAACACATATTTTGTATGTTACATGCATTACATACTGTATTCTCACAATAAAGAAAGTTAGAGAAAAGAAAATGTTATTAAAAATCATAAGGAGAGAAAATGTATTTACTGTTGCTTAAATGGAAGTGGATCTTCATAATGGGTTTCATCCTCATTGTCTTCATGTTGAACAAACTGAGGAGGAGGCGAAGAAGAGGGATTGGTCTTGCTGTCTCAGAGGTGGCAGAGGCAAAAGAAAATCTGCATATAAGCGGGCCTGTGCAGTTCAAACCCGTGTTGTTCAAGGGTCTGCTGTATATGAGAAACCCAAATCTACCTGATAGAGTTTATCATATTCAGCTAGATTTCACTTCTAGATGTAATTATCTTGAATTCTTTCATTTTTGGTCACAGATATAATTTTTCTAAATTGTTAATAACATTCTTTTTTCAGTTCATAAAGGGCACAACACTTGGGCTTCCAGTGACAATAACTAATTTTAAAATGCTCTCTCATGAATCATACTTCCCCTTCTCTGTAGTTTTCAGAGCCTGCTTCCTACATTTGATTCACTTGCATGGAGCTTTCCCCTTTTGTGCAAGCTGATGCCTTCCACAAGGTAGGCACCAGCCATCTGCCTCTTCCATTCCTCCAGAATATTGGAAGTACTTATATTGTTTTGAGATCTCATCCTCAGAGAACAGAAGAAGTTGGTTTTTAATATAATAGTCTTTTAAAATTGCAATTTTTATTCATTATAGTCTAACACCAAAAGAAATCTTCTTTTGCAAGTCTTACAGAACAGAAACGTAAGAATTTTTAAAATAATATGACAAGTAAAAGTTATCCCTTGGTTAATATGCTATGGACATTTACTTTAAAGGTTTAACAACGTTTACCACTCATAGAAAGCTGCATACATATTAAATGCAACTGAATATATGGTAACCTACGTCAAGATTATCAATGAAATAACACCTGTCAGTGGTACTAGTCCCGTTAAATCTAATAAATGTATCTTTTTTGGATCATGGATATTAGCCTTAACCATTAGGTCAAAATTCCAATCAACCGAATGCTCATTAAGTATTATTTGGTGCTTTCAAGCCTGATGAAATGTCACCTTTAATTATTCAGCAATAGGAAAAAAAATCAAACAATCACTATAAAAACTTCCTTAATGTGAAGTATGTGGTCATTATAAAACATTCTTATCCATGAGAATTTTCTACAATTGTATAAATATACATGTGCATATATACAGCATATATAGTGTGTCTGTATTATAACATACGTATTCTAAATTAAATATTATTCAAATTTTGTTCTACAGGCTCTTCAGCAGAACTCTCACGATCACAACATAAAGGTCCAAGGTAACTAACATCTCCATTTCTAACAAAGGCAGAATATGGTCAACTAAAAATTATAATGCCTCAAATTCCCATAAACACATGAATTTGTCTTCTTTTTTCTTTTACAAAGCCATGTAAGTGTAGATGCAGGCTCCCCAAGGAGAGAGTAAGGCCATATGCTTTCTAAAGCAGGCTGTCATCCCAGCCAAAACCAATCTCATTATTATGAATTCAAACAAAAGACAATTAATAAAAAGATATCTACAAAATTTATACCAGAACTATACTAATGTCATTACAAAATTATAATGTGTATTTTAGTCTTATTTCTGAAATGTCCTGGCTAATCTATTTAAAATACAAACTTCAGACTTAAAAGAGCAAACAATTCTTACAAAACAAGCTTAAGAATTCTTAGTGTTTGTAGGACACGGTTTGTTCACATTAAATATGAGCTCAGGACAAAATCACAAATATTAAAATTAAAGAGAACATGGTTCTTTATATTATACAGTAAAAAAATGAATTTATAACATTTATGAAAATAAGACAACTAAGGATAAAAGAATAAATCTATATAGTTCAGTTTGCCACACTACCTTCTAACTCATCTTTCCTAAGTATGAAGCTTTAAGAACTCACAAAGTAAATCAGTATATAGAAACCCATGAATAGTTATACAAATTATTGTCACCTTTCCTGTCCTTCAGAAAAATTAGCAGAAGTCTTAGAAAAAAACTCACGTGCCACAAATGATCCAACATTTACAAACTTGAGCCCTATTACCAAATTTCTGCTTTAAAAAAACTAAACCCTTGAAAACTAAAATCATTCTCTTAATTCTTCTATTAAAAAATCATTATATTTTCCCACTTTGAGACTTTTTCACTGTGTTTTTTCCTTCCTTATGTCCCCTTTTTCTCACATCTCATCCATGGTAGATAAATAGGCAGTACTTTAGCCGTATAAAATAGGACCATAAACTAAAATGAAATTAAGTGCATTGTTTAAAGGATTTGAACTTATCTACTTATATTAATATATATGATAGTGAAAAACTTAAGCCTTCTCTAATTGTTCTAGGGAAAATTAAGCATTTTTCCTTCTATAGTCCACAATCATAGCCCACAGTATCCAGCTTTTAGTTCTCCAAAATATTTCGTTATTGCAGACCTATCTCCTGTGCTAGACTAGACACTTCACGAGGGAAAGATTCTTATTATCAACTCTGTTCCCCCAGGGTCTAAAATAGTGACTAGAACATAAAGGGCACTCAATAAATGTTCACTGTATTGATTTTTATATATTTTGGTATACATAGTCATTTACATATTCTGCTGATCAAGTGGGATGGGCATTGAGCTACTGCTCAAAATTTTGACAGAAGACCACAAAACAAATTCTCCCCAAGGGTAAACTTAATATCCTTACCTTTTCAAGTTGGTGACTTCAAGTATCTAAAATTATTACACTCTATATGCCATAAGAAGATAGAGCTTTTCATTCAGCATATGTATATATAAATATATTTTTGACTTTACAGCATATGGTAATAACTTTAAGATTAAATGCCTAATTGTGGCGGGGGGGGAACACACACACAACTGTTCTTGCCAGAATCCAAGTCCTGTGAAAGTAGACAGTGCTGTCTCATTAGTTAGCAAGCTAATGGAAATGTTGCCAGTGTTTCTTTCAGTATCTAGAAAACAGAGTCTGCAATGTGCCAAGTCTTCACTGATTTATTTTTGTAAACAGCAGTGTAATAAACCCAAGGAAGCCAAAAAAGCAAATTTTTAAAAAATAAATATTCATTTGCTATCAAGATGGACATGACCTTTTTACCTAAGCCTATTACTGACAATTCAGAAAGACTATGTGAACTAGTCATTCATTCATCTTAACTGCATTTGCAGGTATTACCACAACTCAAGTTTAAAAATGCCCTCAATTTTGCATTCCCGTGGCTTTATACAAGAAATCACATTATTTTACCCATGTACCTTATTATTTTCTGACCTTTCAGGAAAACCTGATAATATAAATCTACAAATTGAAATAATACTCAAGAACACCACTCTTCTCCCTCAGCATGCCTACACATAACCTTCAGCTTTAAATTCACTTCATTTGATGGGAATTCTACCAACAGGCATCATAGTTGGGGTTGGAACAAGGCATATGCAGGAGTGAAGTCATTTGAGTTCTGGCTCCACTACCTATTGGTTGTAAGACTTTGGGGCAAGTTATCTTAACTTTTTAAACCTCAGTCTTAAATCTAAAAGATGGAGATAATTTAGTATTCATCTCATTGTTTTCACAAAACACTAAATGAATTAATTCATGTAAAATGCTTAGGGCGACTAAGAACTCTAGAACAGTTTATTATTATGCATCAGTACAGATACTTATTTAAAAATGAGTTGCTTGGGAAAGTGGATATTGTGTATATATTTCAGAGCTTGCTTTCTCTCCCTGTTTTGAGTCAGATACTATCTTAAGCTTAGCTATTTCACTTAGATGAATTTCATTTGCACAAACTATAAGACACCTATGACATTAGGTTACTGGGATTTAGACCAATTTAGGACTGAATGCTCCTTTTTAAAATATCCCAACATTTCCATAATTTTTATGCATAATAAAAGATAAAATAGACTTGGAACAGTGCTTGTTTTCACGCTTTCATGCTTCTAGTTGCACTCTTAAACTGCATGCCTATGAGTGTGAGATCTGGTTCTTTAATCACCTAGGCTGGGGGAGGAGTTTCATGCAGGAGATGGCATATCGGCTAATTTTCAAAACAAAATAAGAGTTCAATGATGAACATAGCAGATAGTTCGGGCTAAGTCAGGTTCACAGACTGGAGAGAAGTGGGCATGTGATTCAGAGCACAGCGACTAATCAGACTGGTTAGTGAAACATATACACTAGTGAAAAGGTGGTCAGTAAAGCAGGAAAGGCCAGGACCAAACCACAGAGGGCTGACTGACTGGCTAAGCCTGGACTTTGTTATCTAGGCAAGGAAGATTGTTGGTCTTGGATAATCTGCAGAAAGGCCAGGTCCCGTTGCCTGTAGGAGCTGGAAATGATGAAGCTGTGTATCTGTGGAGAGTCTCCTGTGGTTCAGACTGGTATCAAGTGCTCAAAGTGAAGGACATGGCCAGAGGTCATGTTCTATTTCTCCCTCCTCCCCACATTCCTTATCTGCACCCCCTGTCAAATCTGCCTCCCAATACATATCACGTCCACAGGCTCTTCACCATAGGCACTGCCCCCTCAAACATCCATGACACCCTCATCTCTTCGACTGCTCTAATAGACCTCTAAGAGGTCTTTTAGGTTCCACTTTCCTCTGTTCCCACCTAGTTTAGAAAACAAATCAATTGTCCAAAGTGCAGCCAAAGTAATACTTAAAAGTATAAACCGAATGATTATTTTTGTTTGCACAAAGCCCTTTCCTTGGTTTTCCTGTAACACTTCCATTAAAATCTATGGTTTTCATTCTTCATTGCTCTTCACTCAACAGTGTCCTAGCCACATGAATATTCTTTGACTTATTCTTTGTACCAAGCTCTTTCCTGCCTCAGGAAATATTATTCCTTCTTTATGGAATGCTCTCCCACTGCCACCATCATTTCAGAGTTGGCTCCAAAGTTATCTCCTTCCCCATTCAATAGGGGTCTGACTGTTGTTCTCTAACTCGGTACCCTTTCTTTTCCTTAAAGTTATTTTACAATTTGCAACTATTCTATTTTGTGTTTCTGTGTCTGTGTGTGGTTGGTTGGCTTGGTTGTTTGTCTCTCATACTAGGCTGTAAACTCTATGAGGACAGAAACCACATCTGTACTGGGATATAGTAGGCATTCAATAAATAGTGAGTAAATTAATGAAAAAATAAACAAATAAGATTTTAAAATATGATCATCACTAACTAAAATAAAGGAGAAGGCATAGAAACAAATGATACTATTGAAGGAAAGGGAGAGAAGAATCAATGAAACTACTTAGAAAGATAACATTTTAAATAGGCAGGGACCATGGTCCATGTATCACACTAGGTGCTTTACATTGGTTATTTCTTTAATCTTAAGAACTAAGTAATTCTCAAAAAGCAGTGAGCCAAATAGCTAACTTTTGCATCTCCAGATCCACTTTCCCCACTCTTGTCCACTGTGTAGTACAGGATTTTACCTTACCCAAAACAAGGTCTGGCCTTTGCCCTTGGCTTCTAGGAGGTAATCTCTAGGCTCTCAGAATGTCTGGAGTGTTTCTGATTGCCTGGAGGCCTTGGGTCATGCTGGATAGTCTAACAATATGATTTAGGGTAAGGCCTGGCTACACCATATAAACCAACAATGTGGCTTAGGGTGGAGGTTTTGGGTCACATGGTAATAGTCAGTCTAGAGACTGAGATCAAACACCTGGGCAAGTAGCCTCAATCATGTCTATGTCTATCTGTGGAGCCCCAGTACAAATTCTGAACACCAAGACTTGTTAGGATCCCCTGGTTAGCAATACTGCATGCATACAGTCACACATTTAGGTCAGGAAAGGAATGTGTCTAGATTCCACAGGAAAAAGACAATGGAAGCTTCACGATTGGTACTTTCTGCAACCTGCTCTATGTGCTTCTTACATTGGCTGATTTTAATTTGTATCATTTCCTTCTAATAAACCACAATGAGTATAACAGCTTTCAGTGAGTTATGTAAGTCCCTCAAGCAAATTATCAAACCGTAAAGTAGTTATGGGACCCTCCACCCAAATGCAGTTGGTATCAGAGGTCAGGGCAGTCTTGGGGACCATTACCTCTAACTTTACAGTTGGTTTAAACTCTTGCATCCAACATGATCTCTGACTTGGGAGGCTGACCTGTATAAAATTATATAACCAGGCTTAATCTCGGGCTTAAGGTTGAGTGTGGCCAGTGGGGAGCCCAGATGAGGGCTAGACAGAGGAAGGAGAGAGAACCTGGCACTTATGCATGTGTCTCTCTCCCAGTAGAACTGCCTCAGACTGGCTGTGTACCTCTTTGATAGAAAGTTGCTCCTCCTCCCCTTCTTCCTTTACATGATTACATTTGTAATTAAATAAATCCCTTTGTAAATAAATCCTCTTCAGTTTCTCCTAATCGGAGTGGTCCATGTTTTTCTTTCCCTGTTGGGAAGGTCACTGACACAGGGAAGCATTATTTCCTGGGAAAACTGAGGCTCAACTGGGTAAAAAATAACTTGTTTAAAGTTACATAGTTAGGAAGTGGTAAAAGTGAGATTTGAACCCAGGTTTGTCTAATGGCAGAGCATATGCTCTTTCCATTACAACAGGAAGAAGAAAAGTTGGAAAAGAGGATAAAGAAAGAAAGAGAAGCAAGAGAAATAAGGCAGTGAACTAGGAAAATGCATGGTCACAGTCCCTATAGATAAGAGAACTTCAGCAAGTGACTGGGGATGTGTGCAAAAGATGTAAAGTCCTTCAAAGAAGCCTGAGTGCTTAGTAATCCTTGAATTAACCTATGTGCTACCAGGAAATTTGAAATGTGAAACATTAAATATATAAAAGAAGAACAAATAAAATCATACAAGCATGCACTATTGGTCAAATAACAGTGAAGAAGAGTATATGTGTGTATGTATCAGCATATGTATACACACTCACCTGTGTACATACACACATACATATATAAAGAGACCACAGAGAATACAGAATAAGAGAAGGAAAGTGTGTCAGAAGACAAGTGGCTAAATTTATTTCATGTATCACTAATTATTTTGCAAAAATATTTGTGACTTATGGGCAGCATTTTTTATTGTGGAAAAGGAACATTTCACAATAAACTTTGACAGAGAAAAATGTATTCTGTATGAAATAATTTCTCACATTTCCAAGCTGATATAAATTAATATGCAAGAATCACCAAGATAAAATAAGTGGTCTTCATATTTTCATGAAATCAATATGCAGCTTAAAGTAACAGTACTGGCTTCACAGTTCTGGGGGAAAATGACAAACTACACAAGGTGTGAGCTTCAAAATTTAACAAAGATTCTTTAGTCAAACAATAAAATGTTTTTGAGGAAAAATATCAAGTAATAAATTATGATCATTACAAGTTATTATTGTTTTTAATATTTATAATAGCATATATATCAACTTTCAGCAATAGAAGAAAAACCTCTTAGTTTTACCATAAGCCAATTAAAAAGTTCACTTTAATTTCCAACTAAAATTTAAATATAGAGAATAGCAACATTAAAAGACTCTATTCTCTGAACTTTAAATTTTCCGGAACGAACCATGAGGTCATTTTCTTTTTAGAAAAGACATCTCAGAAGTCTAATTCAAATCCCTTTTGTTGTTCTGTCCATTGAATTAATGGGCTAATCAGGGAATGAAACTAGCTATCTCTTTGCCAATAACAATAAAAGAGTAATTCCTTGAGAGAGTTGCTTTTTACTCAGCACCCGGTCTGGTACTCACCTGGGCATATGGATGTGCTCTGGCAAAGTACAGTGGACTCTCTACTAATACTCAAGAGGTCTGCTTGGTAAATGATTCCTTTTGCAACTTAAGCAAATAAATTCATTATTATTTTTCTTTAATATCCCCATCATTAAATTGAGGGGACTGTACTAGATCTGATAAAGCCAATAAATTCCTTCCCTTGTACAACTTTTTACTGGTGACTACTGGGCATGAAGAAAGGTGTTCTGTGCTCAGTGAGAAGGAGTACTCTGATCAATTAGCAGTGTCTGCCATAGGCAAGATGCAGCAGAAATGTTGTTTATTTGACATATCTGGACTAGATGATTGTTGGTTGTCCTTTGAACTCAAACATTTGATCAAATGAGGAATAATAATGAAGTAATCTATAATAATAGGCCAGAAAGAGCACTGGACCTGAGTTTTTGACCTATACAATTAGAAAGTTATAGTGGATAATATCTAAGGTCTCTTAAAATACAACATTGTATGTTTCTAGGTTAAAAAAAAATTCTATGTCTCTTCATTGCTATTTAGAGACTAATAATTATAATGGAGACTGATGATTATACTGACCAATATTTAGTAGCATTTGGGTTCCAAACACATAGATATAAATGTGGATATACAAAGCAGTGAGTCTCCTGAGAGCCTCTGAGGTACTGTTCATAATCCCCACCCAATTACCATTTAGGGCCCATATATGGGAGATGGGGTCATCTGGAACTGGTCTCCTTCCTGGAGAGAAAGCTAAGGTGGAAGGACAATGGCACAAACACTAAAAAATTGACCCCTAGGCCCTCTTCTAGTCATTCCAGAATATGCTACTGAACCAGTTTCTAGGGCGAAAAACAGGACAATGTTCCACCAAAAAATTCTTCTACTATTTGCATATATATCATGACATAAGCCACATTTCAGCCTTAGGTACAGCCATCCCTGAAGTTTTACATGCAGGGTGCCCTCTTTCAAAGATAGTCCATATATAACAGAAGAAAGGTGATAAATATTATCCAGAACCTCACAACACAGATTTATAGGTTGGAAGGAAAACAGTTTTTAGCTAAAGTAGTTCACATTTTTGTCAGGAATGTAGGACTAGATGTAAAATGATGGTGAAGAAAACACCAGCCAATATGTAAAGTCCAAATAAGCTTTGAATAATAAAAAGCTATAAATTCAATTGGAAAAATATTGAGCACCACAAAACTATAAAGGATTGTGGGCTTCATCTCAAAAGGAAGACTTTGCACCTGAAAATGTCAGCAATCTCATGTGCTACAAAACATTCCACCTAAGTTTAAATTAGCTTCATGGCTGCATTACTGATAAATGTCATGGCAAATAGTGATTAGTGTTTAGTTCATGAATAGTAGTATACAGGAAAGTAATTATGTATGGAGACAACAGCTAGAAAAAACTTTGGATTTTTTTGGTTAAACAAAAATGTTATTGGTTTAGAAAGGAACTGATCAGACATTTTTGATTAAGAAAATAAGGAAGATTGATAAAAACTCAACCAGGGTAAGTTATTTTCACAAACTAGACTTTATAAATTTGCCAAATTGAGTCTCATCAGGGAAATATTAATTAAGTTTAAAATGATTTCCCTAGTAAGTTTAGATTACTGATTCACTGGGGGACTCCAAAATGCTCTCTTGCATCATGGTGGTCACATTGAAGCTACCTTAGACAGCTGGTATATCATATTATATTTTAACTGAACCCTAGATACGTAAAAATACAACAGACCTACACTACTCAATTGTATATATATAAATAGACATATCTTCAAATTTCAGTTAAGTAATTAAAAGGATTATCTATTTGACATTTTTCTTGGCACTATTCTTCATTTAAGTCTCTCACTTAAATTTCAGATCAAAAAAAATCATGACTTTAAAAACATTTGCACTTTTTATTTTTTAAGTAATATGATGTTATATATTACTAAGAGTTTATAGTATATAAAGAACTCTTAAAACTCAATAACAAAAAGACAAATAACCACTTTAAAAATGGGCAAAGGACTTGAACAGACATTTATCCAAAGAAGATAAATGGCCAACAAGTACATAAAAGGATTCTCAACATAATTAGTCATTAGAGAAACATAAATCAAAACTACTAGATGCCATTTCACACACACTAGAATTGTAAGAATATAGAAAATGGAAAATAATAAGTGTTGGTGAGGATGTGGAGAAGTTTAACCTTCATAAATAGCTGGTGGGAATGCAAACTGGTACAGCCAATTTTGAAAAACAGTTCAGTGGGTCCTCAAAAAGTTAAAAATAGAATTACCATAAAATCCAATAATTCCATTCTTAGGTATATACTGCTCAAAACTGAAAATAAGTACTTAATAAAATATTTGTACATGAATGTTCATAGCAGCACTATTCACAATAGTCAGAAGGTGGAAACAACCCAAATGTCTATCAGTGGATAAATGGATAAACAAAATGTGGTATATACAATAGAACATTATTCAGTCATAAAAAGGAGTAAAGTAGTGATCCATGCTACCATGTGGAGGAACCTAGAAAATATTATACTAAGTGAAAGAACCCAGACACAAAAGGTCACATATTATATAATTCATTTATATAAAATTTCCAGAATAGGTAAATTCATAGAGACAGAAAGCAGATTTGTGGTTGCCAAGAACAAGGGGATAGGGAGGACAGGAAATGATTGCTTAATGGATATAGAGTTTCCTTTTGATGTGATGAAAATGTTTTGGAACTTGATATAGGTGGTGGTTGCACAACACTGTGAATATACTAAACGCCACTGAATTGGTACACTGTACATTTTTAAATGGTTAATTTTATATTATGTGAATTTCAATTTAACTTTTAAATATATATTTTTTTAATTTTTGTTTTTAAATTCCCAAGACTCTGTTGATGATAACCATCTATAAAAAAAAGATGGGTCATGACAAATGAATGAAAGAGAATTTTAAAAGGAAATATTGCACACTGGCCAAATCTGGGACAATTTAAGAATCACAGTGATTAATGATGCTAATAGCTTATAACTCATTGTGGGAAAAAGAATCCATTAGTCCTACTGGTACTAAACAAAAGGAGAGAAGAGAAAGCTGTTCCTTACAATAGGAAGCCAACTAATAAATACAAAAAGAATGATAGAGTTAGAAACAACCATTTTTGCAACATCATAATAGTACTTGATTCAGGCAAGAACCATCAGTGGATGCTAAAACTATTGCATAAAAAATGACAAGAAATAGAATATTTATACAAAATGTATTACTTAATAACAAAAAAAAAGTTAACTCTACAGTGGGGAAACCTGGCAGACACTACACCTCTGTTAATTGACATCACTAGACCTGGGACAAACTGGCATCCTGGGTCTTCTGATATGATATATTTATATTATATTAATTTCAAAAAGCATAACCTCAATCCATGCATGAAGAAACATTAGAAAAACTCAAAATAAGAGACATTGTACAAAACTCAAAAAACGTCAGTGTCATAAAAGACAAAGAAAGGCCAAAAACTTTTAGATAAAGGAGTCTAAAGCGACATGATAAGTAAAGGCGACAAACGATCCTGGATTGGATCTTTGGCAAGGACAAAGAAATGGCTATAAAGAAATTATTGGAACAATTGGTGAAATTTGAATATGGAATATATATTACATAATAGCATTGTACTGATGTTAAAAATAATGAATTTGATAATTATACTGTAACTATGTAAGAGATAAACTTCTTAGAAAGGATTTAGGGCTAAAGAGTCTTCATATTTGCAACTTATTTTCAAGTGGATTAGCAATAACGATAGTGATAGAAATGACAATAATGAGTATATATGTATATACATATAAATACACTCACGTACACATCCATATACCTACATGTATAGAGAGAGTTGGGGGGAGAGTGAGCGAGTTAGAAAACAAATGTGTTAAAATGTTCTCATTTGCTGAGTATTTGGGGATTCCACTATTGTTGCAAGTTTTTTCAAATTTAAATTTTTTTCAAAATTAAAAGTTAATTTTTTCAAAAATAGCATCTCTGAGATAGATTTTTTTTTTTAATTCGAGCCAGTATGTTTGTATAGATCTGAGACTATGTTCTCAGCCGTATTCTCTCTTGATGGTCATTTTCCTCTTAGAAACATGGCAAACAGAAATAAGAAATTCCATTTGCAAATCAAGTCTATCTGCTTGCCAGTGCCAGATTATTCCCTGTGGCATCATATTTACTGCTATTTTCAGTTCATTTTTAGGAATCTCAAATGTGTGGGATTCCACCACTTCCCTTAAGAGGTATTTTCTGTTAACTGTTGTTTTCTGAAATAGAGGTCACCCTTAAATGTTTCCTTAGTTGTGTTACCAATTATGTAGCAGAACTGTGCCATTCAGAAATATAATACTTATTTCTAATGGTCTGTACACTAACTTCCTTTAATTATTAACCTTTGGCTTCTTTGTAGGGAAATTCAAGAAATATATTTGGGATAAATTGTTGCATGTAAGTGTGTTTGTGTTTACTGGTCAGTCTTCTGTTCCTCTTTATCTCTTGGCTTGTGCCTAGAACCTAGGACAATGTCCAACCTCAGACATCTAACCATTCAAATGGAAACCACTTTTGTGTAAAAAACACTTCCTGGATTCTGCTTTGTTACCCAAAGATTTTGATCTCTGAACTATATAGGTTCATAAAACATCAGAGCTAGACGGGACCCCAGAGACAACTAGGTTTAATCCCCTCATTTTATAGATAAAGAAATAAGGTCCAGAAAGGTTAAATGACCTACCCAAACTAATATATTAAATTGAGGTTAGAGCTAGAATTAGAAACCTGGTTTATTCACTCCCTTACCTATAATCTGTCCACCTACCACGATGCTTCATCAAATGATTTGGGGGTCTCTTTTTTAGCTGTTTATCAATTTAAATGTTTCAGAGAATTTATAGAATACTAATTTGCTCTTCATAAACACTACACTTGCAATAAACTTTCACAGCAAGGTTTATTTCTAGCAATGCTGAAAAAGCTTTATTTTTTAGGGTTTGGAGCAAAACTCAGTTAATCTTGGTCCCATGTAAAATACATAGGCACATGAGGTATATCTTTAGTCCTCTCATTTTTGGACATATTTCTGCTTAAGTACTTGTTCCTCTGCCAACTAACTAGAATTCTGTGAGCAATATCTAGATCACTTTGGAAAAAGGAAGTTGGCTCACAGAAATTTCATTCTACACAGACACTGCTGGGAACCAACATTCTAATGTTCTTGCTAATAGGGCCTGATTACTATAGAAGAAGGTGACAGAGTCCCCATTTTTCTTAGAATGCCTTTTTAACTTCCAGAAACATTTGAGTGCCTGTTTTTCCTTTCACTTCTGGTTCTGGCCAAGATTATAATCACATATCGGATTTCAGCAATAAGAGTAGTTTTACAGTACTTTTGGCTATGACCAAAAACCAGAAATGCTGAAAATCTCAAAAGAAAAACTGTTTGCATAGAATCTTTAAGAATAAAGAAATCTAAGGGAATTCGGCCACACGGAGGTGACTACTAAGAAGCATTCAATGCAATGACAGATATCAAAGGCTAGTTAGAGTGGACTGAAGAGATGGTGAGAAGCAAGGAAGTGGCGCCAAAGGCTGTTAAGACAAGGTGTTCAAGAAGTTTCATTGCAATGGGAGCAAACTTGGCAGCTGTATTTTTAAACAGCTTGTTTCAAACTCTTAAAAGTTATGTGTGTATATATATGCACTTATATAAATATATAAAAATATATATGTAAGTAAGTACTTGCCAGATCTGATGGTCAATATTCTGTTTTCACAATACTCAAAACTGCAGGAATATTTAAAACAGCTAGCCACTCCTTTCTTCTTGAGAACATTTCTCCTCTGAGCCTTTACAACACTAAGCTCTTCTGGCTTTCTTCCTACTCGTTGCTTCTTCCCATTCTCCTCTACCAACTTTTCCATTTTTGTTTCACATTAAAGGATAGAGTGTTCCAGGTCAGATCCTCAGACCTTATTGTCTCTCTGTACACTCTTTCCCCAGGTTGTTGCATCTAAAGACATGCTGATGACTTCTAAATTTACACCTTAAACTCTGATCTCTCCTCTGAGCTCCATGCTTGCATATCCAAAATGTGGTGTCTATTATTTGGCTAAAAGGCACCCCAAGCTTACCTCACTATTCTGGAATACATGGCAAAAAAAAAGTAATGTTTTACTTTGTTTACAGCCAACTTAATTGTTCTCCCCAGCCTTCTACTTGCTAGCTCTCAGAAAATCAAATGAAGTGAATATCCTAGCTGGTTTAAATTTGGTCTAGTCTAATACTTCGAGAGATCCTTCAGATAATACTTAATTTCTCTGTAGGGCAAAAAAAAGTTTGATTCTTCAAATAGCCCTCCTCATGACATTGGTGGGGAGGGGTCCACTGGCTTTCATGATGGTGCTGTGTGTATATTAGCTCCTCTCTACTCAAAGTGTGGTCTATGAACCAGCAGTATCAACATCTCACGGTAGGTTATTAGAGATGCAGAATCCAAGACTAAACTCCAGCCCTACTGAATCAGAATTTGCATTTTAACAAAACCCTTAGGTGATTCACAAGTCTGAGAAGCACTGCAGAGTTGAGAGCTATTCAGTGTGTACATGGGTGCTACTTGCCCTCCTGAAGCCGAAAGCTGCAATCTACGGTTGGTACCATTTTTGTGGGGTTTTAATTTAGATGGTTGGTTAGTTTGGTTTGGGGATTTTTTCTCTCCATTGGTTTGCTGAGAGTCTGATAGTTCTTTGTAACTGAATCAAATTCACCTCACCTCTCACTGGTGGTAACCTCCTGAATGACTGTCTTATCTTCTATTCAGTTTGTAGCTCATGAACCAGCCCACCTTCTGCTGTTGGAACTCTTTGCTCACTAGCCTACTGTTTCTTAACCCAGTATTTGTGGTTCAGGAAAGCTAAATCTTAGGGAATCCCTCTGTTTACTTTATAGTGTGGTCAGTTTACTATGGCATAGTGTAAGAGCGATAGGAAAGCAAAAAGGTGAGATTTTACCAGAGACCTAAGCAATGATATTATTGTTTACTTCATGCACCTACCCAACTCCAAGCTAAGGCCACAGGGGCACTTTGGAAGACACCTCTCCAACCACCTTACTCTTACCCCTCTTCCCTCTTTTCTCCCTAAAAATCCTCAGGGCAAAATAAAAGGCTTTTCTTTTCCATCTACTATATTCTATTTTTCTTCTTTCTGATTGCAGCTAGATCTTAATAGTAGATGGGGTCTCTCCTTCAACTAGGGAAAAATTATATGCACTGAGTCACTTGGGCTCAGGTGGAATCAGGAAAATCTTATCTTAAGATGAAAGCTTGGCTTCTTGTATTTGGTCCAAAAATTCACACCTTAGGGCCTTTGTACTAGTTTCTTCAGCTGGTTGCATAATTAATTTTTGCAAAACAGAGCTGCAACTTACACTGACTACTTCTTGGAATTTCTTCTGTTGCAAATTTTAATCTCCCTTCAGGGAAATGAATGACTAGAGCTGATGAGGGCAAAGTTTTTTGTTTGGTTGGTTTTATTTATTTTACACAGTTAAACAAGAGATCAAAGCATTTTGAACATTTTAAAACATCACCCCTCTATTATATGGGAAAAATAGTACTCTGTTTGGGGATGAGGGCAACTTGCTCTTCTCTCAGAATCCCACATCTCAATTAACGGCACCACCATCCACTTAGGCAGCACCACTCTCTACCACAATGGAGGAGTCTTGCTTACATCATCTTTTTCTATATCCCTTACAAACAATCCATTAGTAGTCCTTTTAGGTCTAAGTTTAAAATATCTCTGTAATCCCACCATCTCTCACCATCTCTTCAGCTACCATGGAAGTCCAGTCATCAGCATCTGTTTCTCCTCTTAACTTCTACCCACCTCTTATCAAGTCTCCATACAGCAGCCAGATGACTTTTTTAAAATAGTGAATAAAAAAATTATAAATGCAATAAAATCCCTACCCTACTTAAAACCATCTAATGGCTTCCCATTACAATTAAAACCTAGTTCCTTTCCACGTTTTGCAGGACCATGGTAGGTCTCAGCCCTGGTTACCATTCAGGCCTCACATCCTAACACTTCCTCTTTGTTGATTACTCTCATGCATATTGGCCTTTTTCTGTCACTAGGAAATGCTAAACTCATTCTTGCCTTGGGACCTTTGCACACACTGTTCCTCTGCCTGGAACAATCCACCCTTGTTTCTTAGCCTAATTAACTCTCCTTTCAACGTTCCTGTCTGTGCTCAAATGTCATCTTCTAAGGGTAAGCCTCTTTAACACTGTATGTTAATCATCCCTCTTTGTTATTCACTATACTACTGCTTTGTTTTAATTTTTTTAAACAATATTTACTCATGCCTAAAGTCTTTCTTACTTGTAGGTTTATCATTGCCTATTTATCATCTACCACCTACATCTCCCCAATAAATAACATTTGTTCAATCAGTGACCTTATTTTTTACCTTTATATCCCTATCACTTAGAACAACACCTGGACAGGTGTTCAAATATATTTCTTGAATGACTGAATGAATGAATGAGTGCTGGCAAAGATGTGGTAGAAAGGAGACTCACACCCTGCTATGTGAATTTGCTATGAGTTTTCAGGAAAGCAATCTGTAATACCTATCAGGAGTCTTAAAATGCCCAAATCTTTTAGTCTAGAAAACCACTTAAAGCAATCCTATCCTGTGATGTTTACCACTGCGTTATTTACGATATAGAACACTGAAAAAACATTTAGAAAAACAAACGTCCAATGTTTGGGGAATGGAACATCTATATGGTATTAATATAGGCACTAAAATAACAATTCTTTTATTTTTATGATATAATTTTAAAAATATGGAATACTTTCTATTACATAAGGACAAAAAAATGTACCAAAACAAAGTATACCAAAGTATATACCGGGGTGGGGAAACTGCGGCATTAAGGCCACATGTGGCTTTCTAGGTCCGTAAGTGCGATCTTTTAACTAAATCCAAATTTTACAGAACAAATCTTTTTATTTTGATTAATACATCTTTGTTCATCTTTTATATTTTATTTTTTAAAAGAACATATTCAAAATACCAAAGTTTCAACGAAATAAACCTCCCAGATTGACCGGCACAATTAGAACATTAGTAAGCCATAAGGGCTAAACTGATGGCTGCTATGCTCATGATTTAGTTCTAACTTCCCCTGCCTCACTGGTGCCAATACCGCATGAGGCTGGTTGGCAAGAGTTTATGGGGGTCGAGTACACCAGTCTGTTATCAGCTTTTGACAACAGTGCGCCATGCTTCTGTTTGAAGTGGAATATGTGAACAGTTGCACAGCTTGACAGTATTTTTTAATTCTGTCTGCTTAACAGCTCATCACGTCAAAGAAGACCAAGAGAACGCAGAATTAGAATACAGATTTTCTAATGAGGATTGTGAATTACAATATTATCTTGTTCCTACTAAAGATAAGATGATTTGCTTGCTTTGTGATACTGCAATATCAACATTAAAGAAATTGAGTGCTCATCAGCATTGTAACACTCATAAGGACCACAAATATCTTAAATTAGAAGGAGAGATGCAAAAGGTTGTATTACAGAAATTGAAAGATGAAAAGCAAAAGCAAAGACAATTCTTTCAAGCAGCAATAAGACCTGGAAATAATGCCACTGAAGCAACTTATAAAGCAACTTATATAGCCGAGAAAAAAGGGAAGCCATTCAGTGATGTAGAAATTCTGAAAGAATGCATTGTCGAAGTTGTAGGATGCTTAGACCCTGATAACACTTCAAAGTACAAACAACTACCTCTTTCAAGGAGAACCACAACTGATTGGCAGCATGAATTAGCCTTCAACTTAGCAGAACAACCTCATGCAATACTGTAAAAGGAAAATATATATTATTCAATCACTTTGGATGAATCAGCTTATACTACTGACTCGGCACAGGTTTTATACTTCATTTAGGTCATAACAGAAGATTTTCTTTGCTACGAAGAGTTACTCGCTTTGGTCACTCTTGCAAACAGAACACAGGGGATAGATATCTTCAACAACTTTCAAGATTAATGTCATGTAGTTGGACTAAATTTGGTAAATTTAGTGAGTGTATGTACAGACAGTGCACCTTCCATGACAGGAAAATATGAAGGGTTTATTGCACAGACTAAAAAAGTATTAATAAATCCAGATGCTCTCATTTCTTTTCATTGTATCTTGCATCAGCAAAATCTCTGTGCTAAAGGTACCATTTTAAGTGACACTTTGCAACAAGTATTGTTAACTATATTTGTGAAAATGCAACATGGCATCATCAGTTTTGGAACATGCTAAAGTTGAACGATTAGGTATTCAGTGTGGATTTGCCATATCATTCTAAAGTGCATTGGCTATTGCAGGGATAGGAGTCAGCCAGAATTTTATCTCTGTGAGAACAGACAGTTAAATTTTATGAAGAACAGAATCAGCAATGTGAATTATTGACAGAAGATTTCTATAGGAATGCAGCATTTCTACGTAATATCATGTCAAATCAAAATGACCTGAATATTTCTTTGCAATACAAAACTAAGTCTATATATGATATGTGGCAAAAAAATCCAAGCATTTTGAGAAAAGCTATCTTTTTTCAAAACAATTCTTCTTTAAAAGGAAATTTCAGATGAACGGTTTCCTCAGTTAGCAAAGGTCACTGATGAGGATGATAGTGAATCATTTGAAGAATACACAGCTGTTATAGATCTATTAATTGGAGAGTACAATGAAAAGTTCACTGACTTTGAAAATCATGACATCACACTCAAATCAACATTTCAGCCTCACCCAGTTGATATCACCATGGCACTTAAAGAACTACAGATGGAATTGATTGAGCTCTCGGTAGATGGCACTTCGAAGTCATTATTTGATGCTAAGATTCAATTGAAATATGGAAAAATGTAGAATATGCATGCCTTCGGCAACATACCCAAAAAATGCTTTCTTGCTTTTCAACTACTTATTGCTGCAAATTTACATACTCCTACCTAACCCAAATCAAGATGCCCTTAAGGTCACAAATGACTGATACCCATCTAGAGGATCAACTGAAACGGTGGGCCTCCATGCTGCAACCAAATATTCAAATGCTTTCCAACAAAAAGTAGACACAACAAAGTCATTAAATGGTTAGTTAACTGTAAAATTAACAAATAGTTTTCATTTTTTGAAATTAAATACATAGTAGTTAGATTTTTACAAAATAATGTACATTTTTAAGTATATCTAATTGAAGTTTCTTGAATGCGACCTTATTTGATTATAGCTAAATTAATGCAGCCTTCCAACATGAAAAGTTTCCCCACCCCTGCATATACCATGCCTCCTTTGGTGTGTAAATGCTTTCTTCCCCACTTCTTTATCCTTTCTGAATTTTCTAAATTTTTTACAATAAAACTGTGGCATTTTGTTAATAAACATTTAAAACCCCAACATTTATTTAGTTAAATAATATAGAAGGAATCAAAATCAATACACATTTTGAGTTAAATATGACATTAATTTTTTTCTAAACCCACCCTTTGTAAACATAATACTGTACAAATAGGCATTTATTTATATTTAACTATATTTTAATAGTCCTTATAACCTTATCTGCCTTGGGAAGATAAGTTTTATCTTCGGCCTTAACACAGTGTCTCAAATCACATGTGAGATACTTCATAATTCAACATATTTGCTTGCATATGCATAGTAAAGACTGTAACTTTTCAAAAAAAATAGTAAATGAGCCTCTAACTTTACATTTATAGATATGTACTAATAGTTTGGATAATAAGTAAATTCTCCATTCTTATTCAAATTATAATCTGCTAATGGTTTGAATGTGTCCCCAATTTCATGTTGGAATCTTGACCCCTTAATTCACATGTTGATGGCATCTGGAGGTGGGGCCTTTGGGAGGTAATGAGGACCAGATAAGGTCACCAGAGTTGAGCCCCCATGATAAGACTGGTGCTTTGTAAGAAGAGGAACAGAGACGTGAACCGGCATGTTCTTGTCCTCTAACTGTGTGATGCCCTCTGCCATGTGTGGCACAGTACGAAGGGCTTTACCAGAGATGGTCCCTCAACCTTGGACTTTCCAGCCTCCAGAATTGTAAAAAATAAATTTATTTTCTTTATCAATTACTTAGTCTGTGGTAATCTGTTACAGCAACAGAAAACAGACTAAGACATAATCTCTTTGATCTATGAACAAATTTCAGTCTTCTAAACAGGACTTACTTCTCCAAATAAAATGATGCTTGGTGTTAATTGAAATGTTTGATTGTTACAGTGGACTGCAGATCTTATTGCTGCTGGCAGAAACAGAATTATCATGAATATCTGATATTTCATGGTACCTGAAGACATTTTGAGAGCTCTCCCAGTAAGAGATTGAAATACAAATATAACCACTGTAAGCTTGAAACAAAGCAAGAGCTGTTAGACACTTTAGACTCAATCCTTTCAATGCAACTTTATCATTTATATATATATACACACACACATACACACACATATATACACACAAAGAACATTTCAAAAAAGGATACAGGTGATTGAAAGGACATGGAATAATTAGATTTTGTTAGCTAAATGTTAAAGAAAATTAAAGGTTTGCTGTTTCCATCATCTTACACTCAATTAGGCTAGGCTAGGCTAAGGGTCACCCATAAATGCTGAGTTTGCTATATTTTTCTCATATCAAAACAATTCAGTTCAATCTCCTCTTACTGAATTCTTACTATATGCCAGGCATTGTGCTGAGTACCAGGAATACAAAGATGCAGACATCCTGTTTTCTGCCAAACCTTGACAAGACAACCTATAAGGGGCCTAATGTATACTCATTTTAAAAACAGAAACTTTGTAGTATGTCTCAGTATTAGAAGAATTTTCTCATCAGCAGCCACAATATCTAAACTGCTAAGCATATACTCTAAGTAAATACTCTGTAGGCACATAAGATCAGAAACAGCTGGCAGCTTCTGGCCTTCTGGCTGTTCATTTCAAAATGAATTGAAAACTCATAATCAGAACTAGTGAGGATATTATTGACAGGGTAAGTATTTGTGTACTTTCAACAAGAAAAAACTTTCTTTTGCCATACTTTCAAATCTAGGGCCTTTTTAGTGGTGTTAGGATGCCATGTTAAATGCTAGAAAACTACTTAGTTTATCCTTACTCAATTCTACTGAATTTGGCATTTCTTAAATTTAGTCAGGCAGGAAACCTGAAAAAGACAACTACTTGAAATATACATTTATTAAAAATGTCTGACTGCCAATATATTTAAGGGAACTAGAGGAAAAAGGAAAAGGTATTAAGAAAAAAAAACACAAAACTTTCTTCTGACAATGCTGCTGTTGGCTTTTCACATTTATTAATTTTATACTACTAATCTGTAAAGATCCGTGAAGAAAATAAACTTGTACTTGTTTATTATGCTTGTTTCTAGCTTTTAGACATGCTAGCACATCTTTGTAACAGTGGTGCTCCAAGGAGAGACTGGAGCAGCCTCTGCACATAGGGACTGTCCTTAGTGCAGTGCAAAAGCTCTGGGTTAGGAGTCCAAAGGTCTCATTTGATCGTGGACTCTGGTGCAGAGAAGTCACCTAACTGTAATGACTGTCAGCAAAATAGTAAAACAACAATTAATCTATAAATATTTATTACTTTCTGCATTTGTGGATTAATGTATTGATACATCTTTTGTTTGCTGAAAAGATTAAAGTAGCTCAAAATACAGGTAATGATGCCTCCCCTCCCCTGACTTTCTATATAAGTTTAGAGGCAGCAACTTCTGATTGGGTGTCTGCATAGCACTTTATGTACCTTTAAGAAAATGTCATTTTCTAAATAAATAGACAGATAGATAGATAGATAGATAGGGAGGGGGATAATAAAGAGTATGCTGTAATCAAAATCCCACAAACCCTACTTTGCAGGGTGAGGGGGGAAGAAGATCACCTGCTTTTTTAAAGTAGTAGCTATTTAATACTTTCTTTGCTGCAGGTTGGTAGGAGCTGGAGAGTAGAGCAGGAGCCTCCAAGAAGCAGTGTTTTCTCAATTGGAATCTGAATTGAATGCTCATTAAAGACCACCAAGCACCAGTTTGCAGTAGCCATTCTGAATTTAACAGTGAAAATTTGGAGGCTGCAAATCCTGAGGTCTGACTGTGAACATGTGTTTGTTTACTGGCACAGAGATAGCACTACAACATTTAGTTATAAAGCACAACAGAGCAAATCTAGATTAATATGAGAATCCATATTTTGTCCTTCCTGTGCTGTATGTCACATTTCTCAGTGAGACCCTAACAAGAGCAGGAATTAAGATTAGGTCAGAAGAACATCTGCTTTTCTTATTTTGATTACGTGGGCAGGCAAAGGAATTTGCTTTTATAACACCAAAATAACTTGAAATGTGGCAAAAATAAATGCACCTTCTGTCTCATGGAATGTTATTACAGTACGACACTTTGTGAATGCTTGGTGGCATTTTCAAGCAGTTTTTGTTCCCCTCATTTCTTTCTCGGCTCCATAATGCAATCCTCATGGTTTGAGCACTAGACTTCAAATGAGACATCTATTCAGAGCGTGTTCAGACAAAGCAAATGGTTTCCTTAGTAATGGTAACTATGTAAAAGCCTTCAGCTCAGCCCCTCCAGCCAGCCAGGCTTCTATTGGGCTTGCGGTTCACACGTAGGCTCTCAGTGAGCATTATACAGCAGGGGCGCACCCCCAAAGTCTAAACTGGCCAAAGCACGGAATATTCATTCCATTTCTAATAAAACGTACCCTTTATAAAAGGTTAAAGATGTAAGAAGTACTCTTAAGAGTGAGGGTTCATTTGCTCTTTTTCTGTATCATGTCTATGGAATGGAAAGAAAGATAAGTGATTTCACAAAAGAGACACGTGTTATTCTTTTGTTTGATTATATTTTACAACATTTCCTTACCTTAAAAACTATGCTTGTCGTATTCTCGTTCTGGGTATGCCTGAAGACTGTTTCTGACTTTCCAGTTTTCTGTATAGCAATGGTCTTCAACAAAGCCTTGAAATTTTGTTGTTAAGATGGGGTGCAAATTTTGTCTTTTTATAGTCTCAAATATATATAAAAAAATAAAATAGTAGAGTAGCTTTATGAAGAAGTTTTATGTTGAAGTTTTATGTATGTGTATCTCTCTATCCATTTGCTTATTTATTTTTAGGACAACACAATACTTAGGAAACAAGCTGTTTTCTCTAATTGAGTTATACAATTGTTACTCACCTTAAACACTGACTCTCAAAAGCAGTCAAATACAGACAACTATCCAAAATAAAAACCAGCATGAAAGTGATAAAAAAAAAAAAAATTATCTGAGTTGATGTAATGCTTGCCTGTGAGGATAACGGTTTATAGATATAATACTATGTCAATCATCCCATTAGGAGGACAAGAATCTAGTCAAAGATTCTGAGTTGAGAAAAGTGAGGTACAGCTAAATTATGTTAGCTTTCTGCCACAAACGTGTTGCGTCAATCTGGTTACAAATAAGCACACACAGGAAGCAAAAGTTGGGCTATAAAACGCGCAAAGAAGAAGAGAATACGGGCCCTGGGATAAGCGGAGAGAAGAAAGTACAGCGTTAAGACTGCTGGCTTTGGAGTCTGACTTGTGTTCCGGCTCTAGCTCCTCACTAGCTCGATGACTGCAAAAGTTAACCAACCTCAGTTTCCTCGTCTGTGAAAAGGGGAGAAAGTCCCTCACTCCCTCACAGTTCAGTACTGTACTATAAGAATGAAAGGGTAAATATGCAGTGCTTACCAAGCTTCAGTGTCTTGAATATAGTTAAACTCAACAAATGCTATTTATCATTATCCTAGGTACTTTTATTTCAGCATACATAATTTTTGCATTTGCATAGCAATACATATTTCAAATTGTGATCTATTCCATTGTGTTTTGTGGATAGCTCAAGGAAAGTCATTTGTATTTTCCAGAACAACAGCAATAATAAATATAACAACAAAAATAACAATAATACTAAATTTGCTATCAAAGAGAATATTACTTCCCCATCCTGATGGTTGTGAGCTCTTTTTTCCAGAAATTGTGATGGATTTCCCCTCATGGCTCATATTCACCACATCAGTTCTCTATGTAATTAAGAGCAAAAATCTCTGACCCAGTTGGCCATGGATTATGGCTAATTGTCTCACACAAGTATCAAAGCATATCCCTACTCTCATTTATATGAGTCTACATATCCACAATTACAGGTTTAAAGATTTAATGCTGCTATGTTTAAATAATTTGCAATTTTACTTTCTTACCCATGAAACCTCTACTTAAAATTTACTCAACAATACATTCTGATCAGTTACTCTGTATTATGGACCCAGAGGCAAAGCACCGAACCCAGCCTTTCATGTCAGGAAACAGATTTCTTAGAAGAGGAAATAATTGAACTGAGGATTAAAGAGTGAACAATGAGAGGCAGCCTTGCTAAAGGCAAGGATGTGCCTCACTGTGCTGTGGGGGAAGAAGATGGACTAGAAGGGATGAGTCTGGAAGCAGGAAGTAGGAGTAATTGCGGCAAACAAACAAAGTAAGAGGCCTAGCAGATGGAGAACATGATTCAAGAAAATTTGGGGATAAAATCAGCAGGATTTAGGCCGGATACGGTGGCTCATGCCTGTAATCCTAGCAATCTGGGAGGCCAAGGCAGGAAGATCACTTGAGGTCAGAAGTTCAAGACCACCAACCTGAGCAAGAGCAAGACCCTAAAGGCTCTACTACAAATAAAAAATGAGCCAGGTGTGGTGGCACACACTTGCACTCCTAGCTACTCAGGAGGTTGAGGCAGGAGGATGGCTTGAGCCCAGAAGCTGGAGGTTGCAGTGAGCTAGACTGCACCACTGCACTCTAGCCAGGGCAACAGAGCAAGACTCTGTCTCACAAAAACAAAAACAAAAACAAAAAAACCCCAGCAGGATTCAGTGACTGGTTAAATGCAAGAGATGAGGCCCAAGTAGGGCCAAAGATCCTGGACTTCTCTGGGTAACTAGGCGGTGATACTACAGCAGAAATAAAAATAAAGGGAGAAAAGCTAATTTAGGGGACAGCTTAAGAGGTCAGTTGTAGACACGTGGAGTACGAGGTGCCTGGGGGTCATGCAAGTAGAGATATTTATCAGACAGTTTGAAGAATACATAGACAGATAGACATGGGGGAAGAATTTTACTTGCAAAAGCAGTGATATAGGTTTGAAAGTAGTAAGTACATAAGCAGAAGAGATAATATTATCTAAGAGAGCATATGAAGAGCAGTAGGCAAAACTGCTTAAGAGAAATACTTAAGAGGTAAATGAGCCAATGACAACAGCAGACAGAATGTGCAGACAAGCATAAGAATGACTCGGAAGCTTTGGTGTGTAAGAACCAAAGTGGAGGGCACTGGTTCCAAAGTGGAATTTCAGGATCAGGGTTGGATTAGAAGCCAGATAAAGGTTAGCTGAAAAAGTGAGTAGAAAGTGATGATGTGGTTGTAGCAAATGCTGACAGATCTTTTGAGAAACTTGTATCAGCAGGATAGAGATGGAAAGATAGACCAGGGTTAAAGATTAAAGGCATGATTGTTGTTATCATTTGAGTGAGAATTAAGCATGTCTATGGATTTTGTGGAAATAACTAAACTGCAGGGTGGCGTGGAGAGAAAGGCTACTGGAGACAAATTCCTGAGAACACAAAAGTTGATGAATTTGAAGGAATAAAGGGAATGACGCAGAGATCAGCAATGAGAAAAGTCTCATCATTTGAGACTAAAAAAGAAGGACAATGATGAGTTTGGATAAAGATATATTAGTACGCCAGGTAGTTGTGAAATTAAGGAAGTTCATACCTAAAGGCCCGAGTCCAATAAAGTTAAAAGCAACGACATTTTCACAAGAATAGTCAGTGACTGTGAAGGGATATTAAGGAGAATGCTAAAGTTTGGAATCATCCTTGAAAATAATGAATAAAGTAATGAATTCAGACAAATAATGAATAAAGTAATGAATTCAGACAAATATAAGGCTGGAAGGGCACTTCTGAAGACCCAGCTGAAACATGACACTATCTTTATAGTGGATAACAGTGTGCACCACTGCATAATTTCTTCCAGGAACACTCTGCCTCATGGAGACAGGAGCAGAGAACCAAGATCACAGCATTGTCCAGGGGTTCTGATTGGACAGGTATAGTGGGTGACTAGAGCAAGAGAAACAAGGTGACTGACAAGTAGTTTAGATGATCAACTTTGGTAGACAGGAAAGGGAGAGAGATGAGGACAACCAAGAGAGAACTGGCCTCCGAAGATTTGAAGGATTTGTGATGTCAAAAAGCAGAGGTAGGGAGAGCATGGTTGTAAAATAGCCAGATGAATAGAGAGTTATGGTCAAAAGCAGAATACTGAAGTTCAAACTACTGAGGTAGAACAATTCCAGTCACCAACAAGATCACGGGAGTATCCCTGGGAGTAGGTCTCTGAAATGAAGTGAAAGTGAAAGTTATTTTCATTTAAGGAATTTCAGTAATTTTTGGCTGGTTTTATACTTAAAATTTGAAACCTACCAAGATTTTAGCAGCAATTTAGGTGGGAAAGAATATTGTTCACCAGATATGAAGTCTAGAATCTACTGAGAAGTATATAGGTAATAGCAAAATAGGAAGGTGAAGAGTGGTATGTGCCATATGGAAGAGTAAAATAATTAATGGATTAAAATTGGTATTGGGAAGCTAGAGGAAGTGCAGGAACATGATTCCCCATAAACATGCATGTGCACGTGCATGCGTCCAACACATCCAGCCCTAAGAGGTTAAGAAAATGAGTGGTCTCCAAGCAGAAAGAGTCCTAAAAATAATCAGGTCCTGAAAGGAGATTGGATTTCAGTTAAGGAAGGAAATGGAAGAACAGGCCTGGGAAATAGTTAAAAGTGTGGTAAATCTGCTCACAACCAAATAATAGGAAAAAAAAGAGTTGGGAGGATTTGTGTAGTCCTAGTAGAATATATTAGGATTGTAAGATAGAATTGAAGATGATTTAAAATTTCAAGCTAAAAACTCAGCAGTGGTGTTGATGTAAGCAGTAGCTACAGGAATCTCCCATCTACTCTGCTGTCCCTAATAGCTGCAGTAGGTGGCTTCCATTCTGGAAAACACCTTCCCTACACTAAAAGGAATAACTCTATGAACCATTGCCAGAAGATTAGACAGAGAATTTTAGCTCTGGGCCTTCTGTACTGTCTATTAGTGAAGAAAGAGAATCAGAGGAGAATGAGAACAGCCACCCTTGTTCTCCCATCTAGTAGAAGTCAAGTAAAAGTGACATAAAATATTCATGAAAATTCAATTGACCTTTTAACTTCTAGATGGTACAATATGACTAGATTCCTAAGTATTAATATTTTACTGACAAAAATGTTTTGATTTTTCTTTTTCACAAATCACTGCCTTGATCTCTTACTTAAATGCAAACTCAAGATTTTCATTAGCTCACCTTTACTAAAGAACCCAGGTCCAAGCAAAGGAAATACAAACTTTGCATAAGAATACGGCACCAGGGGCAGTATCACTGCATCATCTCCTTGCCATCTTGGTTCTTAATTTTTGCCTAAAACTTATGTAAACTTACATGCCATCTTGGTTCTTGCAGTTTGATTTTTGCCTAGAACTTACATGAATCTTAGTCAAGTTATATGAACCCAAGTGTAACATTTAGTAAGTACTAACCAAAGAAGATGAAAAATAGGACATGACCAGCAAATTACAAAAACAGGTCAAGAGATACACTCTATTCTCCCATAACTAATAGCTCTGTAATGAATAATCTCATGCATAACTGAAGTCACCAGTCTGACAAAATCGATCCCCTTGACGGGACTGTCTTGATTTAGGTTTTCTTTTAAGTAAAAGATTCTCTGATTTTACTCAAATGTTTAAAACAAAATGAACAAATGTGGGTAGTGAATATTCCTTCAGTCACTCACTGACCTTTTAGTATGTAAAATGAACTGTTAGAAATACAAAGCAAACAGGACATATTTTCTGCCTTCAAGTTGCTTACTATCTAGGCACAAATAAACCATAAAGCAAAACATATGTTAGAACAAGATAAATACAATAATAAAAAGTAAATTTAAAATATGATAAAATAAGGAAAATACTTACTTTCATTGAGATGGGGGGGGCCTTCTTAAAGGATGAAATTTCTGAGCAGAAGCTTTATGGAATTGGTATGCTTGTAGAACAAATAAACATCTAAAAGTGCAAAATGCAGGATATGTTTAGGAAATGGTGAGGTATTTGAAGTGGCTGAGGGATGGGATGTGTTGGGAGAAAGGAACAGGAAGACTACACAGCGACATGAGGAACATCTCGGAGTTATGTAGCATAGTGGTTACAGACGTCAGCCTTGGCATCAGATACAGGCTTGGTTTGATTGCCAACTCGAGCAATGAGCAACTCTGTGACTTTCTGAACACTCTGGAGCCAAACTTTCTTAGTTTTCTGATCTGTAAAATAAGGCTAATAGTTATCTAGTACTGTAATAAGGAGGATTGAATGACACAAGTCATGAAAAAACTCTTTACAGACTATTTGGCACAAGACCAGCACTCAAAAAATTTCTACTATTCTTGATGCTATTGTTATTATTGCTATTTTAATTGTTAGATTGTAGATGGAACTGAATACAAAGTTAAGAAGGTTTGATATTTTATAATATTAAACAAGACAGCTCTAATTATAGAAATAAAATGCTACCCAGAAGAAATTTATACCTTATTTTTAAAATAATAACTATTATTATTATAAACAGGATATGTAGCAAGTTTGAGAAGTATTAAAAAAAAAAAAGAAAAACCACCCATTATCCCCCAGCAAAGATAACTATTGGCAATAGTTTGGTATATTTAGGTTTTTAGTATATTTCTTTTTAGTCATTTCTGTGTAACTTACAAACTGTGTACCTGTCTGGCTATTTACATCTATCTACCCACTGTACTTTTTAAAAATTTTATTTTACAAATCTGGATCTAACCACACACACAATTTCTGTCCTGCACACGAGAGTTAACAGCAGCCGTGTTTTTTTCATATCACCAGAGGAGTGGTAAAAGTCAGAGAAAAGAATGGAGAGAGGCTCAGAGAAGAGCCAAGATGAGAGACATTTTGGACCTACAGAGACAGACAAAGAGAAACAAAGGAAAGAAGAAAGGAATCTGAGGAAGAGATGGACAGAGAAACAAATCTGTCTCTTTGATTTCTGACATCTTGTTCTTGGTTGTGAATTTCCTGGAGTGGTGAAATTACTTTTGTTCTTCAAATGAGTCATATCCTTCAATAAAAATAAGACCTATAGTTAAATAAAGATCTCATTTTTTCCTTCAATTCTACTTTCCAAACTCTTTTGAAAAAGAAAATGAGAACTCTGACCCAACTTGCTTTAGTTCAACATTCTAATAAGCAACCAATGCTACTCACCTTACATCATGTTTCTAACTTAACTGAGAGCTAATCTGCAATCCAGATTTACACCACAAAGGACAAAGTCACTGAAGACCTTCCTAACACAATGTCAGCCCCTCACTATCAGTGCCTCATTCATATGTATTTAGCTTTCTGAGCATATCAACTCATCTTTCCGACTAGGCACTGCATTTCTTCAGAGCTCTATTTCTCAAATCGTGACAGCAATAAAAATTCTGTCATCAACACTGAACAACCATAAGTATATAAAAGCATCCACTGTCTAGTGCTTAAAATTCATTCCTTTTTAAAAATAGTATTTTATTTTTGGCATCCCTTGTTGCTGACTACATTGAATTGGTTGGCTCAGCCATCCATCAAGCATTCATTTATGTTACAAATGAATATTGAGTGCCTTGTGCAGTGGAAAGTGCCTTTGCTCAGTAAACAGACAGAACCGAGTTCAAATTTTAGCCCTATTATTTAATAGTTCGGGGACATTGGGCAAGTAACCTAACTTCTTTCAGCCAATGTTTCTACACTGTCAAATGGAGATAAAAATATCTAACTTATAAAGATGTTGTGAAGATTAAACAATGTTTAAAACACACACACATATGTTAGTGTTCAACAAATGTTATTTTCTCTATTTTGTACACATTATGGAGCTTAAAGACATAAGAAGACATACCCCCCTCTAGGAGAATCAAACAAGCTAAAAGGGGAAACAGGTGAAATTATAGAAACAATTATAATAGCAAAAAAATGTGGTAAGTATTAAGAAGGATAAGGAGTACTATAGTGGGTCAAATGAGAAATCATATCTTGTAAGAGGGTCAGAGAAGATTCCACAGAAGGAACATTTTAACTCAAATAATTTATATAAGAATAGGTAGACAGGTAAAGAAAGGGCATTCCAAACAAAGGGGAAAGCTAGAACAAAATGAAGAACAAGAGGAAGAGGAAGAGGAGGAGGAGGAAGAGGACAATCAGCATGGTAACCATGACCACTACGATAATAATGGCAATAATGATGATGTCAAACACACTTTCAAGCTTACTATGTTTCAGGTACTTTTCTAAGCTCTGTATATGTATTAACTACTTTAATCCTCATAACAATTCTAGGAGAAAAACGAGATGCACAGATGGTACTTAAACTGAGATACACAGATGACACTTAACAGAGATGATACTTAAAATGATGCTCAGGGTCACAAGGAAATGGCAGGTAAGAATTCAAACGCAGACAGTTTGTCTCGGAACCTGCACTGTATCCGCTACCCAGGCTACTTCTCTAACAAAAAGACACAGGCAAATAAAGCCCAGGATTTGATGAAATGGCAATGAATCAGTCACAAATTAATAACTTCAACCCATGAATACATAGAAAATGAATGCAAGAATGAATATAAGAAAATATTGCCACCGAATATTTTCTTACTTGATGATGAAGACAGAACTCTTTCAACATAATTTAAGAGCTGTAATTATTCATTTATGTTTTAAAATCCTTTCAATATATTTTCACTGAAACTGAACACTCATTTGGGAAACCCTGCAGACATTTACTACAATGTAGCTAATGCACACATCCATTTAATATGGTGGATTTGCAAGGTGAAATTTCTCTAAGTTTTAGTGGGTTCTAAAGGAAGAAACTTAAGAAAGAAACAAAAAAGAAGGGAGAGAAAGAGAGAGGGAGAGAGGAACGGAGAAAAAAAGAGAAGGAAAAGAAGAAATAGCAGAGATCTATCAATTATCCAGTAGATGATAGGGTGATGTGGTGGAAAAAGCTTGGAAGACCTCAGGGGTTCTGTTCCTGACTTGTACCAGCCGTGTGCACCTAAACAAGTCTCTAGACCTTCTAGAACATTAGAGCTCTAAGATTCCTTGATTCTCATTTGATGACCACTCACAATTGTACTAATTCAACAGCCCTAAAATCCTTACCCTATCACAACTGAATGTTTTCATATGGTATTTCATTATTTAGATGTGATACCTAAATATTAATAACTTTTTCATGTATCTTTGGGGAGAGCCACCTTTCATATTTCCAGTAAATGACTGAACTCCCTGATAAGTGGAAAAAACATCTGAAACACACACTGATTGTACTAAGCTGCTGATGCTGTGGTAGCAGATGGAAACTCCAGCCAAAGTAAAGAATCCTCATCCTTTTCATCCAAAGCCAGGGTTATTTTCTGTCCCATATTGAAATCTCATATCTGGCATTCCATAATATAAAAACGAGTATAAAATCTTTTGAATTTATCATGTACCTACATTAAAAGGACAATTATAGGAAGAGGAATCTTATCTCTCACTTTCCAAAAAAAGTAATCACTTAGTTAAAACAACTTCCTATGAAATAATGTAAGATAGCATATAAAATACCTATCTTTATCAATTCTAACTAAGTTAAAACTTAAAAGATTTTTCTTTGATTTGTGAAAGAGATTGAACTTTAAAATATTAGGTACGATTGTTAGTTTCATTTAAAAACTAAAAAGTAGTTTAATCATGTATTTGTTTGACTATCACAACTTACTTTCATTATGCTAGTGCATTATAACTGGTTTGATTACTAGATTTGTCAATTATACAGTTGATGCCAGTCAACCAAAATGAATCACTTCAGGATCCGTGGTATAAAACTAAAACTCCTTTTTCAAATAATTATCGCGATTTTAAGATAATTCTTCGATAAATGAAAATAAATACTGCAAGTGTTGAAATGATTCAGAATATGAAAGAAATTAGAGTTGGAGAGAGTAAAATAAAGGGGTAAGAAGGATGATAATTACCATTATTATATAAGTACATTAAATTACATGTAGATACACTTCAACACAATATCCCAACACTCAACCATAATCCCTGATATCTACAGAATTGACTACGTACTTTCTGAGTAAACCCTAGTATCTAGTAAAGAATAAAACACTACAATAACATTCTGAAATAAGTGTTATTAAGTCAAGTGAGAAGCTGCTTTTGACTTGAACTTATTTTTATTCAAAAGGTTAGGAACCATTTGAATAAATGTTTATCAGAAAAAAATAAAGCATTGGAAACTCTTTTATAGACAACTATAAAGTGAGAATATTTAGTAGTTAAAGACAAACCTATCATTTTTTAAATTTCCTGCTATTATGATCATAATAGCTGCAAACTATTGTCTATGTCATTTCAATAAACACTTAAGGAGCAATTAGAAGTGAAGCTTTTTTCCCCCAAGTAAATCTAATAACTGTCATTTCTTTTTACTCCACTAGAGGGTAGTATCTCAAAACTAGGGCTAGAGTCATGAATCCAGCCTGCTTTTGACCTGCTGATAAATTAATCCTCATGTTCCATTCTTCTCAACAAGATGTTTCTCTAGTATGCTAATTAGGGTTATAAAACATGCATTTTTAAAACTGCTGTCTATTTTTTCATCGGTGTTTTTTGAGAAATATAAACTGCTATGCTTTTCTGTGTTTTCCACATTTCTGGTAATTCAAAAAATGTTTTACATATATGGCTTATATAGACTATTTTCCTGGTAAATATCCATTCAGAGTTAATAGGCCTAAGAATAAGGGGAAATCACTCTTTTGAGATTTAATCTATTATAGTTGAAATTTTTCCCCAGAGTAGGAAAACATACATCCCAAACACACGCAGATATACACACAAATACCCCTAACACCTGTACCCATTCATATGTCGCTGGCAGATTCATTGCATCATATAAGAAGTGAGTGAATATAACTGAAATACGTATTTTTAAAAATTACTCCCTCACATGCCAATGTTATGAATTAGAGAGGCAAATATATGCCTTATTTAAAAAATCTGGTCAATCCAGTTAAGAAATGCCATTGCTTTAAAAAAAAAAGTGACATTTAACAGCAAGCACATATGTTAAATTAAATAGGACCTATAGCGAACCAAATGCCATTCAAAACAGCTTCAAGCTGCTCTTCTTAAATAATATAGCCATTGCTGAACTTCACAGAGAGGGAGTCAGAGGCTTGAGTCTCTACCAGATGTTTCTAATATTTGGGAAATCCTTAATAGCAGTGTGCCCTATTTTCAGAGTGAAAACATAGTTTCTCTGAATTTGATAACCTCAAAGTGGGGAAACTTGTCAAAAATTCCCAACATTCCCCTGAAGGGGAAAAAAAAAAAGAGAGAGAGAGAGAAAGAAGGAAAACGATGCCTAGGAAAATATGCAAGCCTGTTTCATTTATTTGTATCCTAAGCAGCAGTGTCATAGAACAGGCAGGTTGTTTCAGCCAACCAGACTGGAGCAGCCGCGAGTGCTACATCTTGGCAGTCTGAAGCGATTGGCTCCTCTCTGGGGAGTGGAGGGTGTTCAGTTATTAATGACCGCTGAGCAGGCAGCACCATGTCAGTGTGACAACTGATCGGGTGAACGATGCACCACTAACCACCATGGAAACAGGGAGAAATAAAGCCAGCTTGCAGGATCTCTCTTCACTGGATTGAGAGCCTCAGCCTGCCGACTGAAAGAGTTCCAGGAAGAAGAAGGAATCCTAGCTGCAGCTTCCTGCCTTCCTTTATATTTCAAAATACAGAGATAAGACGGCTTGCATGTGTGCGTATCTATAGTACGTATTTGTGGATACTTTATTACACACACACACATACACACACTCCTATTTACACCCGGGAGAGAACACAACCATGTGATTATCTCAGCCAAGGAACTGAGGAATCCAGCACGCAGGGACGCCGGAGGTGGTCTAGCACTGAAACTGCTTTTCAAGGTAAGTTTAAAATACACATATCTTTTTAAATGTGCTCTGTTTCTTGTTTTGTTGATGCTCGTGTTTTTATACCTAAATTCTCCTTTGATATTTTCTTCTTGTCTGAATTCTAAGAGCATTTTTCTTTACATTTTACTTTTGAGAAGAAATTCACATGCAAAACCTCGCTGGCTGTGTGTGTGCCTAGCCGTGTTTGTGAGATTCTCCAACATGCATTTTACTAGCTTGAATGCCCATCAGAGGATGTGAGTGGGAGAGAAAAAGCAGTGTTGGGGGGAGGAGTAAGAGGAGGGAGAGAGAAGAGAAGGGAACAGTGGGGGAGAAGAGAGAAGGAGAGGGAGAGAGGAGGAGGGGGAGAGAGAGAGCAAGAGCGATACAGAGAGAGAGGAGAGGAGAGACATGGGTTGGGGGGGCAGTTTTCCTTTTTCTTCACCTTATTTGTAATGAAAAGAAGATCACACATTATTCTGAATTTTGAAACCAACCCCCCAAATGGGGCATTTTTGTTTCCTCTCACCCAGTGGATGGAAATTAAGGCAAATGCTGTTGTATATCAAGAGCTGAAACGACTAGGCAGAGTAACGGAATGAGCATATCACAAACAGTTATTGAATTTCTGCCAGACTACATTTTACGGATTGGGGTAAATGACTTCCCTTTAATAACATCCCTTCGCTGGTCTGAAGGGACAGTGCGAATGTCTGATTGCTAATGCAGCTAGAACTGCCACACACTAGGTAAAAGGATCCCATGAACCAGAGGAGTTCTAATCTTCTTTGGTAATTAACAGGCTCACAGCAGGACAGCTTTAAAGTACATTTCCTATTTAAGAAGATTGTTTGTTCAAACCAACTGCTATATTCCCTTTGCTGTTATCGAGCTAGATGGCTTAATTCAGCTCTAATTTATTCATTTTTAACAATATGCCCTTGTTTCCATGCCTCTAATTTCAGTGAAAGCAGGCTGTGAATATGAGCAGAAACTTCCTAATTTACTGAAAAGGGGATAATGTGAAAAATAAGAAGAGAAGTAAAGATTCAAAATATCTACCTAGAAAATAGTGTGCCCTGGTACTATATTTACTCATATCCTATATTTCTCGTCTTTACTTTTAGAAGCAATGCCTTTGAGATAGAATTACTTTCAGTAAACTCTATGAGCATCCATGTAGCAATGATTCATGTAATACAGTGTGGGTTAATTTTTACTTCCAATCTTGTAAAAAGAAGCCAGCTACTTAGAATATGCTTTCAAACAGACACCCCCAACGGATGATATTCATGGAAACATTCACTGCACTGTTTAATGGATCCTGGACAGACATTAAAACAAGCCTAGTGTTTATATTTCATCTTCTGGAGCTCTCTCCTCCCTTGTCTTTGGTTCAACTAACCAAATAGTTAATGGAGTCTGCTTCTTTGAAATTGTGTGTTATTTTTTTCTACAACTCTGATTTTAGAGTTATTATTGGTTTCCTAGTTTATAATACAAGCCAAAGCCAAAAGACAATAACCAGCCACTTAGATCCTGCCACTTTCCCATAAATGTGTCAAAAAATGAATCAGTTTACAATATGTAATATAAGAAGTCAATTAATTCCAGTGACCTTTGTAAATGATGACAATAAAGCTGCTCTGACAATATGCCAGTGGCTTCGATTTTCCCTCTGTAAAATGAACAAGTTTAAGAAGAGGGTTCCTGCTCAGAGTGAAAAATGAAAGGTGCTGAAGCATCAGCTTGCAATATTGGCAGCCTCGCTCGCTCTGCCTCAAACAGCACATGCAATCTATTAAAAAAATGATTTATTACAAAGAGGAAAAGGTATTTTATTGGCCTTTCTGCTATTCATTAGAAGTGCCGCTTTTGAAATAGATCAGATATGATATTTTGAGGTACCTCCTAAGTTCCTAAACAAAAGGGAAAGCTTGAAATAGATATTCAACCTCCCGATTTCAAACTCCTCTGTAACGTAGCACTGCAGTATTGATTTCAGTTTTTCTTAGAGCTTTTCTGGGGAAACTTTCCATACCAAACACACACACTCTTAAATCTTACCCAGCCCATTTTAAAATTGCAATCAATGACATCTAAGAACAGTGGATTCACTTTTTAACCTTAGTAAAGCTCACGTACATATTTTGTGGATTACAGAGATCAGTGATGTACCCACTTGAGAAATACAGTCACTTCAGGCCCTCGGTATTGTCTCTGTGTGTGTGCCAGTGAGTTTGGTGATTTGATCGGTGTCTACCAATGCCAGATAATGGACACATGTGCATACCTGGAAGACTTAACCATAGTCTCCCCTAGTCATGTAACTACACCAGAAATAATAGTGTCCTGACAAGACAAGCTTCAAAGGACCATCTTTTCAGGGTGTTGCTTGTCTCAGGCAACATGCTGAGTTAGAGTGCTAATGAATAGGTGGAATTTTTTATCTAGAGGTGGTGGTTGTGTTGTTAATGGCTTAATAAAGAGTGTTACCAGCTTTCTAGGTCAGCAATTTAGGGACCTATGGAAAAGGTCATCAACTTATGATACATTAACTGTATTTCACTGTTTCTTTGTTCTTTTTCCACACCTACTGCTTTTGCCACAAAATGGGTTTGATGTTTCACTCCCCACCCCAACTCTGAATTTTTTCTGTTATAAAATTCCTATGTAACATGGCATTATGATATTTTTTGCAAACTAATTAAGTTGATGAGAAAGGTTTGTAACCTGAGTTTAAAAAACATTTATGTAAATTAAATGTTATTATTTAATTAGCCACCCCTAAAGATAGTCATAGATGAGGTATCTATTGGTAAATCTGAAGAAGATCATTAAAAGGAAGCTAAAAAATGAGTCCCTACTTCTAGCCTCAGTTAGGATGCCCCCAAAGAATAATTTAAAATAATGTGGTTCAAGACAATCTGGAAAAACACTGGACATGTCTGCAGCCCATTAAAATGTTCCACATAGACTTGTTTCTGGGGATTTAGCTACTTATGTATCACTCTTTGGTACATGAAACTAAATAAAGCAGGTAAACACTAAGCAAAACATCAGTACATCTTGTCAGTGCTGTCAAAGATAAAGCTCTCTGATATCGGCCGTGCAACCAGTACTTACGAAAGCTTCACTATGCAACAACTGAACATAGATCCTGTGTAGCGCTCAGTGAATTCCTCCCCTCCCCTTCCGATAAAGTGATATCTAGTTAGATACCTAGGAAGTCACTAGGAGAACATATTAATAATTGCTCCTTTGGCCACAATGTCAAAGGAAATAAAATTCTAATATAAAGAAAGCAGGTGGTATCAGAGGATGGGAAAAAGTAACAGAGAGAAATCAAAATGTTTTTCTTAACTTGATGGAAGCCAACGGAAGATCTCAATAGACGCTAAATAGAGGTCATTAAATACAAGATCAGCAGAGAAGACTAAATGTCCATCTTAAATCTTTCTGAAGAAGTGCAGTGCCTACCAGGCCATCTAATATATTTGCATAATTGTCAAGTTTGTATATTTCTGTATATTATGTTAAATCATCTTTAGGCCATGATAATTGAGGGCATTTTTTATGGTATCATTAATAAAAACACATTATACTTCATAGTTCATAGCTTCAGCATATGGTAATAAAGAAGGGAAAAATGTTTTCATAAAATAGAATTTTTGAATTGAAAGAGACTTTTAGTAGCTAGTCTAATATGCTCATTTAATAGGTGAAGAAACTGAGGCCTAAAATATTTAACAACTTTATAATGCAATATAATAGATACTATATTTTGAATTCACACAGCTATTTATTGGAGAGGCCTAGGATAGACTCCTGTAGAGTTCTCCCTCCAACACTCCACTAAAAGTCTGCCTTCTCAGTCTTTCAAACATAATATTTCTTAAAAACTCACAAATATGTGCAAAAAATGCTCCCAAACTCACAGATATATACCCCTAAAAAGGTAAGGAAACGTTTATCCAGATAATCAAGTACTCTAAAAGCAAAAGCCAACATTCAGTAATAGAAGAAGCAATTATTATAATACCCAAATATTTTAAGTAATTCATCTTTTGGATATAGTCCACTACATTCTGTAGTGAGTTATAAAAATTAGAGCTTTGCCCTGTTTTTGAAACATCTTAATAGTAATACTACTATCACTCACCTACAGAGATTCAGCTATTGATCATCCACAATAAGTTTTCAGTTTTTTCCTAGAATTCTGAGGAGACTCTCCACATTCTTTTTTACTTGGTTTCACTATAAATATTTTAAGGCAATTAACATGTTCCCTCCCTCTCTACATACCATGTCCATTTTCAGGATCCATGTTTGCTTACACACCTCACTGGAAACCAGTGAGTGTAGTGTCAGGATAGCAGTCCCTCTCTCTCACACTGTCTTTCTCTCTCACTGACTCTCCCTCTCTCTTTCTCTCCCTCCATCCACCCCAACCTGCCTACTTTTTCATTTCCAGAGTTAGAGTGAGAGCCCTGGTAGGCAATCACACCCTTAATTTCACAACCCTCTTTTTTTCTTTTTGGCAAATTTCTCTGTTTCTAAATGTGTTCTAATTTTTGCTTAACATAGTAGTAATTAACTGACTCAAAAATTTTTGAGGAGAAGGATACAAAAAAATAAATATCCGTGAATGTTTGTTTAGAGCTTGACTGTTTGCAGAGCAATTTTTCAACACTGACTTGGCTCCTCACAACAAGCTGGTGAAGTAGGGTGGGTATGATGATGACCATCATTGTTCATCTAAGATTGGAGGGTAACGTTCTGTGAGGTTAGAGACTTGCTAACATGTTGAGGAGCAAGAATCTTCTGACCCCACAGAGGAGGAGTTAGCATGGGTGCAGCAATGATCCCTGATATTTTGGAAGTCATTAATAAAATATATGTTCCCTTTTTCTTGAACTCCCACTCCAGACCTTACCCTTCCAAATTCTTTTTTCTTTGCACCATACCACACTATATCTGAATGGACTTTTGCAAATTAAAATCTGTATTTCTTAATTTAAATCATGGCTATTGCCATGCCTGAGTTAAATAAGTAAAACACAACAACATCTATTCTTGGAAAAAAAGATTGTATGTTGTTCTACCTACTCATTCATATGTTTTTCTGATAGCATTAGCACTTTGATAAAGAGGTACTTGGCAAAGGTCTCAAAAATTGGATAAAATGAACTGACTAAATTATTCAGGGATTTTCCAGGTTGTTGAAAATTATGAACAAAGTCCCCAAAGTCACTTGAAGAACCACCAATGGATTAAATGTCAACTTAAAAGCAACAACTTTGGCATCTCCTTTCTGGTTAGTCTGTTTTAGGGAGAAAATGACACACTAAACAAGTCAAAAATACCAGTTAATTTAGAAGTAAACTGCTATATTTGTAAACTAGTCAAGTCAGAATGCCAATAAACTTATTTACATTATTCTGAGAGCCTTTCTAGGGGAGATTTTGAATTGCAAAAGTAATATAATCCTTGAAATGAATAAAGATCCCTAAAAAAACATGTTCTGAAGTTTGTCATGTCAAGCTTTACTTCCAGAAGGAGAACCATTCCACAGATAATCAGCTACTCTATTCAGGAAAGGCATGTAACCATCAGCATTTTTTGCATCGCTTACATCAAAAAGTCGCACTGAATCAATTAAAGGCTTAGCATCAACAGGTGATAATTTCTATTTCAGGAAGCCTGAAACCCCTGGGATCTAATTCCCTGAGGAATGAGAGAGGAGGCAGTGTTTCCTGACTTGTACAAAGCAGGGACTTCAGGAGTGGGAGAATGTATTCTCCTGGGACTAAGCCCCCTAACATACCATGGGCTAAGCCTGTGGTCCCCAACCCCAGGCCGAGGACCTGTATCGGTCAGTGGCCTGTTAAGAACCAGCCGCACAGCAGAAGGTGAACGGCTGGCAAGCACAAGCAGAGCCAGTGAAGCTTCATCTGTATTTATAGCTGCTCCCCACCAGCCTTGTCACCACCTGAGCTCCATGCCTCTCCCCCTTCCCCCCCACCCCCCCATCCCAACCCAGTCTGTGGAAAAATTGTCTTCCATGAAATGGTCCCTGGTGCCAAAAAGGTTGGGGACCACTGGGCTAAGTGATCACCTTCAGGAAGGCTCAGGACTCACAACACTTATGAATGAGGTGAATAATAGTGGATATTTTGACTACAGAAAATATTTAACAGGCCTCATTTTCACTGTGGTAGAGAGGATTGCTTTGGACTCACTATAAATTTTTTCTAAAATTACTAAGTTAAATTAATATAATGACTGTAAAGAAATAAAGGCCAATATATTAGCAGATTCATTCCCTGGATAACATTTGTTCCATAAACTTTACAGTCTCATAATGCTTTAAGACATTCAAATTACATTGTCAATTTGCAGTTTACCTTTGTTAAGGAAAAAAAAGTTAAAAACATACACATATTTTCAAAGATCCAGTTCATGTTGGCCTTTATGTCATTAGACTATTTTCTGCATTGCTATATTCATATGCTTCAGAAATATTGGTCTTACATTGTTTGTTAGCAGTGATTTATAGGCTCTAAATTTAATTCTACTCTTATCAAAACTCAGTCACTCAGAAATACGAAATACCGAACATGTTCTACAAAAAGTATTCAACATCTGTAGAACACATGGAACCATAATGACCTTTATTGAAATTTCAATATTTGCAGGGAATATATCAACATATATTTTGGGTTTTTTTTTAATTTCAAAATATTAAGGGGGTAACATGTTTCTGATACATGGCTTGGGTCAGGGTTGTAAATATACCCATCACCCAAATAGTGTTCACTGTACCTGTTAGGTAGGTTTTTGCCCCTCCCTTTCTTCCCCTTTCCCTGCTTGATTTCCTATGAGTTTTACTTCCCTCTGTGCACTTCTGTGCCCATCAGTTAATATATTTTGATTTCTACAAAGGCCATAGGGTTAACAGCCTTAGACTGCAGGTGACTAAGGCATTGAGAACAAAAAAGAGAGTAGATGAAGAGGAAATTAAGTCTAGGTCACAATGCTGAGTCATTGAAGAGAAAGTGCAGTAGTACAGAAGGGAAAGACCACCATATACGGAAGATACATATGTTCTAAGAACATATAAACCTTGGAAGCTCTATTCATAGTAACTCTTGAATGAAAAACATATAAAATGCCATTATAAGATATGAGCCTAAACCATATTCAACCAAGTCAATCTGTTACGTAAAGAGCTGGACTGATTCACTTACCAAACACATAATTCATATTTGTTCCTCTTATTGTAGTTTATCACCCACAAATTTTTTTACACAAATAATATAGCTGCTCAGAGTGCCATAAGGTGATGTTCAGCTAACTTTTTAAAATCAGTGAGGCATCTGCCAAATTACCATTTCCTTAATCAGTTACTTTATTTTTAACAAAGAAGCAAAATCCATGTAAATATCGAAGTCTCATTTTTACATTTACACTATAAATTGTATCATAATATGCTGCTGTTAGACAAAATGGTCAAAGAAATGAAGAATTAAAATAAATGGTATGACACAAATTAATATAAGCAGAGACCTTATAAGTTCACATCATATCATCTCTCTTAGACAATCCTTTGCTAAGGGACTGATAAATATCAGCCATTCTCATTTATTACATATAAGCATTTTCTCTGCCACATGTTACATGCATTTTCTTATTTAATCCTCATAATAATCACATGAAGTAAGTACTATTATTAGCCCCACCTTACAAATGAGGAAAATAAGGCTTAGAGAAGAAAAGTAACTTGCCACAACTAATTAAAGGCAGAACAGGAAAAAAGAACCTAGGTCAGTTTGGCTCTGAAGAACACGCCTTTGTGCACGAGGCAACACTGCCTCCCATTGGTACCGCCTAGATATAGCTGCACTGCCTTCCAGAAGTCAGATTCTATATCAAAATACAGTAACTCCATTTATAATTTCATACTATGCATTCTGCTCATACTAGAATATTATCTTTTTGCCGGATTCATTCATATGTTTTTCTTTTTTTGTTTCTGAGAAAGGAGTGATGATTTACTTATTTATATTTAACTGTCACTATCCATTAACTAAAATGATTTTTGCAGTTCGGTTTACAGATGGACCTGTGAACTGGCAGCTTATGGTCCGCTTTCACCATTTTTCCATCAAGGAGGATTTAACGTGCTTCTTTGCCTGAGGTCATGCAGTGCAATAAGTGGCACAAAGAAAAAATGCAAACCTTAGCTCATAGGTCTCAAATTTCATTATTTATAACAATCTTTCCATGGATCCAATTTCAATTTGTGGACATTATTTTTCCCCATACATTCTCTTTTAAACAATGAAGATGAAAACAGTCTGAATACTATTTCACTGCTAGTATGATCATCAATTTTCAATGCAATTCATCAATCTGCCTCCATATTAATAAGCTTCTAGCCCTGCAAAGTTAATTGATGGAGGCCGTAATTTGGTTTTCAAACTGAGCATGCTGAGCCAAACCTAAGACTTCAGCACAAGTGTTCTGTACCACCTGTTTGTAAAACTTCAGCGTTTCTTGCTAAGTGACCCCCTCAAAGGGCTATCTGGGGAGTCCTTCTATTTGACTGTCTTACATAGAAAAAGCTGAATGTAAAATTAAGGCAAAAATGTTACTGAGGATTCCTGCAGTGATTAGAAATGGGGTTTAGAGACCTTGTGTCAACATACATCTTCTTCTCAAAATGAAGGTTTTTTTTAAAATTGTAAACAATTAGACAACTGAAAAATGAAATTCAATTTTGAGGTGATAAAATGTTAAAATATCTATGCATTATGAATAACCTAACTCAAAGTATGTAAGAGATAAAGAAGGACATGTATAATTTTAAACTTTTGGGTTTTTTTTTTTCTTCCTGCTATTTCGTACATTCATATAGTACAATGAGGAGGGAAAGGAGGAGAAAGAAGGATGCTGGGCAACATTTATTGAATATGCAACCACAGCCTGGACCCTGGTTAAGTTCTTTATGCACTTTATATCATTTCACTTCACAGTTCCTTCACAATTCCAAAAAGGAACTGAGTCTTAGAATGAAGAAGTATTTGCCCAACTGCATTTAGTGGCAGGGTCCTGATTTGAACCATGAAGGTCTAACTTCAGAGCTCATTCTATTAAAAACAATGTTATTTCATATCACATATTTCTTAGAACAGCATAATATATTTCTCCTTTGGGAAGCATTTGACTTTTTGTGCAGAAGTGTCCAATAACAGGCTCTTTCTATAGCTTTAAGCTGCTCAGCAAAGATCAGGAAGCTTATATAATAATTTATCAAACTTTACAGTTTTAGCACATGGTACAACCTGATTAGTATAATCTTATTTCATGAATAATATAATGAACACTTAATATAATTCAACTAATTTAAAATAAAAGTATTACTTGTGGATTTCTACTTAAGCATTCTCATTAACCTGTGTAATTTCAGAAGTGAAATATGTATTAAAAATGATCATGGTCAATTCCATAAGGACTTGTGAACATCTAAGATCTTTATCATTTCTTAGGGAATGGAAATCAAGGAAAATTTTCTTGACCATAAATATCTTGCAAGTTGAACCAGCAGAACAGTGTTTCTACCCTATCCTTTCAGCCCCTAATGTTGCTCACCAGATTGGGAAATATTTGAAAAGATAATTTTTCCTATCTAGAATGGTAACTCCTCCTCCTTTACTACCACATTCAGGCTCCACTCCTTCCCCACACCACGCTGAAGGCAATGGTATAGGTATATCAACACATTGACTGCCACACTAGAAAAAAAGCTTTTCCCTGTGGCTGTGGTGTTTTATTACGAAAACAGAATAAAACCTTTGAAAACAAAATGATACTTTCTAATTTAATGAAAAATTTGTTATTTTTTATTGTTTTCTATGTGTGAGTTATATGCAACTTGAAAAATAGTTTTCACGCCTCCCAAGGTGAAGAGACATGTGAGTTACATATGCTTCACGAGGCCCCACGTTCAAAACTAGCGTGAGTTAAATACAACTCACAGGGCAGTTAATGTGTTAAATTCTTAACCCCACATAAGCATGGGGCTTTCTTTTTACATCATCAGGTTTAATTATAAAGCAATGCTCTGCTCTGCATTTTTCTTGATAGAGACTTCTATGAGTCTTTGAAAAGAGAGATATTCTAAGATACGTTGCCATTTACTCATTTAGATGTGTCATATAATGGTCATTTAATCAATGACCATGGATACATCCATAGTCAGTAAATAGAACCTTGGCATATTGATAAAGAATGATGTATGTATGACATCTCAAATAGAATCAAATATCTGTGACTGTGATAATCTACACCAAACTCACTTGGGTGCTTACTTTTAATGAAGACTCTCAGAATTTCTGAGAGTGACACCCAAAAATCCCTAGTGATTTTCTGCACAAAGTTTCATAATTGGCAAGTAAAGATTCAAGTCCTTTTTCTTTGTCTATTGTCTACCATTTTGTTTTAGGTTTAATAAAAAAAAATTGTATTTGAGATAAACAATAAATTGCTTGGATTTATACAGAATATGCATAAAATAATAGGCACATATGTTGCATTTTTCCCAAGAGAAGACTAGGAATAGGATATGGCTAAATCAGTTAGGGGTTTGTTTGTAAGGGACCTAAGACACTCAGGAGGATGACCTTTTAATATATAATAATGTAAGATTGTGGTAAATATAATCCCTATCTGTACTTCCCCCAATCTAAAAAGGTACACTCTCCATAGTCATTTCTTGGCTCTCAGATGATGTCTGTAGGGCGTTAGATTATGCCTTTGGAGAAATGTCTCCCAGAAATGGAAAAACCTCTTTTGTCCGTATGTTCATGAGCTCCAACTTTCATATATGATACCACATTCCATATGGAATTCAACCGAGGGTCACCCAGAAACTGCCACAAACACACAATTAATGAATTCTACATTACGTGTTGACTTGCTTTCAAATGCCACAGAATAATACAAAGAGTCAGAATTGGTATAACAGAATCTCTAAACTGAGACAGAATTTACAACTTTTACAACTATTAAGTCACTTGGTCAATGTGACCACACTATTTAAAGACAATTGGAACCAAAACCAGGTGATTCAATCCTTGAACAGTGGATATTTCACAGCACACTGACTGTGATAATAGACTTTCAAAAAGATTGGACTATATGCTCCTATTGAATCATTCTTTTTTATGCACCATGATGACCAACAGTTCCTAAATTCACCTCTATAGAGTAGCCCAGAAGTGCCTTCTCTGGGAAGAGTCCATATTTGTACAACCTCTTAGCTGATGGAGTTTGGCAGAAGCCCAACTCACTATCATGTAGTCACTTTTCAAGATGTCTCTTTAGATTGGCATTTTATTGACAGTAATGTGTTGCTGCTGCTCTGCATCAAGCATGTTAATTACTTGGGTCTGGAGTTTTGAATTTTTGCTCTAAAGTGATTTTAACTGAAGAGTTGTCTTGTTTTTTAAATCAGGCAAATACAAAAGAGAGAGAAAGAGAAACTATTAAATGAAAACCCACAACCAAGAAAATGGCAACCATAAAAATAGTGAGTTTCATATTTATCCGAAATATAAATAGAATGATCCATCTTCTTTGTGGTATTCTATTAGAAACTTCTAATACTCTTAGACATTCCATCCCAAATTTAAAAGGCTCTGATACCAATTCTGCCCTAATCCGCTTTGCTGGGGTCATAAAAGTCTTTGTAACACGTACAAAATAGTTACGTTCTTTGAAATTATAAATCTCATTGCAAATTTATTTTTTAAACTTTTATTAAAACCTTGTTATAGGTTGCCTCCCAAAAGAATGCATAGCACAGAACAATGAGCACTCAAGTCCCTGTGTTGCTAAAAGAAAATACTAAAATTGCTGACAATAATGTGGTCATCTTTAAGATTATAGTGTCCATTGATTATAGTGACTTCACACAGACTTTTCATTTCTCTCATTTGTACTCTTATTACCACTTCTTGTGTGTACTAATGAACAAGGTTTAAATTAAATTTTAACCATCTCTATAAGACTCCGTTTCCCCCAAATATAACATCTCAAGAAAATGACAACTGCCCAATTCTATCAACTCAAAAAACACCCTGTATTAGCATCTGTGTAGATTTAAAGTTAAAAGCTTTACTTCTATATCTCTGTCTATTGCAATGCCAACAAGTATGCATGCACACATATACACTTTCACACAAATAATAGATATTTTTTAACATTTTCCAACTGTTAAAACTTCTTAGCCAGTTTAAAGATATTAAATTAAGTCTAGCCGCACTTACTTGCACCTTGTTTGCAATGGCTTTTTTTCTTCTTCTAAGACATGCCATATAATTGAGATGACAAATATTGTGGTACATTTTAAGAGTAATTTTCACAGAAATAACTGAAAAAAATCTACTAGACAAGCAAAATTCTACAATTTTTTTTATCATAATCAGAGTCAAATGTCATTCAAGTAGCTCTGTTTTGCTCTACCACTTCTTCTGTTCTTATATCTCTACCGCTAAACTAAGTTTAAGTTACAACAAACTCTAATGAGTTATTATAAATATGATGACTACTATTAATTTGGTAGTGATTAACATTTAGTAATTACTTTATATTTTTATGGTGCAGAACAAAGAACTTTTTTTGTACTAAGAACTTTTAATGCATTATTTTATTTAATTTTCACAACATCCCTATGTGGTAGGTACTATTATCACTCACCTTTAATTAGATGAGGAAACAATGACATGGTGGATGTAGAAGAAGAACTAGAGTCCATGTTCAATCTCCATCACTAGGCTGCTTCTCCTGAACACCATTCTGAGAGTGCCAGAGAGCAGGAGAGATAGATAAAGCATTTTGCATTTGCTATTTAAGAAATAATGGGATTAAGAGTGGAACAAAGTGGGAACCCTTAAAAGTGATTCTCCTGTCATAAGTGTTTTAGGGAGAAAAGCCACATTTTCATATTCACTTCCCTGCATAACATCCTTCATATCTCTGGGTTTGGGCCCATTTTCAGGCAACTTTTTCAAAAGCCAAAGTTGCTAGAGAAATGACCCCTATTGTTGAAGGACTCCTTCCTTCCTTTATTCATGCATGCATATACATGCCTCTACTTTTCACATCTTGAGCCAGTTTTGCAGAGTTGGAAATGATAAAACCCCAGGTAGGGAAGAGACAAAAGCTATACAATTTTCTTTCTCCCACCCCCTCTGTGTCCCATTTTTCCATAAATGTTTAGTCCTGTAATCCATGGTTCAATATTATTTTAGAGAATGAAAAAATTTATTTTTTCATCTGCTTTAGATGGACCAAACTCTACCTTTTGTTCTAGAAATGTTCTCACTTCTGCAGCTAGTGCTCCATGCGTATATATTTTGACTGTCCTTATGCTGTCAGTTTAGTAACTAATACCATTACTTCTAATGATGCTGATATTTTAAAAAAGGATGAGGGGCATATTATTTGTGGAACTACTTAGTATGGTTGCCAGCAATAGCTTTAAATAGTGCTAAGTTACAGAAAAGTCTCATCACTAATCCCCTACCTAGTCTTTTTGATTTTTGGCTTTTTGGAATAAATGCTAAAGAAAGATTTTTAAATGTAGGGAAAAGGAAGGTTGAAAGTAGGGAAGGAAAATGTGGGGGACTTGCCAAAGGGCCACAGGAGAGGACAGATTAATGCATTCCTAGTAAACTGTAAACTGCACTTCTCATCAGATTAAAAATATGCATACAGACCAGGCACGGTGGCTCACACCTATAATTCTAGCACTATGGGAAGCTAAGGAAGGATTGCTTGAGGCCAGGAATTTGAGACCAGCCTGGGCACCATAGTAAGGCCCTGTCTCTACAAAAAACTTTTTTAATAAAATTAGCCAGGCATTGTAGCTTGCACCTGTAGCCCCAGCTACTGGGGAGGCCAAAGTGTGAAGATAGCTTGAGCACAGGAGTTTGAGTTTGTAGTGAGCTATGATCATACCACTGTACTCCAGCCTGGGAGACAGAGCAAGACACAGTTTCTTTAAAAAAAAAAAAAAAAAAAAAAAAGAAATGCATACAAATACCCAGGATCTCATTCCATTAGAAGCAGGGGCAAAATCTATTCAGAGGGTCATGGCTTCTGGAATAGTGGGGAAGACAGAGAGAAGGGAATAGTCCAATACAGAAAAGAGGAGGAAAAATAAAAGGAAAGGATGAGGAGTTGAAGATATAATAGCTGTTAGAAGTGAGTTGGGTCCAAAATGTAGGTCCACTTGCGAGAATTCAGAGAGCAGAGAAAGGCATGACCACAGACTTTCAGAAGCTCCCAGTCCAGAGCTGTTTCTATTTCCCCAGAAGAGGTCTCATTGCGACAAAAATGTATTCTTATCTCTGTAGATTGCAAATATGTATTTCCAAATAAAATAATCAAAAAACCTTTTAAAGTGCTCTTTAAAAATTAATTTTATTCTTCTCCATGAAATAAAGAATCTGCCTGTCAATAGGCTGAAAAATTACAAAACAGATGTCAAATAACCTTCATTTTGCAACAACAATCTTCTATGAATCTGACATCTAGTTATTCCAGTTAACATCATGTATAAAACTCAGAAACTCAGAGATTATGCAGCCAAAGAACGGAATACTAATTCATGACAGCATGTTGCAAAGATCAGAAGAGAACAAAACATCACAAAAGTATATAAATTGACCAAATGAGACTGCATATGTTACCATATTCCATGACAACAGAAACTTATTGATTGACAATTTATATCTGGTTTGCTCCCTTATTCTGCAAGTCACAAAAATGGGTTGCTGTAGCAACTGCCACATGCTATTTAGCTTACTGGGGAAAAAAACACCCTTATTAGAGTACCTTCTACGACACAAATACAGCATGTATTTTTACTGTTCCTCCCACACCAAAAGAACACATCTCCTGACAGTGTGTCTATTTTCTCATAGCTTTAAAAATGGGTTTGCTTTCTGTTGTTTGCATTTATATTATGTATACTACCAATTTATGCAAATGGAAAAAGGAAAAAAAATCCACACAAATATGAAAGAGAGAGATACAGATTGCCTGAGTCACATGAATGTGACAGGGCCATAGTCTTTTATAGCATCCCCACTTTTATCACTGACAGCTCTTTTAGCCAATTTAACTCCACTGATGTACGTATCAAATCCCAGGAATACACTACAGTTCAATTCTTAATGCACCAGCAAGGGCAAGCTTATTTTTCTGGACCATAAACAAGAGAAATTACAAATAAGAGAAAGTTAATTTTCTTGGAAACAGATTCTTAATCTCACAGTAACACAAAACATAATCTGTTCACAAAGATGCTGCACAGGACCTTGGAACACATAATACCAACACTGGTGTACATTAGAGCAGGCAAATCAACACATCCATGACAAATAAAATGGGAATAATACTGATCCTTTACTACTTACTCCTCTGTTGGCACCTAAAAGAAAAGCAGCAAAGCATTTGGAACATTTAAAGCCCTGGATATGGAACAATAAAAACTCAAGTCATTGTTCTCCTTATTCAATGGCAAGTTTAACAACTTTTCAAATTCTCCAGGTATTGGTCTGATGTGGGAAGATCAACTTTTCTGAAATAACTCAATTATCAGCCTTTAAAATAATGTAAGTCTCTTCTGTCTGAACGCTCACTGATTTTGAGAAATCTAAGAAAAACGGCCCACTTAAAACAACAAACAATCAGAAAATGTTTGTTGTTTATGTCTTCCACCATCATTCCTACTGCCATGTGGAACCTTCTCACCACTCTAAGCCTGAGTGAAGGGCTCACTATTTTGAGGCAGAGAATCAAATAGGACAAGGATTGGTAAAGTATGGCTGCTAAAAGATGCCAGGGATTTATAATATGAATAACAATAAGATAATAGGAATTAAAGTCTCAGTGTGTGAAAATACTAAGTATCCAGGATGCAGATGAAAACTGTCCTTACCGATCTTGGAGGAAAAAATACCTGATTGTACACTGTGTTAGTCTTCTGCTGTACCGTTTCATCATATCAAAGAAATGGAATCAACACACAGATTTTTTTTTTCACTTTTCCTTGGGCAACAATAGAGAACAATCAATTTTAAAATAATTGGAGAAATTTGTGTTTTGTTAGAAGAGTAAAGGAAAACATTCATTCAACAGTACCACATAGGATCATTTGCTTAATAGCATTTCTAATATGTTATGCATTTATTCAATCTACTTCTTTCTATATTAAAATGCAAAAACAATTACTCTGGATATAAATCCTAGAAAACAATCAAAGTTTCTATTAAATCAGAGAAGAGACAGTTAAGCTGCAATGTGATTTGCAGATGCTCATGAATAGACAATACTTAGAATATCTCTCACTAGAATGTGAAAAAGAATGGTGGTAGAGATTACAAAATCCCCTTCCTTTCCCTCTCTCTTCTTCTGTCTTCCCTTTCCTTCTTCCTTCTATCCTTCCTCTCCCTTTTCTTACTTTCTTTTTAGACAGACTTTGAAGAAGAGTTTTATTTAAAGTCTAATAATTTAAATGATGTAGACATGTAAAATTGCACTATGTACAATACCAGTCCTAGAGCAGGTAGAAATTTCCTTTCAACATTATGTTACAAATAGTTTACATTCAACTTATCAGTCACAGGGAAATATGGGCAGTTTCAACCTCCTAGCTCCTTTGTCTCTTAAAAAAAAAAAATTCTGGATAGTTCTTTATATACTTACATTAAAAACTCAAAATTAACGTTTTCAGAAAAAGGCAATGGATCATGAAGCAATGAATAAAAAAATTCTGTGCATACATAAGAAGCATTTTGTATTTTACTTCATCTGAATGGAATTTTTTAAATTTGCATGCTTTAATTGGGGAGCTATTGAATAATAATCTCAAATATGAGATTCAATAAATGTGTTTCAAGCTCTGATTAAATGTCAAGGCCACAGATTTGTTATTTCAGATCTAGTGAGCAATAACTTTGTTGGATAATAATGAACTTCCAAAGATTTATTTGTAACACTTAGTTGTCCATTTCAAAGCTCTGAGTCATAATATACTTCCAATTCTGTGGATTGTAATATAGAATTTAGCAGCAAACAAAGCTTAAATTTTTAAGTAAATTTTACTAGTTTCATATGTGCTGCATGGACTCTAAGTTCCTCTGCTAAAACTTGGAACCAAAAAATTTTCCCAGTCTTAACTCACAGCAGATACCATTTTGATTTGCATCAACCTTTTTTCTTAACAGAGTACATACGAATTTCTTTACAACATTGGTGTTTTTCTTCCCTAAAGTACACTGTCTTCTGTAAGTATCACTTTCCAGTACAGATTCTTAACTCCAATCTAGACTTTACTAAAGATGCAACTTCATATTGTTGAGGTAATTATTACTTTCCACTATCAGCAGACAACAAGCACAGACTGGGCTCCAGCCACAACAAACCAATTTTCTAGCACTGGTCTCCAACCTTTTTGGCACCAGGGACCATTTTATGGAGGACAATTTTTGCCACAGATGGGAGTGGGGAACTGTGGCAGTGTTGCCAGCGATAGGGAGCAGATACAGATGAAGCTTCACTCTCCCCCACTGAAAGCTCACCTCCTGCTGTGTGCACCCCCCCTTCCTAAGTTTTATGGAAGACAATTTTTCCATGGGGGGCGAGGGGGTTGGGTGGCAGGGTTCTGCACCCAGTCCCTAACAGGCCATGGACCAGTACTGGTCTGTGGCCCAGGGGTTGGGGACTACAGTTAGAGGACTTTTCTCAACGCTTAACACTCAATTATCTTAAAAGTTTATTATTACATTTTGTTGTTGCTATTGCATTTGACATTAATTTTTAAAGTATGTGGCACTTCCAGACGTTAAGAACATATTATAACCTAACTTACATTGCTTCCTATGTTTTCCAAGTAAAAATGCCAGAAATGCTTAAATAAAGTCTGTATACTTTACACCCTCACCACATTATGCTATTACTAAAGATATAATTTATAAAAATCAATTGAAAACCACATCATAAATGAAAATATACACAAAGAAAATATACTATCTCCATTAGTTTCCTCACAACAGATTTATTCAAGATATTATGAAGGTAGAAATTAGATTGGAAGTAGTTTTATAACTCTTTTTAAACAATCTATATTTAATTATACCTTTTTAAACATGCTAGTGTTTTCAAGTGTATTTTCTTACATTTTGTAATTTCCTGAATACAAAAAAAGACACCACCACACACACACACACACACACGTTTATTTCTCAGTTTGCTTACGTCTCACTCAATAGTTCACTCACACAAACTGTATGAGTAAACTCAGCATTCATCAGCAAAACCAAGGTCACAAATGAGCGTCTTGTGCTGCAAAATTTTTAAAAATGTATAATGATATTATGGGAATTTATATTAAAAACAGCTGATATTCATCCATTCAACTCAGTAGATATTTACTGAACTACAATGCCAGGCACTATTCTAGCTACGCATTGGAGATATAGTTGTGAACAAAACAGAAAACTACTTTAATAAAGCTAACATTCTAGTGAAAGTGATGGGATGCAGGCAATAAATAAAAAGGAAATAATTTGTGGTAGTCTTAAATGCTATATAAGGAAAACAACATGGTGAGAGTAACTCAAGGGGGGTATGTTAAGTAAAGTGGTCCATAAATAAGGTATTACCGAGTAGAAGACTTAAAAACCAAATTAAAGAACAAATATCGCAAATATCTAAAATAATTTCAGTACAATTTAACGAGTTCATTACCAGCTATGTGATAAACCATTAACTTTTGTTCCTTAATTAAGTTTTTTTCATGTCAGACAGGTAATGTGTCGCCATCATAACAAGGTTTGAGGGAGGCACATCTCACACATAAGTGTGAAAACCCAATCATCATGCTTATGAACTACAAAAGGATCTTAATTAAGTTTTGAGAGAAAGTGTCATTTAATTTCATTGTGCAAAGAAGAAAACTCAGCATTGCGTATACTTATGAAGTAAATAAGACATAGGGCTAGACTTGAAGGTATTTCATTAACAACTAGTAAGGGGGCAATCAAGTACATACGCATCTGTAACACAAAGCTTTATGAAGCACAGGCTAACGGAAAGATGATTGATAATGGAGCCATCATTTAGGGGCCCTTTCAATTTTGACCAACTCATTAAATCTCTGAGCCTCACTTTATCACCTGTACAGTGGTGATAACTGCACATGCTGACAGGATTATTGTGGGAATCAAATAAAACCATGTATGAAAGCTGAACTGAATTTTTGCAATGTAGCTCATTATGACTGTGACTACTATTGTTGTTTTTGTTGTTTGCTGCTGTTATATGACAGAAAACTTAAGTTAATGGAAATGACAAGGGCCTTAAAGATTCCTTAGGATCTGAAATATAGTAGAATATGCAAGGATAAGCAAAGAAACAGGACCCTATCTGTCCGTGGATATAGAAATTAAGTCTACATTAGAGAAAACAATCTTCTTTTTCTAATCTATGTTTCTTCATACAATGATGGGAATCAGTCGTTAAAGAAAACCTCAAAACTAATATTTTTCAACTCCATATTTTTCATTATCTTGACACATTTTAATTATTCTTCTCATATATTTAGGATAGCTTTTATTCACTGAAATAATACCTTACCTTCCAAGAAAACCTAACCAACACTAGGAATGATTACAAAGATAGACTATATCTTACTAAGTAGCATCATGAATTAACATGAATTAACAGAAATCATGAAAAAAGTTTTATTCTATTTTTAGTTTGAATCTTGAGCTCCAAGTCTATAGTGGTTTAATATAAACTTTATTACATGGCTATCTTAAATAAAATCTATAAAACATAAATATAAATATAATATGAAAATATTAGTATAGAACATAAACTTTTAAGCTTCAAAGAAAGTTTCTCAATAATATGAAATTAATGTTGAATAATTCTTGACTGAGCAATGTGAAATATTCCTGCAACAGACATTAATGGTAAATTAAATAACTTTACTTCACAAAATAATTGTGTTTCAGCACACTGGAACAAAGTTAGGTGAATGTCCCAGATCAAATTGAAAGGGTTCCAGATCTTGAATCATGCCAACTGTGAAGGGAAAAATTTTTCTCATAGCTCAGATACAATAATCAAACACTGTTCATTTTATCCATAAAAATGCATTAAATCCTACCCCCATGAAGCTGCTATAACATAATGCAAAACCATTTGCTTTCCTTAGCCTAAACTTAGTCTGAAATGTAATCCTAAATTATCTAGAGAAAGTTTATCTACAGAAAAATTCTCCAAACAGATGATTTGTCACTTAGTTTTCACCTAATCATCACATATGAGATGAATATCAGGCTTCTATGTGTAAAGTAAATGGAAATTTACAACCTTGTTTTGAAAGAATCCTTTTTCTCTATTAAGATTTAGAACTCCCTTTGGTCCTCCAGCCATGTGCAACCTTGAAAAAAGATATTCATGTGGGCATATTGCCCATGCTCCTCATGAGGTACCTGTTGTAAATGAAGTAACGTTAGCAAGGGCCTATGTTGCCCACTAACACAAAATTAAAATTTGGTAGGCATCACAGTTACACTGTTTTCCATTCCAAAACAATGGCCATTTAGTATTTTTACTTCCCCTCTTAACTCTATTCAACACTTATAAGGCAAAACATATTTCTTTTTTTATTCCACTGCTTTTAGGGATCTCATATTCCCCAAATGTTCATAATCTAGATATAGCCTAGTCCTTAAATGGCAGAGTGTTCAAATATCATTGGAAACATATTAAAGTAGAATTCACCATTATGAGCAGGTATGATGTGAATCAACTCATGTCCCCCTGTGTCAATAATAATTTAAAATAAATTCAAGGGGTTTTAGGCAACCAAATCTTGCAAGGTCATCTACATAAGGCAGTCCTACATAATTAACTCCAAGTAAAGGCTATCGTGAGGCTCCTACTAAGTTAAGTGGCTACAAGTTAGGTGACAGGAAAAAGGAAACTCAACTTGCATATAGTGTCTTTTATTTCCACACATGAAATAAATAATAAAGCTTCACTGACCTATCAGGAAACAAGAACTATATTTGCCCCTTTAGACTTCTTCAGAGTGCCACCAGGTCATCTCACATTAACCATTTAACACAAGTGCTAGGGAAAGAGCCCACGACCTGTACAGTAATGAATTTCCACTCACAGAAAAATGCACAAACATGCACATAGACATGAAAACTGCCTGAATGTCTTGTTTAAAAGATAACTTTTGAGACTCAAAGCCATAATTCAGGAAGCCTTTTGCAAGTTTTCAATGGAATTTTTGTTGTTATTCTATTTTAAAATCTTTCTTGTAGTCCCTGGACAGAAATATAGCAATGTTGTTTTAAGCAGATTGTCAAAAGAGAGTATAAGGGGGAACCGTAGAACATGAGGGAAGTCTGGCACACTTTTGAAATGAAAAGAGGCAAATAACTCCATGCTTATTATAAGGAACTAACAATATAGACCACATCCATATTATCAGCTACCTTAGGTACAGTAACAGAAAAGCATCATCTATCATTGAACTCATGGCAGGCATGGGCTCACCCATGGCACACCTGAAAATGTGGTGCTATAATTTATTCTCTTGTTTATTGTATTTGAAGAAATTCTTTGACCATAGGAGTTCATTTTATTTCACTTCCTTCCAAAACATGTTTTATCTTCCCAATTCTTGGTAAAAACATAAAACACTGATATTCATGCTGTTTTGCTTAACAGCAATGAGAACAAAGATTTTATTATATGCACAACAGAAAGTGAACTACCTGGAGACCCTCCACTCTGAGTTCCTGCCAGAAGAATGTTCTTCCCTAAAATATAATTTTGAGATTTCTGTAATAATATTGTAACTACAATTTTCTTCATTCTCTATCCATAGTACATCATTGGACTCTTGTCCAGAGGCTTCCTTATCTTCTTTACAAACCAGTGACTTTCTGTTCTGCCAAACTGAGTTAATCAAGGAGTCCAAATGGGATGAAAACCTTTTTGCTGGCATCCTTTTACAACATATCTGTGTCAAAAACCATCTCTCCTGAGATTGGTATAAAAGCCTTTACTTGTGACAATCAATATAGAACAAACTTTTTTTGGCATATATGCCTTTCATGTCCTCCCATGTATAAGACCCTAGGGAGATCATCAAGCATAAGGCAAGGTAGACATACCTGTCCATACAATCAATCCAAGCTGGGATCACTTTGTTTACTTCTTTTCCTCTAACTATACCAGGGAGATGGACAGTCTTCAGGTGACTTAAAGAATGGAGACTTCAAAGACTTAGGATATTTGGCTGTCTTCCAGTGAAGAAGAAAATGACTTAAAATTGCCTGAATTATCTTGATAATTACTCCAAATGTTTTCATTTGAAATGTAGGATAAATGAAAGTGGTTTTATATAAGACATGCATTTCCAAACCATTGTATTCCAAGGCATGATATGAGACTTTCTCCTGTCATTCAATTCGGGAAATTTCCCAGAGAAACTATCTCCAAATATAGCCAGAAATTCCTTTGAAGATAAAAGGATGGCATCCTTTATAAATCATCCTACTACACTAGCTTCCCAAATAAGCTGGAACTGGATAAGAATGAGCTTTTAAAGGCCAAAAATGTCAAGGGAATAAGCATATTTGGAGAGACTTCCCCTCTTAACACATGTGAAATTGTTAAAATACAAATTAACTCCTAATTAAATGAATCACCCAAAACATCTATTGATAGGAATAAAAGCTGGAAATAGTCAATCGCATCCAGAATTTTCTAAACAGAACTAAAGTATCTCAGTATCCATATGTACACACATTTACACATATACATATTTTGCCAAAAGAACAATTATTTCTCTTACAAATGTATATAAATTTTCCTGAAATACAAGTAAAAAAAAATCTCCAAATTTTCCATGAATGTATACAGGTCCTAAGAATCCTTTTATAGACTACTCTGATCCTACTGAAATTAACACCCTATCTCTCTATGCCCTTGTTTGACACACATAAAACATGTGAATAAACATGATGAAAACCTGAAAATATGATGAAATCTATGTAAATCTATCAATATTTGTCAAGTACTTTATATTATGTCTGCACAAAGTAATATATTGAAACAGTTTTGACGGTATTTAAGGTTATTACAAAAATTATGCAATAATAGACGTGAAGGTAATTTTCATTTTAGAAATAAAGTCACTAAAGGTGATGAGGGCTGCTCCTAACTCCTCGGACTGCACACTTTCACAATAACCTTACCACTAAAGTGCTGGTAATTTACCAGAGGGGCATCACCCAAATGGAGATCTACATTTTAATTATAACATGAAGCAAGTTTTCCATCACTCTGTTTCCCAACTTGGAAAACAAGATGATTATACTTCTATCTAAGATGAGTGAATGTTAAGGATAATGCATACATAAGTGCTTTTCCCCAGAGAGGCCTACACTTGGGACTATACAAATGCTAAATAACAAGGTAATGATAAAAAAGGAAGTTGAAAAAGCAAATAAGGCAATCAAAATCCACTGGCTCTCAAAGAATATTGAATAAAGTACTGTTATGCCATATTGTAAATTAGAGTTCCCCAATACAGGGAGTGATGCTCATAGAAGAAAATATACATAAAGAGACACCTTATGGCTTAACAATATCATTTGTTTTGCTAATCGTGTACAAAAATCAACCTCACATATAATGCTATTAATGAAGTGCTCAGTTGAGCAATAAGTATAATTAAAAACAAATACAAAGCAGAACTCTTTTCATAATAAGAAATAACAGTGTCATGACAAGCTGTTAATTTGTGAGTACACAGAAATCACTACACCAACCTGAAACACTCCTGGGGTTCAGATTTCATTTCCCACTCTCTAAAAGAAAATTCTAAAAGAGGAATTTCTGTACTGCAAACGATCCTTTCTGAATTGGAGCTGTGCTATAACTATGAATAGCTTCCACAAATCTGATGCATTGGAATCATTTTTTAAAGAAAATTATCCCCATATAACACAAGTCTCCAATTCTGAAAACAACAGAAGAATACAGATTAAAAGTCCAAGATTCCCTCAAAATCTGGCCAAAGCATATTTTGAGACTTGGGAAAGGAAAGAATTACGCTAATTTACTACTGGTTTCTCTAAAAGAACTTTACTGCAAGGCCTACATTTTAATCTAAAGGAGTCATCTGAGCCTAGTTTCATGAGGAATGGGAATAAGACATGATTTGTTTATGATCTACATTAATGTTCGCTATGTTAAAATGTAAGGTTTTGAACATGACAAGGAAACAAAATTATATCAAGCCCCCACTCTTAAAAATCTATAGCTATTCCTATAATAATAATGAGAGAATCTTTGACAGTTTGAGAATCTCAAAATATCAGAATCCAGCCTAAAGTCACTCTAAAAGATAGTATCCATTAAATACATGGGTATAAAAGATATACATTTTACTACACAAATTCTGTACAATGAAAAAAAATGTTGCTCTAATAAACAACTCTTTATAATGGCAACTCCATAAGAAATATCTGGGATTTGACAGAATATGAACAATCAGTTTGAAAACAACAATGAAAATTTAGTCCAAACTCCACATTTTGTGGGAAACTAAGACTCAGAGAGCAATGTGATTTGTCTGAATCACCACAGCAAAACTAGGTCTAGAAAACAGTTTTTCTTATTTTATTCCCCCCACAACACTCAACTGCCTTTTAAATTTCATCTGAGTAAAACTTCACTATTAGAGGAAGAAAAATACTCAACAATAAAGACAAAAAATGCAGTGGAGGAAACACCTTTCTGAAAAAAGCACCACGATGAATGGTGCTTTTTAATAAACATTTGAGAGGAAGTAGAACTTAGTGGTTAAGAACGGGCTTTGGAGGCAAAATGATGGGATTTGAATCCATATCTGAATTTAGATCAAGTGACCTAATCCAGACAATTTATCTTCCTAGTGGTTAGTTTACCTTAATTTGATGACTGAAGTAACTCTCTACTTCATTTATTACTGTGTAGACATAAACATAAAATAAATAGAAATAATAGCAGGTAATTAATTTGATAGCCTTTAAAAGCCCCATAATGACTAAAATCCACTGATCCTAATTTGTTAATGGCATTGGACTAGAGTATTGAATATAAACTTGTGATCAATTAAAGAACACAAAGGTTAAAATCAGATGAGTTTGCCCACATCCGATTGTTAGATATCTTTTTTAGAAAATCTTTCATGTTCACAGAATAGTATCATGTAAGTTTAGAAAATGAAAGAATCTTAAATTTAGATCATGCAACCAATTTCTAAATTTTAAAGATCAATAACCCAAGGCACAGGAAAGTGAAGTATCTTGTCCACAATTACAAAAATCAGCTAGTAAACTTGGCCCATGTTTCTTAAGGCAAAGCAAATTTTCTTTCCCTCTATCACCCTCTCATTAGAAGATCAATATTTTAAGGGTAGCATTCATTAAACTATTCTAAATAATTACCATTATCCACTTCCTGAAAGTTGACATACAAATTCAAATAATTAGGTTTGAAAAACTGGAAAATAAATACTTCCCAAGGAAAAAAAGAACAGTCTTTTATAGGAGGATAATTTAGTATAACTCGATAATACCTTTGTGATATGGAACCTTCAATTAGAATTGAAGAAAGACCAAGTCTTACAACAAGGGAATATAAAGTCAGGTAATGGGAGAATAGAATTTAGGTTTTTTATACAAATGAACTTAGCTAGCAATTTGCTATAGAAGGAAAGGAAAAACTTGTTTTTTTGTGTAGCCATGGCAATTTTCTAAGTTCAGCAATTTTTAAATTTGAATATCAAAATGTTTCTCTTCCTCAGACTCTATAGTCTTTGTAATACACATAATGAAGTAAACGGAAGAAGGCACATTTTGTTCTTAAGCTTTAGCATTGTGAATGCTCATCTAAAAGATAGTGGATTTTAAACATTCTTACCCACGTGTTTCCCCACTATACTCTAGTTTATTTTTTATAAGCATTACAAAAGACCATAGAACATTCACGTTGCTCCTTTTAGTGGAACAAAACTAAGCATTCCCTCCTTTGTGCATTCACAAGCTTTGCTCACAGTTTTATTATAAGTCAAATCTACTGTGCAGCGTTCTCCTTAATGATTTGCTCCTTCGATAACTGAGAACTTGGTGAGCAGATATTTTAGCTTATCATCAACTTTCCAGTGTCTACAACAATGTCTGCCAAAAAGTAGGTATTTAATCAATGTTTCATAAATGATGAAACACAGATGAGGCTAAACAATGAAGATCTCTTTACTAAGAGCAGCTTCTTCCATAAAAGGGTCCACATATTATTATATCTAGAAAAAATTGGTATTTTTAGATTAAAGAAATATGATTATGAGTATCCACAAGTATTAAAAATGTGATAAAATATGATAATTTTAAAATAGTTTTTTTTTAATGGCCTAAACTGGGTTCTAATCCCACTCCATCATTTATTAGCTGTTTGACCTCAGGTAGTTGGGTCTCAATAACCTTACATTAAAAAATAGGGATTAAAGCACCTCATAAGCCTATCTCACAAGGTTATTGTTAACACGGAATAAACAATGAATAAGAAAGGACTTTGAAAACTATAAAGCAATAAGGAGATATTATTATTACTGACTTACTAGCCTGCAAATAAACCATGCCAAATAGTCTATTAGTGAAAGCATCATAATCATGCCCACAGACATAAGAAAAAGTCAACATTATAATAAAGAAAGGCTAAATTTCTATATCATCTATTGTGTTTCCGATACTGACAATTTCTTCCTACAGACCAGGAAAAACAAAATTTGAATTGTTCACTACTATAAGAATTCTCATTTTTAAAAGCTTCCAAAATGCCTCATCTTTAATATTTCCAATCCTATAGTTAACTTAAAGGAGGATATTGACACCTTTGTGCTCTGCTAAAGAAAGTAGACCTGACCGATGAATTGGCAGAAGTTATGGTTTCTCTGTACTTAGCTGAGCAATTTATGGAAACATATAGAAATGTATTTTGCACTTTGCACCTAGGCTTTTTCTTCATTTAAGATATAAAGAAGCAATGGATTCTTATTTTATTTTTTTTCAGGGGGCCCTCTTACATGCTCCCACATGAGCTTTCATATGGAATTACAACCATCTGTTTACTTATGTTTGTCCCTCCAGACTGAAAGTTGATTACAGGAAGTAACCATAGCTAAGTCATTTTTATTTCCTGTAGCTATTAATTCAATAACTGGCACATAGAAGGTGTTCAATAAATGTTGACTGAATAAATTAAACAATAAGTCACAGATATAATAGTAGCTTGACTTTTCTTTTAAAGTCTAATGTTCCTAAGTATTATCCTCAAATTTAACCTTTGGATTTTAGTAACACAAGTGACACAAATTCTGTGTAAGTAAATGGACCTATGAAAGTTAAGGCAGCTAAACTTATTGAAGGTAAGAAATTAAACAGATCGAACTGCTTGAATTATATGTAAAAAGATGCATATATAATTTTATTAATCATTAAAATTCATTTATTGGTTCATTCAAAACATTTCTTGAGCATCTACTACATTCTAATTACCATGCCCAAGAATTGGGAATGAGAAATCACACAAGCTTCATGCTTTCAAGGAGGTTAGTGCTTGGTTAAGGAACAAATGCAGTAAATGTTCTTACAGCGGTGTGTACTGGGGCCATGGACCACTGTGTAGTGTGGAGAGGCAGCTAAGTACATCTGGAGGGAGGAATTACATGAAAGACTACCCAGAAGGGAGATGCTTGAACTGAAGTTTGAAAAAAACAGTAAAAGTTAATTTAAAACACAGAGGCATTCCAGGCAGCGAACAGGGTGAGGCAACCATAGCTCTACCAATAGAGAGAAGGTTGCATGCAGGAAATTGGCAAAAAATGAGGATAAACAGAAAAAAAGAAGGATCCCAGATTATGGAGGGGTCTCTGGGCTAAGAAGGATTCATCAGGCATCTTCACTGAAAAAAATCACTGTGTTTAGATTCTTTCCTCCAGGGGTTTGCAATCTACTTAAAATAGATTCGAGTTAGCATACTGAATTGAGTAAAAAACCAAAACTTTAGTTTAGCATACAGATAAAACAATGAAAAAAATAGCAAAAATATCTTTCAATTCAAGATAACTTATCTAAAGCTCATGATTCAGTTTTTAGATAAAATTAATCTCTGAAAGCAAAGGGTAAGAGGCATATTAGGTATGACTTTGAACTGTAAATGATTTAAAATTTTGAAAAAGGAGAACTTTTTTTACTTAAAAAAAGAATGTTTCTGTCTCTCTGTAGAGACTACATCACCAAATATATTTACCATATCTCTGTTACTGAAGAATCCACCTCATCTTAGACTCAGTCAACAACATCATTATGAGTGTCAATATTGGACAGAGGTGAAAGAAGGAACAATATTCACAAACTGATTACTCACTAGAACATTATCGCTGGTAGGCAAAAAGCCCCAGAATGAAGGGTTTAGCTGTTCTCCAGCTCTCCTGTACACTTGAAGTGGAGAGCTCACCAGCAGTCCAACTGAATGATACAGATCACTAAAAGGAGTATGATATTTTAAAACAGCATATATCAAAATTGCACCTTTGTTTTGGAATTGCTTATTTTTCTGTGATAAAGACATCAGTATCCACTTAAAAGAAAAATATCTGAGTGTCTGGTTTACTGATATAATAAGGTTTTTTTTTTCAGTTAGTGAGTAATGGAATGTAAGTTATTATCAAGAAAAAATAAAACAAACAATCTAAACTTCACTTAAGAACAATATACAGACATATCTACAGCAAGTTAGATATAATCACTTCCAAAGACTGCAAAATTTAAGTCACTTTATATAAAAGAGACTATGGAAATAAGTATGGATGAAAATGGGAAACCAAGCTAAATACCACTACTTCTAGTTTATTTAACCATCATTTTATAATTTTGTCTCAAAATGCTGTCTCCTGGGGGCCTAAGGAACCATAGTCTAACTCATTTGGTTGTAACAGAACAGAATTATTTATTTGTAACCTCTTTTTATCTTGCCTCTGCAAGAGGGAAAAAAGAGCCATCATCATTGAAAACTTGCTTTCCCTTTTTTCCCCCATAACAGTCAAAGAGAATGAAAAATATAATACACAAAATTACAAGGGGTAAACAAGTAAAGATTTAAAATAACAGAAAAATTGTGTAAATATATTCATTATATTTAGTGAAACTTCAGCCTTTTCAAGATGAAATTTCTCAGCCTGTCCAATGTCTGGGCCAAGAATAATCAAGGACAATCATAACAATGACAAAGTCATCAAAACATATTGAAGTAACTGTAAACCTTAGGAATATGCTTTATGCATGAAACAATTATAATTAGTTAATGGATATTAATTATGGTATTTTTCCTTTGTGCTAATTATTTTTCTTTTGTCTTTCATATTTTATTTTATTTAGCAACATGCTGCTACTCCTGCAAGTACTGAACAAGCATGAGATTTGAATATTGTACTCCTAAATAAATGAATTGCTCAATCTCCTATGACCATCTATACATACTCCATCTTCAAAAAGTACATCAATATTATATCATTAAGGAGATAGTGACCTTCTTTTCTCCAATATGCATGACATTTTTGGACAATGCAATTTTGGCATTGGCACTTATTTCCATGAAGAAAAATTTTGTGGTTCTATGGCATTCATCATTTGACAAATGCAAGTATTTTCCTTATCAATCAGTTATTACTGAACTTACTAGCAGTGACTGTGGAATCCTTAAGGGGCCATTAAATTTCTGAGGAAGAAAGCTAAGATGAAGGACATGCCACTCCGAATTCATGTGCTACTTGGCCTAGCTATCACTACACTAGTACAAGCTGTAGATAAAAAAGTGGATTGCCCACAATTATGTACATGCGAAATCAGGCCTTGGTTTACACCCAGATCCATTTACATGGAAGCATCTACAGTGGATTGTAACGACTTAGGTCTTTTAAATTTTCCAGCCAGATTGCCTGCTGACACACAAATTCTGCTCCTACAGACTAACAATATTGCAAAGATTGAATACTCCATAGACTTTCCAGTAAACCTTACTGGCCTGGATTTATCTCAAAACAATTTATCTTCAGTCACCAATATTAATGTAAAAAAGATGCCTCAGCTCCTTTCTGTGTACCTAGAAGAAAACAAACTTACTGAGCTGCCTGAAAAATGTCTGTCTGAACTGAGCAACTTACAAGAACTCTATATTAATCACAACTTGCTTTCTACGATCTCACCTGGAGCCTTTATTGGCCTACATAATCTTCTTCGACTTCATCTCAATTCAAATAGATTGCAGATGATCAACAGTAAGTGGTTTGAAGCTCTTCCAAATCTAGAGATTCTGATGATTGGGGAAAATCCAATCATCAAAATCAAAGACATGAACTTTAAGCCTCTTATCAATCTTCGCAGCCTGGTCATAGCTGGTATAAACCTCACAGAAATACCAGATAATGCCTTGGTTGGACTTGAAAACTTAGAAAGTATCTCTTTTTATGACAATAGGCTTATTAAAGTGCCCCATGTTGCTCTTCAAAAAGTTATAAATCTCAAATTTTTGGATCTAAATAAAAATCCTATTAATAGAATACGAAGGGGTGATTTTAGCAATATGCTACACTTAAAAGAGTTGGGGATAAATAATATGCCTGAGCTTATTTCCATCGACAGTCTTGCTGTGGATAACTTGCCAGATTTAAGAAAAATAGAAGCTACTAACAACCCTAGATTGTCTTACATTCATCCCAATGCATTTTTCCGACTCCCCAAGCTAGAATCACTCATGCTGAACAGTAATGCCCTCAGTGCCCTGTACCACGGTACCATTGAGTCTCTACCAAACCTCAAGGAAATCAGCATACACAGTAATCCCATCAGGTGTGATTGTGTCATCCGTTGGATTAATATGAACAAAACCAACATTCGATTTATGGAGCCAGATTCACTGTTTTGCATGGACCCACCTGAATTCCAAGGCCAGAATGTTCGGCAAGTACATTTTAGGGACATGATGGAAATTTGCCTCCCTCTTATAGCTCCTGAGAGCTTTCCTTCTAATTTAGATGTAGAAGCCGGGAGTTATGTTTCCTTACACTGTAGAGCTACTGCAGAACCACAGCCTGAAATCTACTGGATGACACCTTCTGGTCAAAAACTCTTGCCTAATACTCTGACAGAAAAGTTCCATGTCCATTCTGAAGGCACACTAGATGTAAGTGACATAACCCCAAAAGAAGGGGGTTTATATACTTGTATAGCGACTAACCTAGTTGGTGCTGACTTGAAGTCTGTTATGATCACAGTGGATGGTTCTTTTCCCCAGGATAACAATGGATCTTTGCATATTAAAATAAGAGATATTCAGGCCAATTCAGTTCTGGTGTCTTGGAAAGCAAGTTCTAAAATTCTCAAATCCAGTGTTAAGTGGACAGCATTTGTCAAGTCTGAAAACTCTCATGCTGTCCAAAGTGCTCGAATACCATCTGATGTCAAGGTATGTAATCTTACTCATCTGAACCCATCAACTGAGTATAAGATTTGTATTGATATTCCTACCATCTATCAGACAAACAGAAAACAATGTGTAAATGTCACCACAAAAGGTTTGGGCCCTGATCACAAAGAGTATGAAAAGAGTAACACCACAACACTTATGGCCTGCCTTGTAGGCCTTCTGGGGATTATTGGTGTGATATGTCTTATCAGCTGCCTCTCTAAAGAAATGAACTGTGATGATGGACATAGCTATGTGAGGAATTACTTACAGAAACCAAGCTTTGCATTCAGTGAGCTTTATCCTCCTCTGATAAACCTCTGGGAAGCAGGCAAAGAAAAAGGTACATCACTGGAAGTGAAAGCAACTGTTATAGGTGTGCCAACAAATATGTCCTAAAAACAACTACTAAATCTACTTCCAAAAAAAGCTCAAGACTGCAGTTGTGCTAAAAAAAAAAAAAAGGCAGAGAAACATTACTTTCTCAAAAGAAGTTTAAGCTTCACCAATGCTGCTCCTGACAAATGGAAATATTTACAAGTTCAGCATTTTAATTAACTGGCTTCAAGGGGTACTGTGGCAACCAAATAAAATAACTCCATTTTCTAGAACTTTCATGTAACTTTTATGTCTGGACTACAGTTAAAGTGGACAAAAACATTTCTGTATTTTTTTTAAGTCTATAAGAGTAGTTGAACTGAGCAATACCTCCTCCTGTGTTGTATTACACATATTAGCCACGAGTTTTTGCAGTGACCAGATAAACTTGAATTGACACGTGGTGTAATAAAAATGATCAAATTCTGTAGAGTAGACACAGTGAGTATGTGGACCTCTTTTATAAGGAAAAATACATTTTGGATTAAAATCAATTGCTTTTGTCTTGTTTTTGTTTCTAAATAAAGAATAATTTCTGGGAAATATCATCTGACCAGGTATCATTTAAATGACAAAATTTTTAAAAAGTGTTTTTCTATAATGACATTTGGAATGCTAAGAGTAAGACACTTATTAGGTATGTAACTACATGTTTATAATGCACAAAATGGATTTTAGAACATATTTTATCAATATTAAAAGGCAATAATAATACTGTATTTAACCCTTTAAGTACTGACAGAAACAAATCCTCTAGAAAATTATGTATTCACTTAAAGATTTTCTTTTCTCAACAAGCAGCTTTTAGAGTGGATTAATTATTAGGTTCAAATAACATAAATCCAGTATCTTAGCAACTAGAAGTCTTATTTCAATAATTAGTAGTAGTAGCTCAGCTTTAGGCTGTTTGCCTTGCAGAAAAATACTGCCATATTTCAGTAGGACCTATAATCTAGGTGTAATGTTCAAATCTCTCTGTGATAAACACTCAATGAACTTCACTGAAATAACAAGAAAATAACTTAATAATTTACTATGCTGTAAACATGGCAAGGTAATATGTCCCATGCCAAGACTAGAATTTTAGAATTTTACTATAAAATATACATGAGGAGTAGTAGAAGTTTACAGGTTCAAATTTCTGAAATTCTCCCTTTTATTTAGTTCACCTCAATATAAAAATGACATAATTCAGATAATTTCAGAGTTCAATAAAAATTGAGGAGGAAAGTTTTATTAACTAAAGAAAGAGCTTCTGAAATTAATTTAAAGTAAAAGAAAAAAATTAAGTGCAGTCCTCTATGACTACATTTAAGGCACCTGAAAACCTCAGCTTAAAAGATTTCAAATCATTGGATTGAAGTGACAAGAACATTAGTTATTTTAAAATCTTACATAGAAAATATAAGGATGTCACTTGGAAAAAGCTAAGATTTTTGAGGGTTTTAGTCATTTTTACCAACAAACCCCCACAATCATGCAAAAACAAATGTATTTTCGTACAAAAGAAAAGTCCTGAAACAATAAAAAACACCTAAGATAATAAGCCATAGATTTTACAGGCAAATCACTTATCTCTAGAAAGGCTTCCATGTTAATTTTTGTTGTGCCTGTTAATAAGAAAGTGTTTAACTTTTCCTACAGTACCTTGTTGCATATTATTAACATGTCACTGGCCCTAAAATATTTCCAGCACTGTAGACATATGAATTTATTTAATATTAGACATTTCTTTTGTGATAGCATTGACAATTTCTAATTAAATCCTAGCTGTTTTTGACAATGTGTAAGGTAATTGTTATGAACGCTTTAAAATGAAAGGACTGTGTTAATTTTAACACAACCAAAATACGTAACTTGCTAATTCAATGTGTTTCCCAAACACAAATTTTACAACCTGATGAATCACTATCACACAGAGGCTGACATTAGAATTTATCAGCCAGACATGCTCATACATCATGAGAGGTTTCAGCACCACAGACAGAGCTTTTTAAGAGCTCAGCTATTTGTCAAAAATATAGGAGCTGAAATACGACCTATTAGGACGCAGGCATCGTGTAGGTCAGCAGGAACTTGAGCAAGTATCTTGCATGTTTTTATTAAACCTACCTGCATGAAGAACCATCATAAACATATTATTAAACTGAGAATCTATTTCAAGCTACATATTTCTTTTAAAAATTTTTACAAAATAAGTACTCTGAATAGATATCTAGTAGTGAGCAATGAAATAAAGTATTTTTGCTACAGCTAAATAAACATAGATGCTCAAAGCAAATCAAGATCCTATTTATTTGCTTAAATTTTAATTCAAATTGCTAGTGAGAGAGAAAAGACATTTGCTTCAATAACGAGAACAGTATTTCATATTCCCTATGTTACCTCCTAAACCTAACATAAAATTATCTAAGCACTGGTCCCAGTACTCCAAGCGTATAACTTACCATCTTGTGATGCGATATGGATGCACGTTTTGCAATAAAAAACTTTACCTATAACAAATAAAACTCTAAAGTTTATACCTCTATGATCCCAACTAATCTGCTCACCTTGTATGAAGGAAAACACCTTTTCATAAGAATGATTTTAGAAGAAGTACATATTTTATAATTTATACTACAAAATAAAATTCAAATTTTAGGAAAATAAGCATACCCAATTGAATACAAAAATACATAAGAACAGTGTGGAACAAAATTTCTAATTCTCAGTAAAGCCAAGCCAGCAACATGTTGTCAGTCATATGCTGACTATTTCAACTAGGAAGAAATGAAATAGATTTATGGTACATGTATCAGTCTTTTGATACTTATTTAAATGCTTAAGTTTTTATTATAATTAGACAAAAAGTTTTTAAGGAAAATGACATATGAACAAGCATAAGTTTAAAATGATAATTCCTTAGTTTATTCATTTCTTGTTTATATTCAAGAAATTTGTATTGCATGGTTATTAGTCACTGGAAACAGAAGTGAACGAATTACCCACCATCTAGATACAGATATTCTACTAGATTACATTCTCATTTATTTTCTTTATCATTGTTTTCACAAATATATGTTTATTATAGTAAAGTTCCAGCTTTCATCCATACTTTCACAGAATATCACAGAAATTATTCTCAGAAATTATTCTGAGAATATCACAGAAATTACTCAGAAAATCACAAGATTTTTTCCTGGCCTTAAATGTTTTACTTATCATAATATGTTGATACAGAAATTTGATTCAAATTTATTATTGATCTTTTGCTCTATATCTATAGAAACGAGCTTAATACTATCCTTAGAATGATTAAATTGAAGGCATATCTATTTACCATAAGTTATTTCTAGGCATAAAGATGTGAATAGCTGTTATGTTTCCCCTATTTTAAACTCAGAGAAATTGGTCACCCAAGAAAATGAAAAGTGAAATTCAAAATGGTAATCTAGTAGTGACAAAACATTTATATATTCTACCAGAAGAAACACACTACTCTATCCACACTAACTCACAGTATCTTCTAATAACTATGAAGAAAAACTTTAAAATTACATAGATTGGATTTTCACATTAAAAATCAGAAGTTTTATGTCAGAAACTAATAAAGCAAACAATAAAAACAACTAAAAGTTTAAAAATTTGCTAAAGAAAGGAAAAAGTCCAATAAAATGTCTCCACAGCTATCACAAATATCAGGAAATAATTCTAATTGTATATGTCACCATCAGAGATATCTTGGGCTTCATCCCAATGTTGACTTTCTAGGAGATGGAAAATAGTGAATAGTAATTAAATTGTGGTTACTTTTTCTTTGATCCAATCTTATTTTTTTTCAAATTTCCCAAGACAAATTATAACAAATAAGTAAAAGTTTTTGTGAAGGATATGGTTGCCACCGATATGTTTACTATATTGAGGATCCCAAATTGCCATTTTGTGTTAAATTAAACAGAAAAGACTACAATGATCTTTTCTTTCAGATGGCAATATTTTCACCCCTGGTTCTACAGCCCCTACTTCTATAATATCATTTTACCCTGACTAATGCTTTGCTAACTAGGTCGTTGCTGGGGAGAACTGCAGCATTGTACTGGAATGAAACAGCCATGCCTGGAATCAAAATGTTACAATCAGTATCATAGAGTTCTGGAAAAAGAAAGAAATTGACTCCAGTTTCAATATAGCAGTGGCTGCTTTTATGTGTTCATTTGAAAAAAGTGAGGACTTTACTGTTCCGAGTGACCATAGCCTAGCTTTATCTTACTCCTATGAAACAAGGGGAAAATAATACTAATTTTACACAGGAACAAAGAACAAAGGATATAGTTTGTGACTATAAGTTAATACTTATAATAATATATTATTATGATGGTAATTATCATTAATAATATACAGGGTGTCCCAAAAGTCACCATACATATGGAATATGGGAAATTGTAGCTAAATGTACCTTTCTTTACAAAATATTTATTACAAAATTTTGCAAAATTTTCCTTTGTATGGAGACTTTTGGGACACCCGGTATATAAGTGCTCATGAATTGAGTAATAAGCATTCAGTATTCCCAGGTGAGACAATACCATAAGAAAGAGAATGTGATTCCTTTTCATTTGTACTGAAAATAGACAAGGCTGAAGAAATCTGAATTTACCTATTCTAGTTCACATTATGTATACCTCGGAAGGCTCTTAGCTCATCTTTGAAATAAGCCATATAGTGTATACCAAGAGATTAAATACCTCACAGATACATCAACAGGACTTTCTCTTAAAAGCAAACTGAGGTCTTTGAAAAAGTAATACATTCAGAGCAAATATCATATATGATTTATAAATTATTGGGGAGTGGTCTAGAGTAACAAAGATAGCAAAAAGAATTGTGGTTGACTTTAGTACACTTTTTAGAAGAATGAACTACAATGACATTTGGAGACCTCACAGTACTTTGTGTGTTTATATTTACCTTTTCTAACTCTAATATATCTTGAGGAAACTAATAGCCTTATGCCACCATTGTAAGAAAAATCCAGCTTCTCATTAAAACATATGGTTCAGTGTCTGAACTTATTGATTCAAAATCCAATTGTGATACCCCTTTGTAATGTTTACCAGCCTCTGGAACAAATAATGGAGTAAGCTTAGGACATAAATTGACCCTCCTAATCCTCGCATCGAGAGAATCAGAGTGTAATAAAATAACCTCCCTGTCATTTGTGGTACCTGACTCAAGGCTGGTAAAGACAGAAATAGTTCTTAAACTATCAGAGGTGCCATTATTAAAGCTATATAGCTAAACACACCAAAACAGTTCCTCAAAAGAGTACTATATAAAAATTGAAATCCATTATCAGAACTGGGATTAAGGTGAGATACTGCTAGAAAACATCCCTTTAATAATGGTTGCAAAGAAGAATCAGCTATTCAATAAAGAACAAAAAATCATGTCTCCAAAATAACTTTAAGGTTCAAAGCTTCCCATCCCTGTTTCCTAGTCAGTTAATCAATAAATCAACATTTCCAGTATATAATTTTCATTTTAAATCATTTATGTTATCAGGGTTTTAAAAACATATTTACATATAAAATGCATGAATTTATATAATTATGTGATACTAACAAGCCAATTCAAACCCCTGAGTGTGAAAAAATTCCTTCTAACCATAGATATGATATAGAAAAGGTATAAAAATAGTAGGAAACAAAACATTTCTTTCTCCTAATGTCCTATCTATACAAATAAATAGGAATTAAGTGACTGCAGTTAAATGAATTACATCAAAAATAACCCTGTGAAGCTAACGAAAATTAGGTTTTCCCTCCAGTGGATTATGTGTGCATCAGTCCAGGATCAGTCCTAAAGTGACAATACAATGCTTAAGATATTATCCTGGCATATCAAGTGCATAACAATCAATAAATATATTATTAACCTATTATATTTGAATAAATATGAATTCATATTAAGTTGAGTAGCAAGATTAAAAACTAGGAAGGAAGGAAAAAGGGAAGTAAGGAAAGTAGAAAACATTTACTAAATTTTGAATATGTGCCAGACTAACAATTTGCTATGGTCTTAGGAAATCTATTCCAGATCTACAGAAGGAACATGGGAAAAATAAACATTTACCATCTTACTATGTGCCAGGCATATTGACAGAGAGGATAGTACCTTTCTCAAAATACATACTATATACAAGTTATATTATAATTATATAATAAATACATACTATATACTATGTAATTATAATTCAATTTGTTCAATCCTCATGAAATCCCCATTAGTTCAGTATTAACATTCTCATTTTATCTATCTATCAGTCTCAGAGAAGTATTTTTTCCCAAAGATAATAATAATGATAACATAGCAGAAAAACCAAATGATACAACACCAGGAGAAATAATAAAACCCACGTACTTTATAAGCATGCCATGACCCACAAAAATAACTAATAGGTGAATTTTTTGGAGGGAACAATCCACCAATAGTACACTAGATTCATTAATAGTGCCTATTATCTTCTAACTATCCCTATCAATATGCTCTTTAATAATATTCCTATCTCAGTTTTGCATCAGGAATTGGGGATAAAGGGGTCCCATTTGCCATCTTTCAGTTATTACTTCTGTGCCAAAGACAAAGAGCACTGGTTTGCCAAAAAAGGAAAAGCTACGCATATTCACTAAGAAGTACCAATAGATGCAAGACTAGGGACTTTTAAAACTCTTTTTCTGTAATTACTTCCATGCCTCCATTTCACAGTCTGAATCTATAAAGCTCTTCTCCTTCTCAATCCCATTAAAGAAAAAGAGAGGATGGTCAGTTACCTGTTTAACCTGCTTTCTACCTCTCAGATTACATTTATCATGCATAATAACCCAACCTTAGAAAGCACATCCTGCATAAAGAGTAAGGTTGAGAAAACAAAATCCTCCCTTCAAGCTCTGCCAACAATCCCATGCTTGTGAGTACTGACACTCCAGGCACTGGAAACTCAGAACACTACCTTAACACCAACAGCTTGGAGAGTCAGAAGTCATTGTGCTCTGATAGAGTTTATCTTTGTTAGCTGACTTGTAATCTATTGCAAACCTTGAGTTCTCAGAAGTTCTAATTTATGAATTGTATACTGTAGTTCTAGAGAACAAAATTATTTCATATAGATTAGATGGTATGGATTGTGTACTGACAAATGAGGTAGCAAAAAAATTAAACAAAAACTTAACACCATCAAACTTATCCATGGGAATAAAACCTACAGGTGTTCATATGGGAAGCTGGTCATCTATACTTCCCAGTAGAAGAAACAAGGTGGTTCTTTAAAAAATATACATGAGGTTCTATGGAATTAAACTGACAGGCAGAAATAAATTTATGTGTAAAGAAGTTCTTCAATATTCAATGAGTAGTAATTTTTGCTTGCAAATATTTAAAAGTCACTATACTGGCCCATGTTCTCATTCCAAATGATATGCCCTCATCCTGGAGTTCCCTCCCACCCCCACTGAATAATTTGTATGGTAGAGCTTCTTCCAAGGGAAATAACAGCAAAGTTTCTAAGCAGAGAAGCAAGGAGTGAACCATGCTGTATTCACCCACCATTTACTGAGGATCTACTACGTGCCAGACAAAATATTAGCTACTAGAGATTCAACATGGAAGGTGATAGACAAATCCCCTGATATCATAAAACTCATGGTGAAAAGGTGGATACTAACAAATGAATCTGGCAATTGCAATACAGGGTAATAAAAGTATGATAGGCATGGGGACCGCTTACACATATTTGGGGGTACAGTGTTATTTTAAAGCTTCTAACTCACAACTAAGACAATATTTATGCAATCTCAATTAGAAGGCAGAAAAATGTTGGGAGTAGACTACAGATGGCATGAAGATGACAATAGGCTGAAGAATTTTAATAGCAGAGTGCTGAGCAACTGGGAGAAAGTTCTGAAGAAGGAAAAAGAAGGCATTGGCTTCAGAAAGAAAAAATAGGGGGGTGGGTAAAAACCAAACTTAATTTCTTACTAAACATGGTAGAAACTAGTATCCCAGGAGAAAATGACTATGCCAAATTTAAAACACCAGAACTAACTTATAAGGTTACAAAAGTTAGTTTTCCATATTTCAATCCAGTTTGCCTCTGTAGTCCAGCCGCCACCTCCCCTCTAATCCCTGGTCCTCCACAGCTGAGAATTCGAGAAGAAGTAGGGCATAAGAGAGAAAAGGAAGTAAACATAGGCATACTCTATACTCTACCCTCTTGGACCTTCCCTAATCTGACCCCCCACACGCACACACACACTCTTAACACCCTCACAGACATACACTCAGAGACATACACCCTTCTTCAGGGTTATTATAGTTCAATATTTGTGCTAGATATCCTAATTTAAAGTATTTCAAAAATACATCTCCCATGAAATTAGAAAAGAGTCAAAATGTCACTCCAGCTCCCTACTATCTTCGCAAAGGGCAAATAAATGAAAGAGATCCTAAGTATTCTGAGTAGTTTTGTATATGAAAATCCAAATGTAACGTAAAATTGTGGCCTATGTCTTTGAATTTAAGACTGACCTAGTTCTATTTCCACTGTCAATTGTATTTCTTTCAGAAATTTCACAAATATGTTACATAGAGTTTAGTAAGTATATAAGTATAAAAATGGTAGATATGGGAAAACCAGGAAAAAGTACTGTGTTTCATTTCTTTACTATGTTTTCTATAATACCGGACACACTTCTAACTACCTGGATTTTGTAAGTATCACTTTCTTCAGGTAATATAAAAAAAATTGTCTCTGTTATGTTTCCAGTTGGGACTTTGCACTCAAGGCAACTAAATATAGAAAGGAGTATTTGTAGAAGTCCTAATCCACATAAATCAGATATCAATCCTATATTTTCTATAGTCTCTCACCACTATACTCTCCTAAAAAGAAAAGTTTTATTAAGATTGTCTAACATAAGGCAGTCTAGTATAGATTATTAGAGTAATAAGTGTATTATGTCAGAAGATTTTAAAGCTTAATTTTGAAGACGCATTTTTAAAGCATTAGTTTACCTCTTTTATTATAGAAAACATAAAAATTTGGAGGTACTTTTGCTATTAAATTTTCCTAAGAGTGTTTTGGGGAGTGTGGTACAAAGATTATTAAAATATTAATAATTATTAATATTTTTCAATTCTTGAATATTTTGTTTGAAAACTTTTTTTTGAAGATTTTCACCCGAAACCAAGGAGAAAATTCTAAACAGAAAATAAATTGGGTAAAAGCACATCCAATCTTCCTATGATATTCAAGATACTGGTGTCTGAGTATACTCAGAAAGACTTCTTTAATGTCCTGATGCTAGCTCCTCATTTAGTGGAGAAGATTCCACCTCACCACGGCAGATGTATCTGTTCCATTTCACTATGATATAGATAAAAAAAAAGGACCAGGTAGCCTTTTAGACAAAATGTTTACCATTATAAATAAATGTAACAACAGGGTGACTTTATTTTATTGATAAAGGAATTCTACCCCAGCACTAGGCTGTAGTACTCAAACCAACTACTACTCAGTGTGAATATTCAGAACACCAGGTAGAATATGTATGTAACTTGGCACAAATTGCCATCCATTCTGGAAAAAAATAATCAAGTTTTAGCTTTACTGAAGCAAGAAGATATAAAACACCAGAATATCTATGAGACCAATAGCCCCTGATTTTGAAACTAAAATTAGAATCTTAAAATTATAAGGACATCATAAAACACTACTTATTACACATCTTTAAAGTACTTTTTAAGATACTTTAAGTACTTTTTAAGATGAGACATTCTCATATATATTATGTCTGGCATTCAATTATATTATTCATACCTACTCTGTGATATCAGAAAAATTATGCTAACTGACCTTGATGAATTATTGGTCATGAAGAAGGAGATAAATAAAATTATCAGACAAATTTTCAGACCTATTGAATATTTCCACTGCTCTAAAATGAGCACTGTAAAACAGCTGTGGGTGCCTTTTCCAGCAGTGATGGGCCTATCAATAAAGATCTTTGCTGTATTGGGAAAAGCCAACTCTGATCTTTAAATATTCTGACTTTGGAAAGGAGTTTTTATATTAAACCTCTTCCAAAGTTCTCTTTGACTTGAAATCCCAACCTTATCATGACGTCACATTACTCTTTTAAAATATATTATTTAAAAATAGGAAATAATTTTAATATTATTTTATCTTAATATACTTTATTGCAAAAGTAACACGTGCTTATATAAAATCAAGATCCACCAATCCCATTACTAGGTATTTACTGAAAGGAAAAAAAGTCATTTTATCAAAAAGACACTTGCACTCAAATTTATATTGGAGCACAATTCACAATCGCTAAGATGTGGAATCAACCCAAGTGCCCATCAATTCATGAGTAGATTAATAAAATGTGGTATATGTATACCATGGGGTACTACTGAGCTATGAAAAATGATGAACTAACACCTTTTGTAACAACCTGGATGGAACTGGAGATGATTCTCCTAAGTGAAGTATCACAAGAATGGAAAAACAGACACCATATGTACTAGATACTAAATTGAAACTAACCGATCAGCACTCATATGCACATAAGGAAGTAAAACTAAATGGAAATCAAGCAGGTAGGAGGGGGAAGAAGGGAGGAGGGGAGGAGTGAAATCACACCTAATGTGTACAAACACTACCTGAGTGATGGGTGCACTTATAAGTTTGACTCAAGCTATACAAAAGCAATAAATGTAACCAAAATATTTGTACCCCTGTAATATTCTGAAATAAAACAATAATAGAATCAAGAACATACAGAAAAGCTGTCTCACATTCTACCTGTCCTCCAAATATACTCTTACAAAAGCCTGCCATTCTGCCTTCAACAAACTTTGTAATATTATCTCTGACTCCACTATTTTTACTCTTAATCCACACTAGAGCTGCCCACACTGTAAAAGTGGCATTAATGACCTCCAATCTCAGAATGAGAGATGCCTTCAGTGATCACCCTGTCATCCCACAGCACAGGCCCCAAATCTCCCAATGATGTGACCAACAGATGTAGTAAGTAGGTCAATCCCTTATATGTCAGCCTATTACATTTCTGAAAAGCTCTAGGACTAAATAGATTTTTTCCTCTCATGTTAGCCTGAGATAGTTGTTTCTTTCTAATCTTTACTAGTTCTATTTTAGGAAGCCAAAAAGAATAAGTTTAATCTATGTCCCATAGGGCAGCCCTGCAAGTTGTTGATCATGCTAGCCCGACCCTAAGTTTTCTTTGCTTCACACTGAAGAAACCCATGTCCTTACAGCAATTCAGGTCACTCGTCTTTGGACATGACCCAAGTCATTAAATCTCTCTTAAAATATAGTACGAGAAACTGAAAGCAATCCTCTAGATGTGCTAATCTCTAATCTCTTTACTTGGTTGGGGAGTAGTGTTAACCGAATTCCTACACTATTTTCAAATGGAAGCAGAGCCAACTCTAGGCAGACAAGGGTAATTATACCTGATGCCAAATTATGTTGTTAATGGCATCATCAACATCATCATCACCAGCACTTAGTAAATGCTAAGCATTTGCAGACATATAAACTCATTTAACCTCTATGAGGAAGATTCTATCAGTAACCATATTTTATATTATAGGTAAAAAAGAAAAAAAAAATTTAGGCTAAGGAAGTTTAAGGAACTTACCAGGACATTGCTAGCAAGTTTTTACAGGCAGTAGTGAGAGGGATTTGGTCTCCATGTAAAACAAATTGACAGATTGTTAGCTTGCTAACACCTACTGTAAACCTTGGAATTTCTCATATGTACTCTTATGACCTCTTAGACAAATGTCATTGAGCAGGTAGCAGGGGTGAGTCTTACAACTTCTTAGCATCAGTGATTATCATAAGAGCAAGAGAATTAAGAACGTCTATAGCTAGAAATCATATTTCATTGATTACATACTTTCTGAAGTGAAGTCTGACATAAACTAAGAACCGGAATAGAGAAGCAGAACAATTCCACCTAATCAACGCCATGGTCATTAGAGAAACCAATAAAGTTACAAAGCTTTCAGTCATAACCAGAAAGACAATATCAGCCACTAGAAAACAAAACTAATGAAAGGTTTATCCCAGTGACCATACAACCTAGTTATTTTATTGTTTAACTTATTAACAGTAGTGAAACACCACCATGAGTTAATAGGATGCTGGAAGGGAGAATATAGATTAGAATAACTAAAATTTGTATTTGTTTAGACCCTTGGCTTCTAAACCTTTTTTAAACTATGTCCCATATTAAAATAAATATAGCACATTACAATACACACACACGTTTCACAAAATTAAAATATTCTTACTTTGCACAACATATGCTACTGTTTTCTATTCTACTCTAGTTTTTGTTTCTTTTTTATACTAGCATGTAGCATCTAGTAATTTATTTCATTAAACACGAATTAGTCATGACCTGCAACTTGAAAATACTGAGCATCATCTACTGCTATAATCATGGTCAGAAATCAAAAGTCAGTAAATGACTGTGGCATTGCCACTGAGTTCTTCTTTTCTGTAGTGATTAATCCAAACCTTAATATTGTTTCTATTAACTCCAGCATAAATAATGGAAAATAGAAGAGAGGAAAAGATGGTGGCAGTGGTTGTAAAGAGGTGCTATGTGAAGTGGCAGAGAAAGGTGAACACGTTACATGCATACTGAGGCTTAGTAAAGTTAAATAACTTGGCCAAGAGGAAGTTGTGTTTGGATTAAAACTCAAATATGTGTAACTCCAAGGTTCATATTTTTCCACAGGTTAGAGAATGGCCTACAGAAATCTAATTAATATCTCTAAAATGCATCGGTCAAAATTACAATACTGTAAGACTCTCAAAAGGTAGCAAAATCTCAAAATTATTAAATCTATGAGGAGATTTTCATATAAACTCCTTACATATTTCTAAGCAAGTATCTCCATTGGTAGATGCCATGGTTTTCATCTGGGAATGTTTTCTTGAGCTCCATTTAAAGAACAGAGTAGGGTATTAATTTCCCAGGACTGCCATAAGAAAGTACCACAAACTGGGTGACTTAAGAGAGAAATTTATTCTATCACAGTTCTGAAGGCTAAAAGTTTGAAATCAAGGAGTCAGCAAGGCCATGCTCTCTCTGAAGGCTCTGCAGAAGAATCTTTCTTTGCTTCTCCCTAGCTTCTGGTGATTACCAGCAATCCTTGGCAGTCCTTAGCATCATTCCAATCTCTGCCTCCATGATCACATGGCCTTCTTCCTTGGTCTCAGTGCCCAAATCTCCTTCTCTTACAAAGGCATCAGTCATTGTACTAATTCCATTATGACCTCATCTTAACATGATTACATCTGCAAAGACCCTATTTCAAAAATACAGTTACATTCACAGGTATCAGGGGTTAGGACTTCAATATGTCTTCGGGGGAGTGGAGCACAATTCACTACAAGCAGATAGAAATGCATTAATCTGGATGTCAACTATATATAGTCTTGTTAAGTTGGAATGTTGTAGAGGTAGGGTGTGTCGGTTCAATTTCTAGCGTCAATAGGGTTTGGTGGAACTATGATAAACTTCCTTCACCTCAGTTCTTTGGTAGCATTTACAGTGGTATGACAAAAAATAAAATTAATTTTCAAGAGGATTAATTCTATATCCAATTTATACTAATTAGCACATTGGAAGAGCCATTTAGATACCTTTTAAACATGGTTTGAAGTAAAGAATTTTTTAATCAGTGTGTATTTTTTTGCTGATGATTCATTTTACCATTTCCTAATCATGGAGAAAAAAGAAGATGTTAAGCTAGAATCATAATTTTCCATCATGCAAAACAAAATTTATACAAAATATTGGCATATTGGTTTATATACTTAGGAAGATCAATTTTTTTCTATTTCACGCTTTCAGACCACAATGCTCAAAGTAAGAAAAGGCAAACATAATCAAGCTTGATAAGTCAAGAAGCAGAGTAAATGATAGGAAAAAAAAAACAAAACTTGATTTGAGAGGTAAAGATATTAAATTACCACCTCAATGCTCTGAATAATAAAAGCAGAGTCAAAACCAGTTCAGTTTCTTAAAACCAGATTGTATTTCAACAGTTTTACCAAAGAAAAACAGAAATTAGTGTTGGGTTGTTGTGAAAACTTGAATGAGTTAAGAAAATATATTTTAAAAATCTCATTCAGTTGGAATACAGATAGATTCACTACACATTCGTGTAAACATACTTTAAAATACAAAAAGGTATTCCATTCATTTTTTTCAATACATTTAGTAAATATGGATAATGTCATATTGTCTAGAGTAATCTTGATGCTTTTGTTCTACTGGAAGAAACAAAGTCCCTTTAAGGTAAAGATTTTCTGCTTTTGTCTCTTCAGCACTGGCACAACTAGGGTGACAGTCTCATAAAGAAAACAATCAAAGGTACTCACTTTGTCCAGTGACTTGGCATCCCTCCAGCACTGACATTTCATGCCCTACATTAACTCCTGGGGCCACAGGATCAAAGTAAGAAAGAAATAGTATGCCTTTCTGTTTAGTTGTGGTAGCTGCTTTTTATTACACAGGCAATATAATTCATTGTTTCTTATATAACTGCTTAACCCATTTTAAATTTTAATAGCCATCCACAAACAAACAAATGGCATCACTTGTTCCAAGTTAGGTATAACTTACAGATAAAACCCTGAAAAATGACTCACAATAAATGAAAATAGTCCTGTAAGAAAAGTGAAGGCATAGCTAGAAAAAGATTAGAGATAAGGTTCTACCAATATATTCTCTTATTTTTTAAAAATTCAACTGAAGTCATATTTGGTTCTCATGAACCAAAAAGTATAGTTAGTTGTTTTGCCAAAAAAAAATCCCAGAAATTATTTGGTCATTTGCATGGAATAGGCTGGCATTTGTGCAACTTCAAGTAATATGACTTACTCATAAAACCCTTTAAGGCAACAGAGAATTGCCTGCGTCTACTTACTAGGAAGGAAAAATAGTGAAAATTATGAGGCATTCAACGACCACAACTACAAGGGAAAATACCATACTACTAAATTTTTTCAGTTGACATGATTTTTAAAATCATCTCTATTGATCTCATTATTTAAAATTCTATTTGGCTATTGTGAGAATAAACTAACAAATGTATATGATGTCCATTTGATATCTATTATTTCACCAATAGAAGGGATAAGCCTGGAATTTTTATCTTTGCCCTATTTACTCTGTACAATGAGGAAAAAATTTTGGAACTGAGCTAATAAAGGGACTAAATTAAGACACAATTTTACTGTTCTGGGAATCTCAGTGGCACTATTACCCAGAGGCAAAAATCCTAAATGATTCTATGAACAGGTAACGAACTATAACAATAGGCAGCGACTGGACTAGGTTGATATTTCTTTGTTCAGTAAGTATTTACTAAGAAACTAAAATGTTAGAAGCTTCAGATGATACAAAGATATGCACTTTCCCTGCAAGAATTTAGAGAATTATCTGTGGTAGGAAAAACTATGAAGGAGGAAAGAGACTTAAAAAAAAAAAAAAAGCTATAGCAATTAAGTAGCTTCCAAATATATTTTGGGTAAATTTCAGATAGTAGTAATTAACCTAATCCTGATATGCAAGTTAATAATCTCCTCCATCTAGAAAGTTGTTCTTTTTGTAACAGAAGACACATAAAATAATGCCTATTCACTTTATCAAATTAGCAATAAATCTCCATTTCCTCAAGTAGAAACAAAACATTTTTCTCTGAATTAAAAATCCTATTTTGATCTAGGAAAAGAGAACATCCATTAAAATGTATTTTGCCTGCTGAAAATTTGTTCACTTTACAATTTCCTAGCAAAAGGGAAAAAACTAGGATAATTCTTTCTCTGACAAGATTGCCTATGCTGTTGTCAAACCTACTTCAAAAACTGAAACTCTAATTTTATTTCTACAGTTACTTCCTAGCCTTCTATTGTTTCATCTACTAAACCACAGTTACAATTCAATTTCCTACTTACATTGTTTTGTTGGAGCTCAATGAATAGTGAAGAAAAGAGCAGACAAGAAAGAAAAAAGAGACATACAAACAGAGGAAACCAACAACAACAAAAAAGTGAAACGAGTGACTAAAAGTCAAGGTAAGAAAAAAGGGACAGAAAAAAAGAGTTGGAAAGACACATTGAGCTTCAGGGAGATTTGAGAGGACAAAGCCTTCTTTTCCCTTGAAGTGTTAGCTTATTTGCCCCATTAAGTGTTGGCTTGTGTCTGTGATCACCTGCTCTCTACTGCCCTGTAAAAAATTGGTTGGCAAGGGCAGATACAACATGAAATAGCAGTGACCTGGCTAATAGGAACCTTGGACAAGATGATCATGTATTCCTGAGCCCAGGTGTGTCAAAACTGGATATTTTCTGCTTGTACATCCAACCTCCAGGGTTCTGAAACCTAAATGAATTTCAAAGTAGTAGCTGGGTGCCTTTCAACACAAAATAATTCATTTAATATTATATTTTCCATTGAACAAACAATAAAAATTTGGAACAAAAGTTATGAGACAGCTAAGAAATATAATTGGGCAGGGATAAACAAGTTAACAGGGCCAAGCCATTTTGGCCAGATGGCTTTTTGCAGTTTTGGAAATATCTGAACTTCTTACAAATGTCACAGGGTGTGAGAATTGAAAACATATCCATCTGCCCAGACTAAAGGAACTATTGCTCCTCATTCATGCAAATGATAATTCCGTGCTGTTCTCCAAGTTATTAAGACTGTTTGGCTGCCTGAGAAGAAAAATTATCTATTCTTCCCCTGAAAGGGTAATTCTAAAGCCACTTAGATAAATGGCTGAGTGACAAAGCAAATAAAAAATTAATACCTTTGAAAGAGTTGCTAAAAATAGTCTCTTCTTGACTACTCTGCTTATGATAGAGGAAAATACCTGTGAGACATAGTCCAGAACGTGGGTGATGAAATAATGTAAGAATCATGGGATAATGTGCCTTTTTAAAATTGAAAAGTGTATGGCTAGTTGATAGCAGAGCCAGGACTACCACTGAGATCTTCTAATTGCAATGGTCTTTACCTGGTGCACTAGCATCTGTATGTTCTGGGGTGGTTGAGAATGAAGGAAAGCAAAAGAGAGACAAGTAACATTAACTCAGCTGGTTTTTTTTTTTGTTTTTCTTTTTTCCTGGTATTACCACCACATTCCATACCTGTACTACTAATACTTAATTTTAAAGTCTTAGATATAATTTGCTTGCTTAGAAATAATAAAGAATGAGAATTTAGTTCCCTTATACCCCTCCACATTTTCTCTCCCCTAATCTTTCCTTAAAATATAATTTTATCAAAAATTTTTATTCAATCAACATTTATATGTACATTATTATGAATTATTAGAGCTGAGCCACATAGTATACTATGGTTCCATTCCTTTTTTTTTTTGTTGCACAATTTTGTATTCTCTACAGATAACCACAGCCTTATTTCTATCCTTTTTCACTTGTTTAATTATCTATGTACCTACAACAATTCATTCCCAAACTCTCTACAGAATTATAAATCTGCAAACATCTCTTGTCCACTACAGTATCCTTCCCATTCTCTTTATCATTGTGGGTTTATGAGGATTTTTTTTTTTATTCCTTATTGGCATTTTAGTGAAATTTCGAGGAAAGCAGACAAACATAAGTATTCAATCAATCATACAAGGACAGTAGATAGAGAACAATTTTTACTACCTATATGGAATATAGAGACATTAACAGATATTAAATGCTAAATGTTATGAAACAGAGTATCATCTCAGTGAGTAGAATTTATCTGTTACAAATAAGTTCTGATTGTAGAGGAAAATAACAGATCACAAAATAAGCCATAATTTTCATATTCAGTTTTTCAAGTAAAGGATATGGATTTAGTTTAATAGAAGTCTCTCTCATTATCTCCAAGTTTTGGAATAAAATTTCTCAAACTTTAATATCCATATAACTCGGCTGGGGAACTTGTTAAACTACAGATTACGATTAAGTCAGTTCTAACAAGCACCTAGGTGATACCAATGATTTGGGTCTAAAAATTACAGTTTGAGTAGAAAGGCTTTAGGATATATTAGCCTTGCTATAAAAAGTGTGGAAACTGGGGGAGACCTACTCAAACTTGGGAAATATCCTTAGCGTATATCTTAAGTTTTACAGTCCCTGATTTGAGCACAAGTTCCTTACTAGAGAAAGCAAAATGCCACCCAAAAGGACATTTGTGAGCACAAGTTCCTTACTAGAGAAAGCAAAATACCACCCAAGTGGCATTTCAAGTTAATGCTCTACAAACAATTCATGGACTACTTGACTCACATTTGACCAGTTTCTCTATACCAAATTAGCTGTCAACAAAAAGGTCACACAGCTTACTGGGGAGCTGCACTGCAAGTATATTCCAATGCTTCTATTCTGACACTAATCCCAACTGGTGTTCTGCAATGTATTTCAATTCTGATTCTAACTACTCAGAGTTAGTGCAGACTGCACAAGCTAAGGACTTAGTTCTCCATAAGACTTCCTTCACTTCAGAAGCCAGTCTCAAATGAGATCCTTAGGCCACCAGAATTTCTGACCAAATGGTTACAAATTTGGGGGATTCTGAGACCACACTTGGGTTTGATAACTCAATGGAATGATTCACAGAACTCAGAAAGGTGCTATACTTAAGATTACAATTTTATTATAAAGAATACAAACTAGATCAACCAAATAAAAAGACACATGGGAGGTGATTTTGGAGGGTCCAGAATACAGAGCTTCTGTGCCCTGCCCTCTCCTCATAAATAAAGGTATGGCCCCCTCCCAGCACATCAGTGTGTTCCTCAACCAGGATGCTCCACAAAGCTTCAGTGTTCAAGTTTTTATTGGAGTTTTGGTTACATGATAGAACTCAATATCCAGCCTGTTATTCTTTTTTAGTGGTCAGGTAGTTGGACTGATATCATGTGGCTCAAAGACCCAAAACTCTAATCACACGGTTGTTCTTTCCAACATGACCAGCCCTTATCCTGATGCTATCAAGGAGCCACCATGAGTCACCTTATTAACATAATCTCAGGTGTGAAACAAGAGGCTCATGAGTAACAAAGACACTGCTGTCCATGCCAGGAACTGAGGACAAAGACTAGGCAAAATCTTTATTACACAGCAGTTTCCACCTATTCTATTTGGTGAATTTCACTGGTTTCTCTTATACTTTAAGAGAAAAAAACATTCTTACTAAGAATACATTCCGAGAGGGTAGAGGTCACCAAAGACAAGAAGTAAAACTTAAATCTTGTCTGGCTTTTAAGAAAATTGGCAAAATACATGTGACAAATTACTGTATCTTGATGGGGCTTAGTTTACTGTCCTATATTAGTAAGGGATTGGATTAGATGATCTCCTTAGTATTTTCTGGCTCAAACATTCTATAATTCTATGAGTTTATAAAATCTACATTAATCATCTGCCCAATTATAGAGTGATTTTGTCAGTTGCAAAAATTATCACCTCTTGATTGGTAAAAATGAGGACTATAACAAACATCCTTTTGGTAATTGCAGTAATGTGATAATCCAACAATCGTCAAATGATTTCTTTTAAATAATGGCTAATAATATCAGCGTGTCCTGAGGTGCTAAACTCTTTTCCCTAAATTCTCTTTTTCACTAACTTTAAAAACTAAATATTAACTCAATCTATTAATTAATTATGTAGGTTTTTAGAATGTATTTATCATTTTCTAGGACTTTCCTGCAGGAATTATGGATTTGGAGTTAAATTTAGATTCCATACTTATCTATGTCAAGGAAGGCAAAACAATATGAGAATATTTAATCTACCATAAATTAAGAGGGACATAAAAGAGGACAGCACCCTCCAAACCTAATCATCAGTTATCCATCATCTGTCTTTCTCATTTCAGCTCTACTAATTGTTATTTGAACAACAAATAGTTTATTACTTGAAATAAGAAATTCATGTATTATCTATACTCTCAGCAGCATGACAAAGCTGCCTGCATAAGTCCCATAAATGGGATCATTTCATACACATGTTGAAGAAATCAGAAAAGGAGCAAAAAGCAGGATTCATTTTGACATTTTTCTTTCCTGAATAGGACAAGCAGATCACTACAATTAACATCTATTGTGAATTTACAGCAATTCAGTTAGAAAATAATTCATGTTACACAGAGGTTTCCAGTATCATTAACAGACACTAAGAAACTGGGCCAGTACGCGTGAGAGCGTAAATCATAGAGGTCATGTGTGTTAATGAGAAAAAGAGCATTTATTAGCTTGCAATTTAAATATAAAGCACTTCTCCCTCAATGTCTTAAAATGGAGCAATATCCTATACCTGAGGACAGGAGAAGGCAGTGCCCTCAATTATATGAACAACTCTCCTGGTCCCAAAACTTTTATTGTTGTCATTGAAATTCATCATTCTGATTTTATTTTTAGATTGTGATATCTTTTATGTTATGGACACAAAGCTTTTGAACATAACCCATCCTGTATTACTGCCTACACTGGAGAGTTGTGTACTTTTTTTGTAAGTTTAAGAGACGTATATATTCACTTCTACATAATAGCCAAAACAGCATTATTTCTTAACTTTTGTGTGAGCTCCGATTAATGTTTTATATTTGTATGTTTGTTCTGAGATCCAAAAAAGACAAAAGTGTTTGCAAATATAAGGGAAAAAAATCAGCATGTCATTAAAAAAACCAAAGATATTCATCATGGGAAACTGCTATTTTATTATGCAAATGAGAAGCAAGCAAAAGCATGTATTTCAAAAAGATGTGACATATTATATAATTATGATATTATATAACTACTAAGAAGTAACTTACTTTTCTGATATGTGTTTGAGGAAACCTACCCCCAACCCCCCCCTCACCCACACACTAGGCTAAATAAATGGAGTAAACGCTCGTGACACCAGGCCATGCAGCATTGACTATTGGGACAAAAATTCCAGGAATAAACCCATGACAACATGAGTTATTTTAAACGTACTGAGATATTCCCTGTGAAAACTAACAATTTTTGGATTTTTTTTAAAAGAGAGTAAAAATGTTCTGCCCATATACATTTTTCTTTTAAAAAAAACACCTTGGGTCATTTTATAAATATTTAGCAATTTATTTTCCTTTTCTTACAAATGTCCTGTTTCACTGATTTCAAATGAAAGCATTCTTTACAGGCACTACTTACTGATGCCAAGAGATGGAATAATACCTTTAATGAAGATGGCTCTCACTGTGGAAGGTCACAAAAAGTAAATTTAAACCGCAGCCAGTGACTGATCCTTTCATCAGGGCCATATGAGACTCAGGACATCTACTGTGCTATCTACTGTAGGAAAATGCATTCTCATTTTAAATGATAACAATAGTAATCTCTTTGTGCCTTAGAATGAAACCAACCCAGATACTGTATGTTCAAAACTACCCATATGCACAAACCAGTGATCCAACCAAAGCTTTAAAATAGTTGGGTTTTTTAAAAATTCATTTATCACCCTGCCTTGTTTTGAAAAATTTTTTTAAATATATTATTTCCATTTTAGTGTCATAGCTAATATGCTGCAACCTTGTCAAATGACAAGTTTAGTTTCTGGACTAATAAAATATCCGTATTATAAGACGATTTTACTTGCAAGGCAAACCCACCACATTATGATGAAATCTACTTCATTTACTAGAGAAAAGAAGAGTCAAAACAATGAGCACAAATAATATTTCTCTATGCCTCCGCATTACTTAACATTAGTGACATAATGTGCAAAGTCTCTATGAATAACTACTTATTCCTTTTCCTATAATACTTCTAAGTCAGTACACAGTATAGCCACATTCAGTTAAAATTTCAAGTCAGCCAGTATCTATTTGGTGCCTATCTGCCAGGCATAGTAGTAAGTTCTAGGGACACAGCAGTGAGCAAGACAGATCACAGTTTCTGCCCCTGTGGATCTTAGAGTTGATAAGCCATGTAAGTCGGGAGTAGGATATCTTTGGAGAGTTTGTTATGGGAGAACTCATACCTTCCATAGAGAAGCTGATCATAACGCTGACTGGTAAAGTAGCTCCAATACAACTTGCCCACCCCTCAGAGTCTGGGATCACCCTTTCCCTTATGCGCCTATAGTTTTCACTTCTTTTCCCCCTTTCTTACTATCCAAAACACTTACTGCTGCTTATTTGAGTGTTGCTGAGGTAAAATATATTAAACCCACAGAGGATGGACATTCTGGGGGACTGGCCATATAAAGAAACAGCAGACAACAAAGACACAATTGAATGGGATACTATGAAGGTGATACCTCCTAAAGGCAAACTAGGCTTCTCAAGCATTTATTCAATAAATATTTCTTGACATACGTATGTGCTGATACTGGGCAAATAGTGATGAGCAACGTACAAGCCCTTAATCATACTTATGATCTTGTAAAGGAGAAAGACACTGAGCAAACAATCACTAAATATATAAACACCAAATGTAATGAATGTTATAAAGGCAAAATATGAATCCTGTTTCATAGGGTCCTGATTTGAACTAGGGGTTCAGTAAAGATTCTCCTGAGAAGTTAATGTTTAACTTGGGGTATTCAAACTGAGTAGGTAGGGTACGGCTAAGTGAAGAGGAGGAAGAATCTTCTGGGTAGAAATGTGCACAGCACATGTAGGAGTTTGGGAAAGGCAAGGCCATGTTAACTAAGAGAAGGTATTTAGGTAGAGTGTGGCTGGAGGAGAGAGAACAGAAGGAACAGAGAACATGCTGGAAATACAGCTGAAGACATACACACTCAGGCAAGTCTATCAGGGAAGGCCTAAAAGGCCAATTTAAGGATCTGGATCTTCATCTAGTGCGAAGTGGCTTTGCTAATACACGCACGTACCTCTGAAGGGAATCTGAGTAATTGCCTGTGAGGGAGGGAACCAAGAGGCTGGAGGACAGAGGCAGAAGGAGACTGACTTGTCAGGACATAGCCTGTTGTGCCTTTTGAAGTTTAGCTTTGTACATTTATTACCTATTCAAAAGAAAACAATGTTTTATATATTTAAATCACTGGCTCTAATAGGAAAAATTGACTGACGGGGCTGGGGGGGTGGACGCTAAGAGACCAAACAGAAGGCCACTGCTGTGGCCTGAGTAGGCCAAGCAGCAGCAGAGATCGTACAAAGTTCAGAATGATGAAGGTTTTGATAGTAAAATCAACAATTTGTTCTAATGGGTTGCCAAATAAGCAGATGCTACAGGAACAGTGTGTCCCCTAGATGAGTCATTAGGTGAACTCTCCCACTTGCTCTCAGGGTGTCAACTGATCACCACGGTGAATGCTTGGCCTGGTAATCTCAAAGCCTTGAGTAATACTAAGGGACTGTTAGGATCATGAGTCATTTCTTATTAGGGAACACCATTCTGTGAAGCAAAATCTGGGGCAGGGGAGAAACAAGGGTAAAGCATAAGGGCAACTAAAAGTAAATTAATAAATAAAAACATTATTCTAAAGGATGACTTGGGAAATTGTGCTGTTAAAGGCAAATGCCAAAAGGCAGCTATTCTCTGGACACGCTGGCTCCATTCATCATTCAAAGCCCACTCAGAGTAGTTACTGGAAAGTATAGAAGCTATAAAGCAGATATACTGACTTAGGAGAGATTAAAGGAATACTAACAAAACGAATTGTTTTCTAAAGAATAAAAATAAAATCAGAGGAACAGAAAAAATAAGAGAGGTTATAATGTAATATACCCACAGATGAGTACAATAGCTAAAGTATCTTTCAGGTAACTAAAAATGTTAGTTAAAAACTTATAATTCAAAATAGGTAGATCTGTGCTGTTCTTGTTACTATAACATACATTTTTATGAACAAGGAAGGAAGTGAGGGAGGGAGGATGGATGATTTTGTTTCCCTAATTTTCTGCTAGCCTTAAGAAGAGCTAAATATTGTTTTTCTTTTTTTCCTTTTTTAAAAACTAAATTCCCTTTCACTCACACAGGGAAATCAAGAATTCTGAGAATCAATAATGTATTCTCAGATCTTTTTATACTACCTCCAATCCAAGAAAAACACTGAAGAAAACAAAGTATACTTATAGCAAATGGAGAAATTGTCATTAGAGCCCAGTCTGTTTTTATTTTGTTTGTTTAGCTTAGAACCAGACCATCAAAAATTAATAGGAGAACAGTTAAACATGTTAGAAGTACATTTCCAGAAGGCTAGGGAGAGGTTAAGATTAAACATAGCAGAGAAAGCCAAGGCCCCTTTATCCCACTCTATCATCCAAACTGTAAACTCCATGAGGGCAAGGATCAAGTCTGCTCTATGTATCCCAGTACTTAACACAATAACAGCAATGTAAAAAGACCTTGATGAATATTTATTGAGTGAATGGATGAAGAAGGGAACTAAGACAGAAGAGTTTTAAAGAAACAAATCAATATTGTTATATTTATAACTAAATTTGACTTGTCCTAAAAGCAGGTATCTTAACTGAGTTGCCAGAGATAACACTGGTTTAGACACATCCTGCGATTACTAAACGTATCCTCCATCTCCTATCTTTTCCTTCATATGCTCCATGTCTTTGTGCCCTACATTTCTTGGCTAAGGTCTTGACCTTATTTTCATAATAATTAATTTGTTCTTCATCTCGCTCCATTCTAGTATATAACTCTTCTAATTTTTTACTTTCGTAATCATACTTTAATTTTAAAAGCTATTTCTTATTATTTGTTCCTTTCTCTTAGATGCCAATCTTATTTCAAAGACACAATATCTTCTCAAATCATTCAGAAGATATTTATAACTTCTATAAATTTGCTAGTACTCCCGAAATAAATTGTTTCCTCCCAGGTCAGTTTTTTTTTTTTTTTAAATCGTCGTTGTTATGGTTGCTATTGTTTTAAACTAGGTCCTACACATTCATGATTTTGGATTTCCCTCAAGTATCTTGTGAGTGACTGATGGTTCACATAAATCAATACAAAATTGTTTTAATTAATATAGGGGTCTTGTGTGATATACTCTTGTACAGTTGTATATATTTTCCAACGGTTTCTCTCCTAAATGAAAACTCTGACTGAAAGTTATCTATAGGCAGGAGAGGCTTGTAAACTGGAAGCCTCACATCAACATGCATGAAAAAAAAATCAGAAAAGATGTTGGTAATATCTCTAAGTATCCACATAAAAAAAGGATCTACGCTGTGGGTCACTGCAGTGCATGCTTCCCTGAGGCACAGCTCCGTTTCCCTCCCTTCTCTTCCACTGTGGAGGTTCAGACTCCTCAGGCTTCACTGAGGAAACCTGTTTGACTCTTAGGGCCCTGAAATCACATTAGTGGCACCAGCCCTCCCCAGGCAGATTGTTTCAATTTTAGTAGTGGGGAGTGGGGTGTGAAGAGACCACTTCCATTTCTAGAATGGCAAAGACATCTAAAAATCTGCTCCTCTGTAAAAGCAACCAAGACACAAACAGTTGTCACAATAAACCTTTACAGAATTCCAGAAATTGAACAAAGGCAATGATCTGAAAAGCATTAATTAAAACAAAATAGCTGAATCTTGCTAAGAACAGTGAGCTTTCTAGGGTTTTAAATTGTCACTTTGGGAAACAGTTTGGCAGTTCCTGAACATATAAAAAATACAGTTTACCATATGACCCAGCAGTTCCGCTCCCGGGTATACACCTAAGAGAAATGAAAGCATGTGTCTATGCAAAAACCTCTACGCCAGTGTTCGTGGTAGCATTATTCAAAACAGGCCTCCCTCAACTGATGAATGGATAAAATGTAGAACTCTATACAATGAAATTTTATTTGGCGATAAAAATAAATTAGGTTCTGACACATGCTATAACATTGAGGAATCTGGAAAATATTATGCTGAGTGAAAGAAGCCAGTCACAATAGTCTAAATCTAGTATGACTCCATTTATATGAAATAGCAAAAATAGGCCAATCCATAGAAAGAGAAAGTAAAAGTATATAAGTGCTTGCTAGGGCTAGGGTAGAGGAAGGAATAGGGATAAGGGGTATGGGGTTTCTTTCTGGGGTGATGAAAAATATTCTGAAACCCCATAGTGGTGATAACTGTACAACTCTAATATATAAAAACTACTGAATTATATATATTAAGAGTGCAAAATTTATAGTATATGAATTATATCTCAACAAAGTTGTTTTAAAAAATGTTTCAGTAGATGACACTTTTCACCTGGGGCAAAAATACTATTTAAAGAAGCCATATTATCATGAAATAACTGCAAAAATTTCTATATGTTTGCCTTTATAGAGGTGACTTAGCAGATTTATTTGTTTACATCTTTACTCATTCTAAAACTACTTCTGGGAGTATGATCTCAGTTACAAAAAGTGGATGGCACGTGTGTATATATGTATTCATGTGTGTGTGTTTGTGAGTGTATATAGAATGCTATTTATTAAAAAATGCTTGTATTATTTATTGTCAAATGCTTAAACTTATTTATGAAACACTTAAATAGTTGTTCTAAGTGCTTCACATTGCAGAACTCACTGAATTCTCAAAACTACTCTGTGAGGTTGGTACTATTATTAACCCCAGACAAAAAAACTAAAACAGAGATAAGAAGGCCAAGGTCACAGATGTAGCAAGTTAAATTTGAATCTAGACAGACTGGCTCCAGAGCCTGTGCTTTTAACCACATGCTATGCTGCTGTGGTAACAAAAATTTTTAAAGAGCACCTTAAAAGTAACACAATGAGTAGCTATGTTGAAGACATCACAAATAGTTACCACAAGGAGGAGGAAAAAAAAACAGAAACAAAAACAATTTCCTAATATTTTGTAAATAAGTTCTTATAGCGTGGGATGTAATTTCTAGTTACAACATCACGTTGGAAGTCAGCTTAGGAAAATGAAGGTGTGCTTGAAATGCTATTAAATGACTCAAAAAGTGGTTGTAGTAATGAAATACACTGACATCGAAGATACATGTAAAAAACCAAAAGATTCTGCATTGAAACAGAAGAGGAGAAAAAGCAATACACTGACCCTTGAACAACATGGAGGTTAGGGGAGCCTATGCCAGTGCAGTTGAAAACCTGGATATAACTTTTAACTCCCCCAAAACTTAACTACTAATAGCCTACTGTTGACTGGAAGCCTTACCAATAACAGTTGATTAACACATAAATACATAAACAGACCAGTATCTATTATATTTATGCATTCATGACATACCTAACTTTTTCTTAATTTTTTTGATATTTCTAGGCTATGTGGTTCATCTGTAAAATTTTTCAAATTGCTGCAAATCTCCCCCAAATTTTCTAATACACTTACTGAAAAAAAAATCCGTGTAGTTCAAACCTGTGTTGTTCAAGGTTCAACTGTATATTTAATAAATACATGTGATTTTAAATAATTATAACAAAATTAATAAAACAAAATGTTAAATAGATATTAGAGTTATCAATAACTATGCCTATAAAAAACAGGGGATCACCTTTTGTTCAAGATTACCTTCCTTTGGAGAATATGTGACACATACAACTAGCCAATTTTCTATTATAAGCATCCAAGAAATAACTCCTAGCTATTCTCATACCTCATGAATTAATACAGTTGCAGTTCACCAGTAAATCTGAATTTATGTCAGAAAGCCAAACCTTAGCAGAATTCCATTTTACTTTTTATTTTTGCACTGCTTTGCTTTATTTGACTTTGTCACACCTGTATTTACCACGCAGTGATTTGTTAGAAAACTGAAAACCTTAACCATGACGTGAAAACCAAAAAGAATACAATGATCTCTTTGCAGGTTTAATAGTGTATTGTAACTTGATATAGGGGTTGATACAACCCACCAAAGATATATGCTATCTCTTTTGAATTTTCAAATAAACCCTCTCATTGTATGTTCAAATAATTCCTTATTTCCCCAACTATCTCCGAGATTCACAGTGTACTCTCATGCCTAGGCTGTCAGTCAAGAGGAACCTGGTTCTGCCTCCCTGACACAAATCTCCCTCAGCAGCTGATCCCTTTCCACCACAAATGAACTTCCCAGTATTAAGGAGTACATTACTCGCTATTACCTTTAAGATCATTTAACCACTCATCTTGACAGTACAAATTTGGACCAAACCTCCAACCAAGTCCCTGCGACTAAGTCTGACAGGCCTTTGCTTTAACTGGCTGTGCCACTGAGCTGGTTTTGCATTTCAAACATGAAACAAAGCCAACTAAGGAGAAGCAAAGTTGGGATATTTTCTGTGCTTTGTTTTTCCACTGAGCACTCAGAATACTCATTACTATATAATTTTGCACTCCTGAAGTAAAAGCAATACCCATAGAAATATTTATGTGTGTCTACAGATATACATATGTATGTACCCATTTTATTGCTATTCTTTTCTCAGAGAAATAATCATATTCCTTTAAATCACTCTACTAATCTTTCTTGAGCTTGATTCTCTCTTTGGTCTCCTAGATTACTTCAGGTTACCTGCTCATCTGCATGGCTTCCTCCATATGACCAACTGTGCCATTTCATTAGCTACAGTCCATTCCTGATGCCTGAAGAGATTACAAGCACGGATGGTTTTTACTCCTTAGGAAATGCTGTTTCCCACCAGATTGTTTCTCTGTCTGCCTGTGTTAGGGTCAAGATGTCATAGAGAAAATTGTCCCAGGGATTCTGGAGCAAGGCAGCTGGTGTGGCTCCTGTATAACAGGGAACTATTATAAGCACTTGAATATAGACCTTGAATTTTACTTATCTGTGTAACACCTAGGCCACCTGCCAGAATATCTGAACATGCAGAAGGTCCAATCAGCATTTATTGAATTTAAATGGTAATTGAGAAAGGGAAGGCCTCAGTTCTCCTAATACCCCTTTGGATATCCAGTTTATGTTTCATTCTTCTTTCCAGATCTTTAAAATGTCTAGAAAGATCTAACGACCAGTTTACATGAAATATAGGGCACAGAGAAATAGGTTCAGTCACGTTATAGAGATTTAATCAGCAAAATCTAACATGTGGGGAACCTCTGTACTGCACAACTAACCTGGGTTATTCAACAAATAAATTGTAATGGGGTTGGGGGAGAAGGCGGGTAGAAAGGGGGAGGGCAGGGAGAGAGAGAGAGAGAGAGAGAGACTGACTGACCGACCTATGGACTTTAAAATATATTTAAAGGACATAACCAAAATGCAAAATGTGGACTTTGTTTAGGATCATGATTTGAACAAACCAAATGTAAAAAAAATAAACATTTATGAGGCAATCATGAAAATTTGAACACAATATTTGATATTAAGCAATTATTGGGCAGGCACGGTGGCTCACATCTATAATCCCAGCACTTTGAGAGACTGAGGTGGAAGGATTGCTTGAGGCCAGGAGTTCGAGACCAACCTGGGCAATATAGCAAGACTTCATCTCTAAAAAATAAAAATAAAAAAAATTAGCTGGGTGTGGTGGTGCACACCTGTAGTCCAAGCTACTTGGGAGGCCGAGCCAGGAGGACTGCTTGAGTCTGGGAGTTGGAGGTTGCAGTGAGCTGTGATCACATCACTGCACTCCAGCCTGGGTGACAGATTGAGACTGTCCCACCAAAAAAACAAAAAAAAAACAACAAAAAAACCAAAAATGGGATTATTGTCAAAGTTTTAGCTGTTACAATGCTGTGACAACAATGTTTTTGAGACCTTTTCTAGATATTGATGGAAATTTTTACAGATAAAATACTATCATGCCTAGGATTTGCTATAAAGTAATCTTGGAAGAAAGTAGGTGGGATTATTGAAGCTTAGGGATGTGTACATGGTGTTTTACTAGACTCTTCACTTAATTTAGTGTATGTTTAAAGTTTTCATATGTAATAGTAGTTGTTATTACACAATTAATTATAATTAATTAAAAGTTTTTAAATGCTTAAAGGCCATACACCCTCTCTTTGAGTACTTCATGCTACCACCACATTGCTTTTATTTATGCCACCTTGCCTTTTATGAGTATGTACGACTTTTCCTTAGACTCCTCCTCTATTCAGCAAAATTGTGGTGCTGGTTCTTCTCACTGTATCTGCACACATCTCTTGTCACACACATCACGTTTTAGCACCGCGTTTGTTTGTTTCTCACATTGGAAACTTCTTCAGTAGAAAATATTTTGGGAAAGTAAATCTTAATTTACTTGGCCCAGTACAATAAAAAACAAACTACATATACCCAAAGTTATTCTTTTGTCACTTTCCCTAATAAATGAGATGACTTGCTTAAGCTTCAACTTGGCCCATAAAACTCTATCAGAGCACAACAGATGCTAGCAACATGTTCTGTTTACTTCATCCACGATTCAGCTCTTCCCCATTAAGGGAAAAAAAGGCCACTATTTCATCTTTTCCAAGGATTTACTACAAAAATCGTCTACTCCTATTTTACTTTCTTCCAACCCCATCTCATCAATTTCTTTTTTAATTATTATCTCTCTGTAGTGGATTGTGAGCTAACAGGTTAGGAACCAATACTAATATTTTTCTTAGTAATCCAGAAGTTAGTACAGTGCAAGGTAAATAGCAGATAGCAAAAAAAAATAAAATAAAATTTTAAAGAATGGGAGGGATGGATAAATATAAAACTCCAAAGTAATATTTTTTGGTTTTTCTGAGTTAAATATAAATGCAAAAACCTGCAGTTTTAGTGTAAAGAATTCTAAAGGCCTTTAGGTATGCCAAAAGAGAATATATTACAGCATAAGTGGAAAGGAAGCATATCTCTTTAAAATAGCATTTTGTATGTTTGGGAGTACTGCCTTATGGCAAATAACTAGGTATTCAAATTTTTTTTAAAAAAAGCTCTTATCAGAGTAATATTTAAAAATAATCATGACTTTGGAAGTTTTAAAGTACATTTACAGGTACTCAAACTTTCCTGTCATTAAGATGTCAATGCAAGGCATTATATCCACTAAGTTTTTTGTTTTACTGATTTAGACATCCTGTAACAATAAATATGTGCTACCATATAGAATTACTATAGTACTGTAGTTTGATTTACAACATACTCAATAAACAGTCTAAGTTTCTGTTAGTCAATATGAGTAATCTTGACTTTGGAACATTCTGAACTGCTGAAGGATGTTTTGATGTACAATATAAACTAAACTATGCCTATCCTCTCTTGCTAAGCATGGAAATTGGCCAGTTTATGTATAAACCTACTCTTGACTAACAGAAATCAGAAAACTCTGGAGCCATGTTATTTTTCTTTACTTACACTCTTCTTAAAAACATAGTAAGGGTGTCTAAAATTGCAAATGAAAAATGATTAAACTCCTAACAAATACGTATCAAGAACAGAAAAAAAGGAACTCACCTTTTAATGAGAACTATATATTTTCCTTATGGAACTTGCACAATAAGCACACAAATCCCCAAAAGTTACCAAGTCTAGGATACTATAAAATCAATTTTTCATTGAATGACTGCTCATATCCATTCAGCATGAATTATTGCCTTATTAAGTATCAGAGAATTTTTCCCCCTAACTGCACACCCCATTGTACCAAATCTAGTTAGATGAAGCAGAAACAAATTCGTATTTCCTAACACTTATTCAAAGTCTTTGGACTAGAAACTGCACTGCAGAGAGTCTCCACATTTCATCAAATTATTCTCACAGTCAGGTTCATACTAACAAGGCTCTCATGTATCATTGCTTTTTTCTTTTTACAAAAAAGAAAAGGATCCTCACTCATTTCACAGTACAATGATTCATTCATTACTCAATCTTGTTTCTTAGTTTATTAAAATTAAAGATGCATGTGCCTTATTGTACCACACTATTATATTTAATAGTTGGCTAAAAAAAGTTAAAAATAAAATTAAAACCACGTTAAAATACCTTTAATGGATATTTCTAAAACCCTACTGCCTTATCTTTTCTGATTTATCCTGTACTGACTGGCTGACTGCTTATTTCTTAGATTTTCAAAGTTCTGCTAGAAACAAATAACAGTAGGTAGTAGGCATTGCCATTATTATCCACCATTTATATATTTTTTTAGGATTTTTCCAGTGAGAATTAAAAGCACATTAGCAAATTTTATTAAGTATGAGAAAAATAACACCAATAAAACCCAAACATCAACACGAAAAAAAAAAAATTCCTTTCTATCACTAAAATTGTTGTATCTGACTTTCAAATTAATTTCAAAAAGGAAAAAAATAGTGATGGTGAACCAATACTGGAAACACTATCTACAAGAAGGGATTTTAATTGGAATGTAGAGCCTCATTACCCTGAATCTGAATTGCTGTGAACTAGAGATAATCAATAAACTCCTTAGTAGCAGTTTGAGTTTTCATTTCACACAGAAGAATGCTGCAATATAAAAATCATTGTATATTAGTTATTATTAAAACTCTGCTGGGGCTGGGGAGAGATTCAGAGATGTATGAGTGATAATTCTGCCTTTTTCCCCAGGATCAGGATAAATATGGCCTTTCTGTTTCTGAATTTGTTTTAAGAAACAGAAGAGCACAAAGTTTGTAATACTTCCTTAAGCAGAATGCAGATATCATTAGAGTAGTGTGTATATCCTGTGCTTTGAGGATGGTGATGTGAGCCCTGAAGATGACAGGGCAGTGGCAAAACTGAGTCATAACATTCAACTCTGGCTGACTCTGTTTATGGAGAGAATGTCACTGTCAACTACTTGTCCACTAGGAAACCAAAGGGCTAAGAAATACTCTAAATTACTTAGATCTGCTCTGGATAGGCATTTTCCTTCTGTGAAGTTTGAACTTTGGTTAAATAAATTGGGACATCGTGATGAGTAAACTGTGCTCTTTTCTGAGCAATCCCTAACCCACCAGAAATGCCAAAGTGATCAATAAGAACTGTTATCTGTGTACCTCTCTGTGTATGTATATAATTGCAGATAATTTTCCATTACAAAGCATGCATATTTTCTATTGAACTAAAATAATATCTACTTTTTAAAACGTTTCATTGTTGTAACATAAATATTGCAAAATGCACAAATTTTAAGCACAGCTGGATATAGTTTCACCCAGGGAACATGTTTACGTTCACCATCCCAGGAAGTCTCCCTCATGCCCCATCCCAGTCATTGCCCCTCTTTTAAGATAATAAAAATTTTAAGCTCTACCACCTCAGATCACCTCTGTCTTTGAAATCATGTTGATGGAAATATATAATATGTACTATTTTGTGTTTCACTTCTTTCTTCCAGATTACACTTGTGAGGTTTTCCAAGTTGTTTGTGTTGTAATCATTTCTTTTTGTTGCTCTATAGAATTTAATTTTACATCCCCAAGTTATTTATTGTTTCTAACAGTTATTTCAGTTGTTTCCAGCTTGGGGTTACCTAAAATAACGCTGTTATGAACAATTTTGTATAGACTTTTTTGGTGTTCTTACATACATTTTTCTGTTGGGCATGGATTGGTATGGCTGGGTCATAGGGGATGTTAAAGTTCAGCTTTAGAATAGACTGCTGACAGTTTTCCAAAGTGGTTGTGCCAACTTACTTTGCCACCAGCACCTTGAAAGTTCTAGTTGCTCCTTGTCTGCCCTCCCCAACACTTGGTATTTTAAATTATTTTAAAAATTTTAGCCATATTGGTGGTGCTGTAGCATCTCTTGTGGTTTCAATTTACAATTCCCTGAGGAATAAAGCTGCTGATTATCTTTTCAAATAGTAATTTGACCATTTGAATAGATTCCTTGTAAAATGCCTAGTTAAGTATTACTCCCACTTTAATAATATTATCTTTTTCTTATGGATTAACAGGAGTTCTTTATTTATTCTGAACTTGAGTTCTTTTCAGATACATATCACTGAGACATATATTTCTATTTGTTTTTCCCATACTTCACTGCAGCAATACCCTGTCAATAAATCAGATGATCATAAAGGAGTGAGTCTATTTCTGGACTCTTTATTCTGCTCCACTGACCTTTTTCATACTTAAACTACTACCACACTCTATTACTGTAACATTACAATAAATTTTGTTATCTGGTAGTGTTAGTTCTCCAACTTTATTCTTCAATACTGACTTGGTTATTCTTGGGCCTTTGCATTTCCATATGCATTTCAGAATCAGCCTGTCAATTTCCCCCACAAAATCCTGCTGGGTTTTTAACTGGGATTGCATTGAATCTATAATCAGTTTGCAGAGTTGACGTTGACATAATCCATAAACACATGGTCTATCATTCCGTTGATTTAAGTTTCATTTAGTTTTGAAATGCTGTGCACGAAGGTTTTGCAAATCTTTTGTTAGATTTTTTTCCCTAGGTATATGATGATTTTGATGCCACTGTTAAATGTCATCTTTTTAAAATTTCACTTTCTAATTGTTTCAAGCTAGCACACAGAAATACAATTGATTTTGTGTGCTGACCTTGCATCTACTCTTTTTCTTACATATTTGAAAGAATACATTGGTGAAGTCTCCTGGGCATGACACTGTTAATGTGAGGAGGTTTTTACATATGGATTTTATTTCTTTGACAGACATGACTGTTCAGGTTTTCTATTTCTCCTTGTTGTCAGAAGTGGAGTTTTTCAAGAAATTTTTTTATTTCACTCAAATTTTTAAATCCTCTTATCCTTTAATATGTTTAGAATCTTTAGTGTTGTCTTCTTTTAAAATTCCTCACATTGGTAATTCATATCTTTTCTCTTATCCTCTTTATCTGTCCTAAGTGGTTATGAACTTCATTTATCTTTTCAAAGAACATTTTTTTTGCTTTCTTGTTATTTGTATAATGTACATTTGTTTATCGTTTTTAACTCTTCCATCAAATTTCTTTGCATTTAATTTGTGGTTTCTTTCCTTCTTTCTTTTTTGGTTCTAGAATTTCCATTTGAGGATTTTTACAGATTTCGGTTTTCTGGTGACATAGTCAATATTTTCATCTATTGTCTCGATCATATTCACCCTAGTTATTTTAAAGTCTGTGTTTGGCATTTCTAGTACCTGGATCATCTTTTGCTTTCGTTTTACCATTATTTGGTCATATTAAATGTGCAAGACTAGTAATTTTTCAATGACTGTTAGATAATTGCTATAAAAACTGTAGAGACTTTGTGTGATAACTTCCTACAGAGAAGATATATTTCTGTGGCAGATAGAAGATAGAAAGAGAGGCAAAAGATGACCCTGGATCCATCTGAGGCCAGTGTATTTCCGACTTGCCTTTATTCCCAAGGCAAAGCCCTTGGACTCCATGACAAGCCTAGGGAGTTAAACAGGACCCCTTCCTCCTTGCTGACCCTGAAATCTGATTTTTATGTCCTAAGAAACAGCATGAGCTCTGTTTGGTTTCTGGGAGTCTCACTCCCCCTCCCCCAATATGCGCACTAAGAAGTGAGCAAATATTACAAGAAGAAATTGTAAGCTAAACATTGGGCTCACTTCCTCTGTGGTTTTTAATCTTCCCCTGTGGTTTTTTCCCTAAGACCTTCGGGTTCTGGCCGTCTGGGAACCCAATTTTTACTGCCCAAGTAGGCATTGCTTCTATTCAGCCACCCTGCTCTATGACGAGAATTCCTAAATGTCCTGAGAAAAAAAGGAGCTGAGAGGGCAGTGCTCACACTAACACCCTGCTCCTTTCTCCATGATCTTGTATGTCTTGGTTTCCTTCCAATGCCTTCAAACACCTTCTTTTTCTTATTTATCCAGTAATTTTTGGCTTTCCAAGGCAGGAAGTAGAGACTACTACCAGATACTCCATCATAGCTGATAATGGAAGTTTCCTCCAAATGTATTTAATGACAAGGAAATATAAATCAGGTAGACTATTAAAATTTTAAGTCTGTACGAGCACTAAGTGGTGTAAGTATATGGGAAAGTCAGATGATTCCTTCCTCAAAGCCCAATGCAGCCACTATTTACTGTGTGATTTTAGGAGAGAACCTCTGGAGCTGAATTCACCCATGTGCAAAGTAGAGAATCCCCATATTTATTCACATATTTCATGAAACTCAGTAATGAAGTGATTTGTCTGGATCTTGTCCCTTTATGATCCATCATTTACAATTAACCTTAGAAATACATTGCCATTTCATATAAAAACTTTTATCTATTAATATATGTGTCACTATTTACTTCTGTATTATCTATAAAGAGAAAATAATGTGAGATGGTAACAATTATCTGTGGTATAGCTATAATTGATATCTGGAAAACAAACACACATAGACTGGCTATTCACTTTTAATTTTTTTGTTTGTTTTCATGAAAAAAGGAAAAGTCTGTGGCCTTAGGATTCTACCTTAATTATCTTTGTATCTTCCTCAGGCATGACATATTATAGGGAAATAATCAATAACTCCTAAAGAAACAGAGGGTGTTAATGTATTTTATGAAAAATAAAGAGGACACAGAGACTTGCAATTCAAGATTCTAACCTTTAACTCCTTAAATTCAAGGAGTGTCAAGATGGCTGACCAGAGACGCCAGCTGCCAGGGCACCTCAGGAAGGAGGAGATGTTTCAGATGAAAGAGAAAAAATGAACAGACAGACAGACATAAATCAGACGTGGGTATGAAAGAAGGGTGCCAGAGCCCTCGGGAGACTCCATGGGAACAAGTTGTGCACTACAAGAAGGATAAGGTATTAGCAAAGATCAACCCCCGAGAGGCTTGGACTCCAGTGAGAAGCATAGATGGAGCAGTTTGTTTCTTCCTCTTCCTCGCATCTCTGACAGTCAGTGGGTTCCCAAGCTGCTGGAGAGACTTTCTGCCCACACAAGCCTAGAAGCTGCTGCTATGAGTGAGCTGGGAACTTCCTGAGGACAGGGCACCAGGCTCCCAGCCCCTGTGGGGCACTTCCCATCCCACAGACGCAAGCCCAGATGGCAGGCGCCATATTGCTTCTCCACCCACCGTGTGCCTTTGTCCTTCCCAGGGGCCTTCAACTCCTCAGGTTTTGTCCTGTGCATTCCCACACAGACATTTCCCAACTGTGGCCCAAACTGCAGGAGCCACAGGGTCCCCGGTGATCTGTGTGACTCCAGAGCCTAGACATTCTGGGAAGACTGCCTTCCGGAAAGAGGGTCAGAGACAACCAGCATGCTAGCATTCCTCCATCCAGACTCTTTTCCTCCCCTTCCCCTCCCCCACTCACCTCTGCTGGGGCAAAGAATAAGGACTCACCTGGAAGTTCCAGGGCCCCAGCCACCACCTGGGGCATTCTAGTGCTTCTCCTGAGGGACTACAGCCAGTCACAGGACCCACAAACAACACTGCAGCTTGTTCCTTCCAGCAAGCACCACCTACTGACAGGGAGGTCAATGTGAACACCCTTTACAGCATTTACTGATTCAATTTTATAGGGTGTGTGAGGGTCCGAGGAGTGGCCATTTGGGGGAGCACCTACTCCACCGCACAGAAAAACTGTGCTACTGGATAAGGTAAAAAAGGACCCAGCCCAGGGCCTTAGCATGCAAGCATTTAGCACCATCTCCCGTGAATAGCCTTCCCAGTTTGGAGAGCTCATCCTGACCCTCCTACCAGTGACTCCCCCTAGTGGACAAAAAAGCAAGATCTGAGCCCTGCTGAGGCCTTGCAAAGCCTTTCAGGCGCCCACAACCTAGCCATGAACTGCCTTGATCCTCCCCCCCCCACCTCCCTCAGTGGTGATGGAGATCAGGAAAAGCCCTGGGAGCTACAGGGTCCCTCCTAAAGCTTGGGTCACTCAAGTACTCCACCTGGGGGACCATACTGTACCACAGACACAAAAGAACACCTCGGTCGGCACCTGGCTCCATCACGCAAACATCAACCAATGACCAGGAGAACAATGATATATCTCAAAATAGCATCTTCCAACTCAAGCAAACAGGGTGTGGCTGATTCACACTCAAAAGTACCACGCACTATTACCGATAGTAAGCTGGGTGACCTAAATCACTATACTACAGTGGGAAGAGGTAAAGACAGCAGGTCAGAGGTAACCCAAAAGGTACCCAAACCTGCTAGAACACCCCATAGGCAACTCAGGACTAGCACTTCTCTCCCTGGCATGCTCAGGGATTGATCTTTGGGGACCCAGAGTCAGGCCCATAAGCCAGGCCCAGCATCCCCAGGTCTCGACCAAGATGCCAAATGAGAAAGAATCAACAAAAGAACTCCAGAAACATTAAAAATCAGAGTGAAAGGACACCTCCAAAAGAAAACAATAACTTCTTACCAATGGATACCAACCAAAATGAAAGATTAAAATGAGAGATGAAGAATTTTGAATATGGACTGTCGGGAAGCTCAATGAAATTAAAGAGAAAATAGAAACCCAATACAAAGAAACCAAAAAAACAATGCAGGAAATGAATGAAAAATTTACTAAGGACATCAAATTATTTTTAAAAAATCAAAATGAACTTCTGGAAATGAAAAATTCATTCAATGAAATACAAAACACAGTGGAAAGCCTTAAGAATAGGCTAGATCAGGGAGAAGAAAGAATCTCAGAGCTTGAAAACAATACCTTTCAGCTAAATAAGTCAGTCAAAGAGAAAGAACTGAGAAACAAGAGGAACGAACAAAACCTACAAGAAATATGGCACTATATAAAAAGGCCTAACATAAAAATCATAGGCATCTCTGAGGATTAAGAAGAAAATACATAAGGGTTGGAAGAAAACCTATTTGAGGGAATAATTAAGGAAAATTTCCCTGGCCTTGTTAGAAATCTTCATCACGAAGAAGTAATCACCATGACACATAATCATCAGACTGGCCAAAGTACACATGAAAGAGGCACTCCTATGAGCTGTAAGGCAAAAGGAGCAGATAACTTACAAAGGAAAATAAATCAGACTAACTGCAGACTTCTCAACTGAGACTTTACAAGCCTGAAGGGATTGGGGCCTGATTCTCAGTCTTCTCAAACAGAATAATGTCCAGCCTAGAATTTCGTATCCTGAAAAACTAAGTTTCTTATATGAAGGAGAAATAAAGACTTTCTCAGACAAGCAAACACTGAGGGAATTTGTCAAGACCAGACCTGCCCTGCAGGAAGTAATCAGAATTGCATTATAAATGGATCAGCACAATAGACACCCACCAGTGTAAAATCACCCAAAAGCTAAAGGTCAGAGCCTGGATACCACAATGGCTCAAGAGGTAAAACCAAGCAATAAAGTTCTACTCAACAGGATGGATTTTCTCTTGAGTAGAAATCCATGCCACTTATCAATTCTTTCAATAAATGTGAATGGCTTGAACTCCCCACTGACGGGACATAGGCTGGCTGAATGGATAAAAAAAAAAAATATATAAGCCAAGTATCTGCTGCCTCCAGGAAACACATCTTACCCACAAGGACTCATTCAGACTTAAGGTGAAGGGATAGAAAACAATATTCCATGCAAATGGAAACCAAAAGAAAGCTGTTATAGCCATTCTCATACCAGATAACATAGACTTCAAATCAGCAAAAGTAAAGAAAGACAACAATGGTCATTATATTAAGGAGAAGGGAACAATTCAACAAGATGATCTAACAATCCTAAATATTTATGCACCTAACACAGGTGTGCCCACATTCATAAAGGAAACCCTACTTGATCTGAACAAAATGATAAACAGCAGCATTGTAATAGCTGGGGACTTCAACACCCCACTGAGAGAATAGGACAGATCCTTCAAGCAGAAAACAAGCAAAGAAATGATGGACCTAAATGGAACTCTAGGACAAACGGTCCTAACAGACATTTACAGAACATTCTACCCAACAACCACTGAATATACATTCTTCTCATCAGCTCATGGAAACTTCTCTAAGATCAATCACATCCTAGGCCACAAAACATGCCTCAACAAATTAAAAAAATAGAAATTATACCATGTACCTTCTCAGACCACAGTGGAATAAAATTAGAAAGCAATTCCAACAGAAACACTCAACTCTACACAAAGTCTTAGAAAGTAAACAACCTATTGCTGAATAGTTATTGGGCCAAGGAGGAAATTAAGATGGAAATCAAAAGATTCTTCAAACTAAATGACAAAGGGGACAGAAGTTATCAAAATCTGTGGGATTCACCAAAAGCAGTCATAACAGAAAAATCCATAGCCATAAATGCCTACCTTCAAAAGACGGAAAGATCACAAATCAACAATCTAATGAATCATCTCAAGGAATTGGAAGAGGAAACCAAACACAAACTCAGCAGAAGAAAAGAAATAACTAAGGTCAGAGAAGAACTAAATGAAATTGATAACACAAGAATTATACAGAAGATTAATGAAACAAAAAGCTGGTTCTTTGAAAAGATAAACAAAATTGACAGACCTCTCATGAGATTAAAGAGAAATAGAAAAGAAAGGACCCTAATAAACTGAATCAGAAAAGAAAAAGGAGATATTACAACTGATATCACAGAAATACAAAATATCATCTCTGAATACTATAAAAATCTCTATGCACATAAACATGAAAATGCTGAGGAAATAGACAAATCCCTTGGAAACACAAAACTTCCCTAGGCTCAATTAGGAAGAAATAGAATTCCTGAACAGACCAATATCAAGTATCAAAATTGAAGCGGCGTTAAAAAAAAATCTCCCAACAAAAAAAAAATTCCCAGACCAGATGATTTCACAGCTGAATTTTACCAGACATCCAAAGAAGAACTTGTACCTGTACTGCAGAAATTATTTCATAACACAGAGATGGAAGGAATCCTCCCCAACTTGTTCTATGAAGCCAGTATCACCTTGATATCAGAGCCAGGAAAGGACACACAAAAAAAGAAACTACAGACCAATATCCCCTATGAATAGGGATGCCAAAATTCTCAATAAAATCCTAGAAATCCAAATTCAGCTGCACATCAAAAAAATAATCCATCATGATCAAGTGGGCTTCATCTAAGAGAGGCAAGGATGGTTCAACACATGCAAATCTATAAGCATGATTAGCAACATAAATATAAGCAAAAATAAAGACCATATAATCCTCTCAATAGACGCAGAAGAAGGATTTGACAAAATTCAGTACCATTTTATGATAAGAACTCTTAGCAAAATAGGTATAGACAGAACACATCCCAATATTATAAAAGCCATATACAACAAACCCACAGCCAACATTACACTGAACAGGGAAAAACTGAAAGCATTTCCACTTAGAACTGGAACCAGACAAAGCTGCCCACTGTCACACTTCTGTTCAACATAGTGCTGGAAATTCTAGCCAGAGCAATCAGGCAAGAGAAGGAAATCAAGGGTATCCAAATGGGGAAAGAAGTCAAATTATTGCCCTTTGCTGAGGATATGATCTTATATCTAGAAAACTGCAAAGATTCTGCCAAGAGACTCCTGGAACTGATAAATAAATTCAGCAAGGTCTCAGGTTACAAAATCAATGTACACAAATAAGTGGCATTCCTATATGCCAACAATAGTCAAGATGAGAATCAAATCAAAGACTCAATACCTTTCACAATAGCAACAAAGAAAATAAAATACCTAGTAATATATTTAACCAAGGAGGGGAGAGACCTCTACAGGGAAAACTACGAAATACTGAGGAAGGAAATGGCAGAGGACATAAACAAATGGAAAATATATCATGCTCATGAGTTGGCAGAAACAACGTTGTTAAAATGTCTATACTACCCAAAGTGATTTACAGATTCAGTGCAATCCCCATTAAAATACATATTTTATTTCATTTTTTGTAGATCTAGAAAAAATCATTTTACACTTCATATGGAACCAGAGAAGACCCCAAATAGCCAAAGCAAGCTTAAGCAAAAAGAACAAATCTGGAGGCATCACTTTACCAGACTTCAAGCTACACTACAAGGCTATAGTAACCAAAAGAGCATGGTTGGCACAAGAGCAAAGACATAGACCAGTGGATCAGAACAGAGAACTCAGATTTAAAACCATCTTCATATTGCCATCTGATCTTTGACAAAGCAGACGAAAACATACACTGGGAAAAAGAATCCCTGTTCAATAAATGGTGCTGGGGAAATTGGATAGCCACATGTAGAAGACTGAAACAGGATCTGCACCTCTCACCACTCACAAAAATTAATTCAAGATGGATAACGGACTTAAACCTAAGGCATAAAACTATAAAAATTCTAGAAGAGGTTGGAAAAACTCTTATAGATACCAGCCTAGGCAAAGAATTTATTATGAAGACCCCAAAGGCAATCACAGCAAAATAAATAAATAAATAAATAAATGGGACCTGATTAAATTAAAAAACTTCTGCACAGCCAAGGAAACAATCAATGGAGTGAATAGACAACCTACAGAATGGGAGAAAATATTTGCATGCTATATATCCGATAAAGGGCTAATAACCAGAATCCACAAAGAACTCAAGCAAATCAGCAAGAAAAAATCAAACAACCTCATTAAAATGTGGGCAAAAGACATGAACAGAAGCTTTTCAAAACAAGATAGACTAATTGCCAATAAACATGTGAAAAAATGCTCAAATTCTCTAATCATCAGAGAAATGCAAATCGAAATCACAATGAGATATCACCTAACTCCAGTGAGAATGGCTTTTATCAAAAAGCCCCACAACGACAGATGGTGGCATACATGCAAAGAGAAAGGAACACTTATGCACTATTCACGAGACTGCAAACTAGTTCAACCCCTCTGGAAAGTAGTATGGAAATACCTCAAAGAACTAAAAGTAGACCTACCATTTGATCTAGCAATCCCACAACCGGGTATTTACCCAAAGGAAAAAGACATTTTGTAGAAAAGACACTTGCACTTGAATGTTTATAGCAGCACAATTCACAATCACAAAGATGTGGAAACAACCCAAGCGCCCATTGACACATGAGTGGATTAACAAAATGTGGTGTATATATATACACCATGGAAAATTACTCAGCCATTAAAAAAATGGTGAACTAATACTTTTTGTAACAACCTGGATGGAACTGGAGACCATTCTCCAAAGTGAAATATCACAAGAATGGAAAAACAAACACCACATATACTCACGATTAAATTGGAACTAAATGATCAAGACTCATGTGTACATATGTAGTAAAATTCAACAGAAATCAAGTAGATCAGAGGGGGAGGAGGAGATGGGTTAATTCACACCTATCGGGTACAATGCACACTATCTGGGTGATGGACAAATTTATAACTTTTATTCAAACTGTACAAAAGTAATTCATGTAGCCAAAACATTTGTACCCCTGTAATATTCTGAAATTTAAAAAAAAAGAAAAGAAATTCAAAATAATATGGAGGGAAATCTCTTTTCGCTATCAAAGGCTAAGGCCACTCAGTTGCCTGTTGACTGAAATGCAAAGGCAGCACACCCTAGTATATGGCTTTTGCTTTCTGACATTAATATTTACAGTAATTTATTCTGATTAGAGATATAATTCATATTCATTCTAAACAAAATCTGGAAAATACTAAAAGTCCAAACAAGAAAAATATTAAACACATTCCTATCACCTAAAGATCACATATCCAATATTAAGATTGGATAATTAAGATATTTTGGGGGCAATTTTTTCTCATGTAAAATTGACACTATACAGGACAAACTTATGGTAAGATTTTATTTTATATACTTAGCCTATTATACCATATTTTTGAAAAACATCAGTCATCGTTCAAAAGGACAGTATCAAACAGGTACATAGCAATTACATCAGATGCCCTATAATTAAAAAAAAAAAATCAACCACCACATTTTTTTGTAGGTTATCTTCTGTCCGACTTTTGTCATTAGAAATAAATGCAATATAAACATTCTTATACAGTTATCTTTGTATACATCTTTAATCATTTGTATAAAATAAATTTCTAGAAGTCAATAGTACTCTTCATGCATATTGCTAAACTCCTGTCTAGAAATATTGCACCAATTTATTCTCTCTAGCTGGAGAATGTTAGAAATAGAAGTAGTCTTGAAATTAAACATTACGGTTTGAAGTTCAGAAGATGAAATCACGATAATATTTTGCACATTTAGGATATCCTAATCACAAAAATTTTTCTTGCACTTGACAGGGGTTGATCTCATGGATCCCAGATATACTGCAGAACAAAATATCAAACTTTTTGTGCTATATTAATTCAGCCCCACAGCACTAACAATATGAAAAGACTAATATGCACAAATAATATAATATTTTGTAATTATATAACTGTATATCATAGAAGGATGTAAAACCATTTATTTGTCATTATAAGTAATAAAGTATTTCCTTCCCTTCATGCATCACTAAATAACATTCAATGACAAGAATTTTATCTTCTGCCAGATCTAGCCTTTTATATTCAAAATGATTCTGAAATATACTGGAATGTCTGCAGGGTTTTGAATACCAAAACTTACTATTGATAAAGGCTATACAATTGCAATTCCTAGAAATAATTAGGAATGGACAGAACACAATTTGCCGTATATGTGAATTCTGTGCTGTGGGGGGGGGAAGTGGGCTATGGTTGTAGAAGACTGTGATTGTAAACAAATTAGTCAAAAACACCCATGTTACTCAATTTTGACCAATGATTCTGTAATTTTCTATAACTATGTCCTACAGAAAACTGTTTTAAACTCTATTACTAATAACCTTAAGCACCTACTAATGAAAATTGACTTTGCAGAGAACACACTTTGCAAAGCAAAATAAGGTAAAAGTGTACAAAGTGACAGAAGTCTACCTTCCAGTTTTAAAACTGCATTATACTCTAGAATTATAAGCTCCAAGAAAAGTGTAATTAAATAGTAAACAAGTTTTCTGGATACTACTGATTATTATGTAATTATATTAACTTATTCTGCTACATAGAAGCACAAACAGGGCAAATCTGGCCACAATGATGACATAATTAAAAGGTACTACTGTCAGCACTACTTGTCAGAATCTTTATTACAGTTTTCTAGCATGTGAGTGTTCTCTGATAATATACTCTATTTACATAAAGACTATTTTATTGTATCTTTTTACTAGTCAAGAAGAAAAAACACATTTTGGCATAGAATCAGAAAATTATAAAATGAGATTACTGCCTTTTTTACACATTAAAGAAAATTTATTCCAGTATTTTCAACTCTTCAAAGTACTCTCATTATAGATAGATATAGGTAGTTAGATATAGAAACATACAGAGAGAAACAATCTCTAAACAATGTTGCATACAGAATAAACCCAACACCAATAACAGTCAACACATAATTCATAAGGGTGAGATCTTTTAATTGTATAATATAATGCATTATAGCACTTGTGACTAAACACTGTTGACTTCATACAGAAAGTAGTGGCAATGAAGCTTCGAGGTAATTATGTGCTTTTACAATTGCTAAGAGTAATTTCAGAATGAAAAACTATTATGAAATGCAAATTTAACTTCCATCTAAAATGCCAGTTTTTCAAATCACAGTTTTCAGTTATTTTAGAACACTGCCATATTCACAGGTGCTATACAACTGTCTATGCTATCGTTTCTAAACAGGTGAGAAGTTATATTGTATACACATTTCTCAAAGATCCACAAATATGTATTTTGTTAAATAATGTAGATAATATAGAGTTATTTATTCCAGTTTTATTGAATTATCAAACTGAAGAACAAAGAATTTCTCCTGTAGAATAAATTCTAAACTTCCATTCCAAACTATTCAGCCCATAGATAACACAAAATCTAACCAGAAATCAGGGACTGGTCTAACCTTTCTCCAATAGATGCTTTATGCTTCCACCTAAATTAGACTATCAATGAAATAGCATGACTAAAATTAAATGGACAGTCTTCTCTTCCTTTATAAGCTTATGCTTAATACCTGGATACTTATTCCACCAAATGTCATAGCATACCTTTAGAAATTCTAAACTAGGCCATGTAAAATTATGTGTTTTGAAATTTAAAATGTTCCTGGCAATATTCTACTAAGAAAGGGTATTGTTCATTCAGGTTGGTGCTCACGATGTTTATCATTTAAAACTTTTATGTGGTTCATATGTTTTACTTGAAGAAACAATAGCCTTTCCTGTGGTATTTTTTAACTTTTCCAAATTAACAGAACACTCAGCCAGCAAAAAGAAACTCACTAAACAAATGGGAACAAAAGAAAATAAATTACTTTTGAAATAAGTGAAGTGCCTTAGATAGGGAATCAGTAGTCTGTGCTTTTTTCTAAGGTTTTCAGAAATGCTTTATTACAAAGGCTTACATGAAGAAATAAACTCTTAGACCACCACTGTCCTATAGAAATATAAGGTAAGCTATATATGTAATTTTAAGTTTTCTAATTGCCACATTAAAAAAGTAAAAAAAAAGAAGCTGAAATTTTGATTATGTATTTTTTAATCCAGTACATCCAAAATATTATCATTTCAACATGTAATCAATATAGAAATTATTAAGAAATTTTAAAAATTTCATTAAATAGAAATATCTTTATGAAAATACAATCTCAATAAGAATAAAAATACAAAGAAATCTACAACTTTTAAATAAATGGAATTGTTATTAGCTTAATATTTTTCCATGAGTACAACAGACTAAGAGATTTTTAGATTCACATTTTATCAGACTTTCAGTATACAAAGCAATCTCATACTTTTCCAGAGAATGCGGAAAAAAGGTGGTGGAAGGGTGGAGTGAATTATTCCCCAACTTGATGAAGTTAATATAACCTTGACAACAAAACAAGAAAATGACAAGAGAACAGAAAATATTCCCTTTCACTCGTGAGGTATTATAGATATCCTGAACAAAATGTTTAAAAAATCAAATCCAGTGATACATAAAAACATTTCTACTGTTTGACTAAGTTCAACTTTTAGTACTACAAGAGAGATGATAATGAAAAAAATCTGTTAATGCCATTCAACATATTAACATGCTAAAAGGGAAAATTATAATCATCTCAAGTATCTAGTTAGGGTAAAAACCATTAGTAAACAAGGAAAAGAGAAAGGTATCCACAAAATACTTTCAGGAATAATGTTAGTGATGAATTGTTAGATGTCCTATGATGGTATATTCAAATTTCACAAATACTTAAGAATATATTCCTCAAGAATTCAAGGATCTGAATAATTAGTATTCTACACAAGTACATAGTATGGATAAACAACCAATTTGCTTGAAACAGTGGCAGAGAGACTTCAGGACATTCATTATCTACAAAGTTTGTTTGTTTTTATCCTAATGAATAAAATGTTTGCTGTCTTTTGATAGTAAAGAAGCAATTCATTCATTTTAGTTGTAAACACTTTTATCAACAGGCTCATTTTTAAGACACTTTGACAAAATAAAATGTCTCTACTCCAAGGGAAGGACCCAATATTTTTTTAATTTTTATATTAGGACACTGCTTTAAACAGAATTCTGGGGCTGAATCTCCACAATATTTTAGTATGTGTGAGTTACCACTTGCATTCAACAACCGTTATATATCTAACATTAGTCCAAAGGATGGTCTGGTGCTCTAGTTAGCACACTTAAATTGTTTATATCAAAATCTTAAAATCAATTATCGCCAGCCAAGAGTAAGATGATACCAGTAGTTTTACATTTATCAATAAACAAATTATTGATTACTAACATTTTTTCAAATACTATGTTTTCTATATCTCCTTAAATGCATACATGTACATGTTTCTAGGGAGTTTTACAAATGTCCACGACCAAGAAATTTAAGAGAAACTTGAAGAAATTGAATAAGCACTGAAATTGGATTATAGTTGCATTGGAATTTGCTCCTCAAGTCATCTCAAGGGGCAACGACCTCAAGTAAACATGTACTCTAAGAGTCATAAAAGATACAAAAAAGAAGACTGATTAAAAAGGGAAAATGTGATATTTTAAAATGTCAGTAAGTACAACACAAATATACTAAGGTTTGTAAAAATATATTTTAGAGTCACTAAATGTAGTCACCTACTCAGCTTAGGGAGGGCACATCCTCCATAGGGATTCATCTATTATCCATTTTTAAATCGATTTTACCTTTATGATAGTCATGTTTGTGAATCAAGAAAAATTCCAGAATAGAATCAAGAATTCCATTCTTGAACTATCAGTTCTTTTTCTCACCCAATGTGGGTGCTCTCCAAACTCCAGTGCTAGATAAAAACCCCAGCTGGGAAGGTATGCTCTTGCCAAAGATGTTCTCCTGACCAAACTATATTCAGTCTCCTCTAAACCCTCTTCTTGACTATGCCTCAACTTTGCCCTATAAAAACTGCAAAGTCTCAGCACAAATGATTTCTTCTAGACCCCCACTCCCAATGTAAATGTGAGACTTGAACAAACACAAGCTTAAAGCCACACCCCTACGATGTCCCCAGCTCCACTTAACATGCTTGTATGAAGAAAGCTCAGTGCTGCTAGGAGAATTTACTGTTTGTTCTAGCTTAAAATATGATGATAAGCAGATAGACCCCTGAACCCCCTTCTTACAGCAGTTGCTTTAGAAGCTTAAGAGTATCCTGAGCTCAAATTGCAGCTCTACCTCTTACCATTCTAATTCAAAACCCCCGGAAAGTTGTCAGGACTGCAGCATGTTCTCAATAAATATAGGTTGTAGTAATAATAAAACTGATCACTCTCAGCCAATCAGCAAAGATTCAGACTGAAATTTCTCTCATAAGACAGTAATATATTCATCCCCAAAAGAGCTCAAGAACCCAACTAGCATTGTATTATTATAGCATTTCTAGGAATACTCATTCAGTCTCTTAATTATAATTTTAAAATGACAAGAAAAAAAGTAGCAAATAGTATTTACCTTAGATAGGTAACTTGCCCAACTATTTAGTGACAAAACCTGACTCTAACCCAGGAAATTCAATAAATGGAAAAATGTAATCTCTACACAGATTTAAATTCTAGTAAATCAAAATCTAGTCCTTACACTATCTATAAAGTTCTTATCCAGAAGTGTAATGATTTTACTAAGAAACTAGTATTCCTCCCACCCAGCTCTGCTTGAAAATATAATTTATTACACTACCTTACATCCTATTAAATGATATCCTGTTAAATTACATAAAAACAGTGGGGCAGGTATCCTTTAACAATCAAGGAGTGGTTAGGATTTCAGAGGTCCCTTACTAAAGGCCTTCACTACCCTGAGACAGTACAAATTGCAGAACATTTGAGTGGGTTAATTTATGTCCCACAGGTACAGTACTACTTTTCTAGGACTGCTGCAACAAAGTACCACAAACTGGGTGGCTTACAACAACAGAAATTTATTCTCTTACAGTTCTGGGGGTCAGAAGTCTGAAATCAAGGTGTTCTCAGGGCCACATTTCCTCCATAGGCTCTAGGGAAGAATTTTCCTTGTCTTGTCTAACTTCTCGTGGCTCCAGGCATTCCTTGGCTTGTGGCTGCATCACTCCAATCTCTGCCTTTATCTTCACAATGCCTTCACCTCTTTTCTGTGTCTCTCTTCTCTGGTCTCTTTTATAAAGACACTTGTCACTTGATTTAGAGCCCACCTGGATACTCCAGGATGATCTCATCTTGAGATTCTTTACATTATATCTGTAAAAACTCCTGTCCCAACTAAGATGACATTCACAGGTTTTGAGACATAGACACATCTTTTTGGGGGCCACCAGTCAACCCACTACACCATAGAAAAACCAAACACTATCACAGGTCCACGTGAACCTATGATATTGAATATCATTTGATAACGCTTTACCATTTACTCTGATCTCCAACTTATTTACCACTTTACTATTTTCCCATCTGAGGGGCTTGATCTGACCATATCACAAACCACATCTGCCCTTTTCACAGCCTGCTTTCAGGTATTTCCTCTGATTATGTCCAATAATGTGGAATTTCAGCTACTTTTGACTGGCTCTCACCTAACTGATTATCACCATGCTCTCTGTTCCAAACTTTATTAGTTACCTTGTTGACTGTACTCATGAATCACAAATCCAAAACACTTTTTTTTTTCCACCGTGAAAAACTGGTCTGGCTCTGCCAAAAATGACCATACATCTCATTTTGCCTAGAAACTTCCCAGTTCACCTGATTTTCCTGCCCACTTCAGGATCAAAATTATATGTACACCCTAACTCTGGTGTACCCCATCTTCAATCCAAATAGTATCAGAAGGTCACCAACTGGAATCATATTACTCCAAACTCCCCCCACCACCAAAAAAAAAATGGGTTGTTGCAGTTTCTTACCTTTAGTGTATTGAGGAGCACACTTCCCAATGACTATCTTTCCAGGATATGATACAAGGGAGAATCAAGTATTAGGCTTATTCTCTAATATCCTTCTAAGAATTGAACATCATGTGCCTACAAAAGAGCTGGCCCTGAGAAATCAACAAGAGCCTATGGGTTCTGTATTACCCCACTCAGAATAACCAGTAAAATAATGTTAAGAAAGAGAAAAGTATGCTAGCTATGGTGAATTAAGTTAACATCCAAGACTTGGTTTCTGAGCTACTGGGTACATGCACTGAGAATTCTTTCATGAATTGGAACAATACCTTTTCCTTTGGCAGAGCAGACCAGTTTTTCACGGTGAAAAAGAAAAAAAAGCATGTTGGATTTGTGATTCATGAGTGGAGTCAACAATTGGAACAACTAGCTCACCTCGGCTTATTTATTATTTTTTTATTATTCTGCAGATCTTCTGCCTACCACCCTAGGTGTTGTTTGTTGTTGGTGTTGTTACCTTTACACTAGAAAGAAAATAAGACATTTCTACTTATTTCATTAAAATAGTAAAAGTTTTGCACAGAAATTGTTTTTAATCTTAATAATTTCATTTAGGTATATTTAAAGAACACTGGATATGTACACCTTTGTAGTGAAATTTGAAACCTAATTTTCTGTTGGATATGTTTTCTGTAAAAATAGATTTAATTTTCAGTGTTAAAATCATTTATGAATATAGATCTGCCAAAAAATTGAAAAAATGATTTTAAAAAATGATCTAATTATTTGATTGGTTTTTACTTGTGGGCTTTTTTATGATTTTTTTTTTTTGAACCTGAACCTTTGCTTTTATTTGAGCATTCTAAACTCATTTAGCTGAAAAACCAAATTCCCTGTGGTCCCATTAAGTATGTTGCTAAGCAAACCATCTAGCAGCATCTGTAAACAGGAGGTTTGGATGTGAGCCAGTCTTATAAGTTGACAGTAAGTCAGTGCATTTTAAACCAACACGTCATTAAAGAAGAAAGGTGTCTTGCTGCTAAGCCATTTTATATTTCTTTTTGGGCAAATATATACATGTATTGACCTATGCTAAATTTATTTTTCTTTTTGACCCCTGCCTTTGAAGCACCTTCCACATTGCTATATAGATTTTACTTAACAAGAACTTCCTTAATTTGAAAAACAGATCTAATCTTAAAGACCTACTTGCATACTTTTCAAGCAAGGTTGTATAATATATTCTAGGCTTTCCCTACATTCTTTCTATGGGCAATAATTTGTCATGAGTAAATAATCTAGCCTTTAAAACTGACACTAAAAGTAAAGTTGCTATGGTTTTTAAAATGGATATTAGATCATCTGTTACCAAATTAAATCGGTATCCGTTTGCTAAGTTAATACTGTAACAAAGTATTACAAACTGGGTGGTTTAAACAATGAAAATTTTTGTCTCACAGTCTGGCAACTAGAAATCCAAAATCAAGGTATCTTCAAGGTTGTTTCTTCTGAGGGTTGTAAGGGAGAATCTGTCCCATGCCTCTCTCCTCCTGGTGGTTTGCTAGCAGGGACAATCTTTGGTGTTCCTTGGCTTATGGTAGCATAATTCCAATCATCACATGGCATTCTCTCTGGGTCTCTGTGTCCAAATTTCCCCATTTTATTGTATCAGGACATGGTCATACTGGACAAGGGCTCACCTGAATGACCTCATCTCAATCATCTGCAAAGATCTTTCCAAATAATGGCACATTCACAGGTACTAAGGGTTAGGGGGTCAACATTTTTAGGGGGAAACAATTCAACCCATAACAAAATTCATTCATAAAAAGGTGTCACAAATTACCCTGGCACGTTAGTATTTCCACATTTCCATCAGATCCAGTGGTTCTATTCTTTTGTCATCTCCTTTTGTTTGTTTTTCACAATGGTATTTTGTTATTTTAACTTTCTATATTAGATTTTAGAAGCACCTAAGTTAATTAAGGTTCATTAAAGTGATATATATGTACATGATATATAATAACACATATATACTCCTGATGAAATACACTCATAAGCTGTTTTGTTCTATGTATATGCATACATTCAGAATTTTATTTCAAAAAGTAACACAGGCTTTAACAGATGAACTGCTGAAACTGAGTCAATGTATTTTGGCACATATTATTGATTAGCATTTGTAAAAAAAAAAAAAAATTCCTAGAATCCTTTCCTAAAAAAGAAAATAAGGTTTTTTTCTTTGTTAGTTTGTGTTAGTTTTTATCTCCTCAAGAGATCCAACAATTAAGTTGAGAAATCAAGGCAACCTTCAAACCAGGGAATCAGGATGTACAGCAAACAGATGGTTTGGCAAGAAGATAAAGGCCAATTTAAGAACAGAATTAATTTCTTCTGCAGTAACTCCAGATGATCATGTCAAGGGCAAAAGTTCAAAACAACTGGCAGGAACATAAAGTCCAGAAACACAGTTATTTAAAAGAAGGCCAAGGCCAGAAGAAGATCCCATAATACAACAGTTTAGGCTAAAATTCTTAACAGCTAAAGCCCGTGGCAGTCATTTCCAGAAGAAATTGATAGCACTGGAAGTAGACTTAGAGAGGTAAAGAATGTGATCTAAAGGACAGGGTACCTCTAATAAAAAAAAAAAAAATCCTACAACTATACCCATTTACTAGCTTGTCAAAATAACAAGGTCTCAGGTTTTCTATCTTCATTTCCCTAGCTCCTAGTTCACCAAAAGTATCATGTCACCTACATTTTTTTTCCTGTACTTGGAAAGAGTCTTAAACCAGAAACATGAAGCTTGAGATACATGATCATATTATAAGAGCACAATGATTTTATCTTATAATTAGGTTATACTGAATAATTCTAATTGCTCAAAAACCAAGAGAAAATTCTGATTGTGTGTTTGCATTTCATTGGTTCATTTTTATCTCTGAGAAATCAGTATAAAAATCTAAAATTTTCTTAAGGATAAAGTAATAAATGCAACCAGCTTTTTTTTTTTTTTTTTTACATGAGCACTTCTACAGTCCTTTCCTAAAAAGAAAGTATTCATGCAAGACACACACACACACACACAGAGTACATGGTACATGCCATATGGCATACATTTATATTTAAAATTACCATGAATTAAATTTTCCCATGAGGCCTTCTCAATATTGTACTACCTTGAAATTATTAGAAATTCACTAGGGTAGTATAAAACCAATCTTTTGAATCACTGACCTCAAGGAAAATAATATTTGAGCCTCTTAGTTTTATAAATATCACAACAACCACTTAAATATTTGCCTTAAAAGCCCAGAGAGACAGCTAGAACCATTAGAGAACAACCCATAGAACATAAATCATTTAAAGCTTTCTCACCTCCATGACCAAGATTCAAGATTCTTCTGCCTCCAAAGAACACATGGTCAAACATTTATGAAAAAAATATATCACATAGAGTTAGATATTTAAAGACTACAGTCATTATGTTTAAAGAATCTGGGGGGAAAAGGCCTAAAATCCTGAAGGAAATTTACCAACATCCTGATCAGACTGGGATTTGCTTTGAAGATGTTTTAGGACACTTCTTTGACAAGAAGCAACATGAAGAATTTTTCTTTTAAATTATAACTCTGCTGCTTCCAAAAAAAATTAGGTAGCTCACACTAAAACCAGATAGAAATGTAACTAAAGGGCCAAGTAACAAGGTAAGGCTAGGGGTCAGAAAAGTAACAAGGAAATAGTACCTTGAAGAAAAGAATGAGTAGAATATTGTGGGCTTAGTGAAAAATAGGGCACAGGAATTTGGTAATTTCTTCTCTGATTTAACAGAACACAGTGTTAATCTCAATCAAAAAAGTAATATATGCCCAGAAGAATTTCTTCAATATTATGGACATATGTATTGTTGAGGCTATATTTTGAAGATAAAGAAATCACATATGTCACTTGGTAAACCTGTTTGCTAAATGGTATGCAATGGAAGGGTCATTCATAATACACATAGGCATCATAGTGCTGGTTCTTAAGCAGACTCTACTCAACTTTGAGTTCTTTGGAGACATGAGAAAGGGAACTTAGCAGTTTTATTTATTATTGATATTGTATTTAATATTAAATTTAATCTACAAAGTGGAACATTCTACAATGTAACTTCTTTTTTTGCTTTCATTATTTTTAATTGACACATAATTGTATATATTTGTGGGGTACAGTGTGATGTTTTGATACACCTTCAGGGTAATTAGCATACCTATTACCTCAAACACTTATCATTTCTTTGTATTGGGAAAATTCAAAATCTGCTTTTCTAGCTATTTGAAAATATAGAATAAACTGTTGCTAATTATAGGCACCCTATAGTGCTACAGAACACTAGAATGTATTCTTCCTGTACTTTTGCATCTGTTAACCAACCTTTGGCCAAGCCCCTCCACTCCCCGACCCTTCCCTGCCACTATTCAACTCTACTTCTTGAGATCAACATTGTTAGCTTCAATATATGAGTAAGAATATGCAGCATTTATCTTTCTGTGCCTGGCTTATTTCACTTAACATAATGTGCTCCAAGCCAATGGGGTCTTGTACATGTCATATTATAAAAGCATTTTTAAAAGGTAACATACCATTAAATTAATTAAAATCAACTTGAAATTGACAAAATGGCAGAAAACACACTATAAAATGTTGAGAAAACCACTGTGCCAATAATCTATGTAAGCAATGGGACTACTGTTTTCTATATGGCAAAGAGAGAAATGTAACCTGCTGAGGGACTGTTATTGCACCACATGCTATAGACAAATGAACAATACATGAAGTCAATAAGAATTCCAGCTAAGAATAACTGAGAGTTTAGGTCATAAAAGCCCCAGGAGATTCTAATTTCCTAGAAGTGGTGTTTTCTCTCAAAGCATTAACATCACTACCAAAGTGCTGTATTCATAGAAAGAATTTTAGCAACTCGATTTTTCTGTTTTCATAATTTAACATAATTAGGTGGTGGCATCTAAAAACTCAGTTTCTCTTTAGACAATATACAACTTATCAGGTATTTCATTTTTCCAATAAATTAATTTCTTAGTGGTTTTTAAAAAGACATTTCTGAAACAACTTTTACATGAATAAGAATTTAAGTATTAACAACACACAAAATTAATAACCTAGATCATTGAATTACTTGACCACATTTGGCCTCTCACACCTATTCTGTTACATGCTGCTTGTGAGATACTTAGTAAACCTGCTAAAGATGCTGAGAATGTTGAGTCAGTGTCTCCATAGCAGAAGAGAAACACTGTTGGGAGCATGTATGATTTTTATATATTGTCTGAACCACTTGTGACAATGGGACCTATATGTTCATTCTTTTTCTCGTGTTTGGTAAATAGTTAACTATAATTTGTATGTTCACTCTCAGAAAACAGTGAATGCATTTCTGAAGTAACATGAAACTTTTCCAATCCCTAGTGGAATGGCAGATATAACCTGCCTCCTGGGATATTCATTATATTACCAGAACAGGAAGCCAGGACTGAAAAGTAATCCATCTGTTAAATAGGAATAAGATGAGTTGAAGATTAATCCATTACAGGAAATATCTAGAAAATGTAGATCAAATATAAGGAAAGGAGCTTGTTTATAAGACTGTTACAACATTTAAGAGACCCACCAGTAATAGTCTGCCAATCTTTGTTCTAGCATTTCATGATCTTCTCATTTCTAAAAAAAGGAAACAAATCTAAAATTTCAAACTATTGTTTGAATATCTTCCTTACAGTAAGGTTAAATATATTAATGTAACAATGCTTACTTAGTACTTTAAACATCTCTTAAAATGGATTATAAAAATCAAACTTTCTCATAAATATGAACTTCCCATGGTCATCCATTTGTATGGAATAGCATACCTTAATTTTCATTACCTGCCTAATATCATAAAGGAAAATTACACACATATACATACTCATGTAAGAATATTTTTTTTAAAACCTTAGGGCCCTAGCCTCAGTTTCATTAGAATACTACTACAATCAACAGTGAACTGGCTATAAACACATAGACTTATCATAATCCTATATCACAATTAAACAACTCTAAAATTTTCAATCCTTTAACGTAGTAAATCTTACTGCATACTTACAAATAAGACAGAGAAGGCAGATATTACAAATCAGAAAACTGAGGCAGATAGAAGTTTAATGAGTTCCTACAGATGGCGAATGGCAAAACATAGTCTTTTGACCCCTAATTCAATGCATTACCACGCATACACACAGGCATATTTACATGCCTTCTGCGTAGAGCCACAATCTACGTTATATGTTTTATTTTTGCAGCTACTACCTCACTCAATGCAAAAACATATTGCTGAATTTCAAAGTTCAGAGTACTTACAGGAAATATACAGCCTAAATCTTTTGGCCCTTGTTTGCTTATTTTTAAAATTTCATGATTATATTCTCTGCTTCAAAAAATTCCATTACAGTATGAAAAACTATTAACCAGCCTCCTATTGACTCTAGTAAAACAATTATTGAAAAAAGAACATAGTGCCATAAAGCATGTGCATGGAAACGAATATAATCCCTTCCTGGCACAGATACACAAACTCAAATTGCCGAGAAAGAATCTGAGAGATATTTTGAAATCAATACTTGTGCAGTTAATAGTCAAAGAGAAATATGAAAGGCAGTAGAAGTATACATATATAAAGCTCAGCATTAAAAAAATTCCTTTACATGAGCTAGACTTTCCAATAAAGAATAAAAAGCCAATAAATCAAAGATAAATAAGTCCCCTGATAGAATACTATGCATACAGTAGGCACTTAATAATTTCTTACTGCCATAAAGAACCTTTATATTTTATGGAAGCATATACTGAACTCTATTAAATGGAAAATGATTTTTTAAATGTATCAGAAATTAAGCATAAAATCAGAAGAAATGACTGCCTTCATTTCAGAGTCCTCATTGCATTATTTATTCCAGCTTTATGCAGGAGGGTTAGGATTAACTACACAGCACCCTAGTTACTGCCTTGCTTCCATTTCTGACTCATTCAGAATATGGGCCAGCAGATAGTCAAGGAAAAGGTTTTACTATAGCAGCCAACATATTCTCCATTCTACCTTAGCCGCATTAAAAAAACGAAACAAAGAAACAAAAAAAACCCCTGAAGTATCTACTCACTTTCTCCATTCCTAACTACAAACTTTCCTCACCTGATCAAAGAGGAGGCAAAATAGCTTCTGTAAGAACTGTATGTAGGCTCAGGGTGAACTGAGATAACTTAAAAATCCAATTTTCACCTGAAGAAATAGAGCTTGCATTGGAGGTTCTAGCCAGAATAATTAGGTAAGAAAAAGAAATAAAAAGCATCCAGATTGAAAAGGAAGAAGTAAAACTAACTCTACTTGCAAGTGATATGATCTTTTTATATAAAAAATCCTGAGGAATCCACCCCAAAACTATTAGAATTAAAATGTTTAGTAAGGTTGGAAGATATAGAATCATTGTATTTCTATACACTTGCAATGAACAATCTGAAAAACAAATTAGGGAAACAATTCCACTCACAGTAGCTTCAAAAAAATAAAATACTTAAAAATAAATTTAACAAAATAAATGCAAAACTTACACTCCCAAAACTACAAAACACTGTTGAAAGAAACTAAAGATCTAAATGAATGGAAATCTATCCATTCGTTGTTTGAAACATCTTGCATTGTTAAGATGGAAATACTCTCCAAACTGATCTACAGATTCAATAAAATTCCCGTCAGAAACCAAACTGACTTCTATGTAGAAATTGAGAAGCTGATTCTAAAATTCATACGGAATCGCAAGGGACCCAGAATAGCCAAAACAATATTAAAAACCAAAAACAAAGTAGGAGGGCACACACTTCTTGATTATAAACCTATTCCAAAGCAATGGTAATAATAATAATGGTGTGGTGCTGTCACAAGTATAGACGTAGATCAATGGCATAGAATTAAGAGTCCAGAAATAAACCCATATATCTATGGTTAACTGATTTTCAACAAAATTGTTTCCCCATTGGATGGTGCTGAGAAAAGAATCATCTTTTCAACAAATGGTTCTAGAACAAATGGATAACCACCTGCAAAAGAAAAAAGTTGGTCCAGATACATAATTAACTCTTACAACTCTTTATCTAGAATATATAAAGAACTCTTAACCTCAATAATGAAAGGACAAATAACCTAATTTAAAAATGCATTAAGGAATAAACATTTCTCCAAAGAAGATAGACAAATGGCCAATAAGCACATGAAAAAAATGCTCACCACCATTAGACATCAGGGAAATGCAAATAAAAACCATAATAAAATACTTAGCACCCACTAGGATTTCCATAATCAAAAACATAGATAATAAAAAGTGTGTAATTAGTCAGCTAGAGCTACCATAACAAAATAGCACAGACTGGGTGGCTTACACAACAAAAATTTAGTTCTTACAGTTCTAGAGGCTAGGAAGTTCAAGATCAAAGTGCCAGCCAATTTGGTTGATGGTAAGGGCTCTCTTCCTGACTAATAGACAGCCGCCTTCTCACTATGTGTTCACATGGCCTTTCCTTGGTCTATATAAGTTGGGGTGCAGGGAAACCAAGCTCTCTGGTGCCTTTTCTTATAATGGCATTAATCCCATCATGAGGGCCCCATCCCCATGCCTTTATCTAACTCCTGAATACTTTCCAAAGGCCCCACCTCCAATGCCATCACATTAGGGGTTAAGTCTTCAATGAGTGAATTTAGGGGAATACAAACATTCAGTTCCTAACATGGAGAAATTGAAAGACTCCTCTATTACTTGTGGGAATGTAAAATGGTGCTTCCATTTTGGAAAACAGTTTCTCAAACAATTAAACATAGAGTTACCATATGACCCAGCAATTCTACTCATATATATGTCCCCAGGAGAACTGAAAATATATATCCACAAAAAAACCTGTATAACAATGTTCATAGCAGTATTAATCATAATAGCCACAAGGTGGAAACAAGCGAAATGTCCATCAACAGATGAATGAATAAGCAAACTGTGAAATATCCCTATAATAGAATATTATCCAGGCATATAAAATAGTAATGCATACTACAACATGAATGAACCTTGAATACATTACACTAAGTGAAAAAGTCATAAAAGACCACATATTATACAATTCTATTCATATAAAATGTTCAGAACAAGAGAATTAATACAGACAAAAAGAAAAGTGGTTGCCTAGGGCTGAGGGGGGAGGGACAGAGGACAGAAGAGTGAAAGATAACAGATATCGTTCTTTTTGAGGTGATGAAAATGTTCTAAAATGGACTGTAGTGATGGTTGCACATATCTGTGAATATACTAAAAAACATTGAACTGTACGCTTTAAATGGGTAAATTGTGTATGTGTACTGTACCTCAGTAAAGCTGTTGATTAATATAAAGTGAAGATAAATAGCAAAATAAAACACTCTGAGTAACTCTTGCCTCACATAATGATCATCACTGCATTACTCTAAGCACATATGCTATATTAACTTACAGTTATTTCAAAATCCTTTCATAGGGGTCTCTTTCCCTGTTGCATAGATTGTAAATTCACTGGAGTTTAACTAGACTGCCCATTCTTTTATTTCAATTCTTAAGTTATACAATATGTATAACTTAACTAATAATATAACATGGAGGGTAGAAGAGAAATACATAAACTATTCTAGGTTTGTTGTCAAGAGGAATCTATTATCTGTTTATGCAAAAATTCATAATACATTAGAAATAACAGGGTTCATTAACATCAGAAATTATTTGGAGAAATGCAAGATGTATCTGAGATGTGGAGCTTTAAAAACAAAAGTACATAGAATAAGGTAAATAAGGGGAAATTTTTTTAAGTTTAAGAAATATATATTGTCTTTTATGAAAAGCAGAACATTTGATTTTCTATCAGGAAATATATTTCTAAACAAGTCAGAAGGAGAAATGTATTTGCCTTATCATCATTTAAAAGTATCTTTTATTTTTTAAGTATCATGTATGTATTATATTTGAAATGAAGGGTTTGAAATTTTAGTTTTGGCAAACTGATGTCATTTGTTAAATTTATAACATATTGTAAATCTACTCATAAATGTAGATCAACAAAAAGTTATCAAACCTTTCCTTTTTGTTCACTCATGAAAATTAAGATATGCTACTTAAAAATAATATACAATCATTTAAACCCATTCAAACCATGAACAAAATTGAATGATCTCTAGTATGGATTTCCTTCTTACCTATGACTTTTCAATGATCTTCCAGTTATGAAACACTGTTTACTTAATCTAGTTCATTTTCTACACATAGTCAAAATCAGAAAGAAAGGAGAATTTGTGTCTCTTAATATCTGTCCTTTACTCATAGAATACTTTTCTAAATATGCACATCATTGGACGAATACGAATCCTAAAATTCACTGATGAATATAGATTAAAAAATAGGAAAAATGTGGAATCTCAAAACATACTGCATAAAAAATTCATAATAAAATAGTCAAGGAAAGTTTACCATCAGCACAACAAAAACTTGACTTAATTATTGAGTTTAACTCTGCCCTACTTTTTGAAAATTTGTTCTTTTCTTTCCCCTTCTCTCTGTTATTTATTATATACTGATTTTTACACATCTCCAAATTTAAAAGGTGCAGGTGTCAAATAGAGTAATACGACAGAAAAGTAAAGGTCAATTTTGCTATTTACCAATATTTGTAGATCCTTTAGTCCACAAAATAACTAAAACCATTGTTATAATGGCCTTTAGAGATGACCCAAATGTTTAATTCACCTAGATTAGCCTTTTCACTAAAATGTTCCCTAAAATTTAGGTACATGTGAAATTTATTTTATTCACATAGGTACACCAAATATAGCAGAAAAATGGGGTTAGAGGCTTCACATCACAGAAAGTGGGAACTACCTGCAAGGTACTTGTAGTCAAAGGGCAGGAAGGTGAATTCTAGCTTCCACATCCCCTCTGTGCATTTTCCTACGTCTTCATTTTGTTTTATTGTAAAAATGGGGTCATACTAACAATCAAATGAAATAAGCAAGCATCTAATACCATGTGCTTAAATATGCTTAGCTTTCACATTACTATTTCCAACTACCTAGGGCACATTTACATACTCTTAAGCAGCAGCAAGCATCTTTCTGATGAATCACAGATCAAAGACAGGCACACCTCAGATATATTGTAGGTTTTGTTCCAGAACACCACAATAAAGCAAATATTGCAATATAGCAAGTCACATAAATGTTTTGGTGTCCCAGAGCATACAAAAGTTATGTTTATATTATATTGTAGTCTGTTAAGTATACAATAACATTATGTCTATAAAAACAATGTATACACCTTAATTTAAAAATGCTTTGTTGCTAAAAAAAAAATGCTAATGATCATCTAGTCTTCAGTAAGTCATAATCTTTTTGCTGGTGGAGGGTCCTGCCTCAATGTTTATGGCTGCTGACTGATCAGGATAGTGGTTGCTGAAGGTTGGGAGGGGGCTATGGCAATTTCTTAACATAAGACAACAATGAAGTTTGTCCCATTGATTGACTCTTCCTTTCAAGAAAGATTTCCTCGTCTCATGTGATAATGTTTGACAGCATTTGACCCACTATAGAACTTCTTTCAAAACTGGAGTCAGTCCTCACAAATCCTGCCAATGCTTTGTCAACTAATATTATGGAATATTCTAAATCCTTTGTTGTCAACAATGGTTACAGCACTTTAACCATGAGTAGGTTCCATGCCAAGAAACCGCTTTCTTCACTCATCCGTAAGAAGCAACCCTTCATCCATTCAAGTTTTATCATAAGATTACAGCAATTCAGTCACATCTTCAGCCTCCACTTCTAATTCTAGTTCTCACGCTGTTTCCACCACATGTGCAGTTACTTCTCCCACTGAAGTCTTGAACTCCTCTAAGTCATCTATGAGGGTTGGAATCAACTTCTTCAAAACTCTAGTTCATGTTGATATTTTGACCTCCTCCCATGAATCAAGAATGTTATTAATGACATTTAGAACAGTAAATCCGCTCCAGAACCTTTTCAATTGACTTTGCCCATATCCATCACAACAATCACTATCTATGGCAGCTATAACCTTACAAAATGTATTTCTTAAATAATAAGACTTGAAAGTCAAAACTACTCCTTGATCCATGAGCTCCAGAATGGATGTTATGTTAGCATGAATCTCCCTTGTACATCTCCATCAGAGCTCTTGGGTGACCAGGTGCACTGTCAATGAACAGTAATATTTTGAAAGGAATCTTTTTCTAAGCAGTAAATGTCAATATTGGGCTTAAAATATTCAGTAAACCATACTGTGAAAATCCAGGCTTTGTTGTTCCATTTCTAGAGCACAGGCAGAATGGAATTAGTATAATCCTTAAGGGCCTTAGGATTTTCAAAATGGTCAATGAGCACTGGTTTCATCACAAGGTCATCAGCTCCATTAGATCCTAACAAGAGAGTCAGCCTGTCTGTTGAAGCTTTGGCCAGGCATTGACTTCTCTCTAGCTAGGAAAGTCCCACGTGGCATCTTCTTCCAATAGAAGGCTGTTTCCCTTACATTGAAAATCTGTTTAGTGTAGCCACCCTCATCAATGAGCTTAGCTAGATCTTCTGAATGACTTGCTGCAGCTTCTGCATTAGCACTTGCTGCTTCACCTTGCACTTTTATGTTATGAAGACAGCTTCTTTCCTTAAACTTCATGAACCAACCTTCAACTTTTTTCCTGCAGCTCCCTCACCTTTCTCAGCCTTCATAGAATTGAAGAGAGTTATGACCTCACTCGGAATTAGGCTTTGGCTTGAGGGAATGTTGTGGCTGGTTTGATTTTTCTATCCAGACCACTAAAACTTTCTCCACATTAGTCATAAGGCTGTTTCACTCTCTTTCCATTCATGTATTCACTGAAGTAGCATTTTTAATTTCCTTTAAGAAATTTTCCTTTGCATTCAGAATGTAGCTATTTGACATAAGAGGCTTAGCTTTCAACATGCCTTCCTCACTAACCTTAATCATTTCTAGCTTTTGATTTAAAGGGAGAGATGGATGACTCTTCCTTTCACTTGAACACTCAGAGGCCATTGTAGAGTTATTAACTGGCCTAATTTCAATGTTGTTGTTTCTCAGACAACAGGGAGGCCCAAGGAGAGGCAGAGAGATGGGGGAATGGCCCGTCGGTGAAGAAGGCAGAGCACACACAACATTTATCAATTAAGTTTGCCATCTTATATGGGCATGGCTCGTGGCACCCCAAAATAATTACAATAGTAACATCAAAAAACACTGAACATGGATCACTATAATTGATGTAATAATGATGAAAGAGTTTGAAATATTGTGAGAATTATCAAAGTATGACACAGAGACATGAAGTGAGCACATGCTGTTGGAAAAATGGTGCCAATAGACTTACTGGTTGCAGGGTTACCACAAACCTTCAATATGTGAAAACCACAATATCTGTAAAGTGCAATAAAGTTATTGGAGCACTATTCAAAACAGCAAAGATATGAAATCAAACTAAGTGTCCATCAATGGATAAATGGATAAATAAAATGTGGTATATATACACAATGGAATACTATTCAGCCATAAAAAAGAATGAAATTATGTCATTTGCAGCAACACGGATGGAACTGGAGGTCATTATCTTAAGTGAAATAAACCAGGCACAAAAAGACAAATATCCCATGTTCTGCCCTATATGTGTGAGCTAAAAAATTTGAACACATGAAGGTAGAGAGTAGAAAAGCAGATAACAGAGACTGGGAAGTGTGAATAAGGGGTAGACGGAAGGAGGGGAGGAGGAACAGAAGTGGGTTAAAGGGTACAAACATATGGTGAGGTAGAAGGAATAAGTTCAATGTTTGATAGCAGAGTAGAATGACTACACTTAACAAAAATGTGTTGTACTTGGGTGATGGATACCCTAAATACCCTGACTTGATCACTATACATTATATACACATGACAGAATTTCTCAGGTACCCCATAAATTTATACAAAATAAAAATAAAGTGTAGTACAAACAAAACGAGTTACCCCTGTAATAAAATTGTGCTGAAGTGAACATACTATCTATTTTGATTCAATTAGGCACACATATTGACAATGCTGTTTTATTTTTTTTTTTAATTTTGGCTCTATATGGGATATGTTGTTCATTTTATAAACTGAAGACAATTTTTACATGCTGTGTGTTAGGTTTGCATGCTATTTCCTGGATAGAAAAATGTTATTCCTTAAAGTTAATCTAGCAAATTAAAATAGCATATATTAAAATGTTTAGTTGATGCTACTGGAATATTAATTTTTATAACTACCAAATGTTTTACCATGATTTCTATGCTATCTTACTATTATACCATTATTACTATGTTATCTTACCATTATTATCACTATACGTAGGCCTATTTAAATATAATTAGGAGTCTACATTACCTGATGTCCTTATTACCATACTATTTTTGTTGCCAGTAGACAATCTGCACATACGTTTAAGATCCACATAACAAGAATGCTTTAAGATCACTGAGCCAAATTTCCCCTGCTGTAGTTGGCTGGAGAATAAATAAAGCAGTATCTTCATCCAAAGTAGGAATGGATAATATTTCCCCTAACCACACATACCATGAAACATGCTTCTAAGGAATAGTACTACACTTGTGTTGTACTTATCACTGTTCAGATATTTTCTTATTTATGTGTGTTTAACAGAATGTAAGTTCTGTAAATAGAGATCTCGTGTGTCTTTTTCATCATTACATACTCAATGCTCTAAATAATGCCTGATACATCATAACTTCTCAATAAACAGATTTAATAAATGAGTAAATCCTGTACTTAAGCCTCTGACTTGATGTGTAGGCCCTGGTCCCACATACTCAGCTACTAATTGGAAGCACAGCAGTAAGTCCAAACCCAGGTGATCAATAAGAGGTATAAAGGAAGGTTCTGTTGCCCTAAAACACGCAAAATTGAACTTTCCAATTTTGAAAGTGGATACTGATAGAAATGCACAGGTTTTATATAATCCTAAACAAATGACCAGCATTATTTAATCTAGTTGTAAGACACAAACAATAACAAAAAAATTGCCCATAACTCTAGTCAGTGCCATGATAAAACCTAACACAAGAATAAAGTACACTAAAGGCTTCTTATCATTGCTTCCACATTACTGATTTCTTAGAGCTAAAACCAATAGCTATAAATTTTGTAGCTAGCTCATCTGTCACTTTAGATATGCTCAAACCTTGCTTACATACAGAACAAGTATTGAATAAAATTCTTTGGCTTTAAAAATAAACATGTCAATACATACAGCCATTTCTTACTTCAATAAAAAGAAATAGGTATAAAAATAAATAAAGAGCATAAAAAAGAGATTTTTACATTCTCTCCCCTCAGTATCAGAAGAGGGAATGAGCGTAGAATTGATACATGAAATGAAAAACCCTTTTTTCTCCATCATCCTATTCTCAGTATAGTCAATTCTATTTAACTGCACATCGCTTTTACATTTCCATGACTCAGCTGCTCAGTATGCTCAATGGAACTCCGGGACAGGATTGCCACCGACCAGGCTAATAATAGCACTAATGAAACTAAATCTGTAATTTGTGTTCTATAATAGTTTCTACTACCATCAGGTATTCCACCACTACCATGTCTTCTTTGGTCCTGTTAGAACTAAGGAAGTCAGAAGCTGTCCCAAGATCTCAACAGGATTTGATTTCAAAGGAGCAAGGCTGCCTGTGAGCCTAGTCCCCCCAGACTCCAGGATGCATTCCATTCAAAGGACTTCTCAGATCTCTGAAAACTCAAGAAAGCAGTCAGCTTGGAGTCGAGATAGAGTTTATCAGTTTATTTATCAACTGAAAAGGAAAAAAAAAAAGGAAGACAATAAGTTTAAAAATGAGAATTAGAAAATAGCACACAAATATCCTAAAATTAAAAAAAAAAAAAAAAAAGCGGCATTAAGAAACTAAAGAAAGTCAACTGTGTTCCTCAGAGAAAAAATAGCCCTAGCGTAGAGGGTGGAAATAAGAGCATGGTATGAAATCTAGGGCAGTCATAATTTCAAGAATGAATTTAGCTGCAAGTAAGACAAAAAAAAAAAAAAGATCCTACAGATGTATCCAATGGACACAGAAGCAGAGGTATGCAAAAGAAAACAAGAGAAATCAGGCTCATTTCTAAATAGTTTGGATTCTTTCAAGTGCTTATATAAATTGAAATCTGGAAGTCAGCGATCACTGATCAAATTAGCCTTATTTGTACTGTGGCTCAAATGCTAAATCTCACAGACATCGATTGGCAGTTTTCTCTTAAATTGGTGCCTTACTAGATTACATAAACTTTTATATTAACAATTTTTATACCAAAATATAAAATATCATTTATGTAGTGTTAAAGACATGTTGAGTATTAATAAATACATCTTAAATGTTTATTTTGTGGCTGTGTCTAAACCAAAAAGATGAAGAAAAGCCATTATGTTCTGTTTAATCCCATGCTGCCTGCAAACTGAAGAAGTGATATTTCAAATAAGTAATAATGTATAAACACTGTGTTTTCATGAAATGCATGTTAAAATTATGTCAATAAAATATCTCCATCCTAGAAGGGAAGTAAACCATTTTGATGTATGCTAATGTAAACTTTTATAAGGGATATTAGTCATATACTCAAATTTAGGTCTGATTACAAAACAAAAATATGCTGGGAAGTCCATAAAGATCAAACTAATTAAGGTACTTAATTGCCTCTGACTAATTATGGAAATTGGCAAGCTCAGTAAGGAAACAAGCTTTTTCATAGAGTTTATATTTTAGGCCATGGTTTCCTCAGCTTCTTAGTACTGGGAGTCACTTGTATCATTTCAGATCTGATATTGCCATCTCTGTCCACAGAGAGTTATAAAGGGAAATGACTACATATGCATTCAGAGCTTAACTGGGACAAGCAGAGCTACATTCTCATATTTACAGCCAGAAGTTGGGCTGGCACTTTCCTAGACAGCTATGTCGCACACTGTTTGTCATTAGCATGACTTCTCTCATTTATAAGATTTTTTTTTCCATTGGAAGAGTCTTCCGCAAGACGTATTTGTAGATCATTGAGGCCCTTGTAACTCAAAGGGGCAAAATGCTTCAATCAAGAAACTGCAAATCTCTGTGAAATATTTGCCATGAAACAAAAGACAGAATTTCAGGCATAAAAGAACACGGACTCCGTAATTCAACTGATAATGGTTTTTTAAAAGCCAGTTCTGCCACTTAATAGTTATGTCTGTAAGAACTTGGGAAGTTACTTAATTTCTCTTGGTATCATTTTCTGCATTTATAAAATAGAAATAATAACACCTAGTTTTCACTGTTGTCACAATAACAGTGAAAATATTAGGTGTCTAGCTCATTTATGGAAATAAAAGGTGCCCATAAATGGTAGTTACTATACTTTATATTCAACGAAATACAATTTTTTTTTCATATTATGGTTCATTACTTATTACAGGTGTATGAACAGTTATGAAGCATCAAAGAGTACTCTGGGGTCTTCCTGTGAAAAATTACAAACTACCTTAGGAATCAGAAAGAAATAGGAAGGAAAACAATAGAAATGAATCAGTAAGTGTTCTTCTATATTCTTTAATCTTTACCTTAAATTATTTGAGGTGCCAATTTCCATATAAAATGACACCCTCAAAGGTACCATTATTTACAAAATTATATGGTACAGAATTAATTATGTATAGTATTCCAAAGTACATATATATCAATAATTTGAAAACACTGACATAATTATAAATATTCTATTTCTCCATATTCTATTAAACAAAGATGAAATCTATTTTCTCTCTCAAGCATTGAAAAGAACTTTCCTTACCTTTTCCTTCTCTAGAGCTCTTGGTCTCACTACTGCTACAGAGACCATTAGGAGTAGCTGTAGCAAGCAATACCACAAAGGCAGTTCTTCACAACCTGCCTCAAAGTCAGCATAAAAACACTGCAAAGAAGAAAGTTGCTATGCTAATGTTAGAACCGCAATAGCAGCCTGACTTCTGGTGTTCCATCCAGCAAACCCCAGATACTACCACTCAAAGGCTATGCCACCATTCAAAACTACCCATAGATGTGTAAAAAATGTATATGTGTGTGTGTGTGTGTGTGTGTTAGGAAGACATAAAACCTGAATTTAGGAGTATTCAATTTATAGAGAAACCACTATATCCCCCACCCCACGCCCAAATTATCCCACAATGGTATTTTTATGAATTTCATATAATAAGTCAATAAGTATAAAAAAGTTTTTAATCCAATAAAGATACTGCTAATAAAAATGTTCTCCTTTAGGCCCTATCAATAACTGTATATTAAAGCAAGAAGTCTCTTTCGAGATGATTACTGTTTCATTTTTTAAGTAGTTTTATTGCAGATCTGTACATGAATGCCATCACTGAATGGAAGCAGTCTGAGAGACTCCTATCACTCCCACTAGAAGGAGAAGCTTCAATAAATCTCTAAAGCTATGGCAGTGGTCCAGTCCCTGTGCCATATGGCATTCCACCTGTCCCAAGAAGTTTTATTAATGTCTTTTAAAGCTCCAAATAAAAATACTGAGACATAAACAATCAAGCCTGCTTTGCAGTTAGATTTTTTTGAGCTCTGTGTGATAGTTGCAAAAATTCTCCATGCTGTGCGTGTTAATGAGACCCTCCATAGACACCATTAATACATAAAAGCAATCACCCATAACTCACAGGTCTTTTCCTTCTATTTCTGACTATATTCACCACATTCACCAACTGGAAATAAAATATACCAAGAGAAATAAGTCTGAATATCAGGAAGCATGACAACTGAAGATCTGAAAGCGATGGCAAAATACGAAAATCTATAGGTTCTAGGCATATTACGTCCAAGGATTTATTTCTAAAAGAAACAAGCACTTAAACACAAAAATTTATTAAGATCAATATAGGTAAGTAAACAACAATTACCAAAACTGTCTGAAAACTCACTTTAAGTATGTTCATATAGATTAGAATGGTAACAGAAAATCAAAATTTCTATAAGCTAATGAAAAGAATAATAAGGAGATTAGAGCTATTTGCCACATCCTTTTTCAAAATCCAACCACTTTGTCATTCAATTCTTTATTTCAATGGATCTAAGCATTTTAGAAGAAATAACATGAGAAGTATAAACAGAGATGAGTGATTAGCTTGCTTAGCTTTTGGACATGTAGGGAAATATACTTTATTCTAAATCCCATGACTTGGTCACCAATAGAAATCTTACATATTTTCATATCACATTCCCACTGTTTTATATATCTTGAAATATTTTTTACTTTAAACACTACTTTGAAATTATGGTTGTTTTTAGACCCAGTGATAGATCACATAGATTAATACATTGTAAAGAAACACATTTATAGTACATCATAAATTTTGAAATATTTTGCTAAATGTATTCAACATAACTGGTTTCCTTTTTAATTCTAGATAGTTCTATTTTATGCACTTAAAAATTTATTCTGAGATGTCTATAGGCTACAGTAGATTCCCACCAAAGGAGTCCATGCTGCAAAGAAAAGTTACTATTACCTCTTCTAAAGGAAATACCACACAGACACACAGACTGTAATGTCAATGTACATGCCTCTGGCACATGATTTTCACATCTACAGTTACAGCCATGGGGCTACTTATATCTTCCTGTCTACTTTGGTCTTCTTTGTTCCTCTTTTCTGCCTAATATATAGGTGACTATCATTCCACTCAATTGTTTTAAGCATCTAGGACCATATCTTAACTTTCCTCAGGCAGGTTGATGAGGAAATCAATTTCAATATACAACCTAAGAGTGGTTCTTACTACTCAGTTCTTCAAGAATCTCTGGGTTGGTGAATCAAGGAGAGGGTCAGACCAAGGCAACACTGAGAAGAGCCCACATTTGTTTTTTGAAAACTCTCCCCCTACAATTTTCTGTAACTTTTCCATCTTTTTTCAGTTTTAATACCTTCTTATCTCCCCAGTACAGTATAAACTAGCCTACTCAGTTCTGGGAGTAGAATTAGTAGCATGCTCTTTTTTTCCCCTAAATGAATACATCTTTCTACAGGGAAAAAAGACTTCAAAAGTATGAGTAAAATAAAAGCAAGCATTAATGTCATCTGGAACCACTGCACACATGCAGCACATGGTACAAAGTGGAGTAAGAAAAAGGAGTAAGGTGGTGGTGTTCTAATAGCCTGTGGGCACCAAGGAATTTAGCACCTTCCTCTTCTGGTCAAGGGGGTCCTTAAGCCTTCTAACAGTGGATCTAACTGCATCGACAAGGGGTAAGTTCTGCTGCCTGCGGACAGGGCCCCCAGGTTCTCCCTATTATGACCAGCTGAATGTAATCCTGGCACTCTGCAAGAGTACCCAGACATTAAGGGATAGTATTACCAAAGCCCAAGTCACACACCTAACCTTCTAAAATAAATAGCTAGAGGCCATTCACATTCTTATATTTCAGACACAGTACTGCAGCAGGAATTTAAACTGCTATATTACAGATAGGTTCTGGCCTTACTCATGTTTTAGAGCCTGTTGGAAATGAGATAGATTGAATACTGTGCCTAGCACATAGTATGTTCTTAATAAATATTTGTTGAATGAATGAATGCTGTCACCAAAATTATATTTTGAGTAATAACCATTAATAGCAACCACTTAAAAGGAGCTTATCATGTAGCAGATATTGTTTTAAGTGTGTAACAAATACTAGCTCAACTAATCCTCTACAAGGCCCACATGAGTCTGAGGCCTTAAACACTTCACCATACTTCAAACTCACGGTAAGGTTTACATCTATATTAATGATATTGTTTCTAAGAGGGAAATTAAAAGTACTTTTTAAAAGTTGGCTGGGAGATGGAGGAGGCCAGGTTGATTTAGGACATGTCAGAGAAGGAGAAGCGTTAGTTGGAAGAGTTGGACCTGCCTGGCAGGGTCCCTCTGGAGAACGAAAGGAGAGGTCAGTGCTCTTACTCCCTTGCCAGCTGCTGCCACTCTTGCTCCCTCTACCGTTCCTGTCAGCCCCTACCACAGTGTGGCTAAAATTCACTGTCGCTGTTTTAATAAAAGCTCAAATAAAGGTGCATCCCACATGTTTCAGGTCAATTCATGATGTTCCTGTCTTAGTTCAGGCTCATATTAACAAAGTACCACAAATTGAGTGGCTTATAAACAACAGAAATTTATTTCTCACAATTTTGGAGGCTACAAGTCTGAGACCAGGGTGCCAGCATGGTCAAGTTCTGGTGAGAGCCCTCTTCCAGTTTATAGACTGTTCTCTTCTCATTGTATCTTCACATGGCAGAAAGGGGGAAAGAGACCACGCTGGAATCCCTTTTATAAGGCCACTTATAAAAGGTAATTAGGGCTCCATCCTCATGACCTAATCACTTCCCAAAGGCTCCACGTTCTAATATAATCACATTGGGGATTTGGATTTAAACACATGAACAAACATTCTGTCCATAACAGCTTTAGACGGCTCTGCCTGTAGTAGCTGGGTCCTGTTGTTTAAGGAAAGAACTATTTTGTCCTGGGAGGAGCTAAGAGTCAATCTCCCAGTGGAACTGATAGCCAGGCACCTGTGCACAATGGTACCCAGAAGAGTAGCCACTTGGCAAACTTGGTGTTACACTCCTCAAAAGAGGGAGACTTAGGTCATCACTCACATTAGCTTGTTATTTAGCTATTATTCCTGCAGAATAACCTCCCCTTTTTCAATAGAAAGATTCCCTACCTAATAAGATATTTTTGAGCCAAGGACCTTATTCCAACCTCATAGAAGACCAGACCTACAGAAATGGCTTATAATGAAGTTCCTCATGTCAAGCACCACTCCAATAGCATCAGCCAGCTCCACTATCACACTGACTAGGAGTATTGCTGAGAGAAAAATGCCCTCCAGTAGCAAACCAGAGCAAGCTGTAGAGTGGTCTAGATGCACCACAAGCTAAAGTGTGCTAATCAGAAGAAATAAAAAAATCCATTTGTGTTTTTATTGTGACCACTCTCTAATGAAGGCTCTATAAAATTACAGTCTTTGAAACCAGAGGTTTCAATTGTAACAACAAAACCAATTAGGGGGAAGGAAAGCGGCAGAGAGACATCTCAAAAGCAGAAACTTTTTGCCTGTGTGGTCCCAGAGGCCTGAGATGCCTCTGTATCAATTATAACTACTGAGAGATATCAATGGTTTCATGTCACCCACCTTTTTTAATAATAACAAAAAAAAGAAATACTATAAAGACCAGCCAGAAATGAAATTAGCTCAACATTAATGACTAGAAAAACTTCATTAACAATTAATAAATATGGCAGAGTTATTTTCTCAAGAGCTTTCCTTTAATGTTTTTACACTCTGCTGATAGCTTATACTTTAACCTTCCTATCACCGATAACCCAAGTGTAGACAGTAGTCAAAAGAAGAAAGAAAGAGAGGGGCCAAGATGGCGGAGTAAAAGCACCCTGCACATGCCACTCTGTAGGAGAGGACAGAAAACTGCAAGCAGATGTTCACCTACAGATGGACCCTCTTGGAGAGAGCATCGTGGATCATCAGAGAACCGATGGGAAAAACGCACAGTGAAGAAGACAGGAACCGGGAGTTCCACTTGCCAAGATGGAAAGGTACCTGGGGGAGACTCCTACACATTGGCAAGTGATAAAGGAGAGAGCCGCATTGCCCTGTGTTTCTGCTATGGACACTGACTGGAACTGTGAGAGGGCCACCACCACCGCAGTCCTCTGTATTGATCAGGGAACTGCTTGGAGACTGTAAAGTAATGTTGCATCACAGAGTAAGCTCAGCAGGGAACCGCTGATCTTGGTTCCCAGGGTTATCTGCAGCTGATGCCACTCTGATCTCTCAGGTCTGGAGCTCCCCATTCGTGCAGGGATCAGCTTTGCTGCAGCTGTCCCAACATTGCCCCTTGCCAGGCCAGGGAAGGAGCAGAGAGAGCAGACACTTTCTCATGCCCATGACTGAAGCCAGGCTCCCCACCCCTACCCACCAGGGAACTCAAAAGGAGCAGTCCTACAGTAGCAGCCTCAGCAGGACCTGTGTGGGGAGGGTGCCTCAGCCATCCAGTAGCCAAGCTGCCACGGCCCTGCACACCAACCAGTGGAACAAGTCCCCTGACTCACGCGCTGCTGCACCAAGGCCCATGCCCCCACAAACCTGGACACCGAGGGGAGAGCCACGCCCCTGCAGACTCATGCCCCATGTGGGGGATCACGCCCCCACAAGCCCACAGGCCCCCTGGTTCTTTGTGCTGGCCTATAGGCCACACTCCTGCGGCCTCAAGCACTGACCTGCAGAACAAGCCCCCCAGTCCTGCATGCCAGCCAGCGGGCCACGTTGCCAAGGAACTGCATGACGCCAGGCCTGTGGTCTAGCTCTCTACCACAGACTTACTAGCCACAAGCTTCCCTCTGCCACATACTGTCATTACACCTAGACCTGGAGAGAGTGAACGCCTGCAGCCCTGACACCTGTAGCCAATGTCTAGCTAGCCTGGCCAAACAGACATTGCCACCACCGTGGGGAGACCTGGGAAGAGCAATCTCCCACAACACCCGCCTCAATGAAGAAGGACTCATGCAGCCCCCTACCCGAGCTTCAAACAGCGGCCTAGGGACAAACCCACCACTCTACACAAAGATCCCCCAGCACTGGCCTAGATCCCACAATGCACCCACACAGTCCAGCAACCTGCCCGCCACCGACTGCAGTCCTGTGATGCGCCCAGGAGCCCAACAAAATCCTGTGACCTGCCCTGCCACTGGCTACAGTCCCATGGCATATCCAGGCACCTTCCAAGATCCTGCAACCTGCCCAGGAGCCAGCCAAGGTCTCACTACCTTCCTCTGTGGAGAGGGACTTGCACAGCCCCCTGCCCAAGCTTCCAACAGCAGCCTTGGAACCAATCCACCAAGCTGAATGAACATCTTTGAGCATCAGCTTGGACTGTGACAACCACAGCGGAGAGAGACAATGCAGGAGAACAGCTGAGTTACAGTCTCTCAGGGCATCCGCCCCTCTCCCACCAGATCAATCCTCTGGAGTAAGAAAAAAGCATTACCTAGGGATCTCTGAGTTCCCAGCAAAGGAGAACAGGTGTACTGCAAACCTTTCAGTCCTGAGCTGAGAGAAGAGATTTCAGATGAGAAGAAACCAGCAAAAAAATTCTGGCAACATGAAAAACCAAGCTAGTATGATGAGCCCAAAGGATCACAATAGATCCACAGCAATGAATCCCAATCAAAAGGAAATTATTGAAATGTCAAAACTGGAATTCAGAATATGGATGCCAAACAACACGAATGGAATTGAAGAGATAGTTGAAAACGAACACAAGCCAAAAAAGTGTTTCAGGACATGTATGGAAAAAAATGAAAAACTTGCTAAAAAGATAGACAACACAAAAAAGGATATAACAGAACTTGAAGAAATGAGTCACTTAGCAAATTACAAAATACAGCAGAAAGCTTCAACAACAGGCTAGACCTTGCAGAAGAAGAGTTTCAGAGCTTGAAGACAAGGCTTTTGAAATAACCCAATCAAAGATGCCAAAAAAAAAAAAAGAATAAAGAGGAATGAACAATCACTCAGAGAAATATGGTACTATATGAAATGAACCAATATATGAATTATAGGTATGCAGAGAGAGAAGAAGAAAAAGCAAAAAGCATGGAAAACCTACTTGAGGGAATTATTGAGGAGAACTTCGTTGGTATCACCAGAGATTCAGATATCCAGATACAAGATGGGCATGGAACACTGGGAAGAATCATAGCAAATAGGACATCTCCATGACACATAGTCATCAATCTTGTAAAAGTCAAGATGAAGGAGAAAATTCTACAAGGTGCTAGACAAAAGCAACAACTAACCTACAAAGGAAAACCCATCAGGCTAACAGCAGACTTCTTAACAGAGACCTTACAAGCAAGAAGGGATTAGGGCCCAATGTTTAATCATCTTAAACAGAACAACTGCCTGCCAAAAATTTTGGATCCCGCTAAACTAAGTTTCATAAATGATGGAGAAATAAAGACTTTTTCAGACAAGCAAACACTAAGGGCTTTGTCACTAATAGACCTGCTCTACGGGAAATGCTTACTAGTTCATTATACATGCAACAGCACAACAGATACCCACCAGTGTAAAAACATCCAAAAATTATAGCTCACAGTTCTTATAAAACAACAGTACAAGAGGGAAAACAAAACAATAAGGTATCATCCAACATTATGAACAGAACAGCATCCCACATATCAATACTAACACTCAATGTGAACAGTCTTAATGCCCCACTTAAAAACTTAACTGGCTGAACGGATGAAAAAACACAACCCAACTATTTGCTGTATTCAAGACACATATCTAAACCACAAGGACTCACATAGACTCAAGGTTAAGGGGTGGAAAAAATTATTCCATGCAAATGGAAACCAAAAGTGAGCAGGTGTAGCCATTCTCATATCAGATAAAATAGACTTTAAATCAACAATGGTTAAAAAAAAGAGAAAGATGATCATTATATAACGGTAAAGGGAACAATTCAACAAGACACAACAATCCTAAATATATATGCACCTAACACAGGAGCTCCTAGTTTCATAAAACAAATTCTTCTAGATCTAAGCAAAGAAATAAACAGTAGCATCTTAATTGCCAGGGACTTCAACACCCCACTGACAGAACCCCATTAAAAAGTGGGCAAAAGACATGAACAGAAGTTTTTCGAGAGAAGATAGATAAATGGCCAACAAATACATTAATATGAATAAAATGCTCAACATCACTAATCATGAGGGAAGCACAAATTAAAACTACAATGAGATACCACCTTACCCCTATCGGAATAGTCATTATTAAAAAGTCAAAAAAAAAAAATGCTGGCATGGAAGTAGAGAGAAAGGAAGACTTTTACATTGTTGATGGGACTGCAAATTAGTACAACCTCTATGGAAAACAGTATGGAGATTCCTCATAGAAATAAATATATACTTACCATTCGATCCAGCAAGCCCACTGCTGGTGATTTATGCAAAGGAAATGAAGTCATTTTATAAAAAAGATACCTGCACTCAAATGTTTATCACAGCACGATTCACAGTTGCAAAGATGTGGAATCAACCTAAGTGCCCATCAATTCATGAGTGGATAAAGAAAATATGGTGGATATATACCATGCTGTACTACACAGCCATAAAAAATGAAATAATGTCATTTGCAGCAACTTGGATGGAACTGAAGACCATTATCCTAAGTGAAGTATCTCAGGAATGGAAAACCAAACACCACATGTTCTCACTAGTAAGTGGGAGCTAAACGATGGGTACACATGGGCACAAAGCAATATACAGGATATGAGAAACCAAGAAAAGGGGAAGATGGGAGGGGGATGTGGGATAAAAACTTACCTGTGTGGTACAATGAACACTATTCTGATACTAGGCATAACAAAAGCCCTTACTTAAGCATTATACAAGGTATCCATGTAAGAAAAACACTTGTACCCCTTAATATTTTGAAATAAAAAACAAAAAAAAATTCTTTAAATGAAAAAAAAATAATAATGGTACTCATTACCCCCTATAAATACTGAAGAAACTATGGCATCCTTCAGCAAAGAACGAGGGGAAAGATGAAGGTACGAGAATAAGGATGACATTTTTAATACTGAACAGTTTCAGAAAATTGTAATTCATCATAGCTCTTATGATCTTCAACTGTTTTAGCTTAAGGTGCTTTCTCCACCTCCAAACCCCCCCAAGGCATGGGGAATAGAAGGGCTTGGGCGGGGGAAGAATGCTTACTGTATCTTTTATAGGAAAAGGATGCCTTTGCTACTCTAAATGCTTGTTCAGAGAAACTGCTATCACAGATTAGCCTTAACATATCAAACTCTGTATGATTATAATAAAGTTTTGCTTACAGGACAATTTTAAGTATGTTTGGGCAGGGGGTGTTGATATACATGTGGATGAGATCACTTCAGTTGTATTACCAGTGGAAATTAACATGGCCAGTTGTCAGTATATCAAAATAAATAATAAGACAAAAAATGTCTGCAGACAAATGTTTTAAAGCATCATCTCACAACATTTTTTACACTAAATTAAATGTCTGGTCAATAGCTAAAATCACCGATCACTGAGATTGTAGACGTATGCCTTATTTCCTTTTATTTCCAAGGCAGCATGATGGTTATTTTTTATTTCTCTAAGCTTTCTAACTACTTGCTCTATTTTTCATGCTCAAGGTAAACAATGATACCTAAGCAAAAACACAGTTTTCTCTGATTCTACTAGTCCTTCGGGCTTAAGTTTAAAATTAAATGTAGTGTTACCAAAATGCCAAGTATGGATTATAGAGCTTCTTCATCTATCATCAAATATACTTTTAGACTTGCCAAAAGTGAAAATCACTTTTGTTTGGCATAAAATATATACTACATATAAAAAACAGAAAAATGTAAGATTGAGGGAAATATTTCACTCCTTTATGTACAAATAGAACAAATAGAAAAGTAGGGTACAGAAAAGTGGTTGAAAGTACTTGAAAGAATGGGAATTAGAGTCCACCATACTTAGGTTAAAAATCCCTTTTATTATATGTATGTCACTAACAATATGTGACCTTGGGCAGGTGACAATCTCTGGAGACTCAGTTTCCTCAAGTAGTCTGGCATCAAAAGTCACACTCTTCATTACTACAGGCATATTGCTTCTCTATATAAAACAGGATTATTATTATGTATATATGTAGGTAGGTAGATAAGTAGGTATTTATGTGTAACATCATGTGATATAAATAAATTCTATAGCCATCCTGACTAGGCCATTGACTAAATGGAGTCTGGAGCTGGGGAAGGAGAGCTGGTGTCACAGGTTTGACAGTCATCTAAATGAGAATATATGTAAAACATCTAATACAAAGCCTGACACACAGCAAACATAAATAACGCTACTTCCTTTTCCTTTGTGCAGAGTTCAATGAATAGAAATGGACTGACCACTGAGTACCTGAAGTGGCAGGTAAGAAGGCATCCCAGAGATGGTAATGGTGAGCCAGCAGCAAAGGCATCCTGCCTTGCTCACAACTCTTTCCAGGGCCAGTCTGGCTTACAAGTCTTCAGTCTAATGTAGTTATATGACTTAATACAATTTATAGTACATTATTTTGTATTTTGAATGATATTCTTTTTAAAACAATACTCTTTGCAATATCCCTCCCAAAATTGCAGGTAAGAAAACTAAGGCAAAAGTAGATTAACTATTTTACTTTGCCTTAAAGAGCAATTTAAATTCTATAACAAATGCATGTAAAATGCATTTGTTACATCAGGGTCACATTTGCTAACAGAATACTTACAGAAAGATAGTTTAAACCTGTAGCTATGTAAAATGCTGCTGTTCAAACATACGTACACACATGCATACACTCCACCTATATGCCTTTACTTTTAACAAACCACCTTGACTGGGATTGACTTTTAATTCACTCTTACAAGCAAATGCCCTAAAGGCAAATACCTGTATATTCCTTCCTCCTGACTTGGTCAGTAGCACAATCCAGCTTCTAAGGTAAGAAGATTCTAGCATCATTTACTCTTAAATGTATCTTGAGACCAATTAGTACCTTTAGAAATGAAGTCAGGCCGAACAGTTGATCTCTGAGCTAAGCAAGAAAACATTTTTTTTTAAAGGGCACTTCACATTTCACATCCTTTCTGTACACATCCCTCCACCTTACCAGCCCACTCTAATTCCCCATTGCTGCTTAAGGATAAATCTATTTATTCTGCAAAAGAAGGCGATTTGGTTCTATTTCTACAGCAGGAACTGTGTAGCAGAAGCAGGTGAAGAAGATTGTCGGCAAAAGCAGAGGCTAAGCTAGATGATAGGGGGCCACATGGAAATCGTGACTATCAGGATCTGGCAAAAGATAAGGGGAGCAAATAGAAGTTGCACTTGCACAGAGCAACCTTTAGGGTGCCACTTTTACTCATCAGGTATCACTTAGAGTTTGGATGATCAACTACATCTGCAAGTGGAAGAAGTAATTTCCTCTCAAACTTACCCAGAAGCCAACAGAAGGAGACTACAACAATACATAATTTTATAACGCTCATCAACTACAATCAGATTACCTCCTGTCCTGAAAAGATTATGAGGTCACATATATTAATATTATTTAACATCAAGGCCAAATATTTTTAAATAAAAATACTACACCATTATATAAGCATAAGGAACTCCAATAAAGTCCTTTGTTTCCTATGATGACTTTTAAAAATATCCTATGTAAATTTCTTTCAAAGAAATTTGATTCGTATTTCCTGCAATACCAATACCCTACATCTGTATTTAGTCTGCAAAGTGAGCAATCCAGTACTGCCACCAACCATAATTTCTTTTCATTTTACTTCTTCCAACAAAACTTAATAAAATACTTCATCTTTAATAAATCGAAGTAACTTGTTTACTTTGACTGAGAGTAGTCTCAATTCTAGTTGACAACAGGTACAAATCAATATGAGGTTTGGCACATACTGAGTTTGGAGTGCCTGGTCCCTCTAGATGAAGCCATGAGGCTGGAGCTCACGAGAAACCTGGACAGGAGCTCCAGGTTTGGGAGTCATATGGGCAATTTAATCATGGAAAGTGGATGACAGCCCAAGACAGTGCAAAGTGTACAAAGAGACGATCAAATACAGAACTAAAGCAAACAGTCACAGTCTCCAGGATAAGGGCAGATGGAACCACGAAGACTAGAAAACAAGTCACGGTGCAAGAGGAAGAGGTGGTAGCTGAGGGGTGGCAGTTTAGAGAGGGGGTGGACAACCACGGACAGCGTGCAGTGATCATACACCTGAGGAGAGTCTAAGTTTTCCAACTGAGAAGTCCTTGGCAAACTTAGTGAGCTCTGCTTCAGCAGAACGGATGATTCGGTCAGACGCCAGACTTCAGTAAGTAGAGAATAAATAGGAAATGCAAAAATGGAGATGTTGAGTAAAAACAATTGTTTAAAGATTGAAGAGAGAGAAAGGGAAAGTTTGAGGGAGATTAATGTCAGAGATTTCCGCTTTTGCTCGTTCCTTGTTTCTTTTCTTTTTTTTCTTTTTTGAAGGATGTGGAGATTCAGCCTGTTTGAGGGCTAAGGGAAATAAAATACAAATGAAAATTGATAAGTGATTTCTGTGTTAGCTCTTTCAGGAAGCAGGGGGTGACAGAATAAGAGCACAGGCGGAAGCTTTGCTCTTGGAAGTGAGTTCAGCTTCTTCCTCCCACTCTGAGAATGAGTAAGGTAAGAAGGGATGAATGCACAAACAAGCTTAAAGATGCAGTAAAAATAAAATTGAAGGAATTTATGTCCAATGGTGAGAAAGTGCAGCAAGGGTTTGGAATGAAAGACCTAGAAATAGTCCTAAAAGTGATTATTTGGGATTAAGGAGGGGAGGGGTGCTAAATATAGTCCTCTGAATGGGAAATCTTCAACATCCAGAAATTCTGACCAGAGAGTATTGGGGTCAAATTGAAAAACACCTCCTCATTTGAGTGTGAAAAACTTAGAAATCAATAAGGGATCTTCTCTTGATATGCCTGGTTAAGAGATTCTAGCTAGGCTAGCCAATAGTATTTTTAGAAAGCATAATTTAGATCCCTTTTGACAGTGCTTGTTTGTACCCATTATTTACAACACTTATTTTGGTCATGCTATGGGTAAACTTCCCATAATTTAAACTGCATCCTACCCATTAATTGACATTAAGTCTCAAGATTATGTCATATATGTGTTTTTAAAATATTAGTGATTTCTTAAAATTTCTCTTTTTTTTTATGCCAGTCCATTTTTAACTCAGTACTCCAGAGACCAAATAACTTATAAAGTCACAGCTGTCTCTTGAGATTTAGCAGTTATACCATGGCCTGGTCAGATGGCACAAAGTTTCCACAGCACCTTTACTCAACTTCTGCCTTGGGGCATAGTCCTTTGTGCACACATATCTGTCTCCTGCAGGACTATGAGCAGGGACCAGACCTTTTCAGCTTTCTAGTTCTTCAGTAGCCAGAACAGGGACGTATCTACTGTAGCTCTTCAATTAACATTTGATGAACTGAGTATTGCTCTCCTTCTATATTTAGGTTTTTTTTTTAATATTAGAATAAATGTTTACCTAATGTTCAGTCTACCTATGACAACCATTACTATTTGGCCGTGTTAATACTCTCACTTATCTTGCTTCAAGTGCAGACTCTGTGAAATATTCCTGAGGCTCCCAGCAGAATCAATCCTCTCTTTGTACCACTACACCTGTTTACAGCATTTGTTACTACATACCATATTATTTGCTTTTAATTCCCCCTCTCCTTCAATAACTATGAGCTCCATCAATGTAAGAAGAACCTCATCTTATTTATCACTACAGCCACTCCCTGGCACAATGCCTAGTACCCAGCAAGTACTCAATAGATGTTTGTGAATGAATAGTATTTATCTCTTCACAATCCAATAAACCTATATGTAGCTGATAAAAGAGTAACACCTAAAACACAGTATTTCCTTTACACATTTCTTTTAAAAATTATTCTCACCAACTCTGTGAGGCTGGCATTATTTCCAAACCATAAATTACAAATCACAAAATCATTTACCAAGAACATATCTGCCTAGCTCTAGCCAGTATCAACTGCTATAGTCACATTTAGCATACGGACACTAAATTTCCAGTTTATTTTGCTATGTATATACTTAAAATATGCAAAAAGATTGCAGTAAAACAATTTTTACTCATCATTTTCATAGATGATTTTCCATAAGGAGAAATATGTTATTTTATTTTTTTTGTAGGTATAAGCTTTGAATAATATGCTTCAGCAAATTGTTGAAAAAAAAGCTAAATTATTTTAATCTAACACAATTAAAACTGCCAACATTTGGTATATTATTTCATATATTAGTTATTAAAGATATAACATGAACTACAAAAAACTTGTAAAGTATGAAGGAGTAAGTAATAGATTTTTGGCTTCAATTTATATTACATAGAATTACAAATATTTTATTAAATCTGTTAGATTAATACCATTTAAATTTAAAGTAATAAGGACAGTAAAAACCTAAATCCCATTAATATTTTTGGAAGATAAATGAGAAGCTAGAAACAATATTTTTTTCAAAACTCATCAGTTCTGTTTCAACTGATGCCTGTTTATATGATCTCAGTACAAACTGTACTGACATTATCAGTTGTTTCTGAAGACTAATTTAATAAAAGCATAAAGTTACAAGGAGTAAAAATGAGACAGGCTAGAAGAATATAAGAAGTAACACCACTGAGAGAAGTCCATATATTCAAGGTAATGGGTCAAAATTCAGCGAAAATTTTCAAATGCATCTCTTTTCTCTATTGCCACATTACCTTTTAATTGTGTGGAAATTTCATTATGAAGGAATTTTTATTTATTTATTTATTTTTGAGACAAGGTAGGTCTCCCTCTGTCACCTAGGCTGGAGTGCAGTAATGTCATCATAGCTCACTACAATCTGGAACTCCTGGGCTCAAGCGATACTTATGCCTCAGCCTCCCTAGTAGTTGGGACTACAGGTATGCGCCACCACGCCAGGCTAATTTTTCTATTTTTTGTAGAGACAGGGTCCTGCTCTTGCTCAGGCTGGTCCCAAACTCCTAGCCTCAAATGATCCTCCTATTTGGGCCTCCCAAAGTGCTTGCAATACAGGCGTGAGCCACCGCACTCAGCTGGAATTTTTATTTTTAAAAACAAAGATATATAGATATTTTTACTGAAGTTCTATTATGAACCAAGTCATTCCTTGGGGTGCTTTAGATATGTGATATCATTTATTTTCATTTTAACTATGCTATGTGTACATTTTTACAAGTATGAATGATTCCAATCTCCACGGTCTTTCCAGAACATTATGGATTTAATTTTTAGAAATTACCAGAAAATATGAAATTCATTAAAACCAACATATACAAAAGTTTATCTGGGGTTTCTCCAAGCCTATAAATTTATTCCAGCAATATGAATAAAATTCTGGAATATGTAATCAAATTTAATTTTTTAAACCAAGTTTATTTTTGGCCTAACAAAAATGAAGTAATCAAAATAATGAATCTTTTGGAATGAAGTGAAAGATTATATCGTCCTCTCAAAGAAACAAAATGTAGGCAGTCCCAGGTTATGGACAACCCAACTTACAGCATTTAATACTTACGAACTGAAGCCTCCCCATAAAAATAATCTATAATTAAATAATTAAATTAATAATTTGGGAAGTAGTTTCCTGTTAGTAACAACACACATGGACAATAAGCAGCTGGTTGCGCAGATATTTTGCTAGGGCTAGTCTCATTGTTTATATGGTCGCTTAGGCACAGTATCACTTTCGTCTTATCTTTTTTATTCGCTTTTGTGAGTCTGTGTTTACCTTATTACCATGCCTCCAAAGTGAAAGTCCACTGCAAATCCTGGTGAGTCTGCAGTGAAAAGAAAAGTGATTACAACGGAAATGAAAGTAGAAATAATCATCATTGGGAAAGCATTAGTTGTTAACTATCGGAACAATTATAAAGGATAAAGTGAGAATAATGGAACATGTAAAAGGCAGTGCTCCAATGAAAGCATAAATTATTACTAAGCAGCATATGGATTAATTATTGAAATGGAAAGGTTATTACTAATTTGCTTAGAAGATCAAAGTAAGTGTAACATTCCTATTAGCCTAGAGTTGATATAACATTAGATGAGTGTTAACTTACAATATTCTTTTTTGAAATTTTTCTTATCTCCTATCTAAACTTTTTGTATGAGTTTGTTTTCATGCTCTGTTTGTTTGAATTAAAGAAAAGAGCACAATAGTTTTTGTAACTTATTACCGTACAGGGGTATTATTACACTGTATTATTACTACCACATATGAGCCATTATAGTGTGCTTATTATTAGTAGTATTGTTACCATATATGTGATATTCATCAGGGATCCGAGTTACATATGAATTCAACATAAAGACATTCTCAGGAAGGTGTCTCCTGCATAACCCAGGGACTGCCTGTACTTTTACGGTGCTAGCCTGCCACACCGCGCCAGCCAAGGCTGTGCCCTGCTCATCATTTTCAGACTCGAGCCATGAAATCAAACTAGGAAAAAAAAAAAATAGTTCAATGAAGTAACCCATTCAGCACTAGAAGTTTTAAACTAGAACAATGTGGTAATTTCCATAAAGTTTCTTACCATCGTTGTAAATTGGAAGATTACAAAGTTTCATTCAAAAAAAGTTATGTAGGACACCAAGAGTCTCTTATACTTTGTTTTCTAAGTAAATGGGAACTTTTATAAAAAGCGTTTTAGCTAACAAAAGCAATACACACTCATTGTGAAAGAGAGAGGGAGAAAAGAAAAAATTAAAGCAGTTCAGTGGAATAGGAAATAAAAATACGAGAATGCAAATCCTTATTTTCCTGTTTCTTTCCCCAGAAGTAACCATTGTTAATGGTTCCTTAGGAATCTTTTTAAATTTTCATGTGTGCATATGTTTTTTATTGATGTATCTGTATAGCTTTATCTTTACATAGATGCTGTCATACCATTTGCAGGTTTATGTTACTTTTTTTGACTTAAGAATATATCTTAGGCATCTTTATCAGAACATACAAAACTCGCTTGCTGTTTTTCATAGCTGTGTAGTATTTTACTAAATGTGTATATCAAATTTATTTTATCCTTATTGAGGCTGACTTGAGGTACTTCCAGTTTTCTCTAGTAGGAAGTTGCCCTGGGCTAGGTGTGGTGGCTCACCCCTGTAATTCTAGCACTTTGGGAGGCTGAGGCAGGAGGATCGCTTGAGGCCAGGAGTTCAAGACCAGCCTGGGCAAGAGCGAGACCCCCTGTCTCTACAAAAAAAAAAAAAAAAAAAAGAAAAGAAAGAAAGAAAAATTAGCCAGGCATTGTGGTGTGTGTCTGTAGTCCCAGCTACTTGGGAGGCTGAGGCAGGAGGATCACTTGAGCCCAGGAGTTTGAGGTTATAGTGAGCTATGATGACGCCACTGCACTCTAGCCTGGGTGACAGCAAGACCCTGTCTCAACTGTCTACAAAAAAAAAAAAAAAAAGGAAGAAGTTTCCCTAAACTTCCATAAATTCCTTTGAATTCTCTTGAATTTATAGAGACATTTTGAAATAATGATACATTATTTTACATGACGTGAGGCCCAGAAAATACTGAAAATGTTGAAGAAATACAGCAACTCTCACAAAGCCAACCCAATTACTTTGAATATGAACCAAGTATTTACAGGAAAACAATTCTATTTTCCATACAAAATAATCATAGTATTAGGCTGTAGATAAAATAACCATAGAATTAGGCTTCAAAAAACCAAAGTAGAATGTCATCAGTTAAAAATTTAAAAATCTACTTCTTAAATATGAATGACAATTCCAAGAAACCTTAAAGGTAGTATGAGCGGGAAGAATGAGGAAAATAATAATCATATTTAAAAATCCAGCAGAACTAGTATACCATGCAGTAGCCTTCAATGTGCTCACTCAACACTATTACATTCTATCAAATGCTAAATTTATCTAATTCTAAAAACTAAAATTGCAGTTTCAATTGTTTAAAATAATTTGCTTCTCTGACAATTTCACTTGATGCCAAGCAATTACTTTCAAATTAGAAGGTTCTTCATATTTAGAACTTTCTTAGGGATTTAGAGGCAAAGATCTGCCCTATAGTAGCCAACAAGGAAAAAAACATTGATTAAATATAATTTAGAAATCAGCAGACAGATGATATTGCACAGCAGAATGGAGATTACATAGACAAGCTAAATTTATGGATATTTAGGTTTTAATTATAATTTTTCTTCAAATATTCCAAGGATGGCATTTTTAAGCCAAGTGTTCTTTTCCTGTTCTCCAGGACACAAGAATACAATTACTAATGGGAAAATGAGAAGGCCTTTCTTCTACTCATTTTGAAAATAGGAAGAAAATGTTCTTTCTAGTCTGCATAAATTGGATGAAGGTTTGACATGACGTGATGATTCCTCTAAATATGGCTCCAGACCTGCCCTTAGAATCATATAATACAGTGAGTAAGAACACAGGTCAGAAAGGCTTGGGTTCTTACCCCTGGCTCAACCACTCAATAGTAGAGTGATTTTAGGAAAGTTCTGAGTTGACTCATACTTTCCAGTGTGTATCTCATGCTGCAATCAAACTGGAATCCATAACTATTCCCTGAACGTTCTGATTATTTTTGCTTTGATTCATGCTACTTCTTCTATAATCGATGTCTTCTTCCTCCATCATTATCTACTGAAATCTTATCCTTCTTTAAACAGTTTTGCAAATGCTACTTCCCTTACGAAGCCTTTCTTTCCAATCCTCGTCTGTTATCTGAACCCCTACACTGTGGGACATTATGTTCCCATAATACTTATATCTGGCCTTAGAGTTGTATGTCCTTGTCATGTCTTTCTCCTTAGATTATAAGTTCCTAAAAGAACACTCTTACTTATCTTTGTAACCTCTTCAATATTTACCACAGTGAACACAAAACTACCTATTGAATTGAATGTTTGAGCAGAGAATATATGCGTTTTCAGAGGTACGCACAAACAGGTAGAGATCTGGGAAAGTATGTTTCAACTCTCAGTATCCTCCCTCAGTGTGGTCCATATTCCACTGAATTTGACAGATATGTTAGTCATTGTGTTTTGTTAAAATTATAAGTGTTCCCCAGTTTGGCTGTTGATATAATTTGTACCCATTATTTTCTCATTATTTTGCCTTTATTTGTGGGGTATCAAGAAAAGGATTGGAATAAACACACTTTTATTCTGTCATTATCTACCAGAAACTCTGCCTTATTTGGGGGATAAATCAATACAACCTATGTTTAATGCATATTAACTCAAATACTTCAGTTCTCTCATATAAATATGTAAGTATTTCTATTTAAAGTTACTTGATTCTAAAACTAAGAGTAACTGGATAACCTGTCACTTCACTGTAATTTCCTTTTGTACTTTCAAACACATGAGCAATACAAGCATAATAAGTTAAAATAATATTAAAATATGTACATGGAATATGTAATAGTATAAGTTATGGAATATGGAAAAGTTCAAAACACTGAAAAGAAGCCAAAACCAAAAGAAAATTATTCTCCTTCAACACATTAAAAATAGTGCTATATTTGAAAGAAGAAAAAAGGCCAACAGTAATCACTAGAAAGTTATTATCCTGTAACTATGTTAATCTATATAATTTGACTTGAGTATGATATAACAAATCAATTAGAAGCAGCAAAAGCTTTATCTTTCACTATTATTCTGTTTTTTGAAGGAGCTTTGAGTGGTAAATGATTTACTGTTGTCATTAACCTGATCTGGGTATGTTATTATCAAAAGCTGCAAACTCTGCTAAAGTAAAAATTCTAATCTTATAACATGAATGGATGTCCATTAGGGATCATGTTAAAACCACCAACCTCATTTCAGTAGATATCTTATTTCACATAAAGTATGGTGCTAGACATAAAGTGTCACTAGTTTACCTCTAAATGATCCAGTCCCTTCAGGAACTGGGTGTAGTTTTAATAAAATGGGAGTCATAAGTTTTTATTACATTTATAATGAATGCTTTTCAGTTTTATAGGCTCTTTGAAGGAGCAATTTAGTTTCTCTATTAAAATATGACTTTATATCCTTCACAACTCTCAGGTTTCAGTTTTATGTTGCTACCACTCTAAATATAAATGAAGATATTGAAGTTTTAATAAAGGTATAGAGTTATTTTTACTGGCATGTATGGATGCAGGTTTATAAAATTATAGGGAAAAATACTGAAGATTAAAATCTCTTTCTATTCTGATTCTTTCTATATCCTTTCCATCATAGAAAACTAATCAATGATTATATCAAGGTATATAAGATATTTAGGTACTAATAAGGCAGAATACACGATATGGCTTTTCTCAGAATAAAGTATAATAAAATCTTTTAAAAATGTCTTATTGGCACAGTGGAGAGTATAATACTGTGTAATTTAACGTGGTGAATCTTTAATCAGTCTCTTTATTATATCTAGTGCAACCATATAAAATTTTCAGACATACTGGCTTTATTTACACCATCAAAGTCTAATTCAAAGCACAACAGCAGGGATTATTACAAATGAACTAAAGTTAGCTACAGGACATTTTCTTTCTTTACTTTCCCAACTAAAGAACCTATTATATACTGGGTCCTATTTAAGGAGCTGATATTTAAAAAGTGACTAAGGCATTTTCTCTGCCCATGAAGAACACACTATCTGCTGGAGAAAAGGGAGAGAAAGACACACAAACAATTATAATACATTGTGAGATGGCTATAATAAATAATAAATAAATATCTATAGCCATAAAACAGTAATGGGGCCACTGGGGAAACACTAATGGCAGCAACCAACTCGGCCTAGCAGAGAAAGGAATACTTCATGAAGATGATGTTTCATCTAGAATTTGAAGAATAATAAAAAGGAGCTCACCAAATAGATAAAAGATGAAAAGGCACTGATTGGAAACACTAGGAAGAAATCATCCATATGATTGCTAATAAAAATTGAGTACTTCTGAAATAATTATTATTTTCATTGTTATTTACTTTATTCAACAACAATCTCAACAAAATTATAAAATTATAGTGAAAAACAAAAGAACTCTTCCCTATGGAATGTTATTTTAAGTCTTGTACAAAGACAAAATCAGATCCTATTCATATAATCCTGATTCCCATCTTGGCTTGTTTAGATTTTTAGGAACAATTCTTATGTTCTTCTAAGAAACACATATGCAAAATCTAGTGTCACACACATATGCTTGGGGGGTCCAAAAACATCATTTAAACACCAACAATTCAAAAGTAGGTATGCAGAGCATGCCTATATCCTACAACTATATAATGAAAATCAATGTGTTGTTCCCCAATCAACATTGATCACATCGAACCCACAGGCAATTGCTTCAATTTCAGTAATGCAATTTTTATACAATTTTTTGAGAATTGTAATATACCTGCTATGGCCTGAATGTGTGTATCTCCCCAAAATTCCTATGTTTAAATCTAATCCACACTGCAATAGTGTTAAGAGATGGGGCCTTTAGGAGATGATTAGGTCATGAGGGCTCTGCTGTCATGAATGAAATTAGTGTCCTTATAAGGGAGCTTGTTTGTCCCTTCCACCATGTGAGGACACAGCCAGAAGGCACTATCTATATGGAACAAGACCCTGAATCCCCTGGCAACTTGATCTTGGACTTCTCAGCCTCCAGAACTGTAAGAAATATATTTCTGTTGTTTATAAGCTACCCAGTCTAAGGTATTTTGTTAGAGTAGCCCAATTAGACTAAGATATTAACCAATCCACATGAAAAACTAGATACCAATCTTAAAGTGCATCTTTTGAAAAGTAGCTTATTTGACCAAACATGCTTCTAGTTTTGTAATAAATACGTTGGCCCTAGGATAAAGTAGAATTTCATTGAGAAACACTGAGAAGCCAAATGAAGAATTTATTTCCTTTGATATCATGTTATTAACTTCCATGATCCCCACTCTTGGCAGAAAAAGTCAGTGCAATTAAAATCCATGAGTGGAACTTAAATTCATCTGGAAAAGGGAGCTGTTAACTAGAGTGCTGGCCCCTAAGTCAACCTTGCTAACAATTCTCTGATGACAAGTTTCAAGAATAAATATAACTGTACTTGTCATGCACTCATAGCTTCCTGTCATATAGAATTCATTGTTATAGAAGTGCTTTCCTTCCTCCCATGGAGGCCTATCATTTAAAATTACCTACTCCAAATAAACCCAGTGGGGCAAAGATGAGTGTCCTCACAGTTAGTTTCACTCATGAACCCAGCCAGCAATTCAAGTGCCTCTGCTTTGTTCTGGGTTGCTGCACTCTAATGATCGACTGTAGAGGATATGTAGAATTGACTCTTCACAGAGACTGGCTGAAACAGTGCTAAAATATAACATCAAAGGAAAACACTACGCAAGCAAGAGGTTGGTTGGGGAAATGGACTGCTTCCCTTTAGGAATGGAATAAAGAGATAATAAGCGATTTTTCTCCATGATCTATAGTTGACCAAATACTGATGGGTGAGTAGAGTAGAAGCGGAGATGAGTGTGCATAGTATGTTGTGAATTTGTAGACAGCTGGACTCTTGAAATCCATTCTGGAAAATGGTAGCTAGAAACAAGCAAGCAAACAAATAAGGAAATCCACAGGTGTCCACTATACTGGGAGACCAGGCTTAGTACAGATGACTTGAACATTGGTCCCTTGCTCCAAACTATAATCATTAATAGTTATGGGGAAGTAATCTACCCCTCTGAAAACAGGCCATTTTCTATCTAGAAAATCAGAAGTGAATATTAAAACCTCCCAAACCAGTACTATCTATTCAGATACAGATACAAGGAAAAGGAAAAGGGCTAATGTTCAAAGAGATATTTCCTTTGAGATAAATTGGTTCTTAAAACAAATGCTACCATAAAAAGAACCCAATCATCTTAATAGGCAGGGCATTTTGTTTTGTTTGTTTTAACATGTTCATTCAATAAATATTTATTGGGGGTATTCTATGTGCCAGTCACTGTTCTTGGCACTGGAATACAGGAATAAACTAAACAGATACCAGCCCCTGCTCTTGTGGAGTTTTTATTCTAATGAAGGATGTCAGATTGCAATAAGTGCTTTGAAGAAAGTAAAGAATGTGAGAGAGAGAGTATTGGGGAAGGTGTTATTTTAAATAAGGTGTTCAGAGAATGTAAGGCATATGTTTTTAAAGGAGAAGAAAAGAAGTAATCTTTGGGAAGAGTAGGCTAGGATTCAATTACATTAAAAGAAATCAGTGTTTTGTTTTTTTTTAATTAAAACTCGAGGACCAAAGACATTCAGTGAATTAGATTCATAATGCTACCTATTCTGCTACTCTGTCACCACCAAACATTAGGTAAAATAATTTATCTTAGGTTCTTCTTTTCCATTTTCTGGAAGAAGGAACATAGGTTTGATAAAAAGAACCATAAAAACTAAAAAGATCCTCAGGATATCACGCAGTACAATCAGTAGCAGAGCAATGTAATCCCAAAAAGATAGCTCCCAAATATTTGAAAAAAAAGTCACTGAAATCGAAAACTTCTCTTGGAAATAATTTCCATGTCTTGGGATCATTACATTGGTTACCACTGTCAAAACTTTCTTAGGAATAGTTTAAAATGGTTATTTTAATAATACAAAAGATCTCTCACTATGGAACTGCTGAATAGACTCAGATCACTCATTCTGTTAAAGCCCAACCATCCCAATCTTCACTCAGAAAGGAAATAAATCTCACTTTAGAAAAATCATTTATCACCTTTTATAGGATCTAGATTTTAAAATATTATTCTAAAATAATATAATTTCTCTAGTGGATGAGAAATTATCATGTCCTGTCCAGGACTTTTCAATGACTAAAGACAAATCCTGCTGTGAGTAATTGTGAAATTACTTTCAAAAGCCCACATTGCTTACTGATGCAAATGTCTCATAAGAGGCTTCTACTTTTAAAACACAATTTACAATACCCTTCTGTTAAAAAATAAATTACAATGTGAACTGCAAGGCATAAAACAAAAAAACTCATTTTAGTTTATAATAAAACCCAGAGCATATAATCACCTCTGCATTACAACACACATGAAAAATATCTCTGATTAAAATATTCTGTACAATTTTCCTTGCATACTAAGTATTCAATAATGCTGACTGATTGATCTATATTATGTGCATTAGCACATAAAGTAGATACATATGATGGTATTACATGACCTATAAGCTCTCTTTTCCCATGAAAATTCTATACTATACTTTGCTAGATTACAAATAACACATTAAACAAAAAACACCTTGTTTACAACCTACATTCTTGAGGTAGCTTCACACTTAAATATCACGTTTAGTACTTTCACATAATAAATCATTTACTCTTTACAACAGCCTGTGAGTATATTTTGCTATCTCCATTTTAAAAGATAAACTATGCCTTAGGGGAGTTAACTGACATACTGAAGATCACAGAGTAAGAAAACAGGATTCAAACCCCTTTTATTTGGGAAATAATGGGTAGTCATTACTTAAACGTTGTTGGAGGGTGGACTGGGATGTAAGGAGTGCTTATACAGTAATGAGACTGAATTATTCTTCAGAAACATATCAGACCTCATATATTGTCTTAGTCCATTCTTGCTGCTATAACAAAATAACATACTGAGTAATTTATAAAGAACAGAAATTTATTTCTCACAATTCTGGAGGCAGGGAAGTCCAAGATCAAGGTGCCAGTATTGGGTGTCTGGTGAAGTCTTCTTGCTGCATCCTTACATAGTGGGAGGGATGAAAAGGGCAAAAAGGACAATGCTGTGTCCTCACATGGCAGAGGCAAGAGGGCAAAAAAAGGCATAGGACAGTCCCTTCAACCTCTTATATAAGGTTACTAATCCTATTCATAAGAACTCTGGCCTCATGACTTAATCACTTTCTAAAGGCCCCACCTCTTAATACTACCCCATCGGTGATTAAGTTGCAACCAGTAAATTTTAGGGGACACATTCAGATGACAGCATTCATCAAATGAGTGCATTCCTTTAAAGTGTTTTTAGGTGATTGCCTATATATTTACTTCAAGGACATTGTCATTACTACAATCACAGAACTTCTCTATGGGGACTGTCACAGAGCCAACTTACCAGCTCCTCAGGGAAACCAGTTCCATTGAATGTCATAGGATGTTACATAGGTCAAAGGTTTCTCCTGCTACCCAAATATATATTTTTTCTCCCTCCTTCCACCTTTACCTCTTTGAATTGATTTAAAGAATGAAATTTATAAACTAACCTTATCAGGACAAAAAATAATGAATAACATTAAATAACAATAAATAACAATAAAAAATAGAGGAGTTTTACACACTTTAAAAAAGACTAAATAAGGAACTGTGGGGCATGGCATTTTGCTCCAGCTCTGTTCTCTCTTAGCTACTGCTCTGGAGCTGAGAAGCCCACGGGAACAAGCTGAGGCTGTTGATCAGGGGAGCCTTATTTGATTTACACCAAGAATCAGACCAGCTAGGGTGAGTTCATTTATGCCCTGCTTGCATTAAGTACCATTACATAATAAAATGTGTGAAACTGGCTGGAAGCCTTTCTTCATCATTCAGAAGCACAATCACTCTAAGTAGAGGACCACCTGCACAGCTCCAAACCCAAATGCACACAACAATTAAAACATGCAACAATACACAGTATAAAATCTCCAAAGACAGACCATGACATCAAATCTGTCTTCCTAATGACACACAAAACTGCTTGAATACACTTAAAATACCATCTTATTCTGACACTCTAGTGATTTTTAAAAAGCTATAAACTCCTTCAGATGTCACTATTAGTAAAGACTGGAGATTTTTCATTATATCTATCTTAGAACACTAGAGACTTTTTGCTTTAACTTAAGCCTATTTCCTCTCTATCCACCCAGAGGAAACAAACAAAACATGTTTCTTTGAATATCCCTTTATGCAAGTAAGTCCCCTTTAGCTTCCCAGCTCTAAGTTACGTAAGTACAGACTTACTTGGCAATTCTCCAGCCTTTTGATTAGTTCCCCCAAATCAGCATCTCAAACCGCAGTACAGGTAGGGCCTATGTTTATGTTCTTGTTGGTGTATGGTGACCAAATGAGTGATTGTGCTCTTTAGATATTTAAAGTGAGAGTACAGACTGAGAAGCTCATTCTCATCTCCCAAGAAAGAAAATTAAAAATATAACAGAAAAAACAAATAAACAATAAGCCTCATCAAGGGAGATTATTATTCCTTAGTCTCCAGATGAGCACACCAAATATACATTTCAAATAAGTAGACAAAGAAACCAAAAATATAACTCAGGACATGAATGAAAAATACTCTAAAGAGACAGATTTTTTTTAAAAATCAAAACTTCTGGAAATAAAAGAGTCATTTAAGGAATTTCAAAATACAGTGGAAAGTCTTAACAGACTAAACCAAGCAGAAGGAAGAATTTCAGAGCTTGAAGACAAGGCTTTCAAATTAACCCAGTCAATCAAAAATAAGGAGAAAAGAACCAAGAGAAATGAGCAAAGTCTCCAACAAATATGGCATTATGTAAAATTCCCAAACACAAGAATCATAGATATCCCCAAGGAAGAAGAAGAAAAAGCAAAAAGCATGGAAAACCTAAGTGAGGGAATAATGGAGGAAAGCATCCCTGGTATCACTAGAGATTTAGACATCAAAATACAAAAGATCAAGGAACTACTGGAAGATTCATTGTAAATAGTACATCACCAAGCCACATGGTCATCAGTCTAGCCAAAGTCAAAGTGAAGGAGAAACTCATACAAGCTGTGAGAAGAAAGCATCAAGTAAATTACAAAGGAAAACCCATCAGACTAACAACATATTCTCAGCAGAAACCTAACAAGCCAGAAGGGATTGGGGTCCCATCTCTAGTCTTCTTAAAATAGAATAACTGTTGTTGCTAAGAATTATGTACAGGGCAAAACTAAGTTTCATAAATGATGGAGAAATAAAATCTTTCCCAGATAAGCAAACGCTAAAGAAATCTGTCATCACTTGACCTGCCCTACAAGATATGCTCAAAAATGCTCTAAAAACCACAAAGAACAGTCAATACTCACCAGGGTAAAAATACTCAAAAGTCAAAACTCACAGCTCTTATAAAATGTAACACAAGGGAGAATACAATGCAACTAGGTAACAATCAACATGACTGTAACAGTGTCTCACTTATCAATATTAACATTGAATGTAAATGGTCTAAATGCCACACTTAAAAGATATAGGTTGACAGAATGGATTAAAAAAAACACAACTCAAATATCTGCTGTCTCAAAGAAACCTGGTTAACTTGTAAAGAGTATCAAAGACTCAAGGTAAAGGAGTGGGGAAAAAAATTCCAGATAAAACAGACTTTAAATCAACAACAGTAAAAAAAGACAAAGATGGTCATTATGTAATGCTAAAGGGATCAATTTAACAAAAAGATATAACAATCCTAAATACATATGCATGTTACACCAGAGCTCCCATATTAATAAAACAAATACTACTACACCTAAGAAATGGAATAAACAGCAACACAATAGTGGTGGGGGGCTTCAACACTCCACTGACAGAACCAGACAATATCAAGGCAAAAAGTCAACAAAGAAACACTGGACTTAAACAGGATTCTAGAAAAAATGGACCTAATAAACATTTACAGATTATACCCAAAAGCTGCAGAATATACATTCTTCTCATCACCACATAAAATATTTTCCAAGATAGATCACCCATTAGGCCACAACACAAGCCTCAGCAAATTTTAAAAAACTGAAATAATACCCCGTATCTTCTCAGAACATAATGGAATAAAACTACAAATCAATTCCAAGAGAACTCTCAAAGCTATATAAACACACAGAAATTAATCTGCAGCTGAACCATCTTTGGATCAAGGACAAAATCAAGATGGAAATGAACAAATTTTTTGAATTGAATGACAGTTGTGACACAAGCTACCAAAATATCTGGGATATAGGAAAAGCAGTGCTAAGAGGGAAGCTCATAGCACTAAATGCCTATATAAAAAGACAGAAAGATCACAAATTAACAACCTAATGTCACACCTGAGAGAATTAGAAAAACAAGAACAAACCAAATCCAAAGCTAGCAGAAGACAAGAAATAACAAAGATCAGAGGAGAACTGAATGAAATTGAACACCCCCCCAAAAAAACAATTAAAAGGATCAATGAAAAGTTGGTCATTTGAAAAGATAAACAAAATCGACAGATCACTGCCTAGATTAACCAAGAAAAGAAGAGGAAGGATTCAAATAAGCTCAAACAGAAATGAAAAAGGACATCTTACAACTGATGCCACAGAAACACAAAAAATCAAATGAGACTACTATGAATACGTCTATGCACAAACTAGAATAGCTAGAGGAAATGGATAAATTTGGGGAAACACACAACCTCCCAAGCTTGAATCTGGAAGAAACAGAAATCCTGCAAAGACCAATAATGAGTAGTAAGATTGAATCAGTAATAATCTCCCAACAACAAAAAAAGCCCAGGACCAGACGGATTCATGGCCAAATGCTACCAGACCTACACAGAACAACTGGTGCCTACTCTACTGAAACTGTTCGAATGACATGCCACCTTACCCCTGTCAGAATAGCCATTATTAAAAAGTCAAAAAACAATAGATGTCCAGGCAGATAGGGTGATAAGAGAACATTTATACACTGTTGGTGGGAATGTGAATTAGTACAACCTCGATGGGAATCAGTGTGGTGATTCCTCAAAGAACTAAAAGTAGCCCTACTGTTCAATCCAGCAATCCCACTGCTGGGTATCTACCCAATGGAAAAGAAGTCATTATATCAAAAAGACATATGCACACCTATGTTTATTGCAGCACAATTCACAATTGCAAAGATATGGAATCAACCTAAGTGCCCTTCAACTGGTGAGCAGATAAAGAAAATGTAGTGTATATATATATACAATGGAATACTACGCAGCAAAAAAAGAGAGAAATAATGTCTTTTGCAACAACTTGGATGGAACTGGAGGTCACTACCCTAAGTGAAGTATGTCAGGAATGGAAAAACAAATACCGCATACACTCCCTTACATATAGCCGAAGTGTTGTACCCCCATAATATTCTGAAATAAAAAAAAAAAAAGATTTTACCTATAAGTGGATGCTAAGCAATGGGTACACATGATCATATAGAGTGGTATAATGGACTTTGGAGACTCAGAAGCAGGGAGGAGGAAGGCAAGGAAAGGATCAAAAATTACCTATCAGGTACAATGTATACTATTCGGGTGACAGGTATACCAAAAGCCCTGACTTTACCACTATACTATTCACCCATGCATAAAAATCCACTTGTAACCCCTAAGTCTACTGAAATTAAAAAAAAAAAAAAACAGCAACTGCCATTTACTACTCTTCAATTCTTTTTGAATAAAAAATAATTTTTACTAGAAATATTTCTAAGATTTTCAAGGAAATTGATTCTATGATTTAACCTCAGGAATGTCTCCCCCTGCTTTGGAATACATTGTACACTGTGAAACTTTCTACAGAGTCCCCTGTCCCTCACTTAACGATAGCCATTTGAAAACTGTCATTAAGATACAGTCCTGAGTGGAAATATATTTAAAGCATCATCATTAATAAAAGGGGATAAAGAATGGTACCTTCAAGGGGATATAGAATGGTAGTCAAGCACTTGGGCTTTGGAAGTGGGCTGCCTAGGTTAAATATCTCAGCTCAACCACTAATAACATAATCTTTGTACCTCGTTTTCCTCATGGATCTATTTCAGAGGGACATAAGATGAATTGAGATGGTAGACATAAAGTACTGCATTTTCTGGAACAAAGTAAGAGCTCAATTAATGCTAGTCATTATCATGCTGACTTCTAAGTCATTGGTCACCCTCACCATTCCCAGACTTCAAATATATCTTAAAAGATGTAAAAACAACCAATTAATTCCTAGCAAAAGATGAGGCCTTTCTATTCTAAAAGATTAAATATACTCTACCAGCTTTCTGATTTGTCCTCAACATTAACTTTTCATTCTTTGGGGCTCCAAGAGCTAGCACTAGTTAATCCATCCTCACTGTACCCTGTCATTACAGTACCTACCACTTCACACATTTGTCTTCCTCCTACTGCTCTCAGCTCAAGGGACACCCCTACCAAAACAAACTATTATTAGCCTCCAAGACTGAAATCTTGCTGTTTTTTCAGTCTTCAATCAGGAAGTAATGGCCTCAAAAAGAGTCCATTATAAAGTTTTATATATTGCTTGTATCACTCGGGTTTGGTTTTAAAGGCTTACAGCAAAACATTCATTATTACCATCCAATTTGTTGATATTTTAACAAGACTCTCTCAGGTGATTGATCATTCAGGAAAAGAACAATAAAGTAACATTTTCATTGATATGGTTTTATTTAATATTTTTAATAGGCCAAGTAATGGGAATGGTGAAAGCAAAAACCATATTGTATGTTTGTCCATAACATACATAGCTCATTATTGACTAGAATTTCAAAATCAAAGCAAGCTCTTAATTAATAACCCCTTTAAATTATTTTATTTTGTGGTTGAATTACCACAGTGATATTTATTCATTTAATTATGCCTTGGCCCAGAGAACTGACATTTTTACTGGCAGGTTATGAAATGTTTGTTAAAGCTGTGAAGTGTAATTACAAAAACCTTCTTTCATAGGTTCACAAAGGGTGGAGAACAGGTAAAAAAATCATCTCCCTGGTGCCAGAGGAAGAGTTACAAAACAAACAAAAACAAATAACGTGAAATCAGATGAATGATACAGCGTAGGTGGCAAAGAGCACATGCCAGCGGGAGGCTGGGCGTAGAATACAGAGAAGAATAAGAAAAGATTGGTCTGGTGTCATCCTTAGGGTCTTTGTAGAAAATACCATTAATGTATTTACTTTTTTTTCTTCAATGGGGTTGGCTGTAACTGGAGTTTCATGGGTTGCTAATATGTTATCATTACTCAAATACTTAGACATGGGAGCAATGGATTTTTTTAATTAGCTATTTTCAAAGAAAGTACCATTATAATCATCTAATTATCTTGTAAGGCAACTTATGTACAAAGGCTTTAAACATTCACTACCTTACTTCCATGGGTACTGACTCCATGTTTATATTTTAAAACTAATAGCATTTATGAGAATACAATGATGAGAACTTAAAGATCACAATTTATTTCTTCAGAAATTTGCTAGTAATTTTCAGAAAGAATTCACTAATTACATTTAAATTCAAAGATGAATATGTAGTTTCAGCTAATAAAAGTGGTAAAACTCTTATTCATATGAAATTTATTCACATACTAATGAAGCCTAAAGTATTTCTTAGCCAATATTTCAAACATTTAGTTATATTCAATCAATAAGATGCTTAGATAGATAAATCACCACCACCTTTATCAGGATAAGATGCCCTCTTATAATAGTATGGTTCAATCAGCCCTTAAGAGTAAATGACTTTTGCAAAGACATAATTGTGTTAAATCAATCTCCAAAAAGTGTTCACCTGATTATTCTAGCAACAATATAGAACAGTATTTAAACTATTAAATATAAAATAACTTCATTACTCTTTATTGTATGCATAAGTATAACATCAAGAATTAGTGGGTAAGACACTTATAGGTGGACATGAAAGTTTGGATCAGGAAGGAAAAATCGACTCAGGTGTTCTTGATTTCTAGGCCCCATACTACCTGCCTATCAGCCCTGTTCCAATCTGTGGGAAGGAAGTACAATCTAGTCTCCTCCCTGTCCTTTCAGATTCCAAGCAAGGTGTTCTTTACCAAAAGTGAACAATCAATCTCTTCTCCTTTTCTTGTCCCTTTGATTGTGATTTTATTTCTAAGTAGCTTCTTGTAACTCCTTTTAGTTGAGTGATTCCTTTCCAAGTAACTCCTTTTGGTTGAGACTTTGTTTTTTGCTTTCTTCATTCCTTGCCTTAACTTAATTACCCCCGCCTCAGCATTTTCCTAGAAAGAGACTCCTGATGTAAAGATTAGTAGAGATTTAGTTGGCATATTTGTCTTAAAAATTAGAAAGTTATTTTTTAAAGATGGAGCACTCTTCCAACATAATTATGTAGCTATCTCTATTCATCAGTTTGAAATTTTCAAGCTGGGTTTGTTTCACATGTAAACTGAAAGCAGGAAAAACTTGCAAAATTCCTCTAATCCACTCTGGTATTTCTAGGCAGAAGTCTCTTCAACCAGGCAGATAGGTGTCTCAATATTCTTAGAAAATTCTAAAGACTACCTACAAACTTATATTATAACCCCATTAAGGTATCTTCTCACTGCCACAGGAAGGAAATATTTCCCTTTTTCTATGCCTGATATATTTTTAAGAATCATGCATTTTTAAGCATTTCCTTTTCTAGATTCACCAACTGGCTAAAATGTAAGAAATGCTGCATCCACCTGTATTTATATTTTTAATCACAGGACTGCCCTCTAAGGGAAAATCTTAAAGAAAACAAAAATTGTCCTTCTACCATGATAGTACTATGACTATTGAAATAAAAACCCCAATTAAGAAATATTAAAATATACAAAAAACAATCTTTTTTCTGAGAGAACAGAATTTTAATCAAAATGAGAAATAAATTAGAATTTGAGATTCTTGTGGTGTGTCTCCCAATAGTGTGCATAAGGATAGGGCCTCTGGCCTTACCTGGACCTACTTTGGATGAAAAGGGAAAGGGAAGTAGAATGATAAATTTAAATTAAGCAGAAATTATCTGCTTCTTCCTAAAAAAGAATATATTCACATTCAGTTGCTCTATTTACCAATTCATTTAACAAATATTTCTGTATATAAGGACTTTGTGCAATCCCATAAAGTATATGGAAAAAAAATACAAGAAAACTATAAGTACTTCAAGGAAATACCAGAGAGAGTGCTACAAAAGTTCAGAGGAAAGAAACCACATATAATTAGTCTTCATAAGGAATAGTAGAGGAAAATTTCCATGGCTTAGCCAGAAATCTCGATATCCCAGTACAAGAAGCACACAGGACTCCTGGGAGACTCAATGTGAAAAGGCATTCACCACGCCACATAATTATTAGACTGACCAAAGTAAACACAAAAGAGGCACTCCTCAGAGCTGTAAGACGAAAACAGCAGGTAACCTTCACATGCTTTATCTCATCTAAGCCTTCCAACAACCCAGTGTGGCAAGTTCAGCTACCTTCCAACAACCCACTGAGGCAAGTTCTACTAATTATTGCCCTATCATTTCTGCCCCATTTTCTCCAGGTACTGTTTCTAGGACAGTTGGTTTGAAACCCAGCAGACTGGCACCGGATCCCATGTTCTCAGTTACAATATGATAGGGCACAACTATCTGGCTCCAAATGTCATCAGAGCTGAGGCAATAATTCAGGGCATTCTAGTGTATTGCCCACTGCCCACATTACCTTGTTTTTTAGCAGTCAGCAGAGGGCTGGTGACAGCAGAGCCCTCTCCAGCAATGGCCATTCCACCATTACCCAGTCAACGTGCACAGTGTAGGGTAGATAGTATAGGGACAGACGAGGAAGGGGTGAGCATGCTAAAAAAGCATGTAGAATTATTATGAAGTGTAAGAAATAATAACAAACATGCATACTTTCTGAACTGTCTTTGTCTCTCTCTCACACACACACAAACACACACACCCCTCAGGTGCTATGCTACTACCACCATCACTACTGACAACAATACTACTATAATACTACTAATAATTATGGCAAATATAGTACAGATAATGATGCTAAATGGCATTTATTGAGTGCTAACTATGTCTTGGGCACTAGTTTAAGCATTTTCCATGCTTTATCTCATCTAAGCCTTCTAACAACCAACTTAGGCAAGTCCTACTAACATCCACCAACCCACTGAGGCAAGTTCTACCACCTATTTCTCTGAAAATGGGGCAGAAAAGTTAGGGTAAAAGATAGGGCAATATTCAGTAGAATTGAGCTGGAAACCCAGCGGATAGGCTTCGGAGCCCATGTTCTCACCTACGATATGAAAGGGCACAACCATCTGGCTACAAATATCAATAGAGCTGATTCAGTCCTTTGGGGCCTCTCATCATGTTGCCCTCTGCACACATTACCTTGTCTTGTAGCACTCAGCAGAGGGTTGGTGATAGCCAAGCCCGCTGTAGCAATGGCCATCCGCCATTAAACAGTCAACATGCACAGTGCAGGTATTTAGCTTAGGGAGAGATGAGGAATGGGTGAGCGTGGTAAAAATCCTCAGAATTATTGGGAAGCATAAGATATAATAACAAACATGAATACTTTTGACTACGAACTGTCTCTGTCTCTCACACACACAGCCACCCATCCACCCACCTCAGCTGCTAGGCTACTACCACCATCACTACTAACAATACTACTCAATACTACTAATAATTATGGTGACTATAGTACAGATAATGATGTTCATTGGCATTTACTGAGTGCTAACTATGTATTAGGCACTAGTTTAAGCACTTTACATGCTTCATCTCATCTAAGCCTTCAAGCAAGCCACTGTGGAAAGTTCAGCTACCTTCCAACAACCCACTGAGGCAAGTTCTACTAATTATTGCCCTATCATTTCTGCCCCATTTTCTCTGGTACCGTTTCTAGGACAGTGGAGTTTGAAACACAGCAGACTGGCTCTGGAGCCCATGTTCTCAGCTACAATATGATAGGGCACAACTATCTGTCTCCAAATGTCAACAGAGCTGAGGCCATAATTTGGGGCATCTCAGCATGTTGCCCACTGCCCGCATTACCTTGTTTTTTTTTTGTTTTTTTTTTTAAGCAGTTAGCAGAGGTCTGGTGACAGCAGAGCCCTCTGCAGCAATTGCCATTCCACCATTACCCAGTCAACATCCACAGTGTAGGGTAGTTAGTATAGGGAATGGGGAGGTTGGGGTGAGCATTAGGTATTAGAAATAAAATAACTATCAATCTTCCCTATATATTCTAGAAATCATATTTCTATAATATAAAAATTAAGTTTAACATTGTTGAAATTTTACATCTCTACTATGAATTGAAGATCTTCAATCTCTCTCTAGGTGTGGGTGTTAGAATACTCAGAAGCAGCAGTATTTTTCATATTCTTCACTTTTCAAAACCAAGAGCTACAGAAAATGCTATTGCCTTTTAGTGCTTTAACAAGCAGTAAAATTCAAAGGACTCTACCATGGACAAAAAACCTGAATCATAAGCAAAATAGTAACAATCTTTTCTCTTTATTCATCTTTTCTCCCTATGTGTGACTGGTGTAGCCTAGCATTTATGGTCTTAATATAAAAAACACCAAAATATAAACAAATGTTTCAAGCTGGAAACTGAGTCTCTGGCTCCTAAAGTTTTCTTGTGAAAGGCATCACCCGGCCTGGTAAACCAAGGTTTTGCAAGTATTACCAATTTCTGTGCATACTGTGTTAAGCTTTTCAATCCTTATATATGTCACATTTCTTATGAGAATAAATGTCTTCCTCCTGAAAGAACTGCAAATCAAGAATGCAGGTAACTCTGCTATTATATGCTATATTTGCTACTTTAATAATAAAAGTATAAACTTTCAATATATTTACCAAAGTTTTATCAGTTGTTTCCACTACAATGTTAAAGCAAACTGCACCAATAAAACCCAAACAATGTAAATAAAATGCTCCCCATATGGTCTTAAAAGAAATCACAGAAATGTCCAAGACTATACATTTAGCTAGATCTAAAATATTTTCATTAACCCAACAAGAGTTGTGAAAGTCTATTGTGGAAAGATCTCCAATTAACCTAGTTTATAACCTGTAAGGTTTGAATTCAATCAGTTACTAAAATAATTTACATTTCTGTTTAATTATTTCAAGCTGACCAGTTGTAGGGCAAACCTATGTATGTCAAAGTCATTCACTTGGTTAGCAATGACACCAATGGAAATTACTTTCCTATGAGAGCTCTGGAGTCTGGGCCCCTGCCTAAAGCCAGTTATTGCAAAAGTGTAATAAATCTTGGAAATCAAGGGCCTGTCTCTTCTAATACAAAATTATGAATAACAACAAAAATCCCAAGGCTCTGCTTAAAAACTGAAATAACAAATACTTTCACAAATTAGAATATCTATACAAGTTAAAAAATCATCTAAGTTGGACTACTAAAATTAGTAAAGGGGTGAAAGAGGTCAGAAAATACTTAAGGAAATAAGGGTAGTAGGCTAGAGAGGAAATGACCACACTGCTAACTTACTAGGTCAACTACTGATATATGTTACAATGGTTGTTGGGCTTAGCTATTTAGCTGTTAACTATCAAATTATTTTTATATGGAAATTTCTAACTTACCCTACTTTGAAATACCAGACCACTAAAAAATTTTAAAAGCCTCTTTATAAAGTCTGGAATAATGACCCAGTCACAGTAAAATCACAGCTTTTTTTCCTTTGTTTGAGGCACTATTTCTGAAAGTTGATCCCAGGACCACTATCAACGTTCAATATCCTGATTTTCAGGCCCTTCCCAAGACCTAATAATAAGACCTAATCTCTGGAAGTAAGGCTTAAGGCCCTAAGTTTTAAACAAATGGTGTAGGTATAATATTTTCACAATGGTTTGAGCTGTTGTTTTTGCCACTGCATAAATTTTAAGTAGGGCTAGCTCAACACAAAAATTAGCCCTACATGTGTCACAAAATTAAGTTACATATTATTCAAGTTAAATGAGAGTCTCTATTCTTGCTTATATATTTTTATTAAACTTTCATAACATGTTTTCTCTTATGAAACAATAAAATCATACCTAATTTAATATGGCTGTCTTTTTGCTTATCTGTCAATATTCTGTGATCTGAAATCAATGTTCAGTTGAATCAAATACAACTGCAATAATTAAACAGTACCACTAGTGGCACTAATTTTTCTGCTCTATATAACAGGAACTTAATCATGTTTTTTATCTTTTTTGTCTGTTTTTACTGTGTTTAATTTGAAAAGCTTCCTCAGATCCTTAATGGAAGTAAATGAGGTATAAATCTTAAACAAGTGATCTTACAGTAGTTCTAGAATGATTCAAGAAGTAGGAATAACATTTTAACTTCTTTCCTCAGAAGCCAATAAATGGCTAATGGAAAAAGAAATCTCAGAAAATAAATTTGGAACCTAATTTTTAGACTATGAATCCATGCTCACAGTATTTCTCCAAGTTCTACTAAGGAATTATATCATTTTTGTATTACATTTTTCCAGTTAATGTTAAAGAACAAACCACTTACCACACCCTATCCCTATCATTCTAAAATAGCATAGGCCCACAAAAGAAAAAAAAGAAATGAATTTCAAAGTTAGAGCTGAGCTGCTATTTATAATTTACTTCATATGCACTATAAAGTAAAATATATTATATGTATTATAAGATATAAAAGATGCAGAGTAAAATATCGTTTGAGAAGAGAAAACCCAAAGTTAGGGTGTTAAAACAAATTTGTTGGTGTTTCTGAATATTTCAGAAAAATTCTAAAAGATTTGGAGTCATAGAAGCTAGATTTCATTCCAGGACTGAAAATATGGTTCAACATCAAAAAATTTCTTTCTTATCTTAGTAAATGTAAGAAAAACATTTTGTTAAATTAAATATTCATTCAATATAATTGTTTTGAAAACCATTTGGTAATACTTAGTAAAGCTGAAGAAGAACATACCGTCAGGCCCAGCCTCCTAGAGGACTGTTGTCCTGGTTCTTTGGCTGCTTGTTTGGAAAATTCACAGGCAGTGCTGATGCCATGGAGAGACCACAAACAGGAAGCAATTCCACACAAACAGCTTTTATTGCAGAAAAGAAGGGAGCTATACAAAGTGAAGGTACGTTCCAGAGAGGAACAGGTCAGTCCCCACCAGTGGATAAAGAGGTTGAAAATGAGCTGGTGGTTTCCTTTTATTGGCCTGGTCCGTGGGGGAGGGCTTACAGGTGTGGGATGTTACCAGGTGATTGATATACATGATTGGCAGGTGTTCTTATAACAAAGTTGCAGCTCCACAGGTGTGAATGCCTCAAAACCTCAAGTTCCTGCTCTTTGTGCTTGTTAGCTTCGTTTCCTGCAGCCCCTTCCTCCCCCCTTCTCTGCCCCTAGGAACCACCCTCCTGGCCTGTATCTGCCACGTGCAGATTTGGTCCCTGCCTAACAATACCACAAACTTGGCAATTCTACTTCTATATACCCTAAAGAAATTGTTGTCCATGTGCACAAAGAATTACACACATAGCAATGTCATGACATTGCTCCTTATAGCAAGAATTGGAAGGAACCTAGATAGCCATCAATAGAAGAATTTATATGGATTATGGCATACTTATTAAGGAATACCATATATTGTACACTTAGATAAGAGCTACACATGTAAATATGGATAATCTCAAAAACAATGCCGAAGAAAAAATTTTTACAAAATGATACAGAAGGATGCCAAATTTTGAAAAGTATTATATATATTTATCAATAAAAATATATGTATCAAAATACAAAAGTATGCATTGTGCAAAAATGAGCAGTAAATTCAGAATAATAATAAACTCTTAGTAGTGATAAGGAAGCTTTAATTATCTTTGTAATATTTCATTTCTTTAAGAAAAGCCAATATAGTAAAATATTAAAATATGATAAAATAGATGATGGATACATAGATATTTATTATTATTCTCTATCATTTTCAGTGTTTTAAAAATATTTTCTAATAAATTAAGAAAAAAATGTTTAAAGAGTAATTAAACAAAATGAATTCTAGGAAGCTCAGTTCAACCCTTTTGGCCAAAAGGGAATACCACAAAGAAATATAATAAACTAATGTTTAATTATTTTTTATAATATGCAAACACTCTTTGCTATTGTAAACTCTTCAAAACCCTTTTTCATTAATTCACACCATGTTCTTCAGCCTTGTGTATTATTAATCCCAGCGTATGATTATAGATTAGTCAGTCAACTTTGCTTTGTAACATGCGTAATTACCCAGCAAATCTCCAATCTCTGTATTGTTTTGCCTTAAATTGGCTGTAGGGTTTATTTATATTGTTTCCTGCAGTTCTCTCTGCAGCTGAAAATTTCATACCTCGGTTTGCTATATTTATTAATGTTAAAAAGGTACTAACCTTCATGGTTACAACAGAGTTCTGAGCAGTATCAGGCCTTTGCTGAGATCACTGCTCCTATGGGTAGTTGCCATTTTTTCTGTCGCACAGTATTTTTATCTAAGTCAACAGCCTGTGCAGGCATCTTACGATATGAAATGATAACAGAAACCTGCTATATACAGTAGGGAGAAACATATGAAACGTCTTTTAAATTCTTGCAAGAAAAGAAGGAACACTGTACACTGGAGGACACTGGAGATAGAGCATCTTAGTTCTGTTCTGCCATTCACTCCTTGTGTGGCCTTTGGTAACCCACTTCCCCTCTCTCAACCTGGGCTTACTCATGTGGAGACAATGATCCTGTCCTGTCAACCACACAGGATTGGTGTGAGGTCTGAAAGAGATGATGTATTTGGAAGTGCTTTTTGAACTAAAATGCATTTGAAAACCACAAAATGGGATTGTCATGATTCTGATCCTTTTGAAACTAAAGAATATACTAGTAAAATGAATACACTAAAATTCTTTGAAACAAATAGATTATGGAAAATTTAATTTGGTGGCCTCAGCAAACTATGGTTTACACATGAGTGAATCAGTCACAGGAAAATTTCCATGAAAAAAATAAATAACTGCTAATGACATATTAGGAAGGACCTCTGTTAAAAGTAGGAGTACCCACAAAGTTGAAAAAAGAGGTCTGTAGTGCCATCTTCCAAAATTACTCAAGGACTTAATTAAATGGTGATTGCAATTTGTGTGCAAAAATTCAGCTAGGTGGACACTAGCTGAAAGAGGGTAGCAAGATGCAGAATACTGAGCGTTGTTGCTTTCCTTAAAGTAGTAGTTCTTAAACTGTGCTCAATGGATTACTGGTGTCCCTGAGAGCCTTTCAAAAATCCATGAGGGCAAAATTATTTTCATAATAATATTAAGATGTTATTTCCCTCTTTTGCTGTGTTAATATTTGTACAGATAGTACCAAATCACTAATGAGAGAATTTCTGGTGCTTCAGCACAACTGAAGACCCTGGCACCAAACTATACTAAGAGGCATTGTACTCCACTGCCATGTACTGTCATTAAAGCAAGCAAGCAAACAAAAAAAAAGCCTGTTTTATTCAAGACTGTCCTTGATAAGGTAGTAAAAAAGAAATCTTAGTTCCATCATATCTCAAGTTTAATTTGTTCTGTTATTCTGTAGGGTGAAATGGCAATTCTACATACTGAAGTATAATAGTTGTTTCAAGGAACAGCACCCATGTGGTTGTCTTAGTTGCAAGCTGAACTAGCCACTTTTTTTCAAGAAACACTCCTTTTACTTGAGGGAACAACTGACAAATAAGCCATGATTATTCAGAGTTGGGTTTTTGGAAGACATTTTCACAAAAATGAATAAAGTGAATCTGTCACTTCAAGGGAAACAATTGACAGTCCTCATTGCCAATGATAACTGTAAAGCTTTCAAGCAAAAATTAGAAGTAGAAAATTTTACATCTGCCACTGTGACAGCTATAAGAAAAACTTATATCTGCCATTGTAACATCTTCCTAATACAATGACTTTTCTGATTAAATCTGTGGTGATATTAACAAATGGGATTTGTCTATGCTGTATAATGAAATGAATCAACATGTGGAAGATTTACATAACTCAGTAAATTGATATTTTGAGAATGACCAATACACGATGTTACAATATTATGCATGGATAAAAGATTAAAATATGAGATAGACTAGTGGATTCTGAAGCAACAAAATACAAAAGTTCATTGATATGGTTTCAGATTGCACATTGTAACTAATCTATAAGAAAGTACCACTTGTTGAGTTCTGGTGTAATATCAAAGAAGAATGTCCACAATTATCCATCCAAAAGCTCTATTAAAATACTCCTCCCTCCTTTTTCCAGTCGAAGTAATGGAATGTGAAGGAGGGGGAGGAGGAGGAGAAAGAGGAGGAGGAAGAGGAGGAGAAGGAAGGAAGGAGAGAGAAAAAAAGAGAAGGAAAAGGAGGAGGAGGAGGAGGAGGAAGGAAGAAGGAAGAAGGAGAAAGAAGGGGGAGAAAGTAGAGTGGAATGGAGTGGAGTGTAGATAGAAAGTAAATTATCCAATCCCACCACATGGTTTCTTAAGATCTGTGCACATTACAACACATATCGTGCCTCTCATGTTTCAGTGTGATTTTGCTTCCAGAACATAGCACCTGCTAAGTGTTCTTCTGCCCTCAGGCTACTAGAGCCACTTTGTCCAATTGTGATGAGCTTCTTTCCTACCAACTCTTCCCCAGTCCTGCATTTCTTAGTCAATGGCTGATAGAGATGGAAGTATGAACATCCAGCTCATTTAACTTGGGTTGGAAGAGACGTGTAATTCACATTCCAGACCTCCCATGAGGATTTAGATTAAAGCTATCTTTGAGAGACTTTGCCTAAAATCACATCTCTTCTCCTTCTTTTCCTATTCCATCACTCCTTAATTGGTTTCTCACTTTCTTAATAAATTATTAGCAAAAAAATCCTCATCTCAATGTCTACTTCTGGGGAATCCAACCTCTGACAGCTAGCAAAGGATCACTCAATTGTTTGGTCATTGTGGTCTTTGAGTCTTTGCTAAATGATGTAGTAATGGGAGAGTTAATGTGCAATGTCATTTTATAGCAACAAAATTATAGCTAATTGTAAAGCAAAACCAGGAAAAAGTTTGCCAACAACAGCAAAAAAATTTTGATTATAATCTTGGGTTCATTTCTCCAAAAGGACATTAACAGATGCAATATTTTTTAATCTACAAAAATTGTAAAATTCTTCTAGGAAACTGGGTAGAGGGAAATGGAAGTAATATAGCAACTGTGTGATGAGACAGAATGGAGAGAACTACATAAGAAACACATGAACATGTTCACGGGTCAAGAAAATAATCAGTGGAGAAAACAAGACTGGAAATGCCAATAAAAAGGGGAGGTGAGTGGTGGGTTGATATTCCTGATGAAATGGGAGGAAACAAGATAAAGAAAGAAGATAATGGATAAAGGAAGATGAGCACACAGAAAATGCTAAGGTGGGAAAAAAAAAAAAGACAGAGGAGGGAGGGGAAGCTGAGCAAGTGGCATTCATCGGTTCCAGACATCATTCTGTGGCACTGGTAGCACAGACTGCAGCCCCTGCCACCCACTACTGCCTGTTTCACCTTGCAAATAGCCACGCAGTGCTCCATTTAGACCCATTTCTCACACAATTCTGCATTATTCCATTACCATTGATTCCTTACCTTCTTCCCTTTTCTCTATATTTCAGTTGCTCCCCAAGTCATTACTTTAAGAGACTGCAAACTTCTGCCTCCAGTCAACACACATTCCCAAAAGTCAATAAGCAAAGAAGGAAGTAGGATATATTAGAGAATATCGCCCTGTTTTCTTTTAGGCTCAGACTATAAGGGCAAGTTATTTTTATAGCACCCAAGAGGAAACACTAATCACAGAAACCAGTTCTGGATGAAACTGTATCTACCTAAAACTGCCTTTGCAAGTCCCAAAGGACAATGTTAAAAAGAAATCCAAAGGCATATATGTCTACAAGAAGTCAGTGCCTATAAAGACAAAAACTGAGTAGAAATATTTAATAAAGTTGTTCTTATACTCTGTATAAAACAGAAATAAACCATTTCTAATATTGTAAGCACGCAATCTGATGCTTGGTATATTTGAAAAACGTAATGTCTTTTTACACATAAAATTTTATCAGTAAAGCATTCTTAGAAACAGAATTCTAGGATCTATAAAACAAACAAACAAAACAAAATAAAAATCACATGGCAACCCATTTTAAAGTTAATCTGGAGTGGTATTTATAACATTTCAAGTAAATCAATACCTTGGAATGATATTTGAAAATTTCTTTCTGCTATGAATTTGTTGTCTCATTAGTTGCATTTGTTAGAAAGTCTAACATGACAAGTTTTGGTTTCAACAGCATGTGAATATTTCTGAACTGCCTCCATTGATATCTAGCCCCAGGCCACAGAAATCCATCAGAAATAATGTCAGGATTAACTTCAGATGGGATAACCAGGAATCCCAACATTAAGAGATTATCTGCTGTATTTTTATCTTTGTGTTTTAAAAAAAGATTTCCAGAACACAAAATAATTCTCTTCCCATATATTCAAGAGAAAGTACTAACTGCAGGACACCAGCATATTAAGAAAAGCCACAGACCTAAAAGGCTATGCAGGTGGGGACAAGAGCACTGGGAACAGGGGCTGGAACACAACATGTGTCTACCATCAGAATACTTAACTTGATAGAGCCAAGACTTTTTCTAACCATTTGTATCAGGACATGAGTAGGTTATCACTTTAAAAAAATCATACCCTAAAAGAAAATCTTTTATAACAAAGAAAAAAAGCCAAAAATCAAAAGGTCTCAAATCTGGAAGTATCTTCCCAAAGCCAAGAGACACTGGGCTCCACGTACAAGAACCAAGGTAGCTTCCTGATGGTCCTTGGGACGAGATGGCCAAGACCAGCAAAATCCCACAGGTGAGCTCTCTCAAGTGTGTTTTGGAAGTGTAAAAGTACTGGGGAACAAATTGAAGTTCACAGCAGTATCCATTCCCAGAAACTGACAAAATTGGTTGAGATTGGTGAGTTTTGTATGAGATTCCTCTATTGGGCAATGGTAGCATTTATGCCCCCTAAACTAGCCAAAATGCATAAATATTCTATAGTTATTTACAGAAGGAATAACTATGATTAAATATAGCCTACGTTTTTAAGGATATCAATCTTGAGAAAGATTTTACAAAAAGCCTCAGCCATTTCAGGTGAAAGGTATTTTAATATGTTGTAAAAAAATTAATGCATATATGTGAAAACAAAAGGTAAAATAATTTATACCTTTCAAAAATCACCAAGAAGTAACAGTGAACATTATGGTGCAAAGAAAGGTAAATCAACGAGTGCTAGCAATGCTAGTTTTTTTTTTTTTAACCACCTACGATTAATATCATACCAAACCCTGATTTTTCTTACTAACAATTTACCAACATACTGACAGTTCACAAACCTTTAGTTCTTCTACTCGACCACCTATATTACAAAGTAACTTCTTTCCACATTGATGACAAATATAATCTGATGAAAATATGAATTCTTAAAAATTATATAATACTTTTTAAAAATTATTGATTTAACAATCCTTAATTTCCTTTTGAAAGGAATTACTGAGATTATTTAACGTATCTCGGCCATAGGACAGAAACCTAGGATAGTATGTGACAGAGAAGAGAGAGAGAGAGAGAGAGAGAGAGAGATCTCACATATATATGTACCAGTTATGATTTTATCAGCTTTAGGTATGAAAAATCACAATCAGATGATTGAGGTAACTGCTTTTTCTTAGGATTGGAATAATCCCTAGTTTCTGATAGAAAAGGTACTGTTTTGTTGAATGCGCTACAGCTGTTCCAAAGGTTGCCATACTACCTCACCCTACCCCCATCCCCACCATCTTCTTCCATCTTTCTAGGTTAATTGTGTGATTTAAGTGCTTAACTTATCATTGGGATAACCTCAACAATGGATAAAATTGGAGTTAGAAAAGAATTTCTGGAGTATTTGACTAAAATGGAAAAGGAATTATTGTATATATTAAAATACTTCATATCATTAGTGCACATCAAGCTTTCCATTTCAAAGGCAAATGTTTGAAAAGGTTCAATTAGAAGCATTTTTTCACTCACTGTGGAAAATAATTCTAAACTCTGTCTAAATATATGGGAATGTTACATTGGAGACATGCTCAAAAAAAAGCCCAAGTGTAAAGAATTGAAGATTATGTAAGCTTTGGTAAAAATCTCTGTGTTACATTTTCTCAGTTCTTAGATGTAATTCCAAAAAAGACCCCAGACAGTGTGGAATGGGCTAGCATACGGTTTATTTTCAGCTTTATGGAACAACAGGGATTTGCAAGCTTTAATAAATTCCCAACTATAACCACAGAAGATCTCTTTGGACTTCACCAAATAGAAAAAAAAATAATAATGAGTTGCTGGGGTGACAGGGTCTTTATTTGTTATGCTGGCTTATAAAAAGAAATGTGTGCCTAGGGCATTTGTTTTAATCATGAAAATGGGGCAGCTAATGCTCAGCATTCTTCATCACTGAATCATTTCTGTAGCCCATTTAATTAATGTGAAGAACAGCTTCTTGTCTCGTAGATAATTCATTTCTTCACTTCCCAAGTACCTACTGAGGTCTGATATCAACTCAAACATTAGCAGGACTTCTATATTCTAGGTCATACAGGGGTTTGAGGAATTGAGAGATTTAAAGGGAAGAAACACAGAAGGAAGAGTAAAAAGATGAAATACTTATTTTACCCTTATTTTTAAGACAGTTTTGATGATAGTGTTGATATTCTTATAAGGGTGTTATATATGTAATTTCAAAAAACTTTAAATAATTAAACTTCACAGTTTATCTTGAAAGAAAATAAATGTGGGACAAAGCTAGCTCTGTTTTATAGGAAACTTTAGGCAGAGGTGGTAGTATATGCTTCCTTATTCATTCACTTATTCATTTTTTTCACCAAATATTTATTGACCATCATGCAGGTGCCAGGCTCTGTGCCAAGCTCTGAAGATTTGAAAATACTATGATACCTGCTCTCATGGAGCCTTCAGTTTACTCAGCGGGTGTGAGAGCAAGAAACAGAAATCAAACACTAACAAGTGTGTAATTACAAATTCTAAAGAAAGGAAGCACAGATCTAGGAATATTTGTAACAAAGGAACCTGTTTTGGGCTTGGGGTTACTGAGGAAAGAGGATCAAGAAAAACTTCTTTGAAAAAGAAATGCTTGAGAACAAAGAATGGGTTCAAGTCAATGGGGAAAGAATGAGTTCTGACAAAGGCAACAAAATGTACAGAAGCTCTATGATTTGTGTGGGGTAGGGTGGGGAGAGGGATAAGACATCATCTAGGTACAAAAATAAAAAGTCAATAAAAGCGGAATGTAGACAGCGAAGTGGGCAGTAGTTCCAGAAGAATCTGAAAAGGATTTTCACTTCAATCTATATGGCAGACTAAGATCCTTGGGGAGACCTTTAATGGTCATACAAGTAGATCCAGTATAAACACAGTTTTAGTTGTACTGTTGGTAAGGAAGATTTCTATGTAAGTAAGGGAAATATCTAAGGGGCCAGGGAGAAAGGGAGAGAGACAAAGACAGGGGTGGGGGGAGTTATGTGCGGCATAGCTGAAAACAAATCACGCGTACTGAGAAGCACACAAGAACCAAGGGATTCCCCTGGGTGCAGTTACTAAGCTCCATGTACTATAATCAGGTCCTGGGTCATATACAAAGTGAAGTTGACCCTAAGACTCCCAAATTAAGCCTAGTCAGTGTTACTTAACAAACAAGTGAAGAAATCTGGTGAAAAGAATAAAGTACTCAAGCAAGAGAACATTCAAGTTGTCTTGAGAGATAAAAACATCCTCAATATAACAGTCAGGACCACTAGGCAGAATTTCAGAGGAGTTAGTTTAACAACCGAATGAAACAAACTAGAATCTGCTGTAATAAAGTAGGTTATAGTTTTAAATAATGACATACAAAAGGAATCACAAAAGTTACACATGAAAAATGTGCTTGCTTCCAGCAGCTCGTTTAGACTAAAATATTTAGGTCAAATTCTTAGCTCAAGGATCACACTGTTCCCACTGTTCCCAGAAACAATAAGACCTGTTCACACACAAAAAAACTATAAGTAGATATCTTTCATTTCACATTAGCAGATAAGAACAATAATCTTGAAAAAGACTATGGGTTTTCATTTTGCAAGATGACAACTCAATAAAGGAAAAGTGGAAATTGACCTCACCCTGCTTTTTTATTATATAAAGAGAATGAGGTAAATAAATATTGACTTTAATCAACATATTGTAAGATTTCTTTAAAGATCAATAGCTAAGTAAGTAAATGAGATATGTGTGTATGTACATATACAAAAAAGGAAAACATTTATAATACTGAAACCAAGAATTGTTCACATATCCTACCAACAATCAGATAACTTGGTCCTCTACCTTTGCAAGTACTTGGTAGCTAACAACAAAGTGAAACACTAATCTGTCTCCATTTTAAAAATGGCTAAATTATTCTAATATTTTACACCATCGTATATTTTCCACTATAATTAATGCATGAGTGCTTAACAAACTTCATACTCTTTTGAGAAATGTAAATCATAAAATAGCAAAATCCCATCTTGTACAACTGAACCTTCACTCTAACTGCCACAGGTCTTCTTTGATTCTTCTGAAAAGCTCAGCTCTTTCTCTCCTGAGGTTACTTATACAGGCTTTCTCCCAAATGTTTACCAAGAAAAAAATTCCTAATCATCCAACAGACCTCTGCTAAATGTTACTTCTCCCGTGAGGCCCTCTCTGGTTGCTCATTCTAAAGTAGGCTGGCTGCCTCTCTCATATCATATTAGTGTTTTCCCCCATACGAGTTGTCAACTTAGTGTGTTTATTAGTATAATCTGTCTTCCCCAACACAATGTAAGTCCCATGAGGGAAAACATTCATGTCTATTTTATGTACCAAGAACAGCGCACATGTTAGGGGCTTAGTAAATATTTTTTTACTGAAAGTGAATGAATGAATGATGATGAGTACTGAAGTAAGATAAAGTCAGAACTATGAATAAATATGTATTATAATCTTCTTAAAAAGTTCTATAAGCATGGGAACTTTGAAAATAACTGAAAAACCCTTCTAAGAATTTCTTAAGAAATATCATATGATACAAGTGTCAAGTACAATAATTTTTTCTATAAGGAATACTGCCAAATTTCACTGTGCTATCTAGGAAGTCAATCTGAATCTTAAGATAATTCAGAATAGAGAAAAGGAAAAATGTTCTCAAAAGTAAAAACCCTACTAAACAAAATTACTTTCACACACAAAGATTTAATATCACACATGAAACAAAAGAAATAATAAATGTGGAATAAAAAATGTTTAGTATTTCTACAACTATTTTCTTCACAATTTTAAGTGTAACATGAATTTACATATGACACTTCAACAAAATTACTCTTATAAACTTTAGAGAAAAGTCAGGATATAGAATTTTTGTCAATATATTTATATCTGCGGTCCCAAAAGCAGTTTAGAGTCATGTGTGATACAAAGAATCTTCGATTTAAAGAATTCACAAACACCAATAAAAATAGCCAACAAATCCCACACAGAAGTGCATAATTAATTCACTATCTTGATTCATTTTGGAGGGATTTTTTTTTAAAAGAAAAATCATTTTGTTATGTGTGAACTCAGGAGTCATAACCTGCAGTGAGCCCAACTCAGTGTAAAGCAACACAGACTCTACAGATGGACTACACAGGTCAGTCCCATGGTCACCTAGATTTGACTCAAAAATTTTCAATTTCCCAAACCAATCATTTCTTTACCTTTTTTTTATTAAGCCACCTTAAATTACATTTTTGACTCTTGAAATGAAAAAAGTACTGATCAATACAATTACTAAGGGACTCTGTAAACTACTCTTCCTAGTCCCACTCATCAATTACTCCTTCATTCCGTCTTACAGAATGCTTTCAGAATGACAGTCCTAAGATGAAAATACGACTGGGTCCCTCACTGTATAGCTTCTCCTTGCATATAGGATAAATTTAAACCCTATAAATTATCCCTGCTACCTTTACATCCCCACCTACCAATTTTAATTCATATACCGTGTAAGCCAACAATTCTGAACATCTACCCATTCTGTGTCTGGAATCCTCTTCTCAAAGAGTCCACTCCTCTGGGAAGGAATTCCCTTACTCTTCAGGCTGCATTAATACTACTATGCTATTCTCCCAATGCATCCTGCTTATAACTTCATCACAGAACATATCTCACGGTATTGCTATCTCTGCTTTGTCAGGCTGCCACCTACCCACACTAGACTCTAAACTGCTTCATGACAGAATTTGTCTTTCATTTCTGTATTCCCAGTGAAAACATTAAACCTGACTCACCTTAGATGCCCAATAAATATTTTTGCTAAATGAATGTACATCTTATCCAATGAATGTAAATTTACATTCAATGAATGCAGGTTAACTGCTTTTTAAAATAACTAATCCCTTTATAGAATGATTAATAAATACAACCTCTAATATTTAAAATGATAGCTTGTTAGTCCAAATGGTCTAGTATAATTGATTGTTCTGCTATTTTGTATATAAAAACATGTGATCTCATTTTCAAAATACCAAATTTTACTCCATGAAATAAAATCTTAAATTTCTCTTTAGGTTAAAAATACTCTCTAACATAAAGGAAATCAGAATTTGGGAAAATAGCCATATGAATACAGTGGTATTTGACCAATTGACTATATAATCATTTCACTGAGATGATTTCTAGAATTAATGAAAAAGATAATCGTAACACAAAAAGGTTATTCAAAACCTTAACCGAGAAAAGAAAAAAATCACCAATAATTATTTTATTCGGGTGTAAAAGTTACTAACTTCCAAAATATGAATTTTGAATTTGGAAGTAAATATTTATAAATATATATTTGTTTGATTAGTATCAGATCAGCCTTTTATTGGTGTTTGTTGCTGTTTAGTGCTGGCACTGGTAGTGTGAGCTTGGCAATAGAAGACAATTCTCCTAAAATCAATATTCAACTTATATAACTTAGAAACTAACCATCAATAGACTGATTTTTCTATGCCTTCCACAAACAGTGCCTAATGAAAGTCCAAATATTTAAGCAATTCAAAATATTGAATATAATTTCTACATACCAATTGCTTTGTAGTACCATCTTGCAAATTAAATATTATGTTTACTCTGTAGCAAAAATTTCTCCCCACAGGCAGAACTTGTCTGGCAAAATACAGAAAGACAATTAACTCCTTAATGAGTAACTTGAAGTAATGAAGTAGGATGGTCATGCTAATAAAATTAGTGCTATAAATTTCCCTCCAAATACTGCTTTAGCTACATTCCACAAATCATGATGTGTTTTCATTTCCATTCAGTTCAAAATACTTTCTTAATTCTTTTTTGATTTCTTCTTTAACCTATGGGTTATTTAGGTTAATTTCCAAACGTGGAGATTTTCTAGAGATCTGTTGTTGATTCCTAATTTAATTCCATTAATCTCAGATAACTTACTTTGTATGATATAGAATATTTTATATTTAAGAAGCCTTATTTTACATCAAGAGTACGGTCTTAGTAAATTTTCCATGTGCTTAAAAAGAATGTACATTCTGATGTATTGGGCAGAGTATTCTATAGATGTCAGTTACATCAGGTTCATAGTGTTGTTCAAGTCTTCTATATCCTTACTGATTTCTGCCTTCTTTGTTTATTAATTATTGACAGGGAATATTTAAGTATCCAACAAAAAAATGTGGATTTGTATATTGTTCCTTGAATGTCTGTCAGGTTTTGCTCCAAGTATTTTGATGCTGTTATTAGGCACATAAATGTTTAGTGTTTTATGTCTTCTTGATGAACTAACCTTCCTATCATTATGAGATAATCCTCTTTTTCCCTGGATATATACAATCATGATTGGGTTTGAATTTACTATCTTGCTACTTGTTTTCTACTCCTTCTACCTGTTATTTGTTCCCCCTCTTTTTTCCTCTTTTTCTGACTTCCCTGGGGGAGGGAAAAATGCAGGTTTCCCAAAACATAACAGAAACACTATGCTAGCCTGTATTGCCCATCAAAATTGTTAAAAAGTAGAATAAACAGGTACCAAGATAACTACTGGGCTTGGGAAAAGTACCCAGCACTTTCTTCGGTGCCTCAGCATGCCTTGCCTTGAAATGGCTAGCACAAAACAACCCTGACGGCTTAAAGCTGCTTTGGCTGTCCTACAGTTCCCTTTAGCTAATTCTAACGCTAAAATCCCCACCTGGTGGAAAATTCTAATATCCTTAACACAACATGGGTTGCATGCCAGAGTATGATGATGGTACTGCGCCAGCATGATTTGTTACACTGTGAACAAGCAAAGATACAATGTAAAAACTTTGCATTACCCATTGGGAAGAGGTTTAAAGCAACACCATAGGGTGGGCAATGCAGATTTTGCTAGCAAGAAGCTCCTGTGGAACAAATTCCTGTGCCACCCAGAAGCAAGCACCCTAGTAAGCAACCTCTAATAAACTCATTTACCTCACCAAGCTGGACTTGTTGGAGTCATTCTTTGGTCTCCTGGTTCCATCTCAGTTTGGAGGGTGGTTTTTTTATACTGTCCTGGGATTTTTCTGAAACATTGGATTAACTGCATCTCTTAAATATTATTCTATTTATCTACTTTCTTGACCTACTAGCTTTAATTCATTTAACTTTAGTTGTAGTGGTTGATTCACAGTTTATAGAATGTATCCTTAATTTATCATGAACTGAACCTCAAGTAATATTAAACCACCTCACATATAGTATAAGAAATTTACAACAGTATACTTATATTTCCTCCTCTCCTTGCCTCCATACTATTACTGTTATAATTTTACTTCTATATAAGGTCCACCATATATTTTTATTATTTTTTAAACAGTCAAATATCTTTTAAAATGATAATAAGGTGAGAAAATTACTATTTCCTGTGTTCTTTATTCCTTTGTATAATCCAGGTCTTCAATGGATACCATTTTTCTTCTGTCTGAAGGCCTTTTTTTTCCTTTTTTTTTTTTTTAACATTTCTTACAGTACAGGCCTGCCAGTGATTAATTCTTTCAGCTTTACTATATCTAAACAAGTTTTTATTTCATCTTTATTTATGAAAGATATTTCCAGTAAATGTAAAATACCACATGGATAGTTTCTCTCTTTCAATACTTTAAAAATGTTATTCCATTATCTCTGTGTTGGATTATTCCTAGTGAAAAGTCTCTTGCCATCTTTTGTTCCTCCACAGCTGATATGTTTCTTTTTTCTGCCTTCTTTTAAGATTTTCTCTTTATCATTGGTATCAAGCAATATGATTATGATGTGCCTTTGCATAGTTTTCTTGTGCTTGGGGTTCTTTGAGTTTCTTGGATCTGAGTTTATAGTGTCCATCTTTTTTTTTTTTAATTTTGCCCACCATTTTTTCAAATATTTCAGCCTAAATCCCTCCCTATCTCTCTTCCTCTTCAGGAACTCCAATAACGTGTATATTGAGCCACTTGAAATTGTTCCATGGATCACGGATTCTTTTTTTTCCCCCCAGTCATTATTCTCTCTGTGGTTCATCTCTATGGTTCATTGTGAGTAGTTTCTATTGCTATGCTGCCAAGTTCACTAATATTTATTTCTTTGCAGAGTCTAAACTGTGATATATCCATCTAGCAAATTTTTCATCTTAGACACCATGATATTCCTCTCTAGAAACTAGATTTGAGACTTTTTCTATCTCCCATTTCTTTACTTAACAAGTTCAATCTTTCCTCTACTCTTTTAAACAAATGAAATGTAACAATAACTTTTTATGCTTTACCTACTATTTCTATCATTTGTCTCATTTCTGTATCTTTTTAAAAATTGATTGATTTTCTCCTCAATTTGGATCATGGTTTCCTGTGTCTTTGCATCACTAGTAATTTTTTTAATTGTATTCAAACATTAGGATTTTCACCTTTTGGGTCCTGGATATTCTTGTATTCTCATAAACATCCTTAAGCTTTGTTTTGGAACACAGTTAAGTTACTTGGAAACAACTAATCCTATAGAGGTTGGCTTTTAAAGTTTATTAGGCAGAACCAGAGCAGCCTTTAATCAAGGGTCTGAGTTTGCTTCACTGCTAGGGTAATATTCTTCTGATTACTCCATTTGATGCCTCATGAATTATGAGGTTTTCCAGTTTCTGGATGATGGGAACATGAATTATTCCCAGCTCTGTGTAAATTCTGAGGCTTGTTCTCTGTTTTCTTTGAGGTTATTATTTCTCCAACCTTCTATAGATTCTTCAAATGCTGATTGGTACTCAGCTGAGGGATCTAAGAGTTCTCTCTGTGCAGGTTCTTCTCTCCAGTACTCTGTCCTACAAACTCTAACCACCTTGTCCTCCCACCTCTGTCTTGCCAACCCTAAGAGAATGCCAACTTTCACCTGGATTCTCCTCCCTGTGCTGGGGCCTGGAAAATCTCTCAAGGCAGTTAGCTAGTAAAATCATAGGGCTTACTCATTTGTTTCCATCTTAAAGGATAACTGTCCTGAACTGCCTGATATCTAATATCTGAAAACCATTCTTTCGTATGTTGTCTCTGGTCTTTCTACTTGTTTCAGGAAGGAAGGTAACTCCAGTCCCTGTACCTCTATGTAGGCTGAAGTATTATAATAAAACTAAATGATCATTCTCTTGTCATAAAAAATAAGAACGTACAACATTGATGTTTCTATAATTTAGAATTTATAATAATTTTAAAATGGACAAAGGAAAGAAATAGTTCCCAAAAGAAGAAACCTAAATATCCAATTAAAAGTAAAAAATATTTCTATACTCAGGCATGTCTGACACACAGAGAGTGAAAATATATGCTAAATATTGAGTGAATAAATCTTAATGGTAGCTCATAATTTCTTACTTTCATGGTAATCAAAATTAAAAAGGATAATTTATTTTTAAAATACCTAGGAAAACAGTGCTATCTTGGGCCTTAATAACTGAATAATTAATTCAATTTGATAGCCTATAAAAATAATTCATAAAATTACATATTGTGTCTTGGTTAAATTTACTGGAAGAGTCTTCAATTTTATGGCTCACTGCTACAATATATTCATGTGTATTTTAACTTCCTCTGAATTAAGTTAAATAAGAACTATTGTATAACTTGTTTCTTTTAAAAATTTTCATTTTGGTGATAGTTACATAATCTAATTAAGATTAAACCATATATTACCTTGCTTATATAATTTTAATAACCATTATATTTAGGTAAGATTAAAAAAATCATAAAATAGAAGAAATTAGGCAAAAATAATTTAAATGAAACAATAATATGGCTATATTTCCCTATAATCACAGAAATTACAACTTATGAATGCATATAGTTTGTTTCTTAAAAAAAAAAAACTTTAGGAAAATTTCTACCATGATTCAGAAGGTTTTGTTAGTTCAATCTGCTGTTTAAGATCTACAGGCTTTATTCAGAGAGTAAAAGCGGTCATCTTAGCTCATAAACTCTACAGTAAAATAGACTTAAAGACAGATAATACCTCCACTAATTACTTATCCTCTGCCTAAGCTTCAGTTTCCTAATCTGTAAGATGGTGATAACCATACCTATCCAATAAAGTGGTTGTAAGGATTAATACAGGAATGCATGAAAAGCACCTAACACTTGTCACTGAGTTGGATATTACTTTATTAAGTTTAATATTATTCTGCCCAGAAATAAAGCCCTTTTGTGAAGAATATAGACTCTAAAGATGCATCGTGTTATATACTCTATTCTCCAATGATAAGGCTAGTCTTCTGGAATGTCAAGCTGTAATTTCTACGCCTGCCATTAGGATTGCTTATGGGAAGATAAGGCCTAATGAGGGTGGCTAAAGTTCAGAGTAACCGGAAAACAATTCTGTGCCAGGAGGGAGAAGACAAGCTAGAAGTCTGAAAATAGATGATATATCCCAAGATAGAGAAGTTGGAAAACAAGGTTTCAGCCTATAGAACTTGTAAGGCTTTACATCCCAGCTCCACCAACTTCTTTATGGTTGCCTTTTGGCAACTTACTTGACCCCATCTATAAAATGAAGACAACAATAATTGTTACTACACATGTTGTTAAGATTCATTGACCAAATACTATATATCAGAGCCTCATATAAAGCAAATACTCAATAACTGTTAATATTGTAAAAGCCAGGAAGATTGGACAGTTGACAAAGCATCAAATACAAGCTTATAGAGATGGATAAAACAGGCAAATATAGAATTCTAGTAGCTGCCTCTCTTTTAAGACCCCATCCAAATGATACAAAAGAAAGGTTTTAGAGTGATAAAGACCTCTTGAAAGGTAAAATATTCATGTTGTGAAAATAGCTTTTATGACATAAGTTGAACTGAAAGCTGACACAATATAAACCTGTTACACATTATAACAATAGCTATAATATTTTTTAATAATTTGGAAAAGAGTGTGGAAAGGTCAAGGTTTTATAATCAGATAGGCCTAGTTTGAGTCCAAATTTTGCCACTGAGTAGCTGCTTAACCTTGAGTTAAGTTCATTAAATTCTCTGAACCCTAATTTTTACAACTTTAAAATAGGCATAACAACAACTACTTTTCAGAATTATTCTGAAAATTAAATGATAATGCATGTAATGTACTTCCCATAATTACAATAATAGTAGCTTTCATTATTGGGGTGGAGAAGTATTGTAAAGAAGATCAAGATGCCCCCAACCTAGCTGAAGAAAATGAGTCAGGCTTATTGTCTCTGTGTCCAAAGTAACAGCAACCTTCTAATGCCCCTGCCCCAGTCTGACTGGGCCATTATTTTTGTTTTAAGAGAACATCTTCCTCATATGTAAATTTGGACTAATTCCAGGTCTCTGCCAATTAGAACTTGAATGACCGGTTCAAATCCACATATGTTCAAAATTACCTTATAGCCAATTTGTTAGCCAAGCTACAGCTATGAGTAAATAGTACTTATTTTTCCCAAAAATCACCTTCCTCACTTATTTTCCTTATGTAAATATCCCATGTAACATTCAGTATCGATCAGACCTCAAAAGCCAGTATTTAATCTCCTGGGCACTAATTTCAATGAAGCCTAACCTACGCTAATTAAATACCATACCATGTTCCACTGTTAATTTTCAAGAACTTTCAATAAGATTTGTATCTAATGTACTCACACTTAATGATAAGACAAAGATAAAATGTGCAAGAATTATAAACACCTACTTGGTTGAATCTACCATATTTACCAAAATCTGGAAAGCAAAAATAACACTCTTAAAACAAGGGTTCTTAATTTAGATCTAGTTGATTATGACAGAAAACAGACAAATGCATCATGAAGAATATCCACCTGATAAAACCAACTCTTTTGTAATCGCTTTACCTCTAATGATCCTTTGTGAAATCCAGAAAACTTAATCTTCTCTAACATTCTAAACTGCTTATGTTTTACTGCCAAGTCCCATCAATTTGGCAAATAGATGAGAGCAGTAATCACTGGAGAAAATGTAGGGGGGAAAAATGAGCCAATTCAATTGATTTTGTTTCAATAGTCTATTTAATCTTCACAATGAGCAAACCTAAGTGTTCTTGCTAAGTGTAATTAAGTGGTATTTTGTAATTTCTGCTTTAAAAAAAAGTCTTGTTTAAAATAAAACACCTTTTGTCCTTAAGGAAGAGTGGTAAAAATAGATGCTAAGGCAATAATTTGGGATTACCATCTTATTTTCACAGTAATGGATGTTTTGACATTGAAAATAGATTTCCTCGTTAGTACAATCAAAATTCAATTTGAATAAAGTTTTGGTAGTGGCTTTTAAGGAAACAAAGTACATCAATAATATAGGATATTTCCTTAAGGATACACAGTTACTGCTATGTTTCCATTTCTTCTAGTCAAAAATCAATGTCACATTAGGCCCTAATGAATGGCTGCTTGCCAGCTGCACTTAAACTGACTGAAACTCATCATTCCTTTAAAATATATTCTTCTAGCAAGAGTAATTTAATAACTCGACTTATTTAAGTTTGTGATTTGATTCAGACATATAATCTAACCATGGTTTGGAAAGCATTTTATACATAAGAAAAAAAGGCTGTCTTTATTAGTGTTACAGATGTTTACAACATAGCCAATTTTTAAAGGACAGACAGAAACTGTAGTCAATTATAAGATACATATTCACACCTGTTGTCTGTCATGTTTCAAACCCCTCAGGTGTGAGATACAGTCAAGGCAAATAAAATGAAGAAGGACCAGCTGCAAAACCTGATTTTGTTCTCATACAGTAATTAAAAGGAAAAACTGTACCATGTGTTGTATCTCTGACAATCCCATTATTTCACGTCGGGGACAGTGCCATTTTCTTTCAACAGATTTGTGTTGCTGTCAAGTATGTTATAAAGGCTAGTATTCATAGGTCTAGGCTATTGAGCTAATTTATACTGGTAGTCTGTCCAATTACCTTTGCTAAATTTCTCCCTGAGGCATACTAGTCTGATGTCAGAAAAATTAAACATTTTCATTCTCGTTCCAACTCCCCCACTTAAGTCACACTTAATGTGATGTTTCTCAACATCACATTAGACATCAGACCTAGTCAAGCCACATTACTTAGAAAGACTGAGGTGCCATAAACACCAAACACTTTCAAAATTCAAAGCACGGAGCACCTAAAAATATATGTGGTATGGTAATAATAAATGAACACTCTGAACACAGGTAAATCCTGCAGTGTCATGACCATACCTTCTTTAAAACAATTTAAGGTAACAATAATTTAAGTCATTGTTTAAATTGTAACAATTCAGTTATGTTTGAATTGCGCAAATACTTAATGTACATTTGCATCTTATATTCCAAAAACTATTAAATTAATATGCTTTTGAATATTATCAAAATGACTGGATATATTTCAAACATCTTTAAATACACTCCAACTCGCTGTGGGTGTGACTCATTTGAGGAATATATAATATATAATAATTCAATGTTAAAAATAGATGTTACCAAAAAAAATGGTCGTTTTAAAAATACATTCACCACTGGCTTCTATTATGTATCAAATTTAAAATATGATTTGCTTTGTAAAAATTTCCTGCACAGAAACAGTATAGCAAGATGAAATCATAGCTTAAACTAATAGACAAATGAATTGTGGACTACATTATGCTGTGTACTGGGCAAGTCATTAACGTTTAAGTGTTAATTCTCAGAGGTAAAAATGGAGATAATATTTATCTCAAATTAAAGTTAAATAGTACATGTAAAGTATCTAGCCAAAAAAAAAAAAAAGCTTAAAAAATAATGCCTGAGCATTGGAGCATAGATAAAGAAAAGGAAGGAAAAGAAAAGGAAAAAAAAGAAAAAAAATAATGCCAACCTAGCCTACTTGGCAAGGACAAACCTATGCCTGAAATGATTCTTACTGATATAGTAAAACTGACCACGCAGAATTGTTTGAATCAAGGAAGCAATATGCTACTTGTTATGACATTTGTAGTTAAGCACCAAGGGTCCAGTCAGAGGTATGTGTGTCTTGTGCTTTAATTTTTATTTTTATACATAAGTATACAATATATATACACGTATATACACACATATATATATATTCCACTAAGGAGGAAAATACCAGATTTTCTGTCTGCAGATGACTTGTGGAACTAAATAAATTGAAACAAAATTAAGTAAACACACTTTAATGGAAAGAAAACATTTTTACAGTCAATGAAAAGAGGTACTTGCAGGTATTGCTAAAGTATTTGCAGCCTCTAGCAAAAATATGTTGTTAATTTTTTAAATGTCCTAACATTATGTGTGGAAAAAATGATTCACCTGACCCAACCATGCCTTTAACCAGTCTATGAAACAGATTTTCCTTCCAGATCACGAAGAATTATTCACTAAGTTTTGTATCATAGAGTTGATTTTTTTTAAATGGAGGCTAAAATGAAAACAATAATTCAGAAAATAGAATGTTTGTTTCCCTTCCCATAAACTTTGGCTAAATATATTTTAGGGAAATAGAGACAACAACAACAGAACAGAACAAAAACAGGTGTATGTTGCTCAGTGACCAGTCAGTTCAGTAATAAATCAGTCCCTTTTAGACACTGATTTTAACGTACAGCAGAAGTATATCAGCTAGGAGAGAATCCAATCTCTTCCAAGATTATTTATGACAAAGTACTCCTAACTGAAGTCCAATTTGTTTGTGGAATTGCAGTCATTTTGATTCAACTTAACAATAAGTGAATCTGCCTTTCATAACTCCAACTCCAGAGCATAAAAGAAAACAAAAGGGAACTGCAGCGGAACAATACTTCATAATCCAGGAGCCCAGTTAAAGGAACAGGTGGAAAGCCATTTTTGAAGTGGTGAAAAATCCAGTGGGCTACAAAATACAATTCATTGGCTTGAACCACCCATGTACTTTTTGTATCAGCTGTATTTCACCTAGTGAGCCATTCATACCACACAAATGAGCTTTCTGGGAGCTACTTTTACAATCCTTCTTCATTCTGAACGCCTCAAGCATCACCGAATGTTGGACATCTTAGATGACCACTCTAAATACTCCTCCAACTCAACCAAAGCCTACAGCACAACTAGATACTGATGAAACAAGAAAATATTTGGAAGACTAAAAACAGGAACAAGTTAGATTTTTTTTTCCTAACTGCTTGACTATGTGCGAAAGAATTTATCTAGAAATAGAAAAAAATTTATAAGTATTCCTTAACTAATTAAGTTTTTGGACTTTGACATACTATTATCTCTCATAATGACTCTATTTAGAAACAATCTGTTGTCTGGTGGGTCTATAACCTGGATTAATTAATTTGTTATATTACTAAGTTTTATTCCATCACGGAATAAAAAGGAGACCTTAAGATATTTTTTCTGTCATATAACAAATCTCTTTTTGTGCACTTTTCTTGTGACCCAAATGTCTGAAGGCGAAAAACATTGTTACTAAAAAAACTACCTTTTTTTTTTTTACTCCTGAAAAATAGTTGTCCTCAAAAGAAACAACAGGAATTTTGAAAAATACGGCATGATGTTGCCTTGCTCAATGGTCATACATGCAATCATTCCCCAAATATGTGTTATTCTGATTATAAAATATTATACGTTGAATTATAAAATATTTATTATGCTGCAAGCGTTCTCTATCACTAGTAATTCTCCATCTAAAACTCTTGTAGAATTAAAAGCTGTGTTATATCTGAGGCATACTGACCATATTGGTAAATTCCTAAGTTGTTAAACTTGATATTCTACCATGGATTAATAATTTCCACAACAGCTATAGATCTTAAAGTCCTTCATGTATTGGGCTGCAATCTTATATGACAGGAAATGTATATGCTTTATAGAAATAAAGAGTTCAACTCCATACTTCCTGCTTCTTGTTGCTTTAACTAAATATGTACACACTTCTTCTAAGGATATAAAACTCCAAATGGAGGGGGGACAGTCATATTTCTATTGAACTTCCATCTTATATTTTAAAATATAATCCTGCTCTGTCACCTCTTTCTTCTTGAGTTTTATTCCCTAATACAAGAACTCGTATGAAGGCCTACCTAATAAACTCTCTCCTAACAAACCATTCTCATGTCAGTGACAACAGTGACATGAACAGAAAAGAGAAACAGATTTTGCTTTAACCAAGTGAGAAGACAATATTTCTCAGAATCTTACCAAATCATCACTTCTTAAAGTAGGTCACTCAGGTGTATGAAAAAGGATGTCCCTCTTTATTTGAAGCCTACATGAAGGATTCTTTCCCTTATGAGTTCAAACGAAGCACAGAACATTCAGCTAGTGGTACATATGAAAGACAGGCATCATCAACCAATAAGTGGAAACAAACTCAAAGTGTGTGTGTATATGCACAGACATGCATGTACCCGTGCAAATGTTTATGTGTGTACTGGAGCTATCTATTAGAAATATGGCAATGGAAAAAGTTCTGAATTGAGCAGTATAAAACCAGATCTGGCAAAAAGATTCCACAGATACAAATTATTATGGCAGATGAACAAGCACCCTAAACATTGTCATAAGTATATTTTAAATAGCTGTTATATGATCAGAGAAGAGAAAGTCTAGTGGGCATAGCCATTGGAAAAGGGAAAGGGGACAGGGAATAATTTGGGATGGAAAGCAGGGGAGGAAAAGAATATCAGCCTCTGATGAATAATATGTGGCTCCAAAATCGCATTAGGCTGCCAGCCAACACTAAATTGGGGGTTTAGAGGATTTAAATTAAAATTCTATTTTTGAGAATCTGTGAAGAGTCTATTTAAGATTATCAACATCGGCACAATATGCAGATAATTATTCAGAGATATCTTTTGATATTGTTTCAGATGTATGAACTTGGTTTTCTAAGACCCAAGCATTAGACAATGGCATTTTCTATTGCATATTCCACTTTTTTTTTTTTGGAGACAAGATCTTGTTCTGTTGCCTAGGCTGGAGTGCAGTGGCATCATCATAGCTCACTGCAGCCGCCAACTGCTGGGCTCATGCATGCGATCCTTCTGCCTTAGCCTCCCAAGCAGCTGGGACTACAGGCACATGCCACCATTCTCAGCTAATTTTTTTCTTTTTGTACAGACAGGATCTTGCTAGTGCTCAGGCTGATCTTGAATTCCTGGCCTCAAGCAATCCTCCCACCAAGCAATTCTCCACCTCCCAAAGCATTATAGGCATTAGCTACAGCGCCTGGCCTGCATATTCCAAAACCTTAGAGTTTTGCTTGACACTACATTTAAAAGTTACTTGGTTCTAAGATTGACAATGTCATTTATAAGAACTAAGATTCAATCTGCGTCCACATGAAATGATTTCCTTAAAAGTAAAAATGATATAAGAATTACAAAACTTTCACAGATTTTACTAATATTGCCTGGGCTTTCTCTAATTTCTATAAATGTTCCCAATTACATCATAAGTATTGAAGAAAGTATGGTAAGAATATGAATATGGAAAAGACTAATTGAAATCCAGTAAAATTTTATGTGATAAATGTCTCACCTAGAATATTTATGGGGGGGAAACCTGCCATTCCTCCAGTAAAATTAAACATTTCCCAAAGCACAAACTGCCTAAAGTTCAATGTTGTGAGAGAGTTATGACACACAAGTGACACACACAAAAACACATAATAACTCTTTACTAAGTGAATACTTACAGGTACTGTTTTAGGTGTAGAACAGAGCAAAAGTTGGTAGCTGCAATGTCTCAAGAAGCTCACATTCAGGCGGGGTGGGCAAGCATCAGAAGAGTGAGCATTAGGGAGAGCTGCCAGGGAAGAGGCAGAGGATGTGTGGACCAAAGGAACAAGGGTAGGAGAGTACTCCAAGCAACAGATCCTGCAAGGCTCAGAGATGAGAGCAAGTTGCATCTGATTGTTGGGCTGTGGGTACTGCTGGAAAATAAAGGCCTTGAGAGAAAGGCAAGGCCAAAGTCCTGAAAAGCAACATCAAAGATCTGAGGAAGGAATCCCTATGGGCTTTAATCTGGCCAGTCTAAAGTGTGTGTTGCAGAAAGAGCATGTAAACTAATTGGGGTCAAAGTTTATTACCAAAGAATCACAAAATATGTATCAATGTGTGTTAAAGCTCTCAAAACCTGTTGCACAGAACTTATCTAAAGTCAGAGAATCATTTAGGCCAAGGTTCACAAAGTCAAATGCTTACAAAAGCTGAGCAAGTAATATAAGCAAAGAGCCCCCCAAAAAGACAATGCCAGGCAAAGATCTGAATGCAGCATGGCCTGATCAAACATTTAAAGAAAACCAGAAGTCAAGATTCTTAGCAATATATATTGCTTTTTCAATAACAACACCTACATTGATGTTTTTCAAAATACTGAAATGTCAAAATATTTGTGGAAATTATCTAACTCCACAGATCGCAAGACCATTTAAAACCAATTCACTAAGACCTAAAAATTTGTGCAACAAGTTACTTATTATTTAAGCTGAGCATTTTTTTCCCTCAAATACCCTCATTGACAGAGATTGCTGAGTGTTAAAGGCTTTAAAAACTTTGCTTTGGTGGCTATAAATGGTAGAGAAAAGCAAGTTAACTATTAATAGTTCTCATTTAAGCAGAAATCTGGTTTTTCTCTTTTGTTTTGTTTTGTTTTGTTATGCTCATCTCAAAGTAAAGTGGATGGTCCTAAGCACTTAGGAATGATATAAAAGTTCTTGATTATATGCAAATCTGCAAAGGGGAAAGCTTACAAATATGGGCCATAACAAACATGGAACATTTTTGTTTTTGCCTATCAATCTCTCATCTGGTAAACAGAAATGAACACAAGAATGCTATTTCATGGATGAAAAACTCCTTTGAAAGAGGACATTTCATTGCCTAATACTTCACTCAAAGTGCTGTTTAAACCTCAGGGTGGACTGTCAGAATACCTAATACCTAGTTTATTGAGTAATTGATGAGCCCAATGTATTAACATTTTATAGGTAAAAATAAAAAAATGAAATTACATACAAATGCTTATCTAGCACGTACAGTCATCCCTTGGTATACACAGGAGGATTGGTTGCAAAACTGCCTGCATATAACCAAATCTATGCATACTCAAGTCCCAGAGTCAGCACTGCACACCCTCCTTTATGAAAAGTTGGCCATCCATAAGTGCAGGTTCCGCATCCATCGAATGCCCATGTGGTTGAAAGAAAACTGAGCATTACAGGATCTGCAGAGTTCCAACCCATGTTGTTCAAGAGCCAACCATATAGTTTCTGGAAGAAATCTTCAGCGCCTTACCAATGTTAATTTTTACACAGCAAACATATCTGTAACTCTCAAATGTAATTCAATTAACATGATGCAGAAAATTTTTTGATTATCCATGATCCCATACCCAGATATAACCACTTTATGTTTTTAATCTATATTCCATGCTAATACATCATATTTTTGGCCTGGTGAAACTGCTAGTTCATCAATTCCACCTCTACCCCAACTCCACTATTTTAACAACTACCACCAATATATTTTTTAAAGCATTTTTTCCCCACAGCAATCAAAATGGGTAACCAATCCTGATAGACTAATTTATCTTCCAAAAAAGAATGCAAATATCATAATTAAGGAAAATTAATAAATCTCAAGCATAAATTGAATGCCACATTTTCTATGAGGCTAGAATGCATTTTCAAGTAAATACATCACAAGCACAATATTGATAGATGCAATTTTATTTTTTTGTGTGTAAGACAATCATAAAACAGCAGTCAGATGCAATTTTAAACACAGTGTTTGAAAACTTCAGAGCATAAAATTAGTGAAACAGAACAATGGTGGGAGAAGTAGGGAGAGAAAAGAAGGTGGTTATCATATATTTTACAAAGAAATTATCCACTTAAAATGATTCATTATAGGATTTTTTTTATACAGAAGCTCCCTCTAATAATAATAATAAGTGAAATTTTTTTGTTAATTATACACTGTAATAATATAATAATATATTTAAATAATTAAATATAATAATAATTATAATTTAAAACTTTCATGTACATGTCACTTTACCCTAATAAAACCCTGTAAATTATGTATTATGTACACCAGTTTACAAGTGAGGAAAATCAGGCTCAGGAAAGGTAGATGAGCCATCCAGGATCTAAAAGATAAAGGATCAAGAGAAAGAGGAACCAGAACTTGAACTGAGGTCTACTATTTCCATATCTCATGCTTTGGTTAACACAAGCATTCTTAGAACACTCAAAGTGCAGAGAGTATCCTTTAATAATTATTGCCCAAACCAAAAGCCTTGACTAAATATTAGAATTCTTTTCAATAAAAGGTTATCTATCTACATGCTGCGTCTAACCACATAATAACTCTCACATACTAGCTTTATCTGTATTCTATTGTTCAAAGCCACAATTGCCAAGGAAGGTTTCTGGAAACAATAAATGCTTTTTTTTTTTCCAATTTTTCAAAGATATTCAATGAGCAGTAACATTCTAAAGCCTCATCATTCAAAAAAATAAAACAGGAAAATTCTGTCTCGAAAATAAAACATAGAGATTTCCATATGTTACATATTCTTCCTTTGGAAAGTGAAATTGTTTTTATTTAAAACAAAAGAATTACTTCTTTGATTTAGATAATATTCTAACAAGCTCATTTAAAAAAATCATCTGTTCTTTTCCCTTGTTTTTAAAGTACTATGCTAATTAAGTTTATTCATACAAAAACATTTATTTACCAAAGTTACACAGTTACAAAACAGCACACACAAATGTAAAACTTTGTTTTGCTTTTAAACCAAACAGATTTAAGGTTCCACATCTGTAAGTGATGGACATATGAACTAGAGTAATTTTTGAATTTGAAAAATAATGTTTTAATCTAACATTCAATATTCTCTACAAATACCACTTTGATAACTGTGCAGAATATAGATGTGAAAAAGAAATACAGTAACATTTCTAACACTAAAGTGGTTACATGTATGACTCTGGGGACATACTTTGGTTCACTGTATAAGCTAGTACATGTTATCTTCTTTTTCTAATTCAGTTTGGAAACCAAGTCCTAATTAATAGGGTAAATCAATGAAACATCCCATTGAAGGAGGATTAAGACAGTAAACTGTACTCCACATTTACAAATAAGCAGTTCCATTTTTTAAAGATACTTGCAGTTTCTCATTCTCACCACACATATTCACTATATGTCCATTGTTCATAGAACACCATGCTGCCTACACAGAAAAGTTCTTTAAAATAGAATAAAAGGGTTTTTCCGTATCACAGAATAATCGTAAAATAGAGTATCCCTAAAGGGATTCAAGGTGGCTCTTCAATAATTTAACTCTCTGCCTTGAGTTGCCACATTAAATTATCATATACTGTGAATTCACACCCTCTGAGAAAAAAGTTTTCAAAATACCTGAACTGCAATGACTCTAAAAGATGGAAAACAAGAAGCAGTTTCAGGTACTTTACTAAAATTATCTAGGTAGATTGTCAACTCCAGAGATCTTTCTAAAGATGAAATGAGTCCATCATTTTTGTAGGTAAGCATCTTGAACTACCTGCAATTTATAAATGTAGACTGCACTTACACAATTATAGTCCAGCCAAATACCAAAACATAAGTTTTTTCTTTCTTTCAAGACATTTATTGGATTATAATCTTAATATAATCCAAACAGAAGGAAACAAAAAGCTTTCTCATTCTATAAGGGCAAAATCCAATAAACACTTCATTTGGTTGGCAGTGTTTCACACAGAACTCATAATAATTCCCACTGAAAGCTGTCTTACTAAAAAAGAATAATATGAAATAATCTATATTATATATTAATAGAGGTGGGTATTCAGTTGTTTTAACTGAAAATTAGTCCAAAGCCTATCATTCTGTAGGACAGATTGATTCAGGTCACCCGTTACTAAATTAAACATTTTCTGCTTTCACTGCATCTCATTAAACATGCTACTGCAAGTTTAAATAACTCAGTGCTTTAATTTGCACAGTCACCCATTTTGTTATTGTTTATAGAAACCTAATTTGGCACATAATAATTCAGGCAGCATTGGTTTCATATTAAACTGAAGTATTAATTTTTAATATAATTGCATTCTTTAGTCCAACAAAAGCTAGTTCAGTGGGGATTTTACTCAAGTGATTCTTCAATTATTGTACAAGGCAAATTCTTCTAAGACTTTGCACTTCTCTTTGCCCTACTGATTCATTTCTCTATAAATTAAAAACTCATTATGAGCTTATTTAAACTAGCTTATTTGCTTAAACAACACAGAGAATGATTACGCTGGTACAAAATATATGGCCTATACATCTTTAAACACCTTTTTCTAAAGGATATTTGAATCAATAATTAAGCAAGGCATTTTGTGTTTTCCTAGCACAATGATGTGTAATCACTGAACCACACAAATTTGCATGAAGGCTAATAAAGAAACTGTTGGAACGTCAATAAAATAATGATAACTAAGAGTTGTTCCTTTATGCTTCCTTCTATCACAAATCTGAATGATGCAGATATTTGGAGAAATACATTAAAAGATCAGTGAACATGCCATCCCTCAAATGTGGGTACAATGTACATACTCAAGAAGAAAAAAGGTGAATTGACTCAAAACAAGAAGGCCAAGTGTAAAATATGTTCACAAGGAAGTAGGAAGGCCTTAAATTAATCACTAATTATCTTCCATTTTGTTCACTCATGTTTGTATATCTTCTATACAATGGCTCATATATATGATAGTCCCATTTAAAATACTGGCTTTATGAAGAAAAGCATATTTTTAAAATAAGTATGTTAAAATTACATTTTTAATACTTATATTTATGGTCACTAGCAGATAAAAAATAGGAAACAAAATAATTAATTACAGTCATGCATCACTTAGGCAATTTAGTTGTTATGCAAAGTGTACTTACACAAACCTAGATGGTATAGCCTATTACTCCTAGGCTACAAACCTGTACAGTATGTTACTGTACTGAATACCGTAAGCAACTGTAACACAATGGTAAATATTTTTGTAACTAAAGATATCTAACATATCTAAACATAGAAAAGGTACAGTAAAAATATGGTATAAAAGATTCAAAAATGGTACACCTGTATAGTGCACTTACCATGAATGAAGCTTGCAGGACTGGAAGTTGCTCTGGGTGAGTGAGTGAGTGACTGGTGAGTAAATGTGAAGGCCTAGGACATTACTGTACACTACTGTAGACTTTATAAACACTGTACACTTAGGCTACACTAAATTTATAAAAAATATTTTCTTTAGTAATACATTAACCTTACCGTAACTTTTTAACTTTATGAACTTTTTAATTTTTTAAAATTTTTTTATAACTTGGGTAATAACAGCTTAAAACATAAACACACTGTATGACTGTACAAATATACTTTCTTTCTTTATATCTTCATTCTATATGTTTTTTCTATTTTTAACATTTTTTATATTTTTTCTTCTTTTTAAGCTTTTAAATTAAAAACTAAGACACAACACACACATTAGCCTAGACCTACATGGGGTCAGGATGATCAATATCACTGTTTTCCACCTCCACATCTTGTCCCACTGTAAGGTCTTCAGGGACAATAACATGCATGTCATCTCCCATGGTAACAATGCCCTCTTCTGGAACACCTCCTGAAGGACCTGCTTGAGGCTGTTTTATGGTGAACTTTTTAAGTAGAAGGAGTACACTCTAAAATAATGATACAAAATATAGTATAGTAAATACATAAACCGGTAACAGTCATTTATTATCATTATCCAGTATATACTGTACATAATTATATGTCCTATATTTTTATACGACTGGCAATGCATTAGGTTTACACCAGCATTACCACAAACACATGAATAATGCATAGTGCTACGATGTTATGATAGCAATGGTTTCACTAGGCTATACGAATTTTTCAGCTCCATTATAATCTTATGGAATCAAAGTCATATATGTCATTATGCAGCATGTGACTGTATCTAAATCGTAATTTGAATTCTACAATACTAGGATTCAGCTACACTGGCCCCTTGCCAGTTCACTACGGAGCAGAACCTGGTATAAGGCAGTTCATTTTTGGACCTGATCTAGACAGATTATGTTAACTAAAAGAACAAAGAAGATTTGAAATTTTGAAATAGCATCTATAAGACAATGCGAAGGTCTATATCTACTATGAACCAAATTCCCAAATGTCTTGGAGATACAAACTGAACATAACTCAAGAAAGTTGGAGTTTAATTAATAAGACATATACATTCAAGGGTAATTATAACGTGTAAAGGCTATGGCAGACATAGGTACTGGTTGCTATAGGAGAACGCTTAATCCAGACTAAAGGAAATAAAGTGAAACATTACAGGAAAAAGCCTTAGGCTAAATCATAAAGGAGCTAGTTAATTCAGATGATTCAAGACAGGTCATTTCAGGCACAAAATCTCAGAAACAAAATTCATTAAGATCCTAAGGGGGAAAGGCACATAAGTGTGAGTGAGAAAAGGACTATAATGGGGTCAGAAAGGTAAGCAAGGCCTTGGGTGTCATGCTAAGAAATATGGATCTTATCCTGAAGGTTATGGGGAGACACTGAAGACTATTAAGCAAGAGAGACATATGACCAGATTTGAGTTTTAGAAAGATCACATTGGGAACATTACATAAGTAGTCTATTATAAGGAGATGACTATAGTAATTTAAGTGAAAAATGAGGTAGTGGTAGTAGGCATGGAGAGACAGGAATTCATTCCACAAATATAGAGTAGAATCTACCATGGTCAGGCACCATTCTAGGCACTAGGAATAAAACAGTGAACAAAAATATCTACCTACATAGAACTTATATTTTAATGGCACAAACAGTCTACAAACAAGATAAGTAAAATAATAGTATTTCAGATAGGGATAAATACAAAAGAGAAAAAGGCTGGGAAGAGGAAGAGAATGCATCAGGGAGTGGGGCTGAAATATTACATAGGGTAGCCAGGGAGGGTCTCACAAAGAAGGTAAGTAAAGACCTAAAGGAAGTGAAGGGGCAGGCTATGACAAGATTTGAGTCCAGAGCATTTCCATAATAGGGAAGAGCAAGGACCACAGCCCTGCAGCAGGACTGTGCTTGGTAGTGTATTCACAAGAGGACACAGCAAATACAGTTATAATACTCCATACTCAGATTCAGCATATAAAAAAAAATCCCCAATTACATTTCTAACTAATAAAGTATTTATCACATAAAGTATTCTCAACATATCAACACAGAAAACCTGGGGAAAAAAAGGCCCACATTATACAATTCACTGTTTCTCACCTGTCTCTTCTCAAAATGAGATCATGACCATCACCTGAATTAAGGCACTGGGCTCATTTACCATAAAAAAAAATCTTGAATTAAAAGTCCTCCTCCCCCATCTAAGAGAAAGGATCCAGATCTGGGCCGACAAGCTTGCCCAACAGAGTCTGGGTAGAAAAGATATTTCCAAATCAGACATTTCTGCTGGAAACAGTAGATGAAGATTTTGTTTTGTTTTGTGTTATATGTACCCTCTTAGCAAATACATCTCTGAAAAACTTGCCAGTGGAAACCAATCCTCTGAGCAGAATTTTTTTTTTAGGTTTCTGCTCAACAGGAATCCAATCTATGGATAGGAAATTTAGGGCTGGATACCAGCACTCCCTTTTAATTGATTACAAACCAGAAACTGAGACAAACCAGGAGCTGACTGACTAGTTACAGGGAAGACTAGATGGTGAGGCTGACATCCACAGAAAATTTGTGGCCAACCGAGAGGCTATCCCAAACCCCAATGCCAGGGACACTAGACATGGAAGCAGCCTTCCATTTCCAGACTCTGCTCACTATTGAGAAGCAGTTCCTAGATCTCAGTAAATGTGGATCAGGGGTGGAGAAAGAGCTAAATCTCCCAGAGGTGAGTCTTTGGTACCAATAGCTGTGCAGCATGTTACGCTGTAGGGCAGGAGCCAATGGGCAAGGACAATGATATCCTGAATTGACCCTATTAACTTCCAATCCTTTGTTACCTGAGTCTTTTACACAAATAAGCAAAAGGGTTAATTGTTTAAAGCAAGCTTGTTTAAAGATCATTGGAAACAATTATCAACTTGATGAGCTTCAAAGAGCTATGGGATAATTTAGTACTAATCTAAAGAGAGAGACAACATTTCTAAAATGTTGCTTATTTTAGCAGAAAACAGTTTAAGGCAGATTTATTCCACATGGCTCAACTGACAGCCAGCTTCCCACATAAATTCACGTGAGTACATTCTCTCCAACTGTCCCTGAACATAGAATAGACTATATTACTGAAAGCTACTTTCTATTTGAAATGTATTATATTAAATACTTTTTTCCTATGCCTTGGTTGCATTTCAAGAGCAGTATATTGAACCCAAATTGAAATTTCAACTTTTATTGAGATCTCTGATTCCTAGTAGAATCTGATAAATATTATGCAATTTGATCCAACAAACCCTTATGGAGCAGTTATAATGTGCCAAGAGCTGTGCTAGTGAAAAGATGATTTAGAGACCAATTTTTATCCTCAAGGATTGAAGGGGGAGGAAGAAAGGAATCTGAAAAAAATTTCACAGAAGGGACATTTTTGAGATCTGTGAAACATGGCTAGGGTTTCAATGGGTGGAAGAACCTTCCCTAAAATAAAACACAACAAGCAAAGACCAAGAAGGGCTGAAGCATTTAGTGTTCAAGGGCCCAAGAAAGGTCTGCTCAGGAATCACTGAAGATTTCAGAGTAGCAGAGTGAGATGATCCAGGTTTGATTTCTTGAAAATTAGGCTTGGGGAAGGATAATGGAAGCCCTAAAAATATGAGAGAGAAAGAGAAAATATGCATCTACAGCCAAGAAGAGACACAGTGTGGTTTCTGTTTTCATTCAAGGAAATACAGATTTTTGTAGGCATTACAGGAGTAGAGTCTACATTACTAGGTAAACAGATTACCCAGTCAGTGAGGTCTCCCCTGACCAACCTATTTAAAATTGCAGCAGCCCACTCACACACACACACCCATGCCTCTTCTTGACTTTATTTTTTAAATAGCATTTGCCACCATCTAAGGTACTTTAAACATATTTAAACATATATCAAGGCATATTTGACTGATATAGTTTATTGTCTGTCTTCCTCAACTATAATGTAAGGTTCATAAGGACAGGGATTGCTGAATCGCTACAACTGCAGGTACTTAGTAAATATTCATTAAATTAATGAATACATGAATGAAGGCAAAAATGACTGAAATCTGATGGCATCATTCACAGAAACTACGAGATCAGGGTTTTCTTTTCTGAGTCATGAGGCTAAGATGATCATTAAGAAAACATTAGACAGGATCAGGAGACCTGGGTTCTGTCTCCTGCTCTGGCACTGACATCTGTCAGTTTAGGCAAGTCATTTTTCTTCCAAAAAGTGAATTTCATTCATCTGTAAAACTGGGGTTTAATTAAGCTTACACATGCCCACTGTAGGATTAGACCAAGTCCCCAATTTAATTAGCCAAGGATATGTAGTCTTCCTGCTACATCTATGAAATGGCCAAATTCTTGTCATGCCACTGCCCTCTTATACATGTGGGTAAAATTGCTTACCCAGAAAGAACTTATGCTGCAATAGACATGCTTCCATTTACAGGAATGTTTACCAACAGCAGCTCTCCTATTTCCTGAATCCAACTTGATATGAGCAAGGTCACAGCCTCATCCAGACTGAGAAAGCAGAGTCAGGGCCTGGGTGTCCTTGATCAATCTCTTTGCCCTACCCTTCCAATGATCCAGAAAGGTTGTTTTCCCAAAGGCCACGCTTAACTGATTTAATACCATGTTTTCTGGATGGTTTTGATAATGAGTTGGGTCTGAAGATCACAATTACAAGTTCATTTCCTCCCCATGTCCAAGATTCTTTTTAGTGCTAACATGCTATATTTCTATAAACTTTTATAGGGCCTTACAAAGTTGTAGGGCTGATAATATTTCTTCCTTCTAAATATGAATTTGCCAACACAATATGTATGGTCCCACCAGATGGACCTTTTTTTAAGCATTGAAAAGAAACATAGTGATTTTAAATTAAGGGAATTTTAGGTAGTTTGAATGGGTAATAAAATGCAACTGTAAAATCCTTTGGAAATATAAAATTTCTGAGATATATTCAATGCCATCATTTAAACATACCCTACTTTGTTATTATTTAACATTTGTATCACAGTTGGTCAGCATTATGGCTCAGGGGCTGCAGGGTGATGGGAGAATCATGCCATCTGCTTCGTTGCTAGGAACGCTGGTCTCCTGAGGTCACTTACTGTGATTATAAACATAGCCTCAAAGGAAACAGTGACTCCACGCCCTAAGAGGCCACAAGCTCAGATGTTCTTCTTCCAATTCTCTCACTGATTTACTGGGCAAATTCTTAGCAGGACATTCTTAACCTTGAGCTATTTCTTTAACCCAATCTTTAACAGACTTGATGAGGGCAACATTTCTTTTTTCCTCTCTGAAGCTTTCAAATTATATTTCATTTTTTTCTATATACTATTCTCCAGGGATAATATTACTTATCATCCACAAAGGTGTTGGCTGGGTTAATTAAAATATGATTCCAAGATAGGCCACACAATGAAATGCTAAACAATGATCATTCCCTCATGTCTATGAGTTCATAAGCCATTGTATAAAAATAGTTCACTCTTTATATCATTACAGAGTATCTTCTTCAAAGAAGAATAAGTAAATGCTGGCCCATTCAAGTCTGTATATTATCTATTTAAGTATGTAATTCAAGAGATTTTTAATTGCACTAATTATTAGTAATAACTCCAGCTTTACAAAAAGAACAGAGGAAGTAGTCACTTACACATTTACTTTAGGATTAGATGAAGGTATCTGTTTCCAATTTTCTTACTCATCAACCCCCCACAACCATGATGTTTTAAATTCTGCCATTAGAGATTTATTCCTATTTGTTATATATTACTCCCCCCAGACATTCTCTTTTAAAAAGCTGTTATCCCTGAAGGGGTAGGATACTAGGATGCAACCAATCACTAACACTGTGTGAAGCCCCACTGGCAGGAGGAACTCAAGAGTATTAGGGGTTTGGGAGCTGGCAGAGTTAGAAAAGGGAGGTGTCAGATGTCTAAGACAAACTTCACCTATTTCATGGTTTTGCCAAAGGCAGGCTTACAATAATAGGTTTTAGCTTTGTGATGGTAGCAATGGGAAAACACAACGGCAAAAAGGTAAACTTGCTGGTTACAAAAATGTTTTTGTTGTTTTCCTCAACAAAAACAAAATGAAAACTGCACCCGTAGGGTAGAATATGAATGAAACTTCACATTTCTATATAAGCTATTGACTTTGCTGGTCCTTGGTAACTTGGAGGCATCTGCAGATTTTGCCCGTTCTTTATAGCTTCTAAAGCTGGTGAAGCAAGGCCCAGTGACAACACAGGGCACAAAAATAAGGGTCATACAGGGAGAGAGGACTCCAGGCCCTGACTGTGCTACCTCTACATATAAAGCTGCCAGTGTCCAAGATCACACAACCAGTCATGATTTGATTACCTGGCAGAGGTGATTTTGTGGAGACAATGGAGGATTCAGTGTAAAATTTTTATCAAAAGCCCATTTAAGAAACACTTACCTGATTTATTTCCTTGTCCCAACAAATAATCTTTTTGAAGTTTTTCTATTATTAAATTGTCTCATCATGCTAAAAAATTATAAACAAACATTAAGTAATGCAATCCATATAGAAAAAAATTATTCATAGCAGAAAATTATACCAATGGTAAGATTTTTAAGCCAAATCAAGTACATATCATCCTGAAATACATGCAAGTATGCAAATAATTGTAAAAAGAAGTAGTGAACACAAAAACTATATGTGTTTACCATATCCTATGTCCTCTCTCTTCAGGGAGAGTACCACTTATTTCATCTTATAGTTTAAAAATAAAAAGGCAATCATTTGAAAGGAATATTAGATAATTATTACATTATACTATGAATACAGTATTTTCTTCTCTATGTATATGATGTTTAATACAAATTTTAATTAATGGTAGTATATATTACAGCTTTTTTTAAAAAAAACAATAACCAATGTTCACATCATGAAAGAAAAGATAACAAATTATGGAATTATATTACTAAAATATGGAATTATGTGTTTAAATCCAGCTAAGCCCCACTATCCCATCTGAAAGAAGACTTATGGTATACAAACTCACCACATAAAAATGCTTTCCTAAAGTCTATGGTCAAAATCCACTTTGAAATTTACGTGAAGCTGCACCATCCTTGGCTACCTGCACCTGCTCTCAGGGGAAGCACAAACTGTGTTCTGATTCAAGAATACCTCTCTCCATACTGGCTAACTCTTCTTGTCTTTCAAGATTCAGCTCAGGCATCATTCTTTGGTATTTGTATAGTATTTATCTGTATAAGACTTATTCCTATTATACCATCTTTGTGTGTACATGTATGTATCTTAATCTGAAAATCACCAATTTGCTTTTTCTAATGCCTACAATGTAGCTGCCCTAATTAAACGGGAGCAGGAAGAAGACAGTTTAACTGCTATTTTTTTTAAAAAAAACTATTTCATTCAAAGAAAATGTGTCAAGTGAATGTACTATAGCATAGACTCCATTACTTGAACATTATCATTACCTGCCTCCCATTATGATAAAGAAACTTCAGTACCACCTTAAAGAAACCTCTTCCACTGATCTGTTTTTCATTTTTTCACAACGTTCAGTATTATTCTTGAGCATAGTGTCAGAATGTAATCCTAGGGCTGAAGAGTCTAAATATATTCTATTTGTCATGAGTATTGTATTTAGAAACTTGAATTCTTTTTATGTAGATGTAGTCCATCAATTATCTTACATATTTATCAGAGTTCATTATAAAGGACAAGAATTCTCTTTTAAAAAATATAATGCATAAGAGAAGAAACCTTATGCTATTATGTGAGCAAATTACCTGTCAAAACCAACCTTAACAGGCTTACTAAATAGCATCCTCCCCTTTGGAAAGTAGTTTCCAAGGTAAAGAGTTTAATTGAAGTAACTTCTACATGATACCTATATTTCAATAATTTATGGACTGTCAGTTTGACCTGAAAAGGCCTCCATCTAATGAAAATACAAGTATTTATCTGCTTATTTTCTTCCTCATAGCATTTTTTCCTCAGTCCTCTAGAAAGATATAACAATTGGATTTTGCCTATGCATACTAAAATGGCATCTGTAAAAAGAACACTTACCTTACATGAACAATTTTTAAAATCTTAATGTACAGTCTCAGGACCACATAACTCCTGCTAAGACTGTTACATTCTCCATTAACATGTCCAGCTGATGGAATGGCCAAAAGTAGAAGGACATAAATTTCACCACAAATTAAGTCTACTTTCAGAGTAAAATAACACAAATATACTTATGCCCTAGGCCTTCTTTTGTTCCTCATGCTACCTTTTACTGCCTTGGCCAGGGGTTTTCAAGCTTCAATATACATCAGAATCACATGGAAGGCTTATTAACACAGATTGTTGGGTCCCACATTCAGAGTTTCTGATAAAGTAGTTCTGGGTTGGGACCTAAGAACGTTCATGTGTAAATTCCCAAGTGATGCTGATGTTGCTGGTCTAGGGACCACATTTTGAAAACCTCTGGCCTAGGTAACTGCATCCACACACATGCCTGCCATGACTCCAAATTTCCATCACCATATCAGATCCATCTATCCAATTGCCCATCTTGGAGGGCCTCTGAGTGCAAATGCCCTACACTATCCAAAACCTATCTCAGAAAAAGTGTCACCTTCATAAAGCAAGATGCAAAGTACAAAGCTTTGAAGTCATTCTTAACTACTTTCCCCTCTGGCTACAGCTAATCAATTGGCCAAAATATTGCCTATTGTATTTCCATACATCTTTCCATTATATCCACTTCACTTAATCTCTACCTCCCCATTGATCTAGGCAAGCACCATTTCATACTTGCACCATGGCAACAGCTTCCTAACCAGACAAATACTCCACTTCTACTTTTGCCCCTATTCAATCCACTTTTCACAAAGCAGACAGACCAATTCTTTTAAAACACAAGCACGGTGATGTTAATACTCTCCAATCACTTTCTATAACTTTTAGACAAGGTCTAAAATCGTTAATGTGGCTTCCCATAGCCTCCAAGATAAAGCCCCCACTATATCTCTTCAGGATTATCTTGTATAAACTTTCTCACCTAACCACACTACCTTCAACCACATCTCACTTTATCCCAACTCAGGGCTTTTCCTTATGCTGATGCCTCTACATAGTGTCCACCTTGCTTTTTTAGCAAACTCCTCATTTCTTAGATCTTGGCTTAAATGGCATGTCTAATGCAAACCTTTCCTGATTCCCTAGAATAAATTAAATCACCACTACTATATTCTCACAAGGCACTGTGCACTGCCCCTTTAGTATGATTAATCACATTTGGAATTACTTGGTTGTTGTACATCTACCTCACTAGCTAAGCTCTACAAGGAACGATTGTATCTTGTTCACCATTTTAATCCCAAGGCCTTGTACAGTGCTTAACACATAGTGAGTGTCCTAAACTAAGCACTGATTGCTGACACATGGACTACTGTGAAAATTTTGATATGTGAATATATATTGGGAGTGAACAAAAACAGAAAGGGCTGGGCAAGCTCACTGTAATGTCCATCCTGGGCTTGCTCACAAAGGACATCTCCAAACTTTTCAACTGGACTCAGCCCTTCTCTTTGGGCCCACACACCCCAGACTCTAGGACCAGTTCTGGCCGTTGGCAGAAAGATTGGAGACTTAAAAATTGGTTTGTCATTTACTCGGTAATCCTCTTGCACTGGCTTAACCATTCTGGCCCTGCATGATAGTAGACAAGCTTCTATACAGTTGTCCTATGACCATTTCCCTTATACTTCAGCTCTGTGAACCCTCCAAGACTGTCTTTCAGCCTGATTCCCAAAACTCAGCATATATCTGAACCCTGATTAAATAAAGATGAAACCCAGATTAGCCCTTTAAGACCATTCCCAATAATAACCACCTATATTTATCTCAGAAGGTAGTCTAACTCATCACTAAGCATCTGTCCTTCCCCAAATGGATACTTATGCAGAACCAACATAGGCCTTCAACAACAGTTACACTGCTAGCCCTTAAGCCCACAGACTCCTTTCTTAAATTGGAAGCTAACAACACAATCTTTGCCCTAAAACTCATGTCTTGATTTTGCTCCAAGGTTCTTACTCCTCACCTTCATGCAGCCTATGAGATGTTCTTAGTCTCTGTTGTCCCATTTGTTCATTCAAATGCTTACTGGGAATGTACTGTGTGCCAAGTACAATGCTAGATGCTAAGAATACAATAAAAAATAAGAAATTGTTGTTGCCCTGTAAAAACATCACCTCAGATTATAATACAGAAGTACATGGCAAGGGTCCAGAGATTAGCTAATCGATCTAGATGTTGCAGGAGGTGATAATGGAGTCTTGACAGAGGATCTGAAATTAACTATATTTTGAAGAAGATTAGAAAGAACATTACAAGAAGAAGGAATACCTTGATCAAAGTTCAGAACATCAGAGGCCTTGTAGTGAAATAAAAATAGCTCAGCAATACTGGAACATAAGGAATGAATCCCCAAATAGTGGGAATTTGGGCTGCAAGAGAAAGACAGAGATCAGATCACAAGCAGCCTTATTTGACATACTAAGGAGATTAATATGAGCTCATAGCCTAACGGGTAAAGTCTGGAAAACTAAATATAATACAGAGTGATAAACTCTAAACTAAAGGAAGTGGTAGGGGACAGAACAACAGTTATCTTACAATGGGTATGGGGTCATCATGAACAGAGCACATAAGCTTCGGCTTTGAGGCAGGTACAGGTACTTTGTTGTGGGACTTCAGAGATAGGGGACATTCATTCCACCCAATGAGGAAACACTTTTTGAGGGGTCAGGATCTAAAGCAGTCTTAAGATGTGGACATACAGAGGTTGAGGTTAGGAGTGTTCAAGGCTAAGGGGAAATCATTGCCAAAACCACAAAGGTGCATGGAATATTCTCAGAACTAACAATTATGTTTGGCTGAAGCACAGCAGCATAAAGGGAAGGAGTGAAAAGGGTGTAAATAAAAGTAGGTTTGATCCTAACACTGGGAGTATGTAAATACCTGAGTCATCAGTACGATTTATAACAACCTCCATTTTGCATTAAGCACTATATATATTTCCTAAAATTTCTGGAAATTAATAACTTGCCTACAGTTTCCTCAGCCAACATATAATTTTGAAAGTCTTTTCATGGAAAGATAATGTGCTTCTCTAACTTATCCTTTATTTACTCTTCCAGTAATACCCAAAATTATTACCTGCACCTGGGTTTTTACTTACACCTGTTTTCTCCAGTAAACAAAAAAAATCAGCATAAATCAAAATACAATATAGTAGGTAGCTCTAAAATGTAATTAGTGATAATAATTAAGCAAGTCCTACAGGAAAAATTTACAAGTCTCTGATCTAGTAGAATCACCTTTTAAAAATAAAAAGTCATCATTACATAATATGAAACATTAAATTGTCCATTAAAAGGAAGGTTAAAACGAGTCTTAAATAAGATACACTCATAGTAAGAGTTTTTTACATTAACTGAAGGGAATCTTAATTATTTTACTTTACTTGAACCTCTCTAAAAAACCTTATTACCAGTAATTTGGGTTGATGAATGTAGTCAATAACAAAGAGCCTCAACTTTAACACTCCTCCCTCAAAACGTATCCCTCTTGTGGTTTTCCGATAGGCTATTGTTAGATTCATTTACAGTAAAATAATTACCAGCTCCCTAAGCAAGACACATAGCAGGTTATCTATTGTTCCTCAGAGGACTGTTGGACTGTTCTTAACAAGCATACTAAATTACAATAGCAGCTTTATTGCAATTAACAAACAGACACGAATCACCAATCCAGTTATATCTCAAAAGAGAGAAGGGTTTTCTGAAGTATACTGCTGTGGTTATTTCCTGAACAACTGTTTTGTAACCCTAAATTCAAAGACCAGTCTTTAAGCAAATAGGCACATGTCCCAGGAGCAGGGAACACAGACAGAATAGCTTTTCTGGCTATTCCCAACAGAAAGAGTAACACTATAACGATTTAGAGAATTAACAGAGTGCAGACATGAAAAGATACAAGCATTCCCCATCAGTATGTAAAGCACTCACGCTTGATCATTTACAGCTCTGTCTGCTCGACATCTCCCAGTCTCTGATCCCAGAGCAGTAGCACCAAGACACAACTCTGCCTCTTCATTTACATTGACATTCTAATCTTGAGATGTGTCAAAATTAAAGTTGGCAAGTTTCCAGCCTATTTGAATTCTTTCATGTTTGGAAAAATGCTATTGCACTGTGCATATTCCTAGGAATTCCATGGAAACTCCCAGAGGATCTGCTCACGGGGACTTAAGGAATATAGATCAGTGCCTGTACATCAGTAAGACTACATTGCCCACTAATTGCGGGGAGTGGGGGGACTCTAATGAGACATGGAGTTGGCCCAAATGCTTCTTTCTCTGCAAATAACAGTAAAGCACTCTTATATAAACAGTTCTAACAACAAATTCAAATATTTCCAAGGGGAATTAGCTTGTTAAAAAGGAAGTTTATGTTCTGGATTGAATTCCTAGTGGCTTTGGACCAGAATTATTGTTCCCCCATTAGCATTTTTATACTTGAGCTACTTCCTATAACTACACCACACTCCGAAAACAGTTGTGGGGGATTAGTGAAGGAAAGCAAGTAATTACATTGAAAATGTATAATAAAAATTCCACTTCTAACAAATCAGATACACCTTATTCAGTCTGGTGTGTCTGTGTGTTTGTGTGTGTGTCTCCATGAACTATTCACAAGGCAACATAATTAAGTTTTAACATGTACATTATGTAGTGCTTCCCAACCTTTTCTACCCTGTATCATATAGAGAAAATTATGTTTTTTGTATGGAACACATACAAGACAGCCACTGTCTAACTCTTCATCTCTCCCCACCCTCAAACCACTGTTTTTGTAAAATGACTCTTTAATTGCAAAAAAAAAAAAAATCTTCAATTAGAAGTGATAATTTTAAAAATCAAAAAATACCTGAAATCTCACCATTTAGAGATAACCATTGTTAATGCTTCAGTAAACATCATTCCAGTTATCTCTCTAGGAATATACATAGACATGAGTTATGCACCTCAAGTGTGAAGCTCGGTAATAAGGCACGATTTATACATATTTGTACAAAATCTCCAACTAATGACTTTTTAATCTTTAGGCTATGAATTTGAAGGTGAGAAAGGAAAGCCTAATAAAATATTGTCTTTTATTAGTAACATATTTTATCATTTTCTAGCTCATATGCATTATTCTTGCTCTACCTTCCTCACACACACCAATGATCTAATTTTTTGTGATCAAAATTATTTCCTTAGAATCTACACCCAACCTGCACCCAGAGATTAGATTTAAAACTCTACCTCCACTCCAACTTTCAAGATATCTTATTCTTCTTAATAAAATAAAAGATATTCATTTTTAATGGTCTCTGAGTCATCAAAACAAATTTTTATGAGAATGAAATATTTTTCCTTATCCTTAAGAAATGAAACAAATAGAAGGGAACTTGAACTACCTGAATAATCAATAAAAGACAAGGCACATAAGTAGTCTATTGGGAGTGAGTCTCCTGTGCTGTTTTTATAATCATAGACATTCAAAAATATCGAGGTAGTTGATTTTACCTGCTATCTTCTAATAACAAATCTTACACAGCAGAGGCTATTTCATGGAGGTGGTAAGGCTTAAGCCAGACTTTCAAAATTGGGTAAAATTTATAAAACATTAGAATGAAATCAAAGTTGGAATTAAGTGTAGTCTCAGGCAGATAAAAAGATAATAGTTCACTGTAGTGGGTTGAATGGTGACCCCCAAAATGACATGCCTGTGTCCCAACTCCCAGAAACTGTAAATGTGACCTTATCTGGAAAGAAGGCCTATGTAATTAAGTTAGAATCTTTAAACGTTTTTTAATAGACACAAAAGAATTGTGCATATTTATGCGGTATATAGTGATGTTGCTATACATATAATAATACACAGAGATCAGATCAGAGTAATTAGCATATCCATCATCTCAAATACTTATCATTTCTTTGTGTTGGCAACATTCAATATCCTCTTTCTAGCTATTTTAAACTATGTATTATTGTTAACTATAGTCATCCTACACTGCTATAGAACACTAGAACTTAGTCCTCCTGTCTAGCTGTAATTTTGTATCCTTTAACAAATCTCTCCCTATCACCCCCTTTCCCCTATCCTTCCCAGCCTCTAGTATCTTCTGTTCTACTTTCTAAAGTTGGGATCTTGAGATGAGAGTATCATGAATTAATACGGGCCCTAAATCCAAAGACAAGTCCCTAGAAGAGAAAGAGAAACAAACAGGAACACAAAAGAGAAAGCTATGTGAAGATGGAGGGAGAGACTGGAGACCTACTTCTAGAAGCCAAAGGATGCCAATGATTGCCAACAGTTACCAGCAACTAGGACAGTGGCAGGGAACAAATTTTCCCTCAGAGACTGCAGGAAGAACTAACCCTGCCAACATCTTGAATATCTTGAATCTACCCATTTTTGTCCTTCTTTAATGCCACTATCCTAGAATAACCTTCCAGTGTTTCTCACCTAGGACAAATATCAACCTCCTTAGTAGTCTCCTACTTCTACTTTTGCCTACTTAAACTCTTCTCCACACATAAGTCAGATTTATCTCTTAAAAACAAGTCATCTCACTCCTCTTAAAATCATCAGTGACTTCCCAGTTCTCCTGGAATAGAATAAAATCAAAACTCCTTGCCACAATCTAGCAAGGCCCTACATAATCTGGCTTCCACTTTAACATTATCTCATATCATTATTCCCATCCTCCATCATATTCTAGCTGTAATGGACCCCTTTCTGTTTCACAAGCATGCCAAGCTCTTCCCTGTCTCCAGGCTTTACACTTGGTGTTCCCCCTGCATGAAGTCTTCTTTTTCCAGTTTCTGCATGGCTAGCTTTTCAACATCCTTCAGGTCTCAGCTCACATGACATCTCCTCAGAGATGTCTTCACTCATCACCCACCTAAGGTGCTCTGATTTAGTTATCCCATCATTGTGTTTATTACTCCCATAGCACTTGCCACAGTTTCCCTTATTTACTTGTTTACTATCTATCGCAACACAGAACAGAAGGGTCAAGAGAGCAGGGACCTTGTCTAGCTTGTTTACCACTGAACTGTATAGCTAAAACAGTGGCAGGCACATATAAAACATTCAGAAAACATCTGTGGCAAGCAATAAAGGAAATGTCATGATGAATCGGTCTTCTAGGAAACTTGGTCTGGGTAGTAAAGTACAGGATGGCTTCAAAAAAGTAAATACTGGTAGGGGGAGGGGGGACACAAAAAAAAAGAAGGAAAAAAAGCATATACTAAAGAAAGACAAATTAGGAGGCTCTTACTAAAAATTAGTGATAAGTGTTTAAAGGCTTGGATGAGAACTGAATAAGTAAGAACAGCAAAGAGTGAAATTTAGAAACATGTGGAAGATAAAGGCAATAAAATTTAGTGACTCATTAAATACATAGGACACAGAGATTAAAAAATGTTGCAAGTCAAGAGATTCACAAGCTTAGTTTACATGGAAGATTTCCATGGCATTTGGAGTCTATACTTCATATAGTTCATAATTTAGCTTTTGATTTATTCAACAGTAACCAAACACTGCCTAAGTATCCAGCAGAGACACTCAGGAAGCTTCATAAACTTCACAGATATGCCACTCAATCTGCCCCAAAATACAAGCAGATACTTTTGCCAAAACTAAGCAGAGATACTATTATATCCATGTTTATCAGAAAGAATGCTGGACTGAACAGGTGTACAAATATGTTATATATCAACACTATACAAACGGCGGTATGCTGCTGCAAGTCAGGGATAGAGGTTGACATCAAGTGGCACCAAAACCAAACTTGATTTCATTCAGTTATAAGACAGATCTATCAGGGCAGTAAACAGCTCTCCTCTAAAAGCGACAGGGAAGTGGAAAGAGACCATAGGAATGGTAGGACAACTGTGGTTGTTTTTTTGGCACTATGAGATGGTGTTAAGCTGTACCAATAAATACTTCACAATTGTTGAGCTATTTAATGTTATTTTGATTTTTTAATTCCTTCAAGTCTACCACCAAAAATTTCAGTATTCAAAACTGTGTCCAAAATAGAAAATGTTTGAGAATTGCTGGCCTTCAATACTTCAAGCATTGTGCTAGATACTGGACAAATAAACATGAATAAAACACAGCCTCATAACACTTATGAGACTTATTGGCTACTAAGGAAATGGAACACACACACACACACACACAAAATTATAGGAAGAGGCATGACAGATCAACTTCTGCACGACAGTATGGGGAGCTCCACTGCCCTGGTCTCCAGTGAAACTGGTGAAAATTATTAAAAAAAAAAAAAAAAAGTATGTGTGGGGGGGAAATTGTCCTAAGGCCAAACAAAAAATGAAGAAACATCTATTCACAAAAATCTATGGAAATTCTACAAGAAAGGCAAGAGTCTGTGGTATTTGAACCAAGACTTCTTCCTTCTTCCTCACTCCCAGTTCAGAGATAAAGAGGGACATTTTATAATGATAAAAGGGTCAATCCATCAGGAAGATAAAAATTATAAAGCTATATGTAGCCAACAACAGTGCCTTTAAATATATGAAACAAAAACTGACAGAAATGAGGGGATAAATAGATAATTCAACAATAACAGCTGGAGGCTTCAAAACCTCACTTTCAATACAGGATTGACAAGTATACAGAAGATCAACAAGGAAATAGGAGACATGAACAACACTATAAACCAACTAACTTAACAGACATTTATAGAACACTCCACTGAACAACACCTGAATATATGCTATTTTCAAGCATACATAGAATATTCTCCAGGACAGACCATATGCTAGGCCGTAAAATAAGCCTCAATAAATTAAAAGAATAAAAATAATAAAATGTTCTCTGACCACAATGGAATAAAATTAAACATCAAAAACAGGAAAAATTTGATAACTGATGGGTCAAAGGAAAAATCAAAAGGGAAATTATAAAAAAAAATTATAGAACATTGTGGTAAATGTAAGAATGGAAACTAGCAAGCAGCTAAAAGAACATACAGAGAGTAAACACTAATTCTACTTGGAAAAACGCAAGAAAGCTCTGCAGAGCAGAGGAAGTAACATTTAGGTGGCAAAGACAAGGGGAAAGAAAAACGTAAAGAAGAAGCTTACTAAAGGAGAGAAGTTTTGAAGTAAATGATACATTGTGAAATAATGAGCAGTTCACAGTGGCAGGAGTGTAGGGCATGTGGTAGGAGGATGGCAGTGGAGGCAGACAACACTGGAAAGGGAGGTTAGGGCTAGATTGTTAATGACCAAGGATACTATTCCAAGGGATATAGACTCTACTTGGGGTTATAAGATCCAAAAATAAGACCCGTTAAAGTTGTAAAAAGGGAAGTGACATGATCAGATTTGCAAATTATACCATATTCTATCTCAGAGAAACTGTGCCCCATAGTTAAAGAACCTGGTGACCAACAGGAATTCTTGAGCTTGTCTTACAGGACTGCAGATAAGGAAACAGCTTGTTGAAATCCCCTCTGTTTGCAAAACAACAAAAATGGTGGAAACCAATTATGAACCAATATGGTTGACTAGAGTTTGCACAAAATAGACTTGATCACCCCATTGGTGACCTCTTGATGTTACACCCTGAATTTCCACTGCATGTTTCATACCAACGTCCCCAAATTTCCTCAGGCAACCTATGAAGAGGCAGGAAGAGGCAACTGTGTATGCCAAGGGACTTTCCAAACTTCTCCTTTCCCTATACTAATCACTTGTCGATCCTGAAACCTTTGTCCCACAACCTTCCCCATAAATATACTGCTTCTAGGCTGATAGGGGAGACATATTTGAGCTAGCTTCCTGTCTCCTTGCTTGATTGCCCTGCAATAAATCTTTCTCTCTGCAAAAAACCACTGCTTTGGTGTTTGGCTTTCCATCATGCACGGGTAAATGGTCTCTATTTAGTTTGGTAACAATAGTACTCATTCTCTCCTCAATATATAACATAAGTTTTTTCAAGTCAGGTAAAATATCCTGTACCTCCTACAGCCCTGCCACAGTTATTGGCACAATGCTGGAGATACTGCAGTGAGTGATCTAATAAAAGAGTTACTTTTTTACTGCACAAATAGTGTAAAACTTCCAGAGCTATTTTGCCCATAAACTGAAGAATTGCTCTTTTTTATTTCACAAATTCAGTTAGTCCTGCTAACTATTCAATATAATTGAACTAATTATAACTGAACCCTTTAATGCCACTGAGGAAAAAAAATCTTAACATCTTTTCTTACTTACATGTAGTAATTTTTAAAGCAACAAGTCTTAATAGGGAATGAGACCAAGTAAGACAGCAGAATCCTTGTTAATGTTGTTTATATTCACAAGAAGGTAAAATCCATCTGCATCTAAAGACCATAATAAAATCTGCAACACAGCAATGTGCCGGGTATTAAAGTTTATTGTAACTATACTAGAATATTTTGTAATGAAATAAAAGCACAATGATTTAGAAGTCTACCAGCAAATTTAACCTGAAAGCATAAAGCCTTACCACTCACTATGGAAAAACGATCTCCCACCTCTCCTGAGAAATGAAAATGATGTGCATGGGATAAGGTAGCACAGGAAATGCATAAGAAGACAGCAAAGCAGAAGGGACCATCCAGCTGGGTTATAAAGACAAAAGTTTTGACTCAATCATCTTGGTTTCATAATTTTCTGAAGCAAAGCTTGATCACCTGAAAACAAAAGCAGATAAAGCAGATGGCTGAGGCAGTCCAGGGGTAATGGATGAGCACCAGGAACATCAAAAAGGAATGAACCTTCAAAATTGCTAGTAAAGGCATTGTGACAACCGCTCACTGTGTTGATCAGGCAAGGGAAGATCAGGTTTGAACAGAGAGAATAGGAGTAAGAAATTGGAAAAAAAAAATTGTATGTAGTTCATGGAAAGGAAATTTGAAGGGAAATTCAATTCTTGGAAATGGAACAGTTTGGAGAGGTACGTGTGGGGAAGTTGTAGTGATGATGGCTTTGCTTAAAGGTAGCAAGAGGAAAGAAAGGCCAATAGAGCTGAGAATGACTGTGAACCTGAGGCATTAAAATTTTCACAAATAAGAAAGGTACCAGGCACTGAGAGCAACAAGAAAACTGAGTAAGATGCTGCCATTGAGGAAAGAGGGATAATGCCCAGAAGGATAGAAAACAGCAGGATTGAGGCTGAGGAGAATGGGAATTCACAGATGGAGCAGCATTATCATAAGAGAAATTGCTGAATAATTTTGCAGAACAATGCTCCGGAAATCATAATGGGTAAGGAAAAAATATGACAAACCTCAACTCTATTTTTATGAGAACCAAAGGGAATAGGAAAAGTGGCCTCCACTGAAGAGTTTTGAGAGGAGCAGTCAAGGTCAAATGTCAGAAGATATAGGATAATCATTAAGGTGGCACAGATTCTTCCTTAGCTTATGTATGTAGGAATCTAGCCATATTTACTGAATTGGCCATGTTCTAGCTAAGACTACTAAGGAGACATTTTGAAAAAAAGAATAAAACCACATATTATTCTAAAACTAGAATTCAAGTTCAGCTAGCTTCAGGAAGATAATATAATTTAGATCAATGCTTGTGACTTTAAGGTTCATAGAAATCACCCGGAGATCTTGTTAAAATGTAGATACTGATTCAATAGGTTAGGGATTGGACCTAAGATTCTGGATTTCGAACAAGCTCCTAGGTGACACTGATGCTGATGGTATACAGACCACTAAGAGTAACAAGGACCTAGATTTCAGTACCTTCCAAATAGCATAATGTGTATGTGCCTTACAGGAAGGCTCCTCAAACTTTGATGTGCATATAAATCACTTAGGGATTTGTTAAAATACATATTATGGTTCAGTAGGTCTAAAGTAGAACTGAATATACCACATTTCTCATTGTCCCAGGTGTACAGATGCTGCTAATTTATAGCCTACACTGTGAGTAGCAAGGGATTATAGCACATACAACTAAACCACATTTTGCCTACCATAATGCATGCTTGCAGGATATATTTCCTATTGTCAAAATCAACTGGATAAAGCAATACAGACTCAGAGTTTCTCCTGACATTTTTTCAAAAAGTCAGGAGACTTTCAAAAATGTTTGCCCCCCAAAAAATAATTTAATTTTTTCACGAAAATAAGATCATTTGCCTAATTATATATTGCAAGGGATGACAATATATATTGCAAGAGAAGACATCACCATAAAATAATCTCACCATGTTCCCAGAAATTGCCTACCTTTGTAAAAATATCAGTAGAGCATTATGTGTGTAACCATCAGTGGAACTGAAAGCCAAGAAACCATTTGTGAAAACCAAATGAGGCAATTACTTTAAGAATTTGCAAACAGTCCCCATTTTCTAGCTTGCTATAAATTCTCACAGGTATACTGAGAATTTTTTCTGATTTACAAAGTAATAGGAGGCAAAAGACAGAATAGAATATTGAATAAGTTTGTACCCAATTTTATGGTGAATACATAAGCAAAATATAAAAATAATTAGAAATACATTTTTCCCATTAGTAAATGTGATGCACAACCATAGACACCCAAGTGCAGATAACCTGTGGAGGGAAAGACCTATGGCATCTATCTATAAGAAATCATGACATCTGACTAACCTATTTGAATTTTCCAAAGGAGTGTCCATAGACTGAGAAACAGCTGTTCAAGTTTCACACAAAAAAGACTTCTTAAAACAAGTTAATAGGAAATTGGAAGTCTTTGAGAACATGCAATTAGGCAAGGCCTTTACCACCTAATATTATTCAGGGTGACCAGGATATAGTCCCTGTCACTCAAAATCAATATGACAAAACAAAATAGGTCCAGAGTTTTTCAAAAAACTTCTACAAAAAATCCACAATAATTCAGTCAACATTTGACAAATTTTATATTAGTCAAAAATACCTAATTAATTTAGGGAGAAGAAAAAAAGGCAGTCATGAACAGAAACGTCTCTGATAAAAGAAGTTTAAACAAGTGATCCTCAGAGACCCTAATACTGTGCTTATTTAACACGTTTGTAAAGAAGTCTAGAGTGAAATCTCTAGCTTCATCATGACAACGAGCTCTGCAAGCAATGAAAGTTCAAGGAGCGTTTGATATACTGCAAAATTGTGCATCTTATAGTTAGACAGAAGATTGCAAATACAAAGAAAAAAACACACTCACTCAACCAGGCATTGGAGAAAGCCAAATAGAATGCATCCATGGCCTTCTAGGAGCTCAAGTTCAAGTCTAATGGAAAGGGAGAAATGTAAATTAATACCTGCAATCAGTGAAATGAGAACCAATGAGGCCTTATGTCTAGAGTCCTGAGCCACAGGGATACAATGACTGTGTAGAGGATCAGGAAGCACTTCTCAGGTGAATCAGAGCATCATGAAGGATGGGAAGGAATCTGCATAGACAGCATCATGCAATAAGGGCCTTGTAGAGACAGGCAGTAGCTCACCCTCTGACATGAAACTGTGTGACTTATGAGGAGGAAGTGAAGGAACAAAGGTTGGAAAGGCCATCAGAATGCAGGTTGCAGAGGGCCTTTAGTACGATGGCACAGCCTAATGAACAACCTCAAAGTTCAATAATCATCTAAGTAGGATGCACTCTGAGGAAAACAAAAACAATAAAATAATCAGAAATAATCATTTACAAAACCATAAACAGTGTTTCCTTGGAAAGATCTAACTGAACTTGAGAAGGTTCAAAGAAAAGCTTTTGGCTTTTAAAATGATCAGAAAATGAAGGGAAGAGTTTAATATATCAAGACAAACTGCAAACACAAACAAATCGGCAAGGTAAAAAAGCTGGACAGAAGGTACTGCATGAATTAAACGAGTGTCAGAAGAGAAATCATCTTGAAGCTTGCCTTTCTTTACTGTCATGACATAAAGACAAACCATTTCTACACTGTATTTTGATGTGTGATGAAAAATGGTTCTTTTTTGACAATCGCAAGCATTCGGCACAAAGGAAAGATGAAGTGCCAAAACACTCCAAAACTGAATATTCATCAGAAAAAGCTAATGGTGACTGTTTGGTGGTCCAGCACTGGTATTATCCACTACAGCTTCATGAAACCTGGTCAATCCATTATAGCGGATGTCTACTGCAACCAGTTGGATGAAATGATGAGGATGCTTGTGATTAAGCAGCAGAGATCGGTCGGTAGAGACAGGCCAATCCTCTTGCAAGACAACACTCGACCACATGTCACACAAACAAAGCTGCTCAAACTACAGAGGCTAGATTTGGAAACTCTCGGTCATCCACCATATTCATCAGACCTTGCACCAACTGACTACCACTTCTTCCAGACTTTGGACCACTTCTCGCAAGGAAAACTATTCAATTTTCAACAAGCTGTGGAAAATGCCTTTCACAATTTCATGGCCACTCACACTCCAGGCTTCTTCACTGCTGCATAAACAAGCTACCATTAAGATAGCAAAACTTTGTTGATAGTTTAGGCACATATTTTGATTAATTGTACTGCTTCTTGTTTGATATACAATAAACTAAAGTTTTGATTTGAAATCAGACAATTCATATTTAATGACCTAATAATTGTAAAGGCTATGTGAACTAGAATTTGATTAATGAGCATATTACCTATTAGTGCAGTTAACTCTCTATTAATATCTCCCACCTCAAGACCAAAGCCTTGAAATTGAGTCTTACCCTGTTTAAACCACTCACACCCTTATTGGACATCTCTAACCTAAATCCAATCTCTTCTGTTCTCTTCTCTTCAATCTGCTACTATACAAAGAAAAGAAGGACATAGTTCAATTGCTTCTCACGCTCATAGCAATAATTCTACATCATTATTAATTTTCTTTTATAAGGGGTTTTCTTCCAATACAAAGGTAACACTACTGACCCACCATTAAGGATCACACGCATTAAGTGGGCTTTCTAGAAAGGGGGTTGTTGAATCCTTTACACTCCATTGCCTAGTACCCTTTGCAAAGATTACTCACTATGCAACACACGATATGAGGTATAATAAAGAGCAAAGAGAAATATTCCTCTAAATATACAGGAGGAAAAGAGACTGCTTTATGTACTTGTTAAACTCTGGTCATATTCGTATAGTCATTGGGATGTTTTAAATGCCTTCAGAGGTGATTTTTAAATATAATTAGTGTTTATTAAAACATGATTGACTTCTTTTTAAAAAATGAAATAAATGATTTAAATCCCACAGGCTCTACTAATATCAGAGGTCAGCAACCTTGCAGAAGTGTGTGTGCCAAGCTGCCAATTCCTGTTTCTGGCAAGCAAGGGAGAAAGGAAGCAGAAGCCCAGACTAGGCAACTCAGAAACATCTGTGATGCATAGATATGTGAGGCCTTTCTGACAAATCTACTTCAAATTGAACTTTTGACCCCGTATAATCCCCTTTTTATATTTCATGTTTTCTGATTGCATTTATCACTATTTAATTCTCTCTCTTTATATATGTGTGCACATGTGTGTGTGTTTATAATTTTTTACCTACCTTCCAACTTGAATGCAACCTCCAAGAAGGCAAAGATTTTTTTCTGTTTTATATCCCCAGTGCTTAAACAATGCCTGGCACCTAGCAGGATTTCAGTAAATATTTGCAGGAGGAAGGGAGGAAGTCTGTCCAAATCAAGATCCTATAGGAGCTCTTTATGCGCATTTTATACCTTACTAAGTCACATTAATTAGAAACCATCCCCTCCCTCAAAATCCAAATGAGACCACCCACTAAGCAAATGGTCAATGAAAAGGGACAATAAAAATACACATAATATTTTATAATTTGGGGTGATTCAATCAGAAGAGAGCTTTTGAGGAACAACAACAACAACAATAACAACAACAAAAGTCAGGGGAAAAAAACTGGGAAGCCTTTGCAGAAGACCAGTAGTAGCAGCAGCTCACATCATCTGAGTGTCCTCTTTCTCAAAGGTCAGCACATAGCCCAGAGAGAGCCCCTAACTGGTTCTACCAACTTGAAGGAGACTCATGAAAACACCTATCGTTCAGCCTCACTTTTGGTAGGTTCTCTCATACTTTTACAGAGCTTAGAGTGAATGAGTTTAAAAAATGTTTGCCTTTAACCATGAAGAAAAGCAACTTTTTTCTTCCTTTCAGCCTAAAATCCATTCCACTGAACCCTGGCAGTCTACACACGAAACAGAATGGTGGTTACCAGGGGCCAGTGGCAGGGGAAGGGGAGATGTTGGGCAAAGAGTGCCAAGTTTCAGTTAGACAGGAGGAGTAAGCCTTACTATTAATTCAACTCATTCCTTATGATAACCCTGTGAAGTAGGTATTATTATTATTCTCCGAAAAGTTCAATATTTGCCACGGTCCTGAAACTAGTAAATGGCAGAGTTGAAATTTAAACTCATGAGTGTCTGACTCATACCATTTTAGCCTCTCATCTGTTGCACAGAACGGTGACTATAATAAATAATAATGCCCTATATATTTCAAAATTGCTAAAAAATACATTTTAAATGTTTTGGCTACAAAAAAATTGTAAGTATGTGAGAGGATGAACTTGTCAATTAACTGATTTAATCATTCCACATTGTAAACATGTATCAAACATCACATTGCACCCATAAATATATACAATTATTTGTCAACTAAAAATAAAACTTTAAAAACAAACAAACACAAAAGGCTTTACTGAAGGGATCTGGGATCTCCACCTGCTTCTAAGGATATTTGAAAAGTTCTCCTTAAATCACTCCTGTGGTGATTTAAGCTCTTTCTTGCTTATCCCCTGCAGTGAAGAAAGAACAGCTGCTCATCATCACTCATATAATATCCTTTCAACACAGTGAAAACCAAGAAAACAACCATATTCAAGAATGCCTGTCAAAAGACAATTCTCCTGGGAAACACTCACGGGCCTCTGTGTCTGTGATTTCACTGAACTTGAAGACTATAATTAATTCCCTATTCAGACTTCACTTCTCTTGGCTAAATAAACCCAATCCTTGAGACTTTCATCACAGAGCAGATTTCTCAAACCTTTTAATAATTTCTGTTGGATTCCTCTGAATTCTCTCCAAATTCTACATAATAAAATCATGACCAGGGCTTCAGGAGAAAAGGGGAATTGCCTGGCAGCCTCTTAATGTTATATACTCTTGCATTTGTACAGCTTGTTTTTCTTCCCTATGTGAATTACCCTGCACACATCTCTACTAAGCTACACTCTGTTTACATTTATTAGTTCTTCCAACTTGCCATGATTAATTTTGAACAGTAATCTTTTTTTCTTTCCTAGAGTACTGGCATCCTAGCCTGGTTTGAAGATATTGACATACTGTGTGTCACCTGTGAAAATGAAAAACACCAAGCTAAAGACTGATCTGGAAAGTATTATTCAGAATCCACTTGCACAAACTTCCCAAGGTGAGCCTAAAATGATATGAATCAGACACTCATGGGTTTAAATTTCAACTCTGCCATTTACTAGTTTCAGGACTGTGGCAAATATTGAACTTTTCGGAGAATAATATTAATAATGACTACTTCATAAGAAATGAACTGAATTAATAATGGAAAGAATATGGCAGAATGATATGTGCTGTGTCATAATACTGATATGTATTCATTATTTTATCTTCTTCATAACAATCATCCTAGCCACTATGAACTACTTTCACAGCACAATAGTAAAGGCCAAGAGAGTTCATTCCTCTGCAGAATGAAACTCGACGTGGAGGATGAAAGCCTGGTCAAAATAATAGCAATAAGTCAAAAGACTTAACTCGTAGCATATACACCTCACTACCTGTTTCTCAGGCAGAGCAGCAGCAAGGACATGGGATATAAGTAATGGTGCACACAAAAGAAGTGCAGGGAAACTCAGAAAATAGTAACCTGATACAGGCAAAATAAACTTAGAAACCAAACCTTTGAATTTGACTACTTTCCTCAGTGTATTGATTGAGCATTAGATGAAAAGACTGTGTTCAAGTATAAATTTAGCATTTTATTTTAGGAAAAAAAGGAAATAGCTTATCACTTCAAAAATAATAAAACATTAATGCTTTTCACTTTCTCTGAAAATGATTTTTGATTCTAATATTTCAAAAAGGTATATGTTTTAATATAAAGAGGCTACATATTATTTTAAGTAAAAGTCAAGATGAAAATTTTTCTATTTTGTAAAATATTTAAATGAATAGTAAGTAGAAGAGGGCAGAAAATTAATAATGTATTTTCTCTCATGACTTCCCTGATATTTGACCTCTTAGTGGGGAATCAACTCAGCTAGAAAACCAAAGAGTTACCTCCTTCATAGGAGTTCTATAAAAACACAACTACTGTGTGATAAAGCACCTATGGATATGCTCCGAAACTGCTGACTGATAAGAACGTAATTTTATCCTTGATTTTAAAAGATTTTACAACAATGTGGTAACAACTTTCAATCTATTATATTCTATGTAATGCAATCTTAGCAGAAGGAAATCACGTTTACAGTAAGAAAAACTAATAAGTATAGTTAACATGCAATGAGTTCTTCCATACACCAAGCACTATGCTGTCTGCTTTATATAGCTTATTTCATTTAATCCTTAGAACATCCTTAGGGTGAATGGGAAAATCGAAGCATAGGGAAAGTAAATCACTGCTCAGGGTGACAAATTAAGATTGATACTTGGGAATATCTAAATCAAGATATGGATCTCAACCCAACCAAATTCTGGTCACGAAATCAAGTTAGTAGGTCATCACCAGCATTTCTTTTAATATGACATGATAGTATAGAACAGAATAAGACCAAAAATAGTAAAATAGAATAAACTTTTTGAAAGCCACTGCTCTAAACCACTATTATACTGTTAGTAACTAAACACTTAGAAACACTGAACTTTAAAGCATTCAAGAATATTCAGAGATCATTTGGCCTTAATATTCTATTTCACTTTATAGATGAAGAAACTCAAAGTTTGGGTGATTTTCTTTACCCATAGTCATATGGCTAGTTGGTGGCAGGGTCAGAACAAGTGCCCAGGGCTATCAAAAGCATATTGATTTGAGAGATGTATTATAAGATATATTTTAGTTTGGGAGTGAAAGGGGATGCTATCAATGCCAGAAACACAGGCATAAACCTGACCTGTCGTGGGCAAACCAGAACAAACAATATATGGCTCTAGAAACAAACCAAAACTTGTTCATCAAGCAAACATGGTAAGGAAAATTTTTGTTCAATGGAAGTTTTTTTTTAAAAAAAAAAACAAAGTAGAGCAGTTTGAACTTACACATAAAGCTATAAGCAATAGCTTTTATTTCTATGCTCTAATTCTTTTTCCTTTTTTAAAATGTTCATACAATTTAAACACTAAGCTATCAGAGAAACAGGAAGAAAAAGTATGCATTTTGAGCAACCATAGCAAAAAAACCATCAAGACCTTGTTAACAGTTCACAGTGATATCCCAGTATTTTCCAGTGTTGATACCAAAACTGGCAAGGACAGATTTAAACAAAATTGCTGATACTGTGAAATAATGCTCACCAGATGCAAGCAACATTTAATGCAAGTGACAGTTTCTATAAATATAATTCAAAACTAATATTAATTTTCAAAGAACTTAGCAAAAACTAAAAAAGGGAATATTTTATTTTCATATGCAATTTTCTCAGTCAGTATTTCACAGTGAAGATGAGTACAGGTATTTCTTACCCCAACTAAGTATAACGTAGCAATAAATGGACTTTTCAATAAGTGAGAAGATAACTAGTATTTTAGCCTATGAAATCATTATGTAAATTTAACTGGTTTATATTGCAGCCCTTATGATTTGAAACATCTGTTCATTCTAGTTTTTCTTATAATATGTGAAGTTTCAAACTGCACATTACAGCATTTTGCAGCATATTTATAACATGATGGTTTTGTCCTTTACTAGATAGGAAACTTTCAAGGTGTGACCTGTAATAAGGCACTGAAGTTATTCCTCACTTCACCATCTGCTCATATATATTTTCACCTAAAATTATATAGCATTCGTAACTATATTAGAAAATTATCTTCACACAATTTGGCACTTAATTATATGTATTAATATCTCACTTACCTGAGGTCACCAATTCAGTATCACAAAAAATAAGGACCGCAGATGAGAGCCAAAACGAAGAAGAAAGGGTGGTCAAACACATATGACAAAGCCTAAGCACTGGACTAATGGTATAGCCCTCAGGCCTTCACACTCAGCCTATGTACTCATAGTTTAGACACAATATGAACAGGGTAAGGGTACAGGTTTCCCCTTCCACAAATGATTACAATAAGTATATTGGAAAAGAGTCATAAGACCGTCAGAGAGAAGCATGCTGAGAACAAAAAAACATGAAATACAAATTTGGAAGCAAGTGAAGGAAAATCTTATATAATTATTCAAGAGAAGTCAAAATAAAGGAAATAGAAACTCCCCTGCCATGTTTGTGGGAGTATAAATGTGTGCAACCATTACAGATAGCAATTTGCATACACTTAGTGAAATTTATATATATATACACATACACACACCCTTACCACCCAGAGATACTTTTTCATATATCCACATGGAGCCATGTATGATGATATTTCATCACTATTACTGATGCTAGTAAACCTAAATAACAATCACTAGGGGGTTCAATAATAAAAATGTGGGGCTGGGCATGGTCATTCATGCCTGTAATCCCAGCACTTTGGGAGGCCAAGGCAGGAGGATGGCCTGAGCCCAGGAGTTTGAGGCTGCAGTGAGCTATGATTATGACATTATTCTTTTTCAAGAATATACGTATGTCTAAATAAGCTGATAGCAAGCAAATTGTAAGGACATGCATTAAATACTTTACATGCATACTTAATGGAGGAAGAGGAATGCAGGCAGGATGAATAAAAGTAATAAACTAGAATAAAAGAGGGGCTAATACTGGTAAATGATGACTATCTGCCATAAGCAAACAAATTCTGTTCAATTGAGGTCATAAAGGGGAAAAAGTACAGTCCACAGGCAAAATTACCTAAACCACACTTTGTTTAAGGAACAACCTACATACTTCACTGTTTGTCTTGAATTATCAGAACCATAAATAACAGGTGTATGATGATGACACTGAGCCATAAGAAAAAGGATGAGAGAAAAAGGCAAACACAGAAGGCATCAAGCTAGTATACTGTTTAACACACACAAACACACACACACACAAGAATATCAAATACATTTGAGAAAGAGTTTCCATCATGTTCATAAACAGGATATTATGATAACAAGTCTTGGATAATTGTCATCATTTATGTATCACACCACAAAACTGAAAGCTACTTGAATATGGGACTGTCCACAATGCCAAGCAGGGCTGGTACAAAGCAATGATCACTAAATAGCTGTTAATTTTATTCAATAACCATCTCTGAATGCCTACTATGTGCTAGGTGTTCTGGTGAGCTCTACATCAAATAATCTTAAAAATGCAACACATAATGCAGTGGCCACTAGAAAATCAAACAAGAATCTGGCAATTTCAGGAGCAAATACAAACCTATCATTAGTGGAGTTTTACCAGATAATTCTGTAAAAGTATAGCTGAAGCAGAGGAAAAAAAATGTGTGCTTCTCTACTTAAAAAAGACATAAAGTAGGTCTTGTAGAAAATAAAGTGTTAAATGTATTGATGAGGTAACAGTTTACTGTGGTTTCTGATCATAAGCAACGTGCACTCAAAAGAGGAATCTTATATGTGAATTAAATATTAGGTATTTTTTAAAATAGAATCCTGCAGGTACCAAGCAAAAAGACTTGCATGTGTTCTTGTTTACATGTGGAATTTTACTGCCCAGTCAGGTCCAATTATAAAGAGAAAGAAAAGGACTAACAGCGATCTGCAAACACAAATAAGCAGTGCTGCATCCTTGCTGACAAAATTACAGTAACTACAAGAAAGGAGAGTCATTATTTCAACAGGCGTCTAAAATAAAAACTGAATGGACCCCAGGGGGAAAAAAACTATGAGAGTAAAGATTAAACTTTGAAGGGAAAATATTAAGGTATCTATAGATATTCTCAGCTGAGTGGTTCTCAGTTGAGGAAGTGACAGTGGTCCTCTGGGATCAGGTCACAGACTTACAGAGTCCAATACCTGTAAAAAGAATCACACACAACCTAAAAAACTGGATAACATCCTGAACTTAAAAGCCCAGAGAGATCTGTTTGCAGCTTTGCAGAGGTACTCAATCCTGTCTGCACAGTTAGAATCACCTGAAGGTCTTTCTACAAGTACAACACACAGACCCCACCAGTTAAATCAAAATGACTAGGGCTGAAGGCCATATATTCTCTACTGATCAGCCAAAATAACAAATAAAGGGTTTTTTTTCTTTAATTAAACTTTTTTATTCTGAGATAATTGTAGATTCCCATGCAGTTGTAAGAAATAATTCAGACATATCCCACATATCCACTACCCAGATTCTCCCAATGGTGACATCTTGCAAAATTATAATACAAAATCACAACCAGGATATTAACATTGACATAGTCAAGATATAAAACAATTCCATCACCACAAGGATCCCTCCCGTTGTCCTTTCATAGACACAACCACATCCTTCCTCCCCCATCACCAACCACAGTCCCGTCTCCTGACAATTTCATAATTTTGTCATTTCAAGAATGTGATATAAATATAATCATCCAGTATGTGACCTTTGGGGATTGGTTTTCTTTGACTTAAATTCCCTGGAGATTCAGCCAGGTTATTTCGTATCATTCCTTTTAATTGCTGAGTAGGGTTCCAGGTACATGTGTCACAATTTATTTAACCAATCATAGTTGAAGAACATCTGGGATGTGTCCAGTTTTTGCCTATTACCAATAAAGCTGCTATGAACATTCATGTACAGGTTTTTGTCTGAACATAAATTTTCATCTAAGATAAATATCCAAGAGTGTAATTTCTAGGTCATGTGGTAATAGCATGTTTAGATTTATAAGAAACTGCCATACTGTTTCCCTGAGTTGCTGTACCATTGTACATTCC